>LR738712.1:743011741-743034660 GCA_902687465.1 Secale cereale
CCCCCCCCCACCCTTCTGCCGCCTGCGTCGCTCATGTGGCGGCTTGGGCGGAAACCTCGCCCGCCGCCGCCGCCTCCTTCCCCCTCGCCGCCGCCGGAAGACGTCGGCGGGCGGATGGCGACGACGGGGAGCTCCTTCACGTGCCCACGCGTCCTATCATGGGGGAGGCTCCACCTTCCGATCTGCTCCACTCCGGCGGTCGGCGTAGCCCTGGTGTGGTCCGGCGGTCACAAGGCGGCGCGCTCCTCTGGATCTGGCAGCCCCTGGCGCGGTCCTATGGTAGTGGCCTTGGGAGCTTTCATTCGTGACATCGCCCCTGCCCTCCAGATCCGGTCGGCCTGGTCCGGCATGCCAGCGACCAGGACTCCGTTGGCTTGTTGGTGTGCCTCCTCTGGCTGCTAACGATGAATGGCTGTGTGAATGGTGCGGATTGGGTTGATTGCTGGTTTTGGGCGAGCAGCTGGCGTTCGTTCGTAGTGAGACAGAGGTTGTGGTGGCTCTCACGCGTGGTCGGCGCAAGGGCTTTGTGGGAGGTGTGCAGGCTAGCGGAGGCATGGTGTGTGGGGTTTTGGTGTTGGGCGGTGCTCCTGGCGAATGCTTGCTGGCCTCTTTGGGCCAATGGTGGCGGCGGCCGTGGTCGCCATTACACCTTCTTGGAGGCGTCGTCGAGGCGTTCACCACCTGCACACCTCGGATTCGGTTCTTGGAGGCGTCATCGAGGTGACGTCCAGTATGGCAATCATGATGATGGCTAACAGTGCAGAGTCACGGCAGGCCTTTGGTTGTCGGTTCTTCCCCGACGTGCCCGACATGTTTCTTCTACATCTCGCCCTGCCATCGCGGAGTCGGAGCTGCCCCGTAGTGCTAGGTGGTGACGATGACAAGTACCTGGTGGTCTTCGAGGAGGGGTTGGTTGGCGCCAACTCTGCCCATTTCTTCTGTCTTTTGCTGGTCTTCTTAGTCGGATCTGTCTTGGCATCTGCACTGACGGTCAACAGTTTGGCATGGGCCGGCTTGGGTTTCGGCGTTTGTGAAGACGAGGGCTACGTTGGCGGAAGTCGATGGTGAAGTTGGAGTCGCTGGCTCGTGAAGGAGTGATGATGATGACACTTGGTGACAACCTCAACTTTCTGGTTCTTCTCTACGACATTTGTGTTTCTCCGTGTGGGTGGCCAGGTCGGCCGGTTTTGCCCGGTGTGGTTTGTTGTAAGGCTTTTAGCCCGGTTATCCATTAATTAACCGGGCAACCACCTTCTTTTTTATGAAAGCAAGATCCTTAGAACTAAATATGGGCAAAAGAATAATGGTGATACATTGGACAGCGAGAATGGTTCTCAAGTAACCAACTAAATATGGGCCATCGCCTATAACACATGGACTGCGAGAATGGTTCCACCAAAGGAACGCCCCCAGAAATGAAATGACATGCAATCGTTAATGTTGCCGAATCCATTCACTTATCACTTATGGCTAGACCATGGGTTTTTACCTTAGGTCAAGACTGAGCAAGCTCCAAACAATGCATTCAAGAAGAGAGCAGCACGAAAACACCATCAGTGTCTTGAATATATTTTTGTCATTAGTTCCGGCAATCGTGGTTCAGATTAAGGGTTGAAGTTTTTTCCCATGTCATTTTGTCCTTGGTTTCAATCATCGCGGTTTGGATCAAGGACTGCATATGTTTTTGTCCTTAGAACTGGTCATCATGGTTCGGATTAAAGATTGCATATTGGGGTGTTGCATCCTTGCTCCGGCTCGTGGTCTTGGCCTACTGCGCCTCGTCAAGGCCCGCGTTGGCATGGCGATCGCGTGGTGCTCCCTCTCGGTGTCGGGAGACAGCGGTGCGACTCCGGTGACGCATGGTCAGAGAGCCCGTCGGCACCATCTCCTTCACGTGGTTCCTACAGAGCAGCGCGTCCTTCCATTACCATTTATGACCACCGTTGTCGCCGTGCCCCGCCTTTTTCCGGTCGATGGCATGCCCCGGCACCCCGTGAATGCCATGTGCGCTTGAGGGGGCGGACGCCATGATCTTTTATGACCACCGTTGTCGCCGCGCCCCGCCTTGTTCCGGCGATGGCATGCCTCGGCACCCAGTGGATGCCACGTGCGCTTGAGGGCGGGCACGCGCATCCTTACCTGAGGCTAGCCTACCATCTTCGACTTTGTGCACCCACCCGCCGGCGGGCAGTCGGCGTGGGTACGGGCGATCAGCGTCTTCATGTGAGGAGGGCAAGACACTCTGCCCGGTGGGAGGAGTGTGGGTAGAGGGGAGCCCAGTCTTCTGTGCGGTCATTGTGGACCAGGTACGTCCTAGCGCAACAGTGCCGGTGACGGGGTGACAGCACGGCTTGACGGGAGGAAGCCGTGCTTCTCCTCTACATGGCCCGCCCCCTAGCATGCTTCCAGAATGTTTAAACGCGACGGTATGTGGGGAAGATCCCTAACCCTCACCCACACCACGAACGTCTTCGTGGTCGTGTGCTCGAATGTGCGGCTATCCAGCCGGTTGACGATGACCTTGTCGCCCAGCACGTCCTTCGCGCCCTCCAGCGTCCAGAGGTGCATGGGCAGCTTCTCCAAGACAGCCCGAATGTGAAGCTTCCATGTTTGATGGACCGCGCATGGAGCTTGCTAACAGCGGTGACCACGACTGCGTGCTGCTGCTGCGGGAAGGTCTGCTGCTCCATCCCCAAGGAAGACTCGATCACCTTGTGATCGTTACATGGCCGGCGCCCATGGTGGATGCAGGGGGCGTTATCCGAAGCCAGCTGTTGTCGAGGAAGCTCAAGCGGTCGTGCACTGGGTGGGTCGGCGACAGACCACTCGACCTCTCCTTCAACGCCCCCACCCCTACGATTCCTTGGGTTTGGGGGGCACACTTTGCCGAAGTTGCCGTGCTGCTTGCAGATGATGCAACGGAGGAGGTCGCGGCAGTCTACTCTACGATGATGGGTGTTGAGGCAACGAAACGGAGGCCCTTGAAGCTTGCATAAAAAGTCGGCGCAAATGGGTGAGGAACCACGGCTGGACCGCCTCGTGGAGCCGCTCTTTTGGTGGATCGACGAACTGCCCCTAGGATCCTTTCATGCGCGCCTGTTTTTGCAGGATGGATAGCGCGTCCATCCCTCATCAATGGTGTCGGTGGCCTCGGTTTCTTGAAGTAGCCATGGGGGAGGTCGGACTACGATGGATCTGAGGCGGGGGCGCTCGAAAGGGGTTTGCGCACCTGGAGATCAGCGAAATTCGACTCCTGGCAACAATCTCATGTATGATAGCGCTATAGACTTGTTTGCTTCCTTCAGTGATTTGCTTGATAACTTGGTCAGTATCACATGCAGTAATAAAATTATGTAGGTTCAAATCAGCCACAAGGGCTAAAGCCTCCGAACATCGCATGGCTTCTAGAGTTCGTAGGTCCATGCAATCATTAATAACCCGGACTGAAGACCTAGGTAGACACCCTGGGCGTCTCCGCAGATTACCACGACCGCCTCCTTCCTTTGATTTTTAGCTATACCACCGTCTAAGTTTATCTTGACCATACCTTTAGGCGGTGGTATCCACCTTAGGGCATCTCCAGCCGTTCGGCCCCCCAGGACGCGCCGAAAACCGCCGCCTGGGGGTGAGCCGGCTCTAGTTTCGGCTTGGGTGCCAGTTCATTCCCAGTCGCCGGCCCCCAGGTTGGCCCCAGGCGCCGATATCGGCCCATTTTCGGCGCTTTTCAGCCCATTTCCAGCGCAAAACGGCCCAGGCTCGACGTTCTGGTAGATAGTTAATAGATAGTTCACATATATAGATAGATAGATATTTCATACGATAGATAGATAGTTAACATAGTCTTCTCCTACGACCTACTACTAGTCATTCTCCGACTCGGACTCTTCCTCGGTGATGTCCTCCTCCGACGTCTCAGCGTAGGCATCAAGGAACCGCTCGTCGGTGAAGTCCCAGGAGGACGCATCTCCTTGCTCGACGTTGGACTTAGCGACCGCCCTCCGCACTCGCTTGTCCTCGCGATAAGCCGCTCGCTCCTTCATCCTCTTCTTCCTCTCTGCTCTCCTCCCGGCCAAGAACCGGTGCTCGTCGATGAAGTCTTGTGGGAAGTTTTGTCGCCACGTCGCCATGGCTTCCTCATCCATCTCGGCCAAGTGGAGACGGTGCGACCGCCTACGGTTCTTCCGGCAATCTTCGTCGGTTCTAAGCCGCGGGTGAGGCGCCAGCTCCTGTGCCCGCTCCAGAGTCGGCACGTCCGTGAAGTTCATGTCCCAACGGGAACGCCGGAGGCGCCACGCCGCAGCGTCGTACGCGTGGGCGCCCTCCTGAGCGGTGTCGAAGGTTGTTCCGAGGCGGAGGCGCACGCCGCCCCACTCAATCTCGGCGGAGTAGGTGCCGGACGGAGGAACCCGGACGCCGCGGTAGCCCGCACCTCCCCGGCGGCGAGGCGGCATGGGGGCGCAGTGTGTGTCGGAGCTAGGCCGGCGACGAAGCAGCCAGCGGCCGGAGGGGCACAGTGGCAGTGAGGAGAGTGCGGTGGGCGATGTGGCTGCGGTGTGGGCGTTCACCGGCGAGGTAGGGTGCTTTTATAGCCGGAGCTCGTGCGGCGTGAGGCGCATGCCAGGCGACGCGTGGCGGTCGCCCGTGGTGCCGGGCGACGCGACGGGTCGATGGGGGGCGGCATCAATGGCAGGCGACGGCTCGGCAGTGCGGCAGCTTTGGCATTGATTCCCGCGGGAACCGAGGCGATGAGGACGACGACGCATCACGTCGCTGACAGGGCGGGCCCATCCCGTTCGCGCCAAAAAACGCCTCGCCCGGCGCCCCCAGGCGACCCCCAGCGCCATAGGTTCGGGTTGGGTCCGCCGGCGCCAGTTTCGGACCAATCCGGCGATTTTCGGAGTCCTGGGGGGCACGACTGGGCCATTTTTTCGGCGCCGGCGCCTAAAAAGTGGCCTTTGGGGGGCCTGTTGAGGGCGCGGCTGGAGATGCCCTTAGACGCCTCCTTCCTTGCTGCATCTGCGGCCCTTGATTGTGCGCCATGTTGCTGACGATCGCCAAATTTGCCAGGTACAACACAAAACTATGAATGGCCTCCAGACTTTGGAAAACCGCCTCATGTATGGCTTTCCGTCGTGTGCTCCAAATTGCCCATAGTGTGATGATAAGCTTTGAGAACTCCGCATGTGATAATGTCTCGAGCATGTCGAAGAACCATTCTTTTGGGTCAGGGCTTACAGATAAACACATGTGTTCAGTCAGCGTGTCGTCGACCAGTGCCCACACACATCTCGACATACTGCAGTCAATAAGTGAATGTCTCCATGTAACGTTGTCTGCCCCACAAAGCGCACTCGCTCCTCCCGACCGTGTTTGTGCATTTCCTCCAACCAGTTTTGGGAAAGTTCCCACAACCGGATTTTCTTTTTCTATGTTTTTCTTTCTTATTTTTTTCTTTTTATGCTGAATTTAGTTTTTTCTTAATATTTGTGAACATATTTTGAGTTAGGGAACAAACATTTTAAAAAAATTGCGAGATTATTTTTTCTGAATTCATGGTTTTCTGAATTTTGGGAAACGATTTTCAAATTTTGGAACATTTTATGAATTGTTTGAACAAAATTTTAAACGCATGAACATTTTTAAACCGATGATCATTTTTTGAGATGTGGGAACAATTTTTCAAAATGTGAACAGTTTTTGAATCAATATTTATTTTAGAAATTCATGCACACTTTTTGGATCGCTGAAGATTTTTTGAAATTCGTGAATATTTTGTGAATATATATAACATTTTAGAAAAATATCATAAATTTTCCAATTTACAAACATTTTAGAAAAATTATGAATTTTTGAAAAAAATCAATGCTTGTTCAGTTTTAAACTCCTACAGTAGTAGTGTTTTAAAAAGAAAATAATAATGAAATCTAGTTTAGTTTTTTTAAATTAAAAAACTAGTCTAGCAGCCTGCTTAATGCCAGGAAAAAAACTAGCAAATCAGGTTAGTAGGCCTGCCCCATAGTGTGCGGCAACCAAGGTCAACATGCACGTTTGCTGACAATCCAGCACGCTCCACGCAAAATAGGGCGTCCCCTCGTCAAGGGAACTAGAAGCGAACGCGCGCTTTGCCACGCGGTTTGAATATATTCAACATTTCTCAAATGAACCTTTATTTGGCTATAGCAACACTGTAGCACATGATACCATTTAGATTCGGCTATTCCTTCTTGACAAATTGTTGAAGGACGGAGAGCACAGCCCACCCACTTTCTTAAAGCAAGCTTTGTTTTGTTGACAGACAACATATACGTGCAGAGATGTATCCTAACATACTAACATGCAAGTGGACATTCTCTTCTTAGGCAAATGGCACAAAGAAACATACAAATCATACCATGAGTCACATATGACTATAACTATGATATTTTATCTTACTAATTATACCCCTTTTATCTAAAAAGAAGCGCAATCATTTATCACCACTCTTCATAGAAACAACACCTTTTGGACAGGACTACGTTGATTAAGATTCAAACAACCTTGGTAACACCCAAAAACCTGCTAAAGAATATAGCATTACTTCCATTTCATAGTAAACTGGTCAAGTAATAATTGACACTATGCAGTTCCAAGATTATAATAACATCAACAACACTTTACTGGGTTTTTTCAGTGGCAACTATGAAAACTGACTGGTTAGGAAACATGATTTAACTGAAGCTCACACTTGATTCATGATGATAATTAATTGGGTTTGTTACTACTCCCTCCGTTCCTAAATATAATACATTTTAGAGATTCCACTATGAACTACATAAAGATATATATAGACATACTTTAGAGTGTAGATTCACTCATTTTGCTCCGTATGTAGTCTATTGTGGAATCTCTAAAATGTCTTATATTTAGGGACGGCGGCAGTACTCTCTTCTAGTTCCTTCTTGTTCACTCTTCTCCCTTTAGCTCCTCTTTAGGACAAGAAGACTGGTTACACTGAGAATCATGCTGCAAATTTCAAGCGTTGATAACTAATGATCAAAAGGTGCGGACTAACATATCGGATTAGAAAATATAATATGGTTTCTGTTACACTTATCTATACTCAAAACTGGACATAATTTTGTTGGACATGAATGGTACTCTGGTTTGTCTATCCTTAATTTCCTTCGATGTGAGGTGCATCTCTGGGGTGAATCTATCATTAATTTTGTTGGAGTATAGTCTAAAATTTCTTGAATTCCTTACTGGAGATAGTGAGGTGCATCTATCCTTAATTTCCTTCGAACAAAGACAGGGTCCTCTGGTTTGTATGGAAAAAATAGAAATGAGAAAACTTTTGAGGACCATGGGAAATAAATAAAAGGAGATAGACATAAAAAAAATATGGCACATGCTTCCAGTTTCATTTTGGATATGTGTGAAACAGACATGGAAACTCATGAACAAGTAGTTCCAGAACCTAGAGCACATTAATCAACAATTTAGAAAGCTTGGCAACGTTATTTTACCTCTGGTTAAAACCCAAATAAATAATTTAGGAATGCAGATAAATTGCATGCATGTACATGATCAATATTCTGTGAAAAGGCAAGTTAACACCCGGGTGAGACCTTATCTGCAACATTTTTCCATAATTACAAAGCTTGTACCGAACTGAAACAGTAATAAGACATTATTGGGCGCTCCAATATTTTCATGGAATCACAAACCTATCCTTCATAGAATCACAAAGTTGTGTCGTACACAGGGATGACTGGCTGTATCTGCAACAACATGGTGACTTAAAGCCAAGTATATATGTCGATTAAGTTCCAGTCTAACTGAATCTATCCACTATCCACTGAACTCTTGCATGCCATGTTACTTTTGCAATGGTATGGACTCCTGAAGCTACCTTCATAACATGAACAAGCTTTAGAAGTTGTGACTTGTGATTAGCAGCCTCATGGAGAGGAGCAGCGCGTCGCGGATGTCCCATGAGGGTCAGCTTGCCGACGAAGAGCTTCCAAAAGCATGAGCCGTAGCCGACCGCCCCCGTAGCACACCGTTTTGGAATCCTTTGCTCAATCTCATCCACACGGTGTATCACACCGCTGATGCCTCCGAGGTTGCGGTGCCAATGTCTCGTGCTTGCTAAATCAAATCAAAGGGGAGGAAGAGGGATGAATACCAGAAGACAGGAAAGCATCAATAGTAGGGACTATCCCCTCCGCTGATCCCCTCCCCTCCCCCGTGCGATGGCACCGCCCCGCACCGGGGAGCCCCCGCTCTCCTCCTACAGCCTCGCCCCACATCCGCTCCCCTCCGCCGCCATCGCCCTGGGCGCCATAGGGCAAAGCCATTGTGGTGTGGCGGCGGCGGTTTTTTTCTTGGATCTCGATCTGGTTGGGAGGCGGCGCTTCTTTCCGGACAGATCTTCGGCGATGGCGCAGATCGGCGGCGACATGGATGTGCTGCAGCGGCGGCGGTGGAGGACGGCACAAGCAATGGCGGATCTGGCCTTGACTCAGTCGGGCTAATTCGTTGTGCTACCGATCTCAATCGTCGTCTGCGGTGCACTGCTCCTGGACTTGATCTGCAACACGAGGATGTCTGGGGCGCTGGCCCTAGGCTTGTTGGTGGTGCCCTTCTTCTTCGTCGGAGTTGGTCGACCGGCTGGCTGTGCTCGCATGGTCATGGAGGCGGAGGTCGCAATGGCCGGCGGCTTGGCCGGTCGGCGGCGGCGGAACATGACCGGTGGCAGCGGCAATGTTCTGTCTGGATCCCGGGGCGGCGGCCCTGGAGGGTGGCGGCCGGTGAAGCTAGGGCTTCCCGCGGCGGCATGGCATGGTGTAGTCCCTGTCCAAGGCGGATCTGTGACAGCGATCTGATCTACGGATTGGTTCAGATCAGAGACGGTGATGAGCACGCAAGATCCGTCTCGGCGGCTCTCGCGGCTTGGCGAGGCGGGGTGGGAGCCCTCCTCCTAGGCTCCAGTGGTGGCACACTCAGGCAGTGGCCGGTGCGCCAGGGCTCCTACGGTGGCACTGCTGTTGCGGGTGGTCGCCGGATCTAGGCGGCTAGATCTGGGGCTTTGAAGGCGGTCGACGCGATGTACAGGTTATCGGGTGGACTACTTGGGACGGATCCGGGTGAAAACCTGGTCTTTGGTCAATGGCCGGAGGCGGTGATGACGATGCCCTTATCATCGTTTCCTTCATGAAGGCATCATCGAGGTGAAGCTCCCAACTCCACTCAATACCTTCGAGGGAAACCCTAGATCAGCTGATCGGATGTTGGCGGTAATCATGTGTCGTTACCCCCTTGGGGGCGGCATTCTTGGAGGTGCACTCGTTCTCCTGGGACCAGCGGACGATTTTTTTGGTGGAGCCGGTGCTTCATCCTACACATTGATGGGGACGGATCTCGACGGCGTGGCGCAGTGCAGATTCGGTGTTCGATGTGCGAGGATGGACTCGCGCAGGAGGATTACGCTATCTGGTGTCGTGGTGGCGTCGATGACAGAGAGACCTGGCACGGTAGATGCAACAGTATAGCTCTGAAAATGGACTGGTATCAGGTGGCTGCGGCGGCCTCATATTCGGCAGGCGTCCTGGTTGAGGAATGCGCCGGACTGGTAGGTGCCCCATACCCGGTAGGCATCCTGGTTGGGACCTCAGGCCTTAGATGTTTAGGTTTGGCTGCGAGGTCTATTTGATATTAGGTCCAGACTATCAGCATCTGTCGGTGTACTAAGATAGGGGTGCCTTAGTACCCCAACTTGTGCACGGGCAGTAGCAGCTTCCCGCGGCAGAGTCTACCACGTGCTTGCCGGAAACCTCTCTGATCCTTATTTAAGCCATTCAAAAACAAAGTATACAAGCAAGAAGATCAAGGCCCCGGCAAGTGGAGCTTGCCGGGAAGGCCGTTCCAGGCTCAAGACTATGTCATCAACACAAGGCCCTGGCAAGAGGAGCTTGCCAGGAAGATCAGAAGATTGCCTCTTAGAAGACACGCCTCGGCGCACTCTGCGCCCCGGCAAGACCCGGGGAGCGACAAGCTTCCCGGCCCGGCAAGATCAAGCCCCCGGCAAGGTGCTTGCCGGGGGGAAGTCTGCACTGTGTGCCCGCGCTCCAGCTCATCGGCCCACGCGTCGCCCTGGGGCCATTCCAGGGACGCGTGGCGGATGGCTGTGCAGCCTGGGGGACACGGTGGCACTCCACGGTGACGAAGCTACCGCCGTGGCAAACGGAGACGTAAGGGCGGGCGCTTTTGGGGTCGACGGCGACGGGCATTTAATGCTCTTGTCCCCCACTGTCAAAGTAGGTGGTGACCACTGTTCATCCACTGTTCACGCACTGTTACAACTACCACCAAAGTTACATTTTTACCCCTTTCTCCTACGTTGACACCTGTTGGTGACCCCTTGAGCTATAAAAGGAGGCCCATGCACAACGTAGAAAGGGTTCGGAACCTTGATGGCTCTCTCGCTCGGTGTAGCTAGTTCTTCAAGCTCCCGAGCTCTCCAACTCAATACAATCTAAGCAGGAGTAAGGTTTTACGCGTCCATCGCGGCCCGAACCTGGGTAAACTGCCCGCGTGTGCTCTACGATCTGCTCTTTGTGCTTCCTCCGCTCCCTTACCGCACGAACAAGGGGCTCCGGTCCCATAGGTGCTCGTGGTGGACAGTTTCCCCCGACATCTTTGGCGCGCCAGGTAGGGAGGCGTCGAGGTTGTGCGAACCTGATCCGGCGTTCACGCGGGCGCATTCTTCATCAACATCTCCAACTTCGTCAGCTTCATCAGCAACAGCAGCATGGCCCCGAAGAAGAAGGCTTCGGAGGTCGCAGGCCCGTCTGCGTCTGTTCCACCGCCACCAGAACCAACGGTGGGTGGAGGAGACGCCGGCGGAAGGGTGGTCGCCGGTGAGGAAACTCACGGCACCGCTAAATCCAAGGACAAGGCGGACGGCCGGACCAACTCCAAGGCCTCGGTCTCCGTAGATGCGCCACGTCCATCTCACCAGACGACAGGCCAGCAGCGCCATGGCACAGGAGGTGCCTTCCGCTTGCTGGGCCAAGGACAAACCGGAGGCTCGCGGGATGCTCCGGGCCATCGTCCTGGCACGAGCAAGGCGCGGTCGCCGGGGCGGGACCCTGCTCCTTCTAACCCTGTTAGGAGCCCGAGCATATCCCGCTCCTCGCACCGCTCGCCCCCGCTCCCCTCCTCTCCAGCAGAAGCACTCGCAAGAGCGCAACTGCTCCTCGACTTCCCTCCAGCGGCAGACAAGGCCGAAGACTGGAGGGCAACAATCCAGAGCCTCATCGCCTTCGCCAATAACGATACGCCGCAGCAGCCGGCGACCTCGCGGCCGCGGCAAGTCGAGAAGACGAAGGCCGATGGCGACAAGACCGCCGGGGGTGCAACCACCGTGCACTCCCCGCCGCGGAAGCAGAAAACGCTGCCCCGCCGGATCAACGTCGACGACGACTCCACGGCGTCGTCGGATCCGCGGACTCGTCGGGACCAGCGCCAAGTCCTCGACGATCGGCGACAAGAAGACGCTCGGACGACGATCGAGCGCCGCCGAGAAGCTCGGCGACAATCAGATCAGCGCGCTGGGACCGCTGTTGACACACACGCGCCCGGTGAGCCGGGCGACTTGCCGTACGCGGCAGGTTGCCCTGCGTTTACCCGTGAGCTGCGGCGTGTCCAGTGGCCCAGCATGAAGAATTTCAAGCCCGACGTACCGGAGAAGTACGACGGCAAGACGCACCCCTCGGAATTCCTCAGCATTTACACCATAGCGGTGCAGGCTGCCGGGGGGCGCGACGAGAAGATACTGGCGAACTACTTCCCGCTGGTGCTTAAGCCGAACGTACGTTCTTGGCTTATGCACTTGCCGGAAGGCTCTATTTCTTCGTGGGCAGATATGTGCCACCAGTTTGTTGGCGCCTTCATGGGCGGCCACAAACCCCACGGCCAGGAGAGTGATCTCCACATTCTAGCCCAGAAGGAAGGAGAACCTCTGCGCAAGTACATCCAACGATTCAGCCGCGTGCAGCACAACATCCCCGACGTCCACCCTGCCGCGGTTATTAGCGCGTTCCACCAGAATGTGCGTAACCGCCGCATGCGTGAAGAGATGGCCATGACCAAGATACGGGATGTCAGCGAGCTCTATGCTCTGGCTGACAAGTGCGCGCGCGCCGAAGAGGGGAGGAGACTCCCCGGGGAGGATGCAGGCGCAGGGGGAAGCGACAGCGAGGATGCCGCCCCGGCAAAGAAGAGCCGGCGGCGGAACAATAGGAAGAAGAAGAGCAAGGAAGTGCTTGCCGTCGAGAAGTCCGGCAAGGAGGCTCCCGCCAAGCAAACATAGGCTGGTGGCTCCGGCAAGGAGCCTGCCCCCGTGGCGGCAGCCGACAAGCAGGACGGCTCCGACAAGCAATACTGCAAGATCCACCGCACCAAGGGTCATGATCTCTCCAACTGCAAACGCGTCGAGTACCTCGTCGAGCAGCAGAAAGCTGAGTACGAGCGGCGCGACAAGGAAAAGGCCCAAGGTGGCGGGGGAGAGCCAAGCAAGAAGCGGCCATTCAATGGCCGGGGAGGACGCCGCGGCATGGCCAAGCAGCGGCAAGGTGATCGACCTCCCCGGGGCCGCGACAAGGACGAGGAAGACGACGACGATGACATGGAGGAAGATGATAACAGCGAGCAGGAGTTCCAGAAGGCCACGGAAGTCCTGTGCGTCGATGGCGGCGCCTCTCTGCACACTTCCCACCGCCAATTCAAGCAGTGGGTGCGGGAAGTAAATGCAGCTGAGCCGCCCGTGGAGTCGCGCAGGCTCCTCAAATGGTCCGGCACGCCCATCATTTTTGATCTTGAGGACCACCCTGACCGCACCACTGCGGTCGGGTGCTTGCCGATGCTAGTCTCACCCACCATCCGCAACCTCAAGGTCACCAAAATGTTGGTTGACGGCGGGGCCGGGCTGAACTTGATCTCCTCGGCTGTGATCAAGAAACTCCAAATCCCAGATGGCGAGCTCGAAGAGACCGGTTCTTTCCAAGGAATAAACCCGGGAAGGAGCAAGCCCAAGGGAAAGATCACTCTGCCAGTGACCTTTGGCGGGGAGCTTAACTTCAGGACGGAGAAGATAACCTTTGATGTTGCCGATATCCCATTGCCATACAATGGGATACTTGGACGTCCTGCCCTCGCAAAGTTCATGGCAGCTTCCCACTATGCCTACAATGTACTCAAGATGCCGGGGCCGATAAGCGTCATCACTGTCCATGGCGACAAGAGGGACGCGCTTATCTGCGCCGACAAGATTTACCGGGATGCGGCGGCCGCGGCGGAGAGCAACACACTTGCCGCTGAAGCTCCCGGGGGGAAGAAGACCAAGACCAAGTCCGGCAAGTGCTCTGGGACCCACTCCGGCAACCGCACCTCTTCGGAGTGCTGCGCTGCCGTCGAGGACGTTCCATCGAGCTCCACCGGCAAGTGCAAGAAGGGGATGGCCGCTCCACCGGCAACCAAGAAGGTGTCCGCCAATGAGGATGGCACTGGTGGTACCTTCACCATCAGTGCTACGCTTGATAGCAAATAGGAAAGCGCGCTCGTTGCCTTCCTGCGGGCGAATGTCGATGTGTTTGCATGGCAACCATCTGACATCCCCGGCGTTCCCAGGAAGGTAATTGAGCACAAGCTTGCTGTTTGTCCTCATGCGCGGCCCGTCAAGCAGAAGGTCAGGAAACAAGCCGTGGAGCGCCAAGAATTCATTGCCGAAGAAATCAAGAAATTAGAAGCAGCGGGCCTGGTTAGAGGCGTGATCCATCCTACGTGGTTAGCAAATCCAGTTGTCGTGTTTAAAGCCAATGGGAAGTGGAGACTATGTATAGACTTCACCGATGTGAATAAAGCATGTCCCAAGGATCCGTTTCCCTTGCCGCGCATCGACCAGATCGTTGACTCCACTGCTGGATGTGAGCTGCTCTCTTTTCTTGATGCATATTCAGGCTACCACCAGATTTTCATGGCCAAGGAAGATGAAGAGAAGACTGCATTTATCACTCCATGTGGCACATATTGCTTCATTCGCATGCCTTTCGGATTGAAGAATGCAGGCTCAACATTTGCAAGGGTGGTGCACACTGCTTTTGAGCCACAGATCCACAGAAATGTAGAAGCTTACATGGATGACATAGTGGTGAAGAGCAAGAGCAAGGATACCCTGATCCAAGATTTGGAAGAAACTTTTGCAAATCTGCGCAAAATCCAGCTTAAGTTGAACCCCGAGAAGTGCATTTTTGGAGTCCCCTCCGGCAAGCTTCTCGGGTTCTTTGTGTCTCAGAGGGGGATTGAAGCTAACCCCGACAAGATTAAAGCCATCGAGCAGATCGAAGCCCCGAGGTGCGTTAAGGATGTAAGAAGACTTGCAGGTTGTGTGGCTGCCCTCAGTAGGTTCATTTCAAAGTCTGCAGAACGCGCCCTGCCTTTCTTCAAGATTCTGAAAAAGGCAGGTCCTATGAAATGGACTCCGGAAGCGGAGGCAGCGCTGCAAGACTTGAAACGGTACCTATCCTCCACTCCAATACTTGTCGCACCTAGGCCGCAAGAGAAGTTGCTGCTGTACTTAGCGGCAACCAATCAAGTGGTTAGTGTTGTGTTAGTAGCGGAGAGGGAGGCCGACGAGGAGTCTACACCACCGGCAAGCGAATCCAGCGACAAGCAGGAGGCTACTCCGGCAAGCTCTGGCCCCGACAAGGACAACTCTGCGCAGGAACAAGGAGAAGTGCGGAAGAAGATGGTGCAGCGCCCGGTGTATTTTGTGAGTTCCCTCTTGCAGGGGGGCAGATCAAGATACTCTGGGGTGCAGAAGTTGCTTTTCGGCCTCCTCATGGCCTCGAGAAAACTGCGCCATTACTTCCAAGCACATGAGATAACAGTGGTCACTCGCTTTCCGTTGAAGAGGATATTGCACAATCCAGAAGCAACAGGCAGGATCGTCGAGTGGGCACTTGAGCTGTCAAGCTTTGGTCTCAAGTTTGAGAGTACCTCAACTATCCAGAGCCGAGCTTTGGCAGAATTCATAGCTGAATGGACCCCAACGCCCGACGAGGAAGTTCCAGAGACAAGTGTACCCGTACAAGAAGCGACAAGTGAATGGGTAATGTACTTTGATGGTGCCTTCTCGCTGCAAGGCGCTGGAGCCGGTGTGGTACTCATAGCACCCACCGGAGAACACCTCAAGTATGTTATCCAGATGCACTTTCCCAGGGAACAAGCGACAAACAATACTGCTGAGTATGAAGGTCTGCTTGCCGGCCTCAGAATTGCAGCTGAACTTGGGATTAAGAAGCTGATTGTGCGGGGAGATTCTCAGTTGGTGGTCCGACAAGTCAACAAGAGTTACCAGAGCCCTTTGATGGAAGCTTATGTAGATGAAGTGAGGAAGCTTGAAGAACACTTTGAAGGTCTGCAAATGGAGCACGTTCCAAGAGCTCAGAATGAAATTGCAGATGGCCTTTCAAAGTGTGCTGCAATGAAGTTACCTGTGGAACCAGGGACCTTCCTGCTCAAGCTGACTCAGCCATCCGTTACACCATCAATTGGGCAAAGTAAGAAGAGAAAGTTGGTCTCCGGCGACTACTTGCCGGTGGATCTCCCCAAGGCCGCCGCCAAGGTCCCCAAGATCAACGACCAGAACGCTGAGGAACAGTTTGCTCCTGCAGATCCAAGGGTCTGTACAGTTGAAGCAAACGTTCCCAACAAGCCTCGCCCCGGCGAGCTTGCCGGGGGACCATCAGCTCCGGCAGAACCAGAGGCTCTTGCCGTAGAAGCTGGGGTTCCCGCAGCGGCCCTCGTGCCTTTAGTCCTTGCCGTCGACCCCCGGGCTCCGGCATGGGCACAGCAGATCGTCCGTTTTCTACAAACTGGAGAACTTCCCGACGACCCAGCAGAGATAGAGAAAATAACCAGGCAGTCAAGTATGTACCAGTTCGTGGACAACGAACTGTACAGAAGAAGGCTCAATGGTGTCAGGTTGAAGTGCATTTCCAGAGAAGATGGACAGAAGCTGTTGGCAGAAATACATGGAGGCATATGTGGCCACCACATTGCCGCAAGGGCACTTGCCGGAAAGGCATTCCGGCAAGGGTTCTTTTGGCAAGAAGCCCTCCAAGATGCGACTGCACAAGTAACCAAGTGTGAAGCGTGCCAGTTCCATGCCAAACAAATTCATCAGCCAGCTCAAGCTCTCCAGACGATTCCTTTGTCCTGGCCCTTCTCGGTCTGGGGGCTCGATATCCTCGGCCCCTTCCCCCGAGCTGTCGGGGGCTTTGAGTACTTGTACGTAGCAATCGACAAGTTCACAAAGTGGCCAGAAGTGGAACCGGTGAGAAAGGTCACAGCACAGTCAGCGGTCAGGTTCTTCAGGTCGATTGTTTGCCGTTTCGGGATCCCTAACAGGATCATCACCGACAACGGCACGCAATTCACTAGTCGCACCTTCATGCAGTACGTCCAAGACCTTGGCGCCAAGGTCTGCTTCGCTTCTGTTGCTCACCCGAGGAGCAACGGTCAAGCGGAGAGGGCAAATGCTGAAGTGCTGCGCGGACTCAAGACAAGGACCTTTGACAGGCTGCGCAAGTGCGGAAAAAACTGGATAGAGGAGTTGCCGGCGGCTCTTTGGTCAATCAGAACGACGCCAAGTCGAGCCACCGGACAGACACCCTTTGCTCTTGTCTATGGAGCAGAGGCAGTTCTCCCCACGGAACTCGTATACGGATCTCCTCGAGTGCTCGCTTATGATGAACTCGAGCAAGAGCAACTGCGGCAAGATGATGCATTGCTCCTCGAGGAGGAACGTCTCCAGGCTGCTGTACGAGCTGCTCGATACCAGCAAGCCTTGCGCCGCTACCATAGCCGCAAGGTCAAGGCCAGGAGTCTCGAGGAAGGCGACCTTGTTCTTCGGCGTGTTCAGTCCGCCAAGAATTCCAACAAGTTGACGCCGAAGTGGGAAGGCCCTTATCGGGTGAGACAAGTCACAAGGCCCGGCGCTGTCCGCCTTGAGACCGAAGAAGGCTTACCGGTGAGCAACTCCTGGAACATAGAGCATCTTCGAAAGTTTCACCCATAAGGCGCGGTTGTCGTGATCCGCTCCGGCAACCACCTTTTGTACGAGTCTTGCCGCTGTTGCATGTAAACCTTTGTACAAAGCCGGGCGCAGATCCCGTGCATCAGTAAAGCTTTGTGTTTTCGCGCTATTTGCCATTCTCGTGCTTTTCTTGGTTATTTGCATGCATTATTTGGCATTTTGTGCAACGCACATATCCGGTAAGCATTACCATGCCAAGGAACCCTATACTTGTTTCCTCTTCTCCTTTTTCTTTCCCTCTTAAGCAGGAAGAATGTTCCTCGCGCACAAGTTTGCCGGGGGGGAAGGAGGTGGAGGACGAACCAAGTGATGTTCAAGAAAGAAAAGCTTAGCTTACCGGAGAACGAACAGACTATGAAAGCTAAGTTACCAGAATTTGAGCAATTCAAATTTTTAAATTTTTAGTTATCTTCCTTGAACAACCACACTTTGTATGGAAAACCTGTGCGCGGAGGAACCTACCCGTGGCTAGCCGCACCCTTATCTTGTTTTCGAGTACGCTCAACGACTTAAGTGAGCTGCGACAAGTGTCGCGCCCTTATCTCATTTTCGAGTTCGCTCAGCAAGCTAAGTGCGTTGCGACTAGCTGCGGCAAGGTTGCTTGCCGGTAAGACCTTGGCCAGCAGGCTGCTCAGAGTCCAGCACTCAGCGCTCGCGGCAAGGGCCCCTTGCCGGCGAGTTCCCTAGAAGCGTAGGGTTAAAAGCATACAAAGTAAAAGACCAAAAAAAGGGAGATAACACTGCATCCATTGCTTGAAAATAAGATAATATATTACAGAGATAGCTTGTCGCAATGGCTAATAAGTTCATGGCTAATGAGTTCATGTTCGTGACACACTTTGCAGCAACAAAAAAAAAAAAGAGGCCTAGTCTACGCGATCACCCTCACGCCTGGAGATCTTGTTCACCTTGGCGATGATGTGGGCGACCTGCGCCTTCAGTGCCTCCATATCTGCGTCGGCCGGCAAGCTGCGGAGGACGTTGACGAGATTTATACCAGGATTGCGGTAGACGATCTTCGTCAGGACGCGCTCCAAAGTTCCCGCGCAGAGCTGGCGTGACTCCTCGGCCAGCTGCGCGGGGAGCTTCTTCTGTAGATTTGCGAGTGCCGGCGCGACCCCTCTGAAGAAGAGACTGAGCTTGGCGCTGTGGGGGAGATTTGGATCCGGAGAGTATATGAGATGCTCAACCTTCAGCGCCATCAGCTCCTTGTCGATGCTGGCTGCAGAAGCCACCAGATCTTCAGTCCATACTTCGACGGTCCGGCGGAAGTTCTCAGCTGAAGTGGCGGCGCTCTCCACCAGGCCTCGCTCCTTGCGGAGCTCGTCCTTCAGCTTGGTTTCGCGGTCCCGGACGGCGTCGAGTGAATCTTTCAGCGTAGAGACTTTCAGCTCCAGATCTGCAATCGAGTCCTTGGCGGCCTTGAGCTCGTCGCCCTGCTTGGAGAGGCGTACCTGGAGTTCTGAGTTGGTATGGGCGTCCTTCTCGCGCTCTACGTTGACCGCGGTGACCCTCTCCGTGCTCGCTTTCAGGTACTCCTCCAGCTGCGCCACCTTAGCCTCGAGGTCTTTCTTGGCGGTCTCCGCGGTGGCAGCGGCGGCCTTCGCTTCCTTCAGTTCTCCGCCAAGGGCCTGCTCCCGGGCGGTAAGGTCTTCCTCGTGAGCGTCGAGGTTGACCTTCCGTTGGGTGAGCTCTCCTTCTCGCCGGGACAGCGCTTCTCCGGCGAGTCGCTGCTGCTCCTCGGCCTCAGCCTTCTCCAGGAGCCACTCTTGGTACTCTCCAGCAAGCCTCTCGCGCTCCTCCGCCAAGTCGCGGAGGGCCGCCTGGTTGGCGGCGCGGAGCTCCGCGGCGCGTTTCTCCATATCTGCTGCGGCCTTGGCGGTGAGGGCCTCCCGAGACTCAAGTTTCGCCTGCCTGGCCCGGTAAAGGGCCAGGAGCCGATGAAGCAGTTTCTCCTCCTCGGGCTCGTCGCTCTCGCCAGGCGCCTCGACGATCTTCAGC
This sequence comes from Secale cereale, assembly GCA_902687465.1. NCBI lineage: Eukaryota > Viridiplantae > Streptophyta > Magnoliopsida > Poales > Poaceae > Secale > Secale cereale. The sequence continues at coordinate 743,030,883 of LR738712.1, forward strand.
CCCGCGGAGGCGAGGACCTCTCCATCAAAGGTCTCTCCCTCCTCGGGGGCTCGCGACGAGGATCCCCACGGCACCTGTATGAAGACGCCGTTGGGAGCCTCAAGATAGAAGGCAGACTGCTCCTTCTCGGTGGAGGGGTCGGCGGCCGGCGCAGCGCTAGACGCTCCTGCCGCCTCCGGGCCGGCAGTGTGGCCGCCGTCCCCCTCCCCGGCCGCTGCGTCTGCGGTCGGGGCAGTCTCCTCAGCCGCAGGCTCGTCGGCTCCTGCCATGTCTTCGACGACAGGGGCGTTGCCGCCGTCGCCCTGCGCGCCTTCCTCGCCGACGACCTCGGTCTCCATCCGGTCCGGCGCGGGAGGATCTAGAAGAAGAAGAAAAAGAAAAGAAAAGGTTCAAGCAAATATCCAAAAAAGACGAGTCCAAGAAGACAAGGTTGCAAGACTTACCTTCGCGGATTTCGTCGACAACTGGCTCCCTCGCCGGGGAGTTCACCCTCGGCGGGATGGCCACCCTCGCCGGGCTGCTCGCCCTTGGCGGGGTACTCGCCCTTGGCGGAGTACCCGCCCTTGGCGGAGCGCTCTCCCTCGCCGGAGAGTTCGTCCTTGGCAGGGACGGCGGGACCTGCGGCTCCTCGGGAGTAGTCTCCGGGCGCTCCTGCGGCTGCGGCTCCACCTCTGCACAAGACAAGCAAGACGAAACAGAGCAACAAGATGTTAGTACAAGGCAAAAACCTCAGGCGCGCCCGACGAGCGGAAAGATCAAGCCCAGACTTACGCTGGGGGCTGCTCCTCGGAGCAGCGGTTGGGTCCGGCAAGTCCGTCGCCAGCGTGTCCCCTGTCGCCGCGGCGGGCGAGTCGTCCTCGACCACCACCACGGGAACCTTGGCCTTCTTCGCCGCTCGCTGGGCCAGGGTCCTGAAGTCAAGACCAGAAGCAAAATCAGAATAGATAAAGAAAGAATCAAGACAGAATTGAAGAAGCTACAGAATACAAATGCTTACTCCTGTTCCTCGTCGTCGTCGTCGCTCAGGGCGGAGAAGTCGAACTCCACCTGAGGCGCTTCTGCGCGGGGAGCGGGAGGAGAAGGCTCCCTCGGGCGCTTGGCGGTCCCCGGGGCTGGGGGCTACGAAGACCCAGCCTCTGTTGGCGCCGAGGCCCGGGGAGCAGGCGGAGCAGCCGCTCCGCTCTGCGAGGATTCCCCTCCGCTTGGCGCTGGTACGCGGGGCGCCTCCGCCGCAGCTGTTGCGCGGGGCGCTTCCGTCGCGGCTGATGTGCGGGGCGCCTCCGTCGCCGCTTGGCTCCCCCTGGTGGCCCGTGTCGTCCGGCGAGCAGGCTGTTGTCGGGGCGCCTGCGTCCCTGTCGCCGTAGGCACCTTGCGGAGACGCTTCAGCGGAGATCGCCTGGGACTTGCCCGGGGCGAGGAGCTCTCCGAGGACGAGGAGACGTCGTCGTCGAGCCCCAGAGACCCTCCAGTATCCTCGCCGGCTCCGGCGTCCTCCTCCTCTTCCTCCTCGACGGGCTCGCTGGGCCCAGCACCCTGCCCCGCGGCCTTGCTCCTTCCGGTGGCTCCGCTCCCTCCGGCGCCTCTGCTTCCTCCGGCAACCTCGCCTCTTGCCGCGGCCTCGCTCACAATCCCGGGGATCCCGGCATGCCTCAGTGAGGGGACCCCGGCGAGCTCGTCGGGCGGAAGTTTGAGAAGTCTCCGGATCTCTGCCTCCTCGGCCTGGCACGACGCGTCCTCGGCCTCTGCCTCGTCGACGGTGAACCCAAATTCTCCTACCGCCGCGGCTGCGGCAGCCTCTTCCACCCGGGTAGCGATATATGCTATCTCCCGATCCGTGGTGTCCCGGGTGAGACCCTTGATCTCCTCGGAGTTCTTCGGCACCTCCACCAAGTTGTCAAAGAAGCTCATGATGGCATCCGGCTTGGGCTCTATCCATGTGGGGTCGACGCCGTGAGAGTCACACGTGGGCATCATTGCGAGCAAGGCATCCCGGGCGGTGCTGTTGCATAGTGGTACTACTCCCCGGGGAGACCTAAACCACTCTGGGTGGGCCGGGTCGTGCTTGAAAAGCTCCCGGAGCATCCCCTTCAGCTCCAGCGCCGTGAAGTTGTAATTCAGCCCCGGGCGCAACCTCATTATGTCCGCCGCATTGCCAAACTCCCATGCTGGCCTCTTCCTTTCCTGTAAAGGAGCAATGCGGCGGCGGAGGAAGTCTGCTCCTACTTCTCCGATGGTCAACTTGGCTACCCGGAGACGAAGAATCCTAACAAGGGCAGCGTTGAGTTTGATGTCATCCGCGGCCAAATCACTCCAGTCCCTGCCGCGCACTATAGGTGTTGTGCGCGGCGCAGTGAAAGGCTGCGGCTCGTCCTCCACTACCCAGCACCAATCCGCGCGCCACTCCTCCCACTTGCCGCGGAGCTCCCCTTTCAGATAAGATTCCTTCTTGTTCAAGCGGAAGACCCAAGAGATCCCCCCGGAGAGGGGGGCGCCGGCCTCTGCTCTGGGCATGAAGAAATGCCTAAAGAGCGCTACGTTTGGATAGATCCCTATGTAGTTTTCGCACAGATGTGCGAAAACCGCCATCGTGAGGATGGCGTTGGGGGTGAAGTCTAAAAGGTGGAGGCCGTACGTATTCATGATATCGCAGAAAAATTCAGAGAATGGAGGACACAGGCCGCAGTGGAAGAAGATAGCAAAGAAGAAATACCCGCTGGGGTATAGATCTCTGGCGGCGGCCGGGTAGACTCGGGTGCGGGGATGCGCCTTGGTCTTCTTGGCCCAGAACAGATAGTACTTGTTCCAGAGCTCCCTTGCGCTGAGCCTTGGCGCGAAGACAACGTTCCTCTTCCGCAGGGCGACAAGCTTTGCCGCCTGCTCGGATTTCTCCCTCTTGGTCTTCTCCGCTTTCGCCTTCTCGGCCTTCGGAGCCATGGCGGAGGCGGCGGAGGAAGGGGCGGGAAGCTCGACGGCGCCGTAGATGCGGAAGAGGGCGGAGGAGATGAGGAGGCGGAGCGCAGAGGGGGATTTCTGGAGGTGGAAGAAGCAATGAAGACGAAGTAAGGTAACGGCCCCTGCTTCCTCTGCTTTTAAGGGGGAAGTGGGGGACGCTCCGCATTTCCCATTAAAGAACGTGGCCACGATCTCTCCCACAACGCCGCAATCGACGCGTGCCGTTAGGGAGAGACGCGGCGGATGCGGAAGGGGAATTACGGCTCGCCGTGGGCCGCGCGTGCCCGTGCACTGTTTTGGGCCTGGCCCAACAGCGCTGGGCACCGTGTGTGGCCCAGGCCCGGGGGCTTCTGTCGGTGTACTAAGATAGGGGTGCCTTAGTACCCCAACTTGTGCACGGGCAGTAGCAGCTTCCCGCGGCAGAGTCTACCACGTGCTTGCCGGAAACCTCTCTGATCCTTATTTAAGCCATTCAAAAACAAAGTATACAAGCAAGAAGATCAAGGCCCCGGCAAGTGGAGCTTGCCGGGAAGGCCGTTCCAGGCTCAAGACTATGTCATCAACACAAGGCCCTGGCAAGAGGAGCTTGCCAGGAAGATCAGAAGATTGCCTCTTAGAAGACACGCCTCGGCGCGCTCTGCGCCCCGGCAAGACCCGGGGAGCGACAAGCTTCCCGGCCCGGCAAGATCAAGCCCCCGGCAAGGTGCTTGCCGGGGGGAAGTCTGCACTGTGTGCCCGCGCTCCAGCTCATCGGCCCACGCGTCGCCCTGGGGCCATTCCAGGGACGCGTGGCGGATGGCTGTGCAGCCTGGGGGACACGGTGGCA
>LR738712.1:743034713-743060805 GCA_902687465.1 Secale cereale
GCACAGCCATCCGCCACGCGTCCCTGGAATGGCCCCAGGGCGACGCGTGGGCCGATGAGCTGGAGCGCGGGCACACAGTGCAGACTTCCCCCCGGCAAGCACCTTGCCGGGGGCTTGATCTTGCCGGGCCGGGAAGCTTGTCGCTCCCCGGGTCTTGCCGGGGCGCAGAGTGCGCCGAGGCGTGTCTTCTAAGAGGCAATCTTCTGATCTTCCTGGCAAGCTCCTCTTGCCAGGGCCTTGTGTTGATGACATAGTCTTGAGCCTGGAACGGCCTTCCCGGCAAGCTCCACTTGCCGGGGCCTTGATCTTCTTGCTTGTATACTTTGTTTTTGAATGGCTTAAATAAGGATCAGAGAGGTTTCCGGCAAGCACGTGGTAGACTCTGCCGCGGGAAGCTGCTACTGCCCGTGCACAAGTTGGGGTACTAAGGGCATCCTTTCATCAACTGGATAGAAGTAGCAAGAGATGTTGCCTAGATGATGGCTTTAGTCTTACTATTGTATGACTTTGTAAGGTTTTGTGTGAATAATTAATAAAGTGACCGCATGCATCGTCCAGATACAGAGGCCGGGGGTCCTCCTCCATTTCTAAAAAAAATCAATAGAAGGAGGCAGTCAAAACATATGTCCCATCCGGAGAGGCCCAGACCGGCGAATGCCTAGCCGCGAGGCGCTCAGGCTACCTCGCCGCCGCCAACAGCCCCCTAGCTCCTCTACACAAAGAAAAATTGCACAATAAGTCAACAACGCGACCAATTTTCCCGCACAATAAGTCAACAACGCGACCAGTTTTCCCCTCCCCCACAGCCTTTTCCCCTTCCCACGCCACCCACGCTGAGCTCAAAGGGACGCGTGTTCCCCCAAAAGTGTAGCGGCCCAACGCACCTGCCTGGTTCAAGGCGGTTAATAGTAAGTCAACATAGAGTGACAAGGTGGTCCCACACAGCCTTCAACGCCTCGATTCACCCCAGAGCTGCATTTTGAGGGAGCTTAGTATCTGTACCGATACGGGCCGAGGCTTTTCCAGTCCTGGTACAGTAGGACGGTCACGTGGCCGGCCGGGTGTCGGTGGCCTGCTTCTTTAGGACGTACAGCGCCGCCGCGTCCACGAGGGTTCTGCGGCCGATCATCACCAGCAGTGGCGGCGGCGCGTGGTACAGGAGCGCGAACGGTGGAGGAGCTGCTCCGGCACTACCTCGACCGCTCGACGGCACCTCCGCGCTCAGACCACTTCAGGCTTTGAATGGAGCTTCAGTTTACCTCTTCTCGTGTTCAAGTGTGGACGTGTGGACCGCCACGTGGATTAATGATTGGGCATTCAATCATGGATTTAGTTAATTTGCTCATGCATGGTTACTAGCCATGGATTTGTTAACGAACTGAGACTGAGTAGAGTCGTTATTCAGTAAGTATTGGCTTGGAGAGAATGCGTCAGTGCCTGAAAAAAAAATCAGACGAACAGAGTAGTGTTATTATTTAGTAGTGATTGGAGCATCTCTAGCAGATCCCGTAAAACCTCGCCGGGCAGTATTTTTCCGGCAGATTTACGAGACAGGCAAAGAAAATGCCCGACCAAGTCCGGTAAAAATGGACGGCCCATAAAACATTTGCGGGAGGCACGTAAACCGCCCTCGATTCCGGTATATATGTCGGCTCCAGTTCGATTTAGGGTATCCGTCTGCCTTTTCCCCCATCCTCCTCCGCCGCAATTCGTGTAATCTGGTGAGACATAGAGCGAAATCAAGTTACGTTTTGTGGCGCGATTTCCCACCGAAAGCTGCCAGAGATGTTGGTGGCGGGTGCCGGTCGTGGCGGCGGTGGGGGGTTTTCGAAATTGGGCAGAAACAAACAAAACTAGGGCTACAAAATGGAGAGGGAGACTCCAAGGTGTGAATCAATCTAAGCTCTGATCCAAGATGATGTAGAGTGGAACCCTAAGTTCATGATATTTCCACACTTGGAGGGGGAGGAGGGCAAATCAAGAGAAGAACACAAGATGAACACTCAAATAAACAACATCCAATCACACATATGTTAAATGCACATACACATAAACGGAATACAAGGATCCAAATCCAACATAAGAAGGTTAGAGAGGCACTAGTTCATCCCAATCATTGACGGAGAGAGGTCTTGATATCCTTGGAGGATCTTTCCTAGATGGGGTATTGAATTCACTAGGAGATCATCTCACATGGAGGTCTTGGACTCCATGGGAGCATGGTAGTGGATGAGCAAAACTCAATCTCAAATGAGATAAACCTTTACTAACCCTAGCTAGGAGGAGGAGAGGGTCTATATAAAGTGTTCCACGAGATGAGAGGGGAAAAGAGGGGATACATGGGCCTCTGGCCCGGTTAGGCACTCGATGGTGCCGGATGTCCGGGTTGGGGGTGGCCGTACTTATGCTGCTCTCGGGTGTCCTCGGGCCAGACATTTGGGCAGGGGCCGGATGTTCGAGGCTGTCGGGCCGGATGTCCGGACTGGGGTAGGATGCCCGGCAGCTGTAGCATTTGAGCGGTCCTCTTTGTCGTGCTTCTTCGTTCGTGTGCTTGGGGACTTCGTCTTCATTCCGAGCATCCCGAGGTGGTCTTCTTGATGCCTAAGCACACACCATATTCCCGATTGAGGTAGTAGCCAAGTCCGTGGTTCATACGGAAGCCCGTTAAGGAGAGATGTCACCTCGGTTTCGATAGCTCTTGCATGTGCTCATGTCATCGGTCCACTTGGAACTTGGTAGACGAAGGTAGGTCCATGGGGATGACCATAGGATGCTCCGCATCAATTGCCCTCGTTTGTCACAGTTAGGTTATTGACTTCACTGTCCTCCCATTCTCCACATTCATCCATAGACCCATTAAATGAATCATCCTTGGAGTTAGATCTCCACGTATACGAGCTGATTCACTAAGTATATTCTGCAACAAATGAAGGACTACACAACGAAAGCATGTACTATGGTAGATATACATTCTCTTTGCTCTCCTTGCGATGGTGGATATCGCAGGCTTTGCAGCAACTGTGTGAATGTCATAGACGAATGAAGTAGATTTCTCTCCTGAATTGAGCTAATAAAGCAATACGGATGGCCAAACCTATAAATTTACACAAACATTCATCTTCGGTAACGCATATCTCACTCCATTAATTGTAGAATAATGTAGAAATGTGTAGCTACCATGTCGCAGCCGCCACGCGATGTACTGTTCGCCCCACCCAAGCCGCCAAGAACAAACTAGATTGAGTGTAGCCGTGCCTCGTTTCAATGCTATGACCTAGATAACGTCTGGCCCCGCATCCGATCCATACTGTATCCAATTTAATGGTATCCAACAAGGTGTACACATGGGTTTCGGAATCATATACATATTGACCGCCGAATATTGCACGAATCTCATCGCTATATCATTAAAACCATTAAGCTACGCATAAAGGGCGGCCAACCAGCTATGCCATGTGGCGCAAGCTGGTTGGCCGTAGTGAAAAATCTTTTGATTTTTGTAAATAAATGTGTGGATTAATTTTTAAATGTATTTTTTAGATGGAGGTGAGGACCTTTGGTATTTTTTAAATGGAAGGTTATGCGAAGTGGCACGGGTAGGCTACGGTGGTATTATTATTTTTCCTTTTTTAGATGAAGGTGAGGATTTTTTTTAGCTGTTTTTTTAGACGGAGACGAGGACTCAATGTATTTTTTATAAATGAAAACTTGTGCACAGCTTCCTCTTAAGCGGCGCCACAGGGTGGCGCCCCAAACACTAGTGTGGCATCCACCTACGCGGTAGAAACCGGGGCCGCTAGAAAAACCACTCTCCTTGCTGGCCCCGTTTCCGCCACTGAAATCAACAGAACGGTGACATGAACTGCAACAGTTCATTGGCGTGCTCTCTACATGAATTTGCACGCCGTCATGGTCGTAAGTTCTCCCCGAACTGTGTTTGTTTGGACTATGGGGCTGGAGCTGGTGTCGGAGGCCATGGGCCCCGTGGTCAGCGACCTGCTATAGCTAGTCTAGTGAGCAACACGAGGATGAGAAACGGGTTATCGGTGTGGGCAGTTCATGCACTGGTCTACATGATGCTGCCTTAGACTGATGGTTGATTTCATTGGTTAGAGCAACTCCAATGGGGCGACCCATTTCGTCCGCGGCCGTCCGTTTGGGTCGGCGCGGATAGAAAAGGCGGCCCAACGTGCCGACCCAAACGGACGCGCGTCTGTTTTTCGTCCGCGGGCGACTCATTCCCGGCCCATTTTTTAGCCTGCTTTGTGTCGGCACGGACACACGACGGACGCACGTGCGCTCGCCTATTCCTGTCCCCGGGCCCACTGGTCTATGTCACATTGGCCTCCCCTCCCCCCGGCCAAGAAGCAACCCTCGCCCCCGCCTCCTCCGTCACCGACGCCGCCGCCCAATTCGTGCCGGAGACTCTTCCAGCTGTCGCCGCCTCCACATCCACCCCTGCCCAGTCGCCCGCCGCCGCCGTTTTGCCACCGGGGAGCAAACTGGTTCCCGCCGCCACTTCCCCCACCGCCCAGCTGTTGGGGAACGTAGTATTTTAAAATTTTCCTACGATCACGCAAGACCTATCTACCAGATGCATAGCAACGAGAGGGGAGAGTGTGTCTACGTACCCTCGTAGACCGAAAGCGGAAGCGTTTATCAACGCAGTTGATGTAGTCGTACACCTTCACGATCCGTCCCGATCAAGTGCCGAACGTACGGCACCTCCGCGTTCAGCACACGTTCAGCTCGACGACGTCCTCGCCTTCTTGATCCAGCAAGACGGGCGAAGTAGTAGATGAGTTCCGGCAGCACGACGGCGTGGTGACGGTTGTTGATGAAGAACAATCTCTGCAGGGCTTCGCCAAGCACTACAGAAACTAGACGGAGGATAAACTAGAGGGTCGGGGTAGCCGGCACACGGCTTGGTGTATCTTGATGTGTGTTGGGTGCTAGCCCTACCCCTCTATTTATATGTTGAGCCTTAGGGTCGAAACTTGGAGTAAAAGCCTACACAAAGTCGGTTTCACCCGAAAGGCAAGAGTCCTTCTCGGACTCCAGGGCCAGACGCCAGGGTTCCCGGCGTCTGGACCCAGACGCCAGGGACCCTGGCGCCTGGCCCATGGACTCCGCAAAACTTCCTTTTGCGCCTTCCAAAAATCTTGTCTGCTTTCCCTTTTTGGCCCAAATAAAGTGTTCTCGTATCCAAACATTTCGGGAAGCATCCGGAACCCCTGCCGGTGAACTCCGGAACCCTTCCGGAGGTCAAACACTATTATCCCATATATTAATCTGTATCTCTGGACCATTCCGGAGTTCCTCGTCATGTCCGTGATCACATCCGGGACTCCGAATAACATTCGGTCATCAACATACATAACTCATTAAATACTATATCGTCAACGAACGTTTAAGCATGCGGACCCTACGGGTTCGAGAACTATGTAGACATGACCGAGACATCTCTCTGGTCAATAACCAATAGCGGAACCTGGATGCCCATATATTGGCTCCTACATATTCTATGAAGATCTTTATCGGTCGAACCGCATAACAACATACGTTGTTCCCTTTGTCATCGGTATGTTACTTGCCCGAGATTCGATCGTCGGTATCTCAATACCTAGTTCAATCTCGTTACTGGCAAGTCTCTTTACTCGTTCTGTAATACATTATCTCGTGACTAACTCATTAGTCATTTGCTTGCAAGGCTTATTATGATGTGTATTACCGGGAGAGCCCAGAGATACCTCTCCGACACTCGGAGTGACAAATTATATTCTTGATCTATGCCAACACCACTAACACCTTCGGAGACACCTGTAGAGTATCTTTATAATCATCCAGTTATGTTGTGACGTTTGATAGCACACTAGATGTTCCTCCGGTATATGGGAGTTGCATAATCTCATAGTCATAGGAACATGTATAAGTCATGAAGAAAGCAATAGCGGTAAAAACTAAACGATCATAGTGCTAAGCTAACGGATGGGTCTTGTCCATCACATCATTCTCCTAATGATGTGATCCCGTTCATCAAATGAAAACTCATGTCTATGGCTAGGAAACATAACCATCTTTGATCAATGAGCTAGTCTAGTAGAGGCATACTAGGGACATTCTGTTTTGTCTATGTATTCACACATGTACTAAGTTTCCGGTTAATACAATTCTAGCATGAATAAAAGACATTTATCATGATATAAGGAAATACAAATAACATCTTTATTATTGCCTCTAGGGCATATTTCCTTCAGTCTCTCACTTGAACTAGAGTCAATAATCCAGATTACAAAGTAATGATCCTAACACCCATGGAGTCTTGGTGTTAATCATGTTTTGCCCGTGGAAGAGGCTTAGTCAACGGGTTTGCAACATTCAGATCTGTATGTATCTTGCAAATCTCTATGTCTCCTTCTTTGACTAGATCGCGGATGGAATTGAAGCGTCTTTTGATGTGCTTTGTTCTCTTGTGAAACCTAGATTCCTTCGCCAAGGCTATTGCTCCAGTGTTGTCACAAAATATTTTAATTGGACCCGATGCACTAGGTATTACACCTAGATCGGATATGAACTCCATCATCCAAACTTCTTCATTTGCTGCTTCTGAAGCAGCTATGTATTCCGCTTCACACGTAGATCCCGCCACGACGCTCTGCTTGGAACTGCACCAACTGACAGCTCCACCGTTCAATAAAAATACATATCCGGTTTGTGACTTAGAGTCATCCGGATCAGTGTCAAAGCTTGAATCGACGTAACCGTTTACGACGAGCTCTTTGTCACCTCCATAGACGAGAAACATATCCTTTGTCCTTTTCAGGTACCTTAGGATGTTCTTGACCGCTGTCCAGTGATCCGCTCCTGGATTACTTTGGTACCTCCCTGGTAGACTTATAGCAAGGCACACATCAGGTCAGGTACACAGCATTGCATACATGATAGATCCTATGGCTGAGGCATAGGGAATGACTTTCATTTTCTCTCTATCTTCTGTAGTGGTCGGGCATTGAGTCTTACTCAACTTCACACCTTGTAACACAGGCAAGAACCCTTTCTTTGACTGATCCATTTTGAACTTCTTCAAAACTTTATCAAGGTATGTGCTTTGTGAAAGTCCAATTAAGCGTCTTGATCTATCTCTATAGATCTTGATGCCTAATATGGAAGCAGCTTCACTGAGGTCTTTCATTGAAAAACTCTTATTCAAGTATCCTTTTATGAAATCCAGAAATTCTATATCATTTCCAATCAATAATACGACATCCACATATAATATCAAAAATGCTACAGAGCTCCCACTCACTTTCTTGTAAATACAGGCTTCTCCAAAAGTATGTATAAAACCATATGATTTGATCACCTCATCAAAGCGTATATTCCAACTCCGAGATGCTTGCACCAGTCCATAGATGGATCGCTGGAGCTTGCACACTTTGTTAGCACATTTTGGATCGAAAAAACCCTCTGGTTGCATCATATGCAACTCTTCTTTGAGATATCCATTCAGGAATGCAGTTTTGACATCCATTTGCCAGATTTCATAATCATAAAATGCGGCAATTGTCAACATGATTCGGACAGACTTAAGCATCGCTACAGGTGAGAAAGTCTCATCGTAGTCAACTCCTTGAACTTGTCGAAAACCTTTCGCAACAAGTCGAGCTTTGTAAACAGTAACATTACCGTTTGCGTCGGTCTTCCTCTTGAAGATCCATTTATTTTAGATGGCTTGCCAGTCATCGGGTAACTCATACATGGATCCCATCTCAGATTTCATGGCCTCTAGCCATTTTGCGGAATCTGGGCTCATCATCGCTTCCTCATAGTTCGTAGGTTCATCATGGTCTAGTAACATGACTTCCAGAGCTGGGTTGCCGTACCTCTCTAGTGTGGAACGTACTCTGGTTGATCTACGAAGTTCAACAGAAATTTGATCTGAAGTTTCATGATCATCATCACTAGCTTCCTCACTAATTGGTGTAGGAATCACTGGAACTAGTTTCTGTGATGTATTACTTTCCAATTCGGGAGAAGGTACAATTACCTCACCAAGTTCCACTTTCCTCCCACTCACTTCTTTCGAGAGAAACTCCTTCTCTAGAAAGGATCCATTCTTAGCAATGAATATTTTGCCTTCGGATCTGTGATAGAAGGTGCACCCAACAGTCTCTTTTGGGTATCCTATAAAGACACATTTCTCCGACCTGGGTTCGAGCTTATCAGGTTGAAGCTTTTTCACATAAGCATCGCAGCCCCAAACTTTAAGAAACGACAACTTTGGTTTCTTGCCAAACCACAGTTTATAAGGCGTCGTCTCAACGGATTTTGATGGTGCCCTATTTAACGTGAATGCAGCTGTCTCTAAAGTATAACCCCAAAACGATAGTGGTAAATCGGTAAGAGACATCATAGACCGCACCATATCCAATAAAGTACGGTTACGACATTCGGACACACCATTACGCTGTGGTGTTCCTGGTGGCGTGAGTTGTGAAACTATTCCACATTGTTTCAAATGAAGACCAAACTCGTAACTCAAATATTCACCTCCACGATCAGATCGTAGAAACTTTATTTTCTTGTTACGATGATTCTCTACTTCATTCTGAAATTCTTTGAGCTTTTCAAATGTTTCAGACTTGTGTTTCATCAAGTAGATATACCCATATCTGCTCAAATCATCAGTGAAGGTCAGAAAATAACGATACCCGCCGCGAGCTTCAACACTCATCGGTCCACATACATCTGTATGTATGATTTCCAACAAATCTGTTGCTCGCTCCATTGTTCCGAAGAACGGAGTTTTAGTCATCTTGCCCATAAGGCATGGTTCGCAAGCACCAAGTGATTCATAATCAAGTGATTCCAAAAGTCCATCACTATGGAGTTTCTTCATGCTCTTTACACCAATATGACCTAAACGGCAGTGCCACAAATAAGTTGCACTATCATTATTAACCTTGTATCTTTTGGCGTCAATATTATGAATATGTGTATCACCACAATCGAGATCCAACAAGAATAGACCACTCTTTAAGGGTGCATGACCATAAAAGATATTATTCATAAAAATAGAACAACCATTATTCTCTGATTTAAATGAATAACCGTCTCGCAACAAACAAGATCCAGATATAATGTTCATGCTTAACGCTGGCACCAAATAACAATTATTTAGGTCTAAAACTAATCCCGAAGGTAGATGTAGAGGTAGCGTGCCGACGGTGATCACATCGACTTTGGAACCATTTCCCACGTGCATCGTCACCTCGTCCTTAGCCAATCTTCGTTTAATCCGTAGTCCCTGTTTCGAGTTACAAATATTAGCAACCGAACCGGTATCAAATACCCAGGTACTACTACGAGTATTAGTAAGGTACAAATCAATAACATGTATATCACATATACCTTTGTTCACCTTGCCATCCTTCTTATCCGCCAAATACTTGGGGCAGTTCCGCTTCCAGTGTCCAGTCCCTTTGCAGTAGAAGCACTCAGTTTCAGGCTTGGCTCCAGACTTGGGTTTCTTCGCGAGTAGCAACTGTCTTGGTATTCTTCTTGAAGTTCCCCTTCTTTCCCTTGCCCTTTTTCTTGAAACTAGTGGTGTTGTTAACCATCAACACTTGATGCTCCTTTTTGATTTCTACCTCCGTAGCCTTGAGCATAGCGAAGAGCTCGGGAATTGTCTTTTGCATCCCTTGCATATTATAGTTCATCACGAAGCCTTTATAGCTTGGTGGCAGTGATTGAAGAACTCTATCAATAACACTATCCTCGTCAACTTTGCAACCAAGTTGAGTCATATGATTGTAGTACCCAGACATTCTGAGCAAGTTTTCACTGATAGAACTATTCTCCTCCATCTTGCAGCTATAGAACTTATTGGGAATCTCATATTTCTCAATCCGGGCATTTTATTGAAATATTAACTTCAACTCCTGGAACATCTCATATGGTCCATGACGTTCAAAACGCCGTTGAAGTCCCGGTTCTAAGCCATAAAACATGGCACACTGAACTATCGTGTAGTCATCAGGCCGCGTCTGCCAGACGTTCAAAGTGTCTACATTAGCGGGAGGGAGCTTGTCAGCTAGCGGTGCTTCAAGGACATAATTCTTTTGTGCAGCAATGAGGATAATCCTCAAGTTACGGACCCAGTCCGTGTAATTGCTACCATCATCTTTCAACTTAGATTTCTCTAGGAATGCATTAAAATTCAAAGGAACGGTAGCACGGCCCATTGATCTACAACAACATAGATATGCAAAAACTATCAGGACTAAGTTCATGATAAATTAAAGTTCAATTAATCATATTACTTAAAGAACTCCCACTTAGATAGACATCCCTCCGGTCATCTAAATGATCACGTGATCCAAATTAACTAAACCATGTCCGATCATCACGTGAGATGGAGTAGTTTCAATGGTGAACATCTTATGTTGATCATATCTACTATATGATTCACGCTTGACCTTTCAGTCTCCAGTGTTCCGAGGCCATATCTGCATATGTTAGGCTCGTCAAGTTTAACCCAAGTATTCTGCGTGTGCAAAACTGGCTTACACCCGTTGTATTTGAACGTAGAGCTTATCACACCCGATCATCATGTGGTGTCTCGGCACAACGAACTTTCGCAACGGTGCATACTCAGGGAGAACACTTATACCTTGAAATTTTGTAAGGGATCATCTTATAATGCTACCGTCGTTCTAAGCAAAATAAGAAGCATAATAAGATAAACATCACATGCAATCAAAATATGTGACATGATATGGCCATCGTCATCTTGTGCTTTTGATCTCCATCTCCAAAGCACCGTCATGATCACCTTCGTCACCGGCGCGACACCTTGATCTCCATCGTAGCATCGTTGTCGTCTCGCCAACTATTTCTTCTACGACTATCGCTACCGCTTAGTGATAAAGTAAAGCAATTACATGGCGATTGCATTTCATACAATAAAGCGACAACCATATGGCTCCTGCCAGTTGCCGATAACTTTACAAAACATGATCATCTCATACAAAACCGTATAACTCATCATGTCTTGACCATATCACATCACAACATACCCTGCAAAAACAAGTTAGACGTCCTCTACTATGTTGTTGCAAGTTTTACGTGGCTGCTACGTGCTTAGCAAGAACCGTTCTTACCTACGCATACAAAACCACAACGATGTTTCGTCAAGTATGTGTTGTTTCAACCTTCACAAGGACCGGGCGTAGTCACACTCGATTCAGCTAAAGTGAGAGAGACAGACACCCGCCAGTCACCTTTAAGCATAGGCCACATCACCTTCTTCACATTCCAAAGAAATCTTACGGCTCCCATGTACTGTGATGGTCCCCTTATGACCCAGCATTTTGAGCTGCAGATAAACATAACAGGGCCTCGCCATGAACTTAGCATAAACCGGCCGCACAAACAAGGCATGATACGGGCTCTTGATTTTTACCACTTCAAAGGTCAAAGTCTCTGATCTTGAGTCATGCTCATCTCCAAAGGTAACCTCCAGATCTATCTTACCAACCGAATACGCCGATTTACCAGGTACTACACCTTGGAAGACAGTGTTTGACGGTCTGAGCTTTTTATCTGTTAACCCCATGCGACGGAAGGTTTCATAATAAAGGATATTGATGCTGCTCCCTCTGTCCATGAGCACCTTGGTAAACTTATACCCCCCCCCCCCAACCTAAGGTGCCACCACCAGGGCCAGCTGAATCGGATTATCAACCCAGGGCAGATGATCCTCACGACTCCACACAATGGGCTGCTTCGACGAGCGTAAATAACGAGGCACCACTGGTTCAATGGAGTACACCGCCCTTTTATAAACCTTCTGCTCACGCTTACACGGACCAGTGGTGAAGACATGATAGTACCCACTATTCAACTGCTTCGGGTTGCTCTGATAACCTAACTGTTGCTGCCGATGATTCCCCTGATGATTATAACCACCTTGGCTGCCTTGACTGCCCTGATTGTCGTGTCCACTCTAATTGCCTTGGAATCCTGAGCCAGAACCACCAACGTGATAACCCGTCCCATGAGAACCAAGCCCTGAACCGCCGAACGATACATGATCATATTGGAAACGACCTGAATTTTTGAACTCCCGCGTAATAAAGCAATCCTTCCAGAGGTGCGTAGCTGGTCTTTCCTTCGTCCCGTGCCTAGGGCAAGGCAGGTTTAACTGGCACTCAAGATTGATATTTGATCCTCCGCTCTGCAGGGGCGGCCTACCTTTACGAAGCTGACCATGATTCTGCGTACTAGTGTTAGCCACAAAATCTGAATTATTATCCGCTTTACGCTTACCGCTGTTTCCATGGCTCGCCGGATTAGGCTGCAGCGCTTTACCGTTCTTCTTTCCCTTTCCCGACTTTTCGTCGTCAGACTCTGGGTCCTTGGTACTATCAGAATAGGCATACTTCACCAGAGCTACCATGAGCGTCCCCATGTCATCGCAGTGACGTTTGAGCCGTCCCAACTTCAGTTACAGAGGTGTGAACCGGCAATTTCCTTCCAATGTTAAGACTGTTGTTCCTGGGTTTTATGCGGTCTGACGAATACAGGATCTCTGAAACCCGGCGCACCCAATGACTTGTTGATTCATTCTCTCCTTGGACACAGGCAGCTAAGTCCACAATTGACATGGGCTGTTTGCATGTGTCTTTGAAATTTTGGATAAACCGGCGCCTTAACTCGCCCGATGACCCGATGGAATTAGCTGGGAAACCTTTCAGCCAAGTACGAGCCGTTCCTTCCAACATCATGGTGAAATACTTAGCACACGCCGCATCATCCACATCCAGCATCTCCATCGCCATCTCATAGCTTTCAACCCACGACTCGGGGGATAAATCGGAAGTGTAATTGGGCACCTTCCGCGGTCCTTTGAAATCCTTAGGCAGACGCACATTACGTAAAGCGGGGGTGAGGCACGACACTCCCAAAGAGCTGGAAGAAACTCCTGGCTCCACCGAGGTGGTTGTACGAACCGGGGTAAGCTGACGGGTCGTGTATTGTGCTGCTAACTCTGTTTCTTGACGTTGTCTACCTTAATCCACCACATCCTGAGCATTTGCACCACCACCTGCCGGGATATCCCCCCGAGGCGGGTTACAGTTCCGCGCACTGCTTGACACGGTCGGTTCATCAATATACCTGCTATAACTCCGGCTTGGGCGGGGGGTGGAATGAATCCTCTCGCGGCTATAGGAATAGCCCTGCTGCTGAGTCAAAGCTGTCTAAAGGAACTCCCTAGCCCGTCGCATCTCCACCGCTACGGGGGATTCACCTTCGACAGGAAGGGCTGCCAATCGTGGAGCGGCTGCGACTATGTTATCCAAGGGGTTGGAGTAATGACCCGGAGGCGTCGGTACACGTTGTGATGGAATGATCTGATGAGGCGGATCCATTGTGTGTGGCTGGACCGATGCCCCCGTTCCATGTGCTTCTGTCTGGTTTACCACTGGTTGATTGCTGGTTCCTGCTCGAGGCGTGCTAAAGAGATTCCTTGCCTCGTAAACCGGCGGTAGACGAGACTGGTACCTTCTCCTCATTACATCATTTGATGTGTTCTGATCCAACATGAGCCGGTAAGCCTGAGCATCCAACTCGGCTTGCTTCGCAGCCATCCTGGTGTTTTCAGCTGCCAGATCTGCCTTGGCTTGGTCTATCTGACCCTTAACCTTGGCAACTTCTGCGTCATGATGCTCCTTATCTGCCTGGCTAACCTCCGCGGTTAACAGTGCTGTCAAAGTATCGAATAAACCGGACAGGAGCTGAACCGACGGCTGCACAGGGCCTCCTGCCCCGACTGCTGCTGCCGCCGCTAAACCGGATGTCAACGCTATCGCTGTCGAAGAGTGTTGCACATACTGTGATCCGGCCATGAAGACTGTAACCCGGCTCGGCGGATCGAGGGGGTCCAGAATACTGTCGCCATCGGAATAGCCCCCAAACCGGCCATCCTGCAGTAGGTACAAAGACTCGGTCTCTTCGATAGATGACTCGTCACCAGAATAAACAACAGCCTCACCACCAGATTCCGATCTATCTTCAGCTTCCACTCCGTGGACAACTCCCACAAAGACACGCTTCACGGCAGGCCAAACCCGGGCAGGTCTCGCAGGCTGAGCCGTCTCGATGATGTTGGTGCAGATGTCCGGCTCAGGGCCCGGTTCGTCGATCTTGCCAATGAAGACATGGATGCCGCCGAAGGGAAACCCGGTACCCGTACTCGATTGAGTCGGCCTCGGGGCCCCAGCCTGCGTCGTCGATGTAGATCTTGCCGCAACGACCCTTAGTCATCCGGCCCACTGCATAGCCCTTGAGCCCTTCGAAGCTGCCTTGTAAGAACTCGAAACCATCGTGTGATAGCCCCAGGGTGGGCGCCAACTGTCGTGGTTTTGTCACGGCAGATGTCCTAGCATGAGGACTTAGTCGTGGAGCCATCGCGACGGGTTAGCTTAAAGAGGTTAAAGCGGACAAAGGACGCAAGGGATTTTTATACTAGTTCGGCCCCTTACGATGAAGGTAAAAGCCTACTTCTAGTTGTTTTGGTATTGCTAGGGTTTCGATGACCAGGGAGCGAATCCGCTTTGCCTGTGTCTCGAGTTGTTGTTTGTTATCCCTGAACCGTCATCGGGTCGTCCCTTTATATACATAGGATGACGCCTGGACGGCTTACAGAATCCCGAGGCCGGCTCATAAACGTGCCCGACCCGGTTTCTACCTTTCCTACCATACAATACAAGTTACACACCGTATGGCGGTTTATGTCTACGGGCCCTAATGCCCTTCGGGCCTTGGGCATTTTAGTCGTCTATAATAAAATGCCATACTCCATGTCTTCATGGGCTTCGATACGAGTAATTCAGTATAAGTATAAACCGGCCCTTCCTGGACGGTTTATACCCAGTAGTTATATCCCCAACTGTCGGGATTCTTCCTCACTAAAAGACACATAATGAGCCGAAACAGACCTAAAGTCAACCCGTTCCATATATCAAGCAATGACATAGAAAAAATGCAATATGTTTTGCCGAAATATCATTGAATTTCTATTTTGGCAAATCACAAGCACTCGATATGTCCTACATTGTAGCACAAGTCATGCTATAATCCATGAAAAAATTCGGCATGGCCTTTGCTAAAGATAGGACATATCGAGCGCCTGAAATTTGCCGGAACGGAAACGAATCAACATTCCGGTAAAACATAGGCCACTCAGAGGTACATTGCAAACAAGAACACCAAGACATCCTCTATATTCAGAATGCATCATCATCAACATCAATGACATCGCGACTAGCACTAGCATTTTCATCATCGACATTTACAACACATTATCATTTGGCTATTCTCACCTAGAGGTCTTAAGGGGTCGACGATGGGGACGACTGCGCGGATGAGGCACGGGCAAATACTTGATTTTTGCATAAACAAAATACAAAAAATATATATTAACCACTTACTATAAATAAACTAGTTCTATTATACACTTACTACAAATAAACTAGTTCTATTAAGCATTTAATTAACCTAATTAAACTAATTAACCTAGCTAGCCAACCTAGTTAAACTAGCTAGTTAGGGAGGAATGAGGAGGAGGAGGAGGGAGGAGTGAGGGGCAGTGGGAAGAGGGGGGGAGAGGAGAGAGGAGGAGGGCAGTGGGGGAAGGGAGGAGTGAGCAGGGCGCGGTCGGAGGAGGAGGAGGAGGAGGAGGAGGAAGTGGCCGGAGGAGGAGGAGGGCGCGGCCGAAGGAGGAGACAGAGGGCGGTGGAAGGAGGAGGGAGGAGGGGACATTACCGAGGAGGAGGACGGCGGCGGCAATGCGGCGGTGGTTCCGACGAGGGTGGAGAGGGAGAGTGAAAAGATCGGATGAGAGGGAGAGTGAGAGGGTCGGCCGCGCGGGGAAGACGATAAGTTAGGGTTAGTAGCAGCGCGGGTTGGGGACAAGCGCTACTACTACGGAGCATAGCAATAACGCTGGATAATGGTCGGCTTTGCTGCTAAGTGGGGCTAGCCATGTGTGCCCAGTTCAAACTTAGCAGCATCGTGTGTTAGAAAAATGCGCTACTGCTAAGAGGATAGCAGTAGCGCCTTTTCTTGCCATGCTCTACTCCAAAGTAGCAGTAGCGCATCATGTTATCCAGCGCTACAGATAAGATTATGTGTATAAGGTTTTCCCTAGTAGTGGGAGGTGGTCAGAGGGCAGAGCGGGGTTGTCCCGAGGCGGCTATCAAACCTGGGGAGTCGGGCAGTGCACATGAGGAGAAGATGACATTCGTCGCGGGAGGGGTTCCACTCCAACGGTCAGACCTATTAGACCTATTACACATACTAGATGGTGCTTTTTAAGGAATGTTTGTTGGATAAATAAAGGACAATGAATTTGCTTGAGTGGGTATTTTATATATAATAGTTATGAGAAAATTGCAGTAATACACAACATTTAGTGGTGAAATAACTCAAAACCACAAGTCCAAGTGTTTTTAACTAATACCCACAACTCAGGAGGTAATTAGTAATACAAATTAAACCACAAGCATGTCAAGAAGTTCAACAAACTTAACAAGTACACTGGCATCAAACTGATTTATCTCAATCCTCGTTTAGGTTTGATCACCACCAACGGCTAGCTGCCATGAACTGCCCAACAAAATTATTCTCCATTGGTGGCCATTGCCTGAACTGCATTGTTGCTATGATTCACCTCACTTTATTAACCAAAAGGGCCAGGCTGCTTAATGCAGTTACTTCATTGTGTCACTACAATTGTCGTATCTGTATAATGAAAATTGATCTGTAATTTAGTTATCTGTTTGTCATACAACAAAGAATGGAAGACCTATAATTGTGTTAATGCCATATTCGACAATAATTTTCAGTTCATGGAGATCCCAATTAATATGACTTAAGATAAGCTTAATTGTATTTATCTAGTTATAAGAAGGTTAACAAGTAGAAAGAATTGAGCAAAACTGACCTGCACATTGATTCTTGCTCCTCTCCACTTCACCACTTTTATTGTCAGCTACGTACTATAGAAGCAATATTGTGTCTTGCGGTATTATTGTTCTGGAATATAATTGCAAGTGATGTAAAATTTTCAAATATTAGGCACGGATCAAACGATATAAATTTAGCACCAAAATACCTTTAACTGTAAGTAGTCACCAACTTCTGGGTTGTATGGAAGATCCAATACCTCATTTTCATACATTAGTTCGTTTATATTTTTCAGTAGCATCCCATCAAAGTCACTACAAGATAACCCGTTGATTAAATAGATATGACAGATAAAACAAAGAAAATATTTAGAGATGTGTTTGAAACGTATTATCTCATATATTGTATATAAACCTGAAGAATCCTTTGCGGGCATGGCATGCAATATTTGTTAGAAAATGAAGCGCACTATGACCATTCGCCACCTGAGGTAAAATGCATGCAATATTTTAGACTAGTCCCGATATGACCTACATAAACCAAAATACAGAAGCATTAAGATACAAATATATTACCTTGTCTTCAGGGGCAAATAATGGTTTGTAAGGTGGCGCTACAAAAACTCGTCGTTTATCTCTCTCATCCCAAACATCCCTACGGTCATCAAGCACCATGGCCATACTTGGATGACATAAGCTATCTCGAAACACAAGCTCAAGTGACTTCTTGGAATCTGACATTCAATAAAAAGAAGGTGCATGAGGTACGAGCAAGAGACATAGTCAGCGTTACTTAGTGTTCCATCCGTCGGCAAATGTCGCATTTACTCATACGTAAAGATTTTATAGTAGTTATGTTTGTAAACAATAACATGCATGACGACACAAATAATGTGAATTATTAGTTTGTTTTAAGTCAAAATGCTATGCAACACTAGCTACATAAAATTAACACAAAGAAATATATTATCTGTTTTTGTGTAAAGTGTTAAAGAAATATTACTTGGCAGCTAGTAATCTACGTACTTATTCATATCAAGCGTAGCTATCACTATTTAGCATGCAATCAGTGTGAGTCTTATGATAGAAAATAATCAAAATTTGTGCCTAATTTTACCTGGCCTCACACATATTAAACGTTGTGAAATCTCATTTAGGCTGATCAAACGGCCTTCTGGATCAAGCAGCCTCCATATCTCAAGAGCATAATCTCTTCCTGCCATTGTGCAAACATAGACTTTAAATCTTTGGCGCCCACTGGCAGTAATCAAATAACCCTTCATGTCATTCCAACCAGGCCTTATGTTTACAAAATAACCAGTGCTTGGATCCTGAATGGCATGTAATATTGCAAGAAGTAAGAAGCGATGATATAAGTAATTAAATATTGACAAGAAAATATACAAAGATTTCAAACATATATTGGAAAATACCGCAAAAAACGTATACTTGAAAATAACTGGTGTATAATAAATTAAGAAAACAGAAACGAGCATGTAAATTTTAGGACAAGAAGAGCTGCGAAAATATCCACAATTAACATTGTACAGAGAACGCTATTTTAGTATACATGCGATGTGAGCCTGCTGCTACTAACACAGATGTGGTTCTTCTGGACTTTGTTGATTTGGCTTGCGTAAACCAGCTTATTTGGAACTAGACCTACATAATTCAGAGATAATAACATTTCAAGAATTTTGACCTAACTAAAGTGGGCTCAATCTTGAGATCAATGTCATAGTCGCTTGAATCGGGGTTAAACTCTGTATTTTATGTTGGCTGCTCGTTATAAGCCGGAAGCCCGAAACCATATGCCACAAGTCTAACATAGTAATATCATAGACGTCTAGAAAAAGAAGGAACTTCTTTGATAAATTAAACAAAACAATGTAAACAACAATATAACGGTCCTTTATGGACTTTTAATATTAGTTTGTATGCAACATAAATACTAATCAGCTACAATGAAAATACTAATCTGCTAGAACTAGAATACTATGGATATTGTGGCTTAATTTGATGAGCATCACTGAAGAAATTTTCAAACAACATTTCGAGCAACCAATTATATTAAGGATACTTTGGTGATTTACAATATAGTATTAAATGAGGTCATACCATTGGAGCGATGCGAGTCAGTACCGCATTCCTGCCCGGTACCCTGATTATAGGACGGGTAATAAGCTCGAGCTCTCCACTGGGTTTACACAACACGCCCTGTTCACCATGGCTCCTCACTGTCCTGAGAAAATCCATAGTTATAGTACCTATTTCGTTGAAATCGACAAGCAATTGTTTGTCTTTAAAAGTCCGATTAAAATCGTCGGACATTGCTGATTCATTAGCAGCATCAAGCTCTGAATCCTCCAAGCCTGACATAATCTTGTCCAAACGTCTTTCGAACATTTCCGCTGTGTTTGAAAACACAACGGTTTCGTCAAGGTCAAGCACAAGGGCAAGGCATCGCTTATTAAGCATCTGATGGCATGCCGTGTAAAGCCCAATTGGTGCAGACCAACACCAGAAGCAAGCTAGACCTTTCACCAGCTTGCTTTGCATAGCAATGAGGTGTAGTTCCTCCTCTCCGGCCTCCACCACAGCAGTCTACACACAGAACAATGATTTGATGAGACGAATTAATAATTTACACATATCCATATACCTCAGTTAATTGAATCAGAAGTCATGGGAAGTTCATGTCATCCTATGCTACGTCTCAACTATATGTATATTATTGGTTCTACACATGATTTTAATGCAATATGTGTACCAAAACATGGAGCTACTGCACTGGAAGGATACAATTACCTTGAACCTTGAAGCAAGTATGAAGTGCACTACTAGTGGAGCAAATCAAGAGGGGCCTCTATTTACCTGATGTACCCTCGTTAATTCTAAAATAAGAATTGACATGACGTTGGTTCGGATAAAAACCATGAGACTTTGACGCCCGGATAAAAACCAGAAATTCGGGATGCTACATCTGAACTATATATATTATTGGTTCTTCAAATGATTTAGTGCAATATTTGTAACAAAACATGGAGCTACTGCACTGGAAGGACACAACCTTGAACCTTGAAACAAGTATGAAGTGCACTACCGGTGGAGCAAATCAACCAGACCACTTTTTACCTGATGTATCCTCCTTGTTAATTGTAAAATACAAAAATGATGGAATTGATATGATGTTGGTTCGTCTAATTCAGTACCACGAGACTTTGACCCCCAGCTAAAATCCAGAAATTCGGGATGTATATCATAATTCATAAACGTAAAAATGTGTGCAAGCCATGGGAGATCCAGAAAACATAAATCATAGGCCGTAGATGGCTAGACGAGATGCTACTACATATACGTACCATGCCCTTCTTCCAGCAGGAGTCGTGGAGCCTGTGCAGGAGGGACGTGGGATGGAGATCCGCTGCTTTGGCCTGGAGCTTGCAGCGCAAAGAGTAGGCGCTGATCACCTGCAGCACGGCCAGCGGAGGGCACCTCTCGCTCGCCGGCGACCGGCAGCTGATCCGGATCTCGTTCCTTGGGAACACGGCCGGTTGGCCGAGATCCATGCAAGATGACGATGCGCTTTCAGTTCCTGGTGGGAAGAGCACGTCGACGTCGCCGAGGAACACGCTGCCGTCGAACAAGGGCATGCTCCTCCTGGTCACAGCGCCGGCGGCGGCCATCATGATGGTGTGCTTGCTGGTGGTGGCAGGGGGCCGGGGGTTGGTAGGTGGGAGCCTCGGAGATGGGTGTGAACTGTAACGAGAGACGTCGCCCGGTTGGCCGGCTCCGACTGGAAATGGAAGGTATTTCATGCATGCCTCCGACAGGAAATGGTAGCTATTTACATGGCTCCCCAGGAAATGGTAGGTATTTACTCCCTTTGTTCCTAAATATTTGTCTTTCTAGACATTTCAAATGGACTATAACATACGGATGCATGTAGACATATTTTAGAGTGTACATTCACTCATTTTGCTTCGTATGTAGTCACTTGTCGAAATCTTTAGAAAGACAAATATTTAGAAACGGAGGGAGTACATGGCTCCCCCAGGAAATGGTAGGTATTTACATGCGGGGGCTGGCTGGATGTGGGCCCGGACTGCCAGGGAACGGGTGAGCGTTATTCAAAAAAAAATCTAGAAACCCGCTCTGGCTACATTTCCCCCGAGGCTCTTGTTGGGAGGGAAATATCTATTGAAGTTTTTCAAAAAAAAAAATCGAAAGCCATGCTGGTGTCTTTTTTTTACAAAGTACTCCTTTCGTTTCTAAATATAAGACCTTGTATTGATTTCAATATAGACCACATATGGAGCAAAATGAGTCAATCAACAGTCTAAAATGCGTCTATATACATCTATATGTAGTCCGTATTGAAATCTCTAAAAGATCTTCTATTTAAAAATGGAGGGAATACAATATGTTCATATCAACAAAATACCAATTACACATGTCTTTTGGAGCTCATGATCTCATGATCAAAAATGTATTATACGATACGATATAAAGTGTTAGTCAAGAACTCAAGATCGAGAATGTATTATACAATCAAATCTTAAAGACAAAAGGATAGTTCTTGAGGGCGCGACTCCGGTGACGCATGGTCAGAGAGCCCGTTGGCACCATCTCCTTCACGTGGTTCCTACAGAGCAGCTCGTCCTTCCATGATCATTTATGACCACCGCTGTCGCCGCGCCCCGCCTTGTTCCGGTCGATGGCATGCCCCGGCACCCTGTGAATGCCATGTGCGCTTGAGGGCGCGCACGCCATGATCTTTTATGACCACCGTTGTCGTCGCGCCCCGCCTTGTTCCGGTCAATGGCATGCCCCAGCACCCCGTGGATGCCACGTGCACTTGAGGGCGGGCACGCGCATCCTGCCCTGGGGCTGGCCTACCATCTTCGACTCTGTGCACCCACCCGTCGGTGGGCGGTCGGCGTGGGTACGGGCTATCAGCGTCTTCATGTGAGGAAGGCAAAACACTCTGCATGGTGGGAAGAGTATGGGTAGAGAGGAGCCCAGTCTTCTGTGCGGCCGTGGTGGACCAGGTACGTCCTAGCGCAGCAGTGCCGGTGACGGGGCGACAGCACGACTTGACGGGGAGAAGCCGTGCATCACTCTACACGGCCCGCCCCCTGGCATGCTTCCAGAACGTTTGACGCGAGGGTATGTGGGGAAGCTCCCAAACCCGCACCCACACCACGAACGTCTTTGTGGCCGTGTGCTCGAATGTGCGGCTATCCAGCCGGTCGATGATGACCTTGTCGCCCAGCACATCCTTCGCGCCCTCCAGCGTCCAGAGGTGCATGGGCAGCTTCTCCAAGACAGCCCGAATGTGGAGCATCCATGTTTGATGGACCGCGCGTGGAGCTTGCTAACGGCGGTGACCACGACCGCATGCTGCTGCTGCGGGAAGGTCTGCTGCTCCATCCCCGACGAAGACTCGATCACCTTGTGATCGTTGCATGGCCGGCGCCCATGGTGGATGCAGGGGGCGTTATCCGAAGCCAGCTGTTGTCGAGGAAGCTCAAGCGGTCGTGCACTGGGTTGGTCGGCGACAGACCGCTCGACCTCTCCTTCAACGCCCCCCACCCCTACGGTTCCTTGGGTTTGGGGGGCACTCTTTGCCGAAGTTGTCGCGCTGCTTGCAGATGATGCAATGGAGGAGGTCGCGGCAGTCTACTCAATGATGATGGGTGTTGAGGCAACGAAACAGAGGCCCTTGAAGCTTGCATAAAAAGTCCGCGCAAACGGGCGAGGAACCACGGCTGGACCGCCTCGTGGAGCCGCTCTTTTGGTGGATCGACGAACTGCCCCTAGGATCCTTGCTTGCGCGCCTGTTTTTGCAGGATTGATAGTGTGTCCATCCCTCGTCAATGGTGTCGGTGGCCTCGGTTGCTTGAAGTGGCCATGGGGGAGGTCGTACTACGATGGATCTGAGGTGGGGTTCCTCTATTTCCTGAATTAGCAACGGGCAGGGCTGAACCACGGTGGATTTGAGGCGGGGGCGCTCGATAGGGGTTTGCGCACCTGGAGATCAGCGAAATTCCGACTCCTAGCAACAATCTCATGTATGATAGCGCTATAGACTCGTTTGCTTCCTTTTGTGATTTGCTTGATAACTTGGTATGTATCACATGCGATAATAAAATTATGTAGGTTCAAATCAGCCACAAGGGCTAAAGCCTCGGAACATCGCATGGCTTCTAGAGTTCATAGGTCCATGCAATCATTCATAACCCGCGCTGAAGAGCCCAGGTAGACACCCTGGGCGTCTCTGCAGGTTACCACGGCCGCCCCCTTCCTTTGATTTTTAGCTATACCACCATCTACGTTTATCTTGACCATACCTTTAGTCGGTGGTATCCACCTTAGACGCCTCCTTCCTTGCTGCATCTGCGGCCCTTGATTGTGTGCCATGTTGCTGACGATCGCCAAATTTGCCAGGTACAACACAAAACTATGAATGGCCTCCAGACTTTGGAAAACCGCCTCATGTATGGCTTTCCGTCGTGCGCTCCAAATTGCCCACTGTGTGATGATGAGCTTTGTGAACTCCGCATGTGATAATGTCTCGAGCATGTCGAAGAGCCATTCTTTTTGGTCAGGGCTTACTGATAAACACATGTGTTCAGTCAGCGTGTCATCGACCAGTGCCCACACACATCTCGACATACTGCAGTCAGTAAGTGAATGTCTCCATGTATCGTTGTCTTCCCCACAAAGCGCACTCCCTCCTCCCGACCGTGTTTGTGCTTTTCCACCAACCAGTTTTGGGAAGGTTCCCTGAACCGGACTTTCCTTTTCTATGTTTTTCTTTCTTATTTTTTTATGCCCAATTTAGGTTTTTCTCAATATTTGTGAACATATTTTGAGTTTAGGAACAAACATTTTAAAAAAATTGCGAGATTTTTTCTGAATTCATGGTTTTCTCAATTTTGCGAAACAATTTTCAAATTTTAGAACATTTTATGAATTTTCTGAACAAAATTTTAAACGCATGAACATTTTTAAATGATGATCATTTTTTTAGATGTGGGAACAATCTTTGAAAATGTGAACAGTTTTTGAATCAATATTTATTTTAGAAATTCATGCACACTTTTTGGATCGCTGAAGATTTTCTGAAATTCGTGAATATTTTGTGAATATATTTAACATTTTAGAAAAATATCATAAATTTTCCAATTTACAACCATTTTAGAAAAATTGTGAATTTTCGAAAAAAATCAATGCTTGTTCAGTTTTAACTCCTACAGTAGCAGTGTTTTAAAAAGAAAAAAATAATGAAATGCAGTTTAGTTTTTTTAAATTTAAAAACCAGTCTAGCAGCCTGCTTAATGCCAGGAAAAAAACTAGCAAATCAGGTTAGTGGGCCGGCCCCATAGCGTGCGGCAACCAAGGTCAGCATGCGCGTTTGCTGACAATCCAGCGCGCTCCGCGCTAAATAGGGCGTCCCCTCGTCAAGGGAACTAGAAGCGAACGCGCGCTTTGCCGCGCCGTTTAAATATATTCAAAATTTCTCAAATGAACCTTTATTTGGCTATAACAACACTATAGCACATGATACCATTTAGATTCGGCTATTCCTTCTTGAAAAAATGTAGAAGGACGGAGAGCACAGCCCACCCACTTTCTTAAAGCAAGCTTTGTTTCCTCTGGATCATTGTTGGCAGACAACATATACGTGCACAGATGTATCCTAACATACTAACATGCAAGTGGACATTCTCTTCTTAGGCAAATGGCACAAACAAACATACAAATCATACCATGAGTCACATATGACTATAACTATGATATTTTATCTTACTAATTATACCCCTTTTATCTAAAAAGAAGCACAATCATTTGTCACCACTCTTCATAGAAACAACACCTTTTGGACAGGACTGCGTTGATTAAGATTCAGACAAC
This sequence comes from Secale cereale, assembly GCA_902687465.1. Taxonomy (NCBI): domain Eukaryota; kingdom Viridiplantae; phylum Streptophyta; class Magnoliopsida; order Poales; family Poaceae; genus Secale; species Secale cereale. The sequence continues at coordinate 743,059,604 of LR738712.1, forward strand.
CTTGGCAACACCCAAAAACCTGCTAAAGAATAGAGCATTACTTCCATTTCATAGTAAAGTGGTCAAGTAATAATTGGCACTACGCAGTTCCAAGATTATAATAACATCAACAACACTTTACTGGGTTTTTTCAGTGGCAACTATAGGAAACATGAGTTAACTGAAGCTCACACTTGATTCATGATGATAATTAATTGGGTTTGTTACTGCTCCCTCCGTTTCGGAATCATATACATGTTGACCGCCGAATATTGCACGAATCTCATCGCTATATCATTAAAACCATTAAGCTACGCATAAAGGGCGGCCAACCAGCTATGCCATGTGGCGCAAGCTAGTTGGCCGCAGTGAAAAATCTTTTGATTTTTGTAAATAAATGCATGGATTAATTTTTAAATGTATTTTTTAGATGGAGGTGAGGACCTTTGGTATTTTTTAAATGAAAGGTTATGCAAAGTGGCACGGGTAGGCTACGGTGGTATTATTTTTTTTCCTTTTTTAGATGAAGGTGAGGATTATTTTTAGCTGTTTTTTTAGACGGAGACGAGGACTCAATGTATTTTTTATAAACGAAAACTTGTGCACAACTTCCTCTTAAGCGGCGCCACAGGGTGGCGCCTCAAACACTAGTGTGGCATCCACCTACGCGGTAGAAACCGGGGCCGCTAGAAAAACCACTCTCCTTGCTGGCCCCGTTTCCGCCACTGAAATCAACTGAACGGTGACATGAACTGCAACAGTTCATTGGCGTGCTCTCTACATGAATTTGCACGCCGTCATGGTCGTAAGTTCTCACCGAACTGTGTTTGTTTGGACTATGGGGCTGGAGCTGGTCAGCGACCTGCTACAGCTAGTCTAGTGAGCAACACGAGGATGAGAAACGGATTATCGGTGTGGGCAGTTCATGCACTGGTCTACATGATGCTGCCTTAGACTGATGGTTGATTCCATTGGTTAGAGCAATTCCAATGGGGCGACCCATTTCGTCCGCGGCCGTCCGTTTGGGTCGGCGCGGATAGAAAAGGCGGCCCAACGTGCCGACCCAAACGGACGCGCGTCTGTTTTTCGTCCGCGGGCGACTCATTCCCGGCCCATTTTTTAGCCTGCTTTGTGTCGGCGCGGACACGCGACGGACGCACGTGTGCTCGCCTATTCCTGTCCCCGGGCCCATTGGTCTGTGGCACATTGGCCTCCCCCCCCCC
>LR738712.1:743060870-743134392 GCA_902687465.1 Secale cereale
CCGGGCCAAGAAGCAACCCTCGCCCCCGCCTCCTCCGTCACCGACGCCGCCGCCCATTTGTGCCGGCGACTCTTCCAGCTGTCGCCGCCTCCACATCCACCCCTGCCCCAGTCGCCCGCCGCCGCCGTTTTGCCACCGGGGAGCAAACTGGTTCCCGTCGTCGCTTCCCCCACCGCCCAGCTGTTGGGGAACGTAGTATTTTAAAATTTTCCTACGATCACGCAAGACCTATCTACCAGATGCATAGCAACGAGAGGGGAGAGTGTGTCTACGTACCCTCGTAGACCGAAAGCGGAAGCGTTTATCAACGCAGCTGATGTAGTCGTACACCTTCACGATCCGTCCCGATCTAGTACCGAACGTACGGCACCTCCGCGTTCAGCACACGTTCAGCTCGACGACGTCCTCGCCTTCTTGATCCAGCAAGACGGGCGAAGTAGTAGATGAGTTCCGGCAGCACGACGGCGTGGTGACGGTTGTTGATGAAGAACAATCTCTGCAGGGCTTCGCCAAGCACTACAGAAACTAGACGGAGGATAAACTAGAGGGTCGGGGTAGCCGGCACACGGCTTGGTGTATCTTGATGTGTGTTGGGTGCTAGCCCTACCCCTCTATTTATATGTTGAGCCTTGGGGTCGAAACTTGGAGTCAAAGCCTACACAAAGTCGGTTTCACCCGAAAGGCAAGAGTCCTTCTCGGACTCCAGGGCCAGACGCCAGGGTTCCCGGCGTCTGGACCCAGACGCCAGGGACCCTGGCGCCTGGCCCCTGGATTCCGCAAAACTTCCTTTTGCGCCTTCCAAAAATCTTGTCTGCTTTCCCTTTTTGGCCCAAATAAAGTGTTCTCGTACCCAAACATTTCGGGAAGCATCCGGAACCCCTGCCGGTGAACTCCGGAACCCTTCCGGAGGTCAAACACTATTATCCCATATATTAATCTTTATCTCTGGACCAATCCGGAGTTCCTCGTCATGTCCGTGATCACATCCGGGACTCCGAATAACATTCGGTCATCAACATACATAACTCATTAAATACTATATCGTCAACGAACGTTTAAGCATGCGGACCCTACGGGTTCGAGAACTATGTAGACATGACCGAGACATCTCTTTGGTCAATAACCAATAGCGGAACCTGGATGCCCATATATTGGCTCCTACATATTCTATGAAGATCTTTATCGGTCGAACCGCATAACAACATACGTTGTTCCCTTTGTCATCGGTATGTTACTTGCCCGAGATTCGATCGTCGGTATCTCAATACCTAGTTCAATCTCGTTACCGGCAAGTCTCTTTACTCGTTCTATAATACATTATCTCGTGACTAACTCATTAGTCATTTGCTTGCAAGGCTTATTATGATGTGTATGACCGAGACAGCCCAGAGATACCTCTCCGACACTCGGAGTGACAAATCATATTCTTGATCTATGCCAACACCACGAACACCTTCGGAGACACCTGTAGAGTATCTTTATAATCATCCAGTTATGTTGTGACGTTTGATAGCACACTAGATGTTCCTCCGGTATACGGGAGTTGCATAATCTCATAGTCATAGGAACATGTATAAGTCATGAAGAAAGCAATAGCAGTAAAAACTAAACGATCATAGTGCTAAGCTAACGGATGGGTCTTGTCCATCACATCATTCTCCTAATGATGTGATCCCGTTCATCAAATGACAAATCATGTCTATGGCTAGGAAACATAACCATCTTTGATCAATGAGCTAGTCTAGTAGAGGCATACTAGGGACATTCTGTTTTGTCTATGTATTCACACATGTACTAAGTTTCCGGTTAATACAATTCTAGCATGAATAAAAGACATTTATCATGATATAAGGAAATACAAATAACATCTTTATTATTGCCTCTAGGGCATATTTCCTTCAGTCTCTCACTTGAACTAGAGTCAATAATCCAGATTACAAAGTAATGATCCAAACACCCATGGAGTCTTGGTGTTGATCATGTTTTGCCCGTGGAAGAGGCTTAGTCAACGGGTTTGCAACATTCAGATCTGTATGTATCTTGCAAATCTATATGTCTCTTCTTTGACTAGATCGCGGATGGAATTGAAGCGTCTTTTGATGTGCTTTGTTCTCTTGTGAAACCTAGATTCCTTCGCCAAGGCTATTGCTCCAGTGTTGTCACAAAATATTTTAATTGGACCCGATGCACTAGGTATTACACCTAGATCAGATATGAACTCCTTCATCCAAACTCCTTCATTTGCTGCTTCCGAAGCAGCTATGTATTCTGCTTCACACGTAGATCCCGCCACGACGCTCTGCTTGGAACTGCACCAACTGACAGCTCCACCGTTCAATAAAAATACATATCCGGTTTGTGACTTAGAGTCATCCGGATCAGTGTCAAAGCTTGAATCGACGTAACCGTTTACGACGAGCTCTTTGTCACCTCCATACACGAGAAACATATACTTTGTCCTTTTCAGGTACCTCAGGATGTTCTTGACCGCTGTCCAGTGATCCGCTCCTGGATTACTTTGGTACCTCCCTGGTAGACTTATAGCAAGGCACACATCAGGTCTGGTACACAGCATTGCATACATGATAGATCCTATGGCTGAGGCATAGGGAATGACTTTCATTTTCTCTCTATCTTCTGCAGTGGTCGGGCATTGAGTCTTAATCAACTTCACACCTTGTAACACAGGCAAGAACCCTTTCTTTGACTGATCCATTTTGAACTTCTTCAAAACTTTATCAATGTATGTGCTTTGTGAAAGTCCAATTAAGCGTCTTGATCTATCTCTATAGATCTTGATGCCTAATATGTAAGCAGCTTCACCGAGGTCTTTCATTGAAAAACTCTTATTCAAGTATCCTTTTATGCAATCCAGAAATTCTATATCATTTCCAATCAATAATACGCCATCCACATATAATATCAAAAATGCTATAGAGCTCCCACTCACTTTCTTGTAAATACAGGCTTCTCCAAAAGTATGTATAAAACCATATGATTTGATCACCTCATCAAAGCGTATATTCCAACTCCGAGATGCTTGCACCAGTCCATAGATGGATCGCTGGAGCTTGCACACTTTGTTAGCACATTTTGGATCGAAAAAACCCTCTGGTTGCATCATATGCAACTCTTCTTTGAGATATCCATTCAGGAATGCAGTTTTGACATCCATTTGCCAGATTTCATAATCATAAAATGCGGCAATTGCCAACTTGATTCGGACAGACTTAAGCATCGCTACAGGTGAGAAAGTCTCATCGTAGTCAACTCCTTGAACTTGTCAAAAACCTTTCGCAACAAGTCGAGCTTTGTAAACTGTAACATTACCGTCTGCGTCGGTCTTCCTCTCGAAGATCCATTTATTTTAGATGGCTTGCTGGTCATCGGGCAAGTCAACCAAAGTCCACACTTTATTATCATACATGGATCCCATCTCAGATTTCATGGCCTCTAGCCATTTTGCGGAATCTGGGCTCATCATCGCTTCCTCATAGTTCGTAGGTTCATCATGGTCTAGTAACATGACTTCCAGAGCTGGATTGCCGTACCACTCTAGTGTGGAACGTACTCTGGTTGATCTGCGAAGTTCAGCAGAAATTTGATCTGAAGTTTCATGATCATCATCACTAGCTTCCTCACTAATTGGTGTAGGAATCACTGGAACTAGTTTCTGTGATGTATTACTTTCCAATTCGGGAGAAGGTACAATTACCTCATCAAGTTCCACTTTCCTCCCACTCACTTCTTTCGAGAGAAACTCCTTCTCTAGAAAGGATCCATTCTTAGCAACGAATATTTTGCCTTCGGATCTGTGATAGAAGGTGCACCCAACAGTCTCTTTTGGGTATCCTATGAAGACACATTTCTCCAACCTGGGTTCGAGCTTATCAGGTTGAAGCTTTTTCACATAAGCATCGCAACCCCAAACTTTAAGAAACGACAACTTTGGTTTCTTGCCGAACCACAGTTTATAAGGCGTCGTCTCAACGGATTTTGATGGTGCCCTATTTAACGTCAATGCAGCTGTCTCTAAAGTATAACCCCAAAACGATAGTGGTAAATCGGTAAGAGACATCATAGACCGCACCATATCCAATAAAGTACGGTTGCGACGTTCGGACACACCATTACGCTGTGGTGTTCTGGATGGCGTGAGTTGTGAAACTATTCCACATTGTTTCAAATGAAGACCAAACTCGTAACTCAAATATTCACCTCCACGATCAGATCGTAGAAACTTTATTTTCTTGTTACTATGATTCTCTACTTCATTCTGAAATTCTTTGAGCTTTTCAAATGTTTCAGACTTGTGTTTCATCAAGTAGATATACCCATATCTGCTCAAATCATCAGTGAAGGTCAGAAAATAACGATACCCGCCGCGAGCTTCAACACTCATCGGTCCACATACATCTGTATGTATGATTTCCAACAAATCTGTTGCTCGCTCCATTGTTCCGAAGAACGGAGTTTTAGTCATCTTGCCCATAAGGCATGGTTCGCAAGCACCAAGTGATTCATAATCAAGTGATTCCAAAAGTCCATCACTATGGAGTTTCTTCATGCTCTTTACACCAATATGACCTAAACGGCAGTGCCACAAATAAGTTGCACAATCATTATTAACCTTGTATCTTTTGGCTTCAATATTATGAATATGTGTATCACCACAATCGAGATCCAACAAGAATAGACCACTCTTTAAGGGTGCATGACCATAAAAGATATTATTCATAAGAATAGAACAACCATTATTCTCTGATTTAAATGAATAACCGTCTCGCAACAAACAAGATCCAGATATAATGTTCATGCTTAACGCTGGCACCAAATAACAATTATTTAGGTCTAAAACTAATCCCGAAGGTAGATGTAGAGGTAGCGTGCCGACGGCGATCACATCGACTTTGGAACCATTTCCCACGTGCATCGTCACCTCGTCCTTAGCCAATCTTCGTTTAATCCGTAGTCCCTGTTTCGAGTTACAAATATTAGCAACCGAACCGGTATCAAATACCCAGGTACTACTACGAGTATTAGTAAGGTACAAATCAATAACATGTATATCACATATACCGTTGTTCACCTTGCCATCCTTCTTATCCGCCAAATACTTGGGGCAGTTCCGCTTCCAGTGTCCAGTCCCTTTGCAGTAGAAGCACTCAGTTTCAGGCTTGGCTCCAGACTTGGGTTTCTTCGCGAGTAGCAACTGTCTTGGTATTCTTCTTGAAGTTCCCCTTCTTTCCCTTGCCCTTTTTCTTGAAATTAGTGGTCTTGTTAACCATCAACACTTGATGCTCCTTTTTGATTTCTACCTCTGTAGCCTTGAGCATAGCGAAGAGCTCGGGAATTGTCTTTTGCATCCCTTGCATATTATAGTTCATCACGAAGCCTTTATAGCTTGGTGGCAGTGATTGAAGAACTCTATCAATAACACTATCCTCGTCAACTTTGCAACCAAGTTGAGTCATATGATTGTAGTACCCAGACATTCTGAGCAAGTTTTCACTGATAGAACTATTATCCTCCATCTTGCAGCTATAGAACTTATTGGGAATCTCATATTTCTCAATCCGGGCATTTTCTTGAAATATTAACTTCAACTCCTAGAACATCTCATATGGTCCATGACGTTCAAAACGTCGTTGAAGACCCGGTTCTAAGCCGTAAAGCATGGCACACTGAACTATCGTGTAGTCATTAGGCCGCGTCTGCCAGACGTGCAAAGTGTCTACATTAGCGGGAGGGAGCTTGTCACCTAGCGGTGCTTCAAGGACATAATTCTTCTGTGCAGCAATGAGGATAATCCTCAAGTTACGGACCCAGTCCATGTAATTGCTACCATCATCTTTCAACTTAGCTTTCTCTTGGAATGCATTAAAATTCAAAGGAACGGTAGCACGGCCCATTGATCTACAACAACATAGATATGCAAAAACTATCAGGACTAAGTTCATGATAAATTAAAGTTCAATTAATCATATTACTTAAAGAACTCCCACTTAGATAGACATCCCTCCGATCATCTAAATGAGCACGTGATCCAAATTAACTAAACCATGTCCGATCATCACGTGAGATGTAGTAGTTTCAATGGTGAACATCTTATGTTGATCATATCTACCATATGATTCACGCTCGACCTTTCGGTCTCCAGTGTTCCGAGGCCATATCTGCATATGCTAGGCTCGTCAAGTTTAACCCAAGTATTCTGCGTGTGCAAAACTGGCTTACACCCATTGTATTTGAACGTAGAGCTTATCACACTCGATCATCATGTGGTGTCTCGGCACGACGAACTTTCGCAACGGTGCATACTCAGGGAGAACACTTATACCTTGAAATTTTGTAAGGGATCATCTTATAATGCTACCGTCATTCTAAGCAAAATAAGAAGCATAATAAGATAAACATCACATGCAATCAAAATATGTGACATGATATGGCCATCGTCATCTTGTGCTTTTGATCTCCATCTCCAAAGCACCGTCATGATCACCTTCGTCACCGGCGCGACACCTTGATCTCCATCGTAGCATCGTTGTCGTCTTGCCAACTATTGCTTCTACGACTATCGCTACCGCTTAGTGATAAAGTAAAGCAATTACATGGCGATTGCATTTCATACAATAAAGCGACAACCATATGGCTCCTGCCAGTTGCCGATAACTTTACAAAACATGATCATCTCATACAAAACCGTATAACTCATCATGTCTTGACCATATCACATCACAACATACCCTGCAAAAACAAGTTAGACGTCCTCTACTTTGTTGTTGCAAGTTTTACGTGGCTGCTACGGGCTTAGCAAGAACCGTTCTTACCTACGCATACAAAACCACAACGATGTTTCGTCAAGTATGTGTTGTTTTAACCTTCACAAGGACCAGGCGTAGTCACACTCGATTCAGCTAAAGTGAGAGAGACAGACACCCGCCAGTCACCTTTAAGCATAGGCCGCATCACCTTCTTCACATTCCAAAGAAATCTTACGGCTCCCATGTACTGTGATGGTCCCCTTATGACCCAGCATTTTGAGCTGCAGATAAACATAACAGGGCCTCGCCATGAACTTAGCATAAACCGGCCGCACAAACAAGGCATGATACGGGCTCTTGATTTTTACCACTTCAAAGGTCAAAGTCTCTGATATTGAGTCATGCTCATCTCCAAAGGTAACCTCCAGATCTATCTTACCAACCGAATACGCCGATTTACAAGGTACTGCACCATGGCAGACAGTGTTTGACGGTCTAAGCTTTTTATTTGTTAACCCCATGCAACGGAAGGTTTCATAATAAAGGATGTTGATGCTGCTCCCTCTGTCCATGAGCACCTTGGTAAACTTATACCCCCCCCCCCAACCTAAGGTGCCACCACCAGGGCCAGCTGAACCGGATTATCAACCAGGGGCAGATGATCCTCACGACTCCACACAATGGGCTACTCCGACCAGCGTAAATAACGAGGCACCACCGGTTCAATGGAGTACACCACCCTTTTATAAACCCTCTGCTCACGCTTACACGGACCAGTGGTGAAGACATGATAGTACCCACTATTCAACTGCTTCGGGTTGCTCTGATAACCTAACTGTTGCTGCTGATGATTCCCCTGATGATTATAACCACCTTGGCTGCCTTGACTGCCCTGATTGTCGTGTCCACTCTAATTGCCTTGGAATCCTGAGCCAGAACCACCAACGTGATAACCCGTCCCATGAGAACCAGGCCCTGAACCGCCGAACGGTACATGATCATATTGGAAACGACCTGAATTTTTGAACTCCCGCGTAATAAATCAATCCTTCCAGAGGTGCGTAGCTGGTCTTTCCTTCGTCCCGTGCCTAGGGCAAGGCAGATTTAACTGGCACTCAAGATTGATATTTGATCCTCCGCTCCGCGGGGGCGGCCTACCTTTATGACGCTGACCATTATTCTGCGTACTAGTGTTAGCCACAAAATCTGAATTATTATCCGCTTTATGCTTACCGTTGTTTCCATGGCTCACCGGATTAGGCTGCAGCTCTTTACCGTTCTTCTTTCCCTTTCCCGACTTTTCGTCGTCAGACTCTGGGTCCTTGGTACTATCAGAATAGGCATACTTCACCAGAGCTACCATGAGCGTCCCCATGTCATCGCAGTGACGTTTGATCCGTCCCAACTTCAGTTACAGAGGTGTGAACCGGCAATTGCCTTCCAATGTTAAGACTGTTGTGCCTGGGTTTTATGCGGTCTGACAAATGCAGGATCTCTGAAACCCGGCGCACCCAATGACTTGTTGATTCATTCTCTCCTTGGACACAGGCAGCTAAGTCCACAATTGACATGGGATGTTTGCATGTGTCTTTGAAATTTTGGATAAACCTGCGCCTTAACTCGCCCCATGACCCGATGGAATTAGCTGGGAAACCTTTCAGCCAAGTACGAGCCGTTCCTTCCAACATCATGGTGAAATACTTAGCACACGCCGCATCATCCACATCCAGCATCTCCATCGCCATCTCATAGCTTTCAACCCATGACTCGGGGGATAAATCGGAAGTATAATTGGGCACCTTCCGCGGTCCTTTGAAATCCTTAGGCAGACGCACATTACGTAAAGCGGGGGTGAGGCACGACACTCCCAAAGAGCTGGAAGAAACTCCTGGCTCCACCGAGGTGGTTGGACGAACCGGGGTAAGCTGACGGGTCATGTATTGTGCTGCTAACTCTGTTTCTTGACGTTGTCTACCTTAATCCACCAGATCCTGAGCATTTGCGCCACCACCTGTCGGGATATCCCCCCGAGGCGGGTTACGGTTCCGCGCACTGCTTGACACGGTCGGTTCATCAATATGACTGCTATAACTCCGGCTTGGGCGGGGGGTGGAATGAATCCTCTCGCGGCTATAGGAATAGCCCTGCTGCTGAGTCAAAGCTGTCTAAAGGAACTCCCTAGCCCGTCGCATCTCCACCGCTACGGGGGATTCACCTTCGACAGGAAGGGCTGCCAATCGTGGAGCGGCTGCGACTATGTTATCCAAGGGGTTGGAGTAATGACCCGGAGGCGTCGGTACACGTTGTGATGGAATGATCTGACGAGGCGGATCCATTGTGTGTGGCTGGACCGATGCCCCCGTTCCAGGTGCTTCTGTCTGGTTTACCACTGGTTGATTGCTGGTTCCTGCTCCAGGCGTTCTAAAGAGATTCCTTGCCTCGTAAACCGGAGGTAGACGAGACTGGTACCTTCTCCTCATTACATCATTTGATGCGTTCTGATCCAACATGAGCCGGTAAGCCTGAGCATCCAACTCGGCCAGCTTCGCAGCCATCCTGGAGTTTTCAGCTGCCAGATCTGCCTTGGCTTGGTCTATCTGACCATTAACCTTGGCAACTTCTGCGTCATGATGATCCTTATCTATCTGGCTAACCTCCGTGGTTAACAGTGCTGTCAAAGTATCGAATAAACCGGACAGGAGCTGAACCGGCGGCTGCACAGGGCCTCCTGCCCCAGCTGCTGCTGCCGCCGCCAAACCGGATGTCAACGCTACCGCAGTCGAAGAGTGTTGCACATACTGTGATCCGTCCATGAAGACTGCAACCCGGCTTGGCGGATCGAGGGGGTCCAGAATACTGTCGCCATCGGAATAGCCCCCAAACCGGCCATCCTGTAGTAGGTACAAAGACTCGGTCTCTCCGATAGATGACTCGTCACCAGAATAAACAACAGTCTCACCACCAGATTCCGATCTATCTTCAGCTTCCACTCTGTGGACAACTCCCACAAAGACACGCTTCACGGCAGGCCAAACCCGGGCAGGTCTCGCAGGCTGAGCAGTCTCGACGATGTTGGTACAGATGTCCGGCTCAGGGCCCGGTTCGCCGATCTTGCCAATGAAGACATGGATGCCGCCGAAGGTGACCCGGTACCCGTACTCGATTGAGTCGGCCTCGGGGCCCCAGCCTGCGTCGTCGATGTAGATCTAGCCGCAACGACCCTTAGTCATCCGGCCCACTGCATAGCCCTTGAGCCCTTCGAAGCTGCCTTTTAAGAACTCGAAACCATCGTGCGATAGCCCCAGGGTGGGCGCCAACTGTCGTGGTTTTGTCGCGGCAGATGTCCTAGCATGAGGACTTAGTCTTGGAGCCATCGCGATGGGTTAGCTTAAAGGGGTTATAGCGGACAAAGGACGCAAGAGATTTTTATACTAGGTCGGCCCCTTACGATGAAGGTAAAAGCCTACTTCTAGTTGTTTTGGTATTGCTAGGGTTTCGATGACCAGGGAGCGAATCCGCTTTGCCTGTGTCTCGAGTTGTTGTTTGTTATCCCTGAACCGTCATCGGGTCGTCCCTTTATATACACAGGATGACGCCTGGACGGCTTACAGAATCCCGAGGCCGGCTCATAAACATGCCCGGCCCGGTTTCTACCTTTCCTACCTTATAATACAAGTTACACACCGTATGGCGGTTTATGTCTACGGGCCCTAATGCCCTTCGGGCCTTGGGCATTTTAGTCGTCTATAATAAAATGCCATACTCCATGTCTTCATGGGCCTCGATACGAGTAATTCAGTATAAGTATAAACCGCACTTCCTGGACGGTTTATACCCAGTAGTTATATCCCCAACTGTCGGGATTCTTCCTCACTAAAAGACACATAATGAGCCGAAACAGACCTAAAGTCAACCCGTTCCATATATCAAGCAATGACATAGAAAAACTGCCATATGTTTTGCCAAAATATCATTGAATTTCTATTCTGGCAAATCACAAGCACTCGATATGTCCTACATTGTAGCACAAGTCATGCTAAAATCCATGAAAAAATTCGGCATGACCTTTGCTAAAGACAGGACATATCGAGCGCCTGAAATTTGCCGGAACGTAAACGAATCAACATTCCGGTAAAACATAGGCCACTCAGAGGTACATTGCAAACAAGAACACCAAGACATCCTCTATATTCAGAATGCATCATCATCGACATCAATGACATCGCGACTAGCACTAGCATTTTCATCGTCGACATTTACAACACATTATCATTTGGCTATTCTCACCTAGAGGTCTTAAGGGGTCGACGATGGGGATGACTGCGGGGATGAGGCACGGGCAAATACTTGATTTTTGCATAAACAAAATATAAACAATATATATTAACCACTTACTATAAATAAACTAGTTCTATTATACACTTACTACAAATAAACTAGTTCTATTAAGCACTTAATTAACCTAATTAAACTAATTAACCTAGCCAGCCAACCTAGTTAAACTAGCTAGTTAGGGAGGAATGAGGAGGAGGAGGAGGGAGGAGTGAGGGGCAGTGGGAAGAGGGGGGAGAGAGGAGAGAGGAGGAGGGCAGTGGGGGAAGGGAGGAGTGAGGAGGGCGCGGCCGGAGGAGGAGGAGGAGGAGGAAGTGGCCGGAGGAGGAGGAGGGCGCGGCCGAAGGAGGAGACAGAGGGCGGTGGAAGGAGGAGGGAGGAGGGGGTATTACCGAGGAGGAGGACGGCGGCGGCAATGTGACGGTGGTGCCGACGAGGGTGGAGAGGGAGAGTGAAAATATCGGATGAGAGGGAGAGTGAGAGGGTCGGCCGCGCGGGGAAGACGATAAGTTAGGGTTAGTAGCAGCGCGGGTTGGAGACAAGCGCTACTACTACGGAGCATAGCAATAAAGCTGGATAACGGTCGGCTTTGCTGCTAAGTGGGGCTAGCCATGTGTGCCCAGTTCAAACTTAGCAGCATCGTGTGTTAGAAAAATGCGCTACTGCTAAGAGGATAGCAGTAGCGCCTTTTCTTGCCATGCTCTACTCCAAAGTAGCAGTAGCGCATCATGTTATCCAGCACTACAGATAAGATTCTGTGTATAAGGTTTTCCCTAGTAGTGGGAGGTGGTAAGAGGGCAGAGCGGGGTTGTCCCGAGGCGGCTATCAAACCTGGGGAGTCGGGCAGTGCACATGAGGAGAAGATGACATTCGTCGCGGGAGGGGTTCCACTCCAACGGTCAGACCTATTAGACCTATTACACATACTAGATGGTGCTTTTTAAGGAATGTTTGCTGGATAAATAAAGGACAATGAATTTGCTTGAGTGGGTATTTTATATATAATAGTTATGAGAAAATTGCAGTAATACACAACATTTAGTGGTGAAATAACTCAAAACCACAAGTCCAAGTGTTTTTAACTAATACCCACAACTCAGGAGGTAATTAGTAATACAAATTAAACCACAAGCATGTCAAGAAGTTCAACAAACTTAACAAGTACACTGGCATCAAACTGATTTATCTCAATCCTCGTTTAGGTTTGATCACCACCAACGGCTAGCTGCCGTGAACTGCCCAACAAAATTATGCTCCATTGGTGGCCATTGCCTGAACTGCATTGTTGCTATGATTCACCTCACTTTATTAACCAAAAGGGCCAGGCTGCTTAATGCAGTTACTTCATTGTGTCACTACAATTGTCGTATCTGTATAATGAAAATTGATCTGTAATTTAGTTATCTGTTTGTCATACAACAAAGAATGGAAGACCTATAATTGTATTAATGCCATATTCGACAATAATTTTCAGTTCATGGAGATCCCAATTAATATGACTTAAGAGAAGCTTAATTGTATTTATCTAGTTATAAGAAGGTTAACAAGTAGAAAGAATTGAGCAAAACTGACCTGCACATTGATTCTTGCTCCTCTCCACTTCACCACTTTTATTGTCAGCTACGTACTATAGAAGCAATATTGTGTCTTGCGGTATTATTGTTCTGGAATATAATTGCAAGTGATGTAAAATTTTCAAATATTAGGCACGGATCAAACGATATAAATTTAGCACCAAAATACCTTTAACTGTAAGTAGTCACCAACTTCTGGGTTGTATGGAAGATCCAATACCTCATTTTCATACATTAGTTCATTTATATTTTTCAGTAGCATCCCATCAAAGTCACTACAAGATAACCCGTTGATTAAATAGATATGACAGATAAAACAAAGAAAATATTTAGAGATGTGTTTAAAACGTATTATCTCATATATTGTATATAAACCTGAAGAATCCTTTGCGGGCATGGCATGCAATATTTGTTAGAAAATGAAGCGCACTATGACCATTCGCCACCTGAGGTAAAATGCATGCAATATTTTAGACTAGTCCCGATATGACCTACATAAACCAAAATACAGAAGCATTAAGATACAAATATATTACCTTGTCTTCAGGGGCAAATAATGGTTTGTAAGGTGGCGCTACAAAAACTCGTCGTTTATCTCTCTCATCCCAAACATCCCTACGGTCATCAAGCACCATGGCCATACTTGGATGACATAAGCTATCTCGAAACACAAGCTCAAGTGACTTCTTGGAATCTGACATTCAATAAAAAGAAGGTGCATGAGGTACGAGCAAGAGACATAGTCAGCGTTACTTAGTGTTCCATCCGTCGGCAAATGTCGCATTTACTCATACGTAAAGATTTTATAGTAGTTATGTTTGTAAACAATAACATGCATGACGACACAAATAATGTGAATTATTAGTTTGTTTTAAGTCAAAATGCTATGCAGCACTAGCTACATAAAATTAACACAAAGAAATATATTATCTGTTTTTGTGTACAGTGTTAAAGAAATGTTACTTGGCAGCTAGTAATCTACGTACTTATTCCTATCAAGCGTAGCTATCACTATTTAGCATGCAACCAGTGTGAGTCTTATGATAGAAAATAATCAAAATTTGTGCCTAATTTTACCTGGCCTCACACATATTAAACGTTGTGAAATCTCATTTAGGCTGATCAAACGGCCTTCTGGATCAAGCAGCCTCCATATCTCAAGAGCATAATCTCTTCCTGCCATTGTGCAAACATAGACTTTAAACCTTTGGCGCCCACTGGCAGTAATCAAATAACCCTTCATATCATCCCAACCAGGCCTTATGTTTACAAAATAACCAGTGCTTGGATCCTGAATGGCATGTAATATTGCAAGAAGTAAGAAGCGATGATATAAGTAATTAAATATTGACAAGAAAATATACAAAGATTTCAAACATATATTGGAAAATACCGCAAAAAATGTATACTTGAAAATAACTGGTGTATAATAAATTAAGAAAACAGAAACGAGCATGTAAATTTTAGGACAAGAAGAGCTGCGAAAATATCCACAATTAACATTGTACAGAGAACGCTATTTTAGTATACATGCGATGTGAGCCTGCTGCTACTAACACAGATGTGGTTCTTCTGGACTTTGTTGATTTGGCTTGCGTAAACCAGCTTATTTGGAACTAGACCTACATAATTCACAGATAATAACATTTCAAGAATTTTGACCTAACTAAAGTGGGCTCAATCTTGAGATCAATGTCACAGTCGCTTGAATCGGGGTTAAACTCTGTATTTTATGTTGGCTGCTCGTTATAAACCGGAAGCCCGAAACCATATGCCACAAGTTTAACATAGTAATATCATAGACGTCTAGAAAAAGAAGGAACTTCTTTGATAAATTAAACAAAACAATGTAAACAACAATATAACGGTCCTTTATGGACTTTTAATATTAGTTTGTATGCAACATAAATACTAATCAGCTACAATGAAAATACTAATCTGCTAGAACAAGAATACTATGGATATTGTGGCTTAATTTGATGAGCATCACTGAAGAAATTTTCAAACAACATTTCGAGCAACCAATTATATTAAGGATACTTTTGTGATTTACAATATAGTATTAAATGAGGTCATACCATTGGAGCGATGCGAGTCAGTACCGCATTCCTGCCCGGTACCCTGATTATAGGACGGGTAATAAGCTCGAGCTCTCCACTGGGTTTACACAACACGCCCTGTTCACCATGGCTCCTCACTGTCCTGAGAAAATCCATAGTTATAGTACCTATTTCGTTGAAATCGACAAGCAATTGTTTGTCTTTAAAAGTCCGATTAAACTCGTCGGACATTGCTGATTCATTAGCAGCATCAAGCTCTGAATCCTCCAACCCTGACATAATCTTGTCCAAACGTCTTTCGAACATTTCCGCTGTGTTTGAAAACACAACGGTTTCGTCAAGGTCAAGCACAAGGGCAAGGCATCGCTTATTAAGCATCTGATGGCATGCCGTGTAAAGCCCAATTGGTGCAGACCAACACCAGAAGCAAGCTAGACCTTTCACCTGCTTGCTTTGCATAGCAATGAGGTGTAGTTCCTCCTCTCCGGCCTCCACCACAGCAGTCTACACACAGAACAATGATTTGATGAGACGAATTAATAATTTACACATATCCATATACCTCAGTTAATTGAATCAGAAGTCATGGGAAGTTCATGTCATCCTATGCTACGTCTCAACTATATGTATATTATTGGTTCTACACATGATTTTAATGCAATATGTGTACCAAAACATGGAGCTACTGCACTGGAAGGATACAATTACCTTGAACCTTGAAGCAAGTATGAAGTGCACTACTAGTGGAGCAAATCAAGAGGGGCCTCTATTTACCTGATGTATCCTCGGTAATTCTAAAATAAGAATTGACATGATGTTGGTTCGGATAAAAACCATGAGACTTTGACGCCCGGATAAAAACCAGAAATTCGGGATGCTACATCTGAACTATATATATTATTGGTTCTTCAAATGATTTAGTGCAATATTTGTAACAAAACATGGAGCTACTGCACTGGAAGGACACAACCTTGAACCTTGAAACAAGTATGAAGTGCACTACTGGTGGAGCAAATCAACCAGACCACTTTTTACCTGATGTATCCTCCTTGTTAATTGTAAAATACAAAAATGATGGAATTGATATGATGTTGGTTCGTCTAATTCAGTACCACGAGTCTTTGACCCCCAGCTAAAATCCAGAAATTCGGGATGTATATCATAATTCATAAACGTAAAAATGTGTGCAAGCCATGGGAGATCCAGAAAACATAAATCATAGGCCGTAGATGGCTAGACGAGATGCTACTACATATACGTACCATGCCCTTCTTCCAGCAGGAGTCGTGGAGCCTGTGCAGGAGGGACGTGGGATGGAGATCCGCTGCTTTGGCCTGGAGCTTGCAGCGCAAAGAGTAGGCGCTGATCACCTGCAGCACGGCCAGCGGAGGGCACCTCTCGCTCGCCGGCGACCGGCAGCTGATCCGGATCTCGTTCCTTGGGAACACGGCCGGTTGGCCGAGATCCATGCAAGATGACGATGCGCTTTCAGTTCCTGGTGGGAAGAGCACGTCGACGTCGCCGAGGAACACGCTGCCGTCGAACAAGGGCATGCTCCTCCTGGTCACAGCGCCGGCGGCGGCCATCATGGTGGTGTGCTTGCTGGTGGTGGCAGGGGGGCGGGGGTTGGTAGGTGGGAGCCTCGGAGATGGGTGTGAACTGTAACGAGAGACGTCGCCCGGTTGGCCGGCTCCGATTGGAAATGGAAGGTATTTCATGCATGCCTCCGACAGGAAATGGTAGCTATTTACATGGCTCCCCCAGGAAATGGTAGGTATTTACTCCCTCCGTTGCTAAATATTTGTCTTTCTAGACATTTCAAATGGACTATAACATACGGATGCATGTAGACATATTTTAGAGTGTAGATTCACTCATTTTGCTTCGTATGTAGTCACTTGTTGAAATCTCTAGAAAGACAAATATTTAGGAACGGAGGGAGTACATGGCTCCCCCAGGAAATGGTAGGTATTTACATGCGGGGGCTGGCTGGATGTGGGCCCGGACTGCCAGGGAACGGGTGAGCGTTATTCAAAAAAAAATCTAGAAACCCGCTCTGGCTACATTTCCCCCGAGGCTCTTGTTGGGAGGGAAATATCTATTGAAGTTTTTCAAAAAAAAAAATCGAAAGCTATGCTGGTGTCTTTTTTTTACAAAGTACTCCTTTCGTTTCTAAATATAAGACCTTGTATTGATTTCAATATAGACCACATACGGAGCAAAATGAGTCAGTCAACAGTCTAAAATGCGTCTATATACATCTATATGTAGTCCGTATTGAAATCTCTAAAAGATCTTCTATTTAAAAATGGAGGGAATACAATATGTTCATATCAACAAAATACCAATTACACATGTCTTTTGGAGCTCATGATCTCATGATCGAAAATGTATTATACGATACGATATAAAGTGTTTGTCAAGAACTCAAGATCGAGAATGTATTATACAATCAAATCTTAAAGACAAAAGGATAGTTCCCCCCCCCCCCACCCACCCACCCTTCCGCCGCCCGCGTCGCTCCTGCCGCGGCTCGGGCGGAAACCTCGCCCGCCGCCGCCACCTCCTCGTGCCTCCTTCCCCCTCGCCATCGCCGGAAGACGTCGGCGGGTGGACGGCGACGGAGGGGAGCTCATTCACGTGCCCACGCGTCCTATCCTGGGGGAGGCTCCACCTTCCGATCTGCTCCACTCCGGCGGTCGGTGTAGCCCTGGTGCGGTCCGGCGGTCACCACGCGGCGCGCTCCTCTGGATCTGGCAGCCCCTGGCGCGGTCCTGTGGTAGTGGCCTTGGGAGCTTTCATTCGTGACATCGCCCCTGCCCTCCAGATCCGGTCGGCCTAGTCTGGCGGGCCAGCGACCAGGACTCCGGTGGCTTGTTGGTGTGCCTCCTCTGGCTGCTGACGACGACTGGCTGTGTGAATGGTGCGGATTCGGTTGGTTGCTGGTTTTGGGCGGGCTGCTGGCGTTCGTTCGTAGTGAGACAGAGGTTGTGGTGGCTCTCACGCGTGGTCAGCGCAAGGGCTTTGTGGGAGGTGTGCAGGCTAGCGGAGGCATGGTGTGTGGGGGTTTGGTGTTGGGCGGTGCTCCTGGCGAATGCTTGCTGGCCTCTTTCTGCCAATGGCGGCGGCGGCCATGTTCGCCATTACACCTTCTTGGAGGCGTCGTCGAGGCATTCACCACCTGCACACCTCGGATTCGGTTCTTGGAGGCGTCATCGAGGCGACGTCCAGTTTGGCAACGATGATGATGGCTAACAATGCAGAGTGTTAGGCCTTCGGTTGTCGGTTCTTCCCCGGCGTGCTCGACAGGTCTCTTCTACATATCGCCATGCCATCGCGGAGTGGGAGCTGCCCTTGAATGCTAGGTGGTGACGATGACAAGTACCTGGTGGTCTTCGAGGAGGTGTTGGTTGGCGCCAACTCTGCCCATTTCTTCTGTCTTTTCCTGGTCTTCTTAGTCGGAGCTGTATTGGCATCTGCACCGGCGGTCAACTGTTAGGCATGGGTCGGCTTGGGTTTCGGCGTTTGTGGCGACGAGGGCTTCGTTGGCGGAAGTCGATGGTGAAGTTGGAGTCACTGGCTCATGGAGGAGTGATGATGATGATACTTGGTGACAACCTCAACTTTGCGGTTCTTCTCTACGACATTTGTGTTTCTCCGTGTGGGTGGCCAGATCGGCCGGTTTTGCCCTGTGTGGTTTGTTGTAACACTTTTAGCCCGATTATCCATTAATTAACCGGGCAACCACCTTCTTTTTTATGAAATCAAGATCCTTAGGGTCCGAGTTTGAAAAAAAAGACAAAAGAACAATGGTGATCCATTGGACAGCGAGAATGGTTCTCAAGTAACCAACTAAATATGGGCCATCGCCTATAACACATGGACTGCGAGAATGGTTCCGCCAAAGGAACGCCCCCAGAAATGAAATGACATGCAATCGTTAATGTCGCCGAATCCAATCACTTATCACTTATGGCTAGACCATGGGTTTTTACCTGAGGTCAAGACTGAGCAAGCTCCAAACAATGCATTCAAGAAGAGAGCAGCACGAAAACACCATCATTGTCTTGAATATATTTTTGTCATTAGTTCCGGCCATCGTGGTTCAGATTAAGGGTTGAAGTTTTTTCCCATGTCATTTTGTCCTTAGTTTCAATCATCGCGGGTTCAGATTAAGGGTTGAAGTTTTTTCCCATGTCATTTTGTCCTTAGTTTCAATCATCGCGGTTTGGATCAAGGACTGCATATGTTTTTGTCCTTAGAAGTGGCCATCATGGTTCGGATTAAAGATTGCATAATTGGGCAGCCGCCTTGGACATCGATCCGCGTGTTGCATCCTTGCTTCGGCTCGTGGTCTTGGCCTACTGTGCTTCGTCAAGGCCCACGCTGGCATGGCGATCGCGTGGTGCTCCCTCTCGGTGTCAGGAGAGAGGGGTGCGACTCCGGTGACGCATGGTCAGAGAGCCCGTCGGCACCATCTCCTTCACCTGGTTCCTACAGAGCAGCGCGTCCTTCCATGATCATTTATGACCACCATTGTCGTTGCGCGCCGCCTTGTTCTGGTCGATGGCATGCCCCGACACCCCGTGAATGCCATGTGCGCTTGAGGGCGCACACGCCATGATCTTTTATGACCACCATTGTCGCCGTGCCCCGCCTTGTTCCGGTCGATGGCATGCCCCAGCACCCCGTGGATGCCACGTGCACTTGAGGGCGGGCACACGCATCCTGCCCCGGGGCTGGCCTACCATCTTCGACTCTGTGCACCCACCCGCCGGCGGCGTGGGTACAGGCGATCAGCGTCTTCATGTGAGGAGGGCAAGAAACTCTGCCCGGTGGGAAGAGTGTGGGTAAAGGGGAGCCCAGTCTTCTGTGCGGTTGTTGTGGACCAGGTACGTCCTAGCGCAGCAGTGCCAGTGACGGGGCGACGACACGGCTTGACGGGGGGAAGCCGTGCATCTCCTCTACACGGCCTGCCCCCTAGCATGCTTCCAGAATGTTTGATGCGAGGGTATGTGGGGAAGCTCCCAAACCCGCACCCACACCACGAACGTCTTCATAGCCGTGTGCTCGAATGTGCGGCTATCCAGCCAGTCGATGATGACCTTGTCACCCAGCACGTCCTTCGCGCCCTCCAGCGTCCAGAGGTGCACGGGCAGCTTCTCCAAGACAGCCCGAATGTGAAGCATCCATGTTTGATGGATCGCGCGTGGAGCTTGCTAACGGTGGTGACCACGACCGCGTGCTGCTGGTGCGGGAAGGTCTGCTGCTCCATGCCCGACGAAGACTCGATCACCTTGTGATCGTTGCATGGCCGGCGCCCATGGTGGAAGCAGGGGGCGTTATCCAAAGCCAGCTGATGTCGAGGAATCTCAAGCGGTCGTGAACTGGGTGGGTCGGCGACAGACCGCTCGACCTCTCCTTCAACGCCCCCCAGTCCTACGATTCCTTGGGTTTGGGGGGCACTCTTTGCCGAAGTGGCCGCGCTGCTTGCAGATGATGCAATGGAGGAGGTCACGGCAGTCTACTCTACGCTGATGGGCGTTGAGGCAACGAAACAAAGGCCCTTGAAGCTTGTTAGACCTAAGCCACGCATGTGTGTGCGCGTCGAGCAAGGCCCCGGTGCATGGCTGCGTCGATCGCCGTGACGAGCGAGTCGGCCAAGTTAGCTAGCTGCATGTCTGGTGAGTCCGTTGGATCCTGGAGTGGGTCTAGGAGAAGATCAAGTCAAGAATTTGTTAGCTTGACCAGCTCGTACGTGCATGCGGTTAGTAGCGGAGGTTGTTAGCAGGCCGTGGGTGTGTGTCGTGGAGTTAGTGGCCGGTGTGATGGCCGGGTCGTTTGTGCGTCTGGGTATAAAGTACCATCCTCTCTGTTGTAGTCAGTGTGGCTGAGTTCGTGCTCAGGTAAGAAAATCCATTGGCCGTTCGTGCGGCCGGCGGCGTACGTGCGCCGGGAAAAACTACCACCGTGTGCACTTGTGTTGTCTCCTTTCTCCTTCAGTTCGTAGCCAGCGCATCACAGAGCAAGAGAGAGCGAGAGGTAGACGAGAGCTAGGCTAGTCGGCAAGGCCTCGGTTCCAACAAAGCTTGCATAAAAAGTCCGCACAAACAGGCGAGGAACCATGGCTGGACCGCCTCGTGGAGCCGCACTTTTGGTGGATCGACAAACTGCCCCTTGGATCCTTGCCTGCGCGCCTATTTTTGCAGGATTGATAGCGCGTCCATCCCTCATCAATGGTGTCGGTGGCCTCGGTTGCTTGAAGTGGCCATGGGGGAGGTCGGACTACGATGGATCTGAGGTGGGGTTCCTCTATTTCCTGAATTGGCAACGGGCAGGGCTGAACCACGGTGGATTTGAGGAGGGGGCGCTCGAAAGTGGTTTGCGCACCTTGAGATCAGCGAAATTCCGACTCCTGGCAACAATCTCATGTATGATAGCGCTATAGACTTTGTTTGCTTCCTTCTGTGATTTTCTTGATAACTTGGTCAGTATCACATGCGATAATAAAATTATGTAGGTTCAAATCAGGCACAAGGGCTAAAGCCTCCGAACATCGCATGGTTTCTAGAGTTCGTAGGTCCATGCAATTATTCATAACCCGAGCTGAAGAGCCCAGGTAGACACCCTGGGCGTCTCTGCACATTACCACGGCCGCCCCCTTCCTTTGATTTTTAGCTATACCACCATCTAAGTTTATCTTGACCATACCTTTAGTCGGTGGTATCCACCTTAGACGCCTCCTTCCTTGTTGCATCTGCGGCTCTTGATTGTGCGCCATGTTGCTGACGATCGCCAAATTTGCCAGGTACAACACAAAACTATGAATGGCCTCCAGACTTTGGAAAACCGCCTCATGTATGGCTTTCCGTCGTGCGCTCCAAATTGCCGATAGTGTGATGATGAGCTTTGTGAACTCCGCATGTGATAATGTCTCGAGCATGTCGAAGAGCCATTCTTTTGGGTCAGGGCTTACTGATAAACACATGTGTTCAGTCAGCGTGTCGTCGACCAGTGCCCGCACACATCTCGACATATTGCAGTCAATAAGTGAATGTCTCCATGTATCATTGTCTACCCCACAAAGCGCACTCCCTCCTCCCGAACGTGTTTGTGCATTTCCTCCAACCAGTTTTGGGAAGGTTCCCTGAACCGGATTTTCTTTTTCTATGTTTTTCTTTCTTATTATTTTTTATTTATTTTCTTTTTATGCTCAATTTAGGTTTTTCTTAATATTTGTGAACATATTTTGAGTTTGGGAACAAACATTTTTAAAAAATTGCGAGATTTGTTTCTGAATTCATGGTTTTCTGAATTTTGGGAAACAATTTTCAAATTTTGGAACATTCTATGAATTGTTTGAACAAAATTTTAAATGCATGGACATTTTTAAATCGATGATCATTTTTTGAGATGTGGGAACAATCTTTGAAAATGTGAACAGTTTTTGAATCGATATTTATTTTAGAAATTCATGCACACTTTTTGGATCGCTGAAGATTTTCTGAAATTCATGAATATTTTGTGAATATATTTGACATTTTAGAAAAATATCATAAATTTTCCAATTTACAAACAGTTTAGAAAAATTATGAATTTTTGAAAAAAAATCAATGCTTGTTCAGGTTTAAACTCCTACAGTATCAGTGTTTTAAAATGAAAAAAATAATGAAATCCAGTTTAGTTTTTCAAAATTAAAAAACCAGTCTAGTAGCCTGCTTAATGCCAGGAAAAAAACTAGCAAATCAGGTTAGTAGGCCGGCCCCATAGCGTGCGGCAACCAAGGTCAGCATGCGCGTTTGCAGACAATCCAGCACGCTCCACGCTAAATAGGGCGACCCCTCGTCAAGGGAACTAGAAGCGAACGCGCGCTTTGCCGCGCCATTTGAATATATTCAAAATTTCTCAAATGAACCTTTATTTGGCTATAACAACACTATAGCACATGATACCATTTAGATTCGGCTATTCCTTCTTGAAAAAATGTAGAAGGACGGAGAGCACAGCCCACCCACTTTCTTAAAGCAAGCTTTGTTTCCTCTGGACCATTGTTGACAGACAACATATACGTGCACAGATGTATCCTAACATACTAACATGCAAGTGGACATTCTCTTAGGCAAATGGCACAAACAAACATACAAATCATACCATGAGTCACGTATGACTATAACTATGATATTTTATCTTACTAATTATACCCCTTTTATCTAAAAAGAAGCGCAATCATTTGTCACCACTCTTCATAGAAACAACACATTTTTGACAGGACTACGTTGATTAAGATTCAGACAACCTTGGTAACACCCAAAAACCTGCTAAAGAATATAGCATTACTTCCTTCTCATAGTAAACTGGTCAAGTAATAATTGGCATTATGCAGTTCCAAGCACTGTTCAAGAAATCTTCCGATTCAGCGATTTATCGTCCGATTTATCGCTACTCTTGGGGTGACCGATAAGATTATGCCTTATCTCCATCATTTATCATTTAGGTTGATTTTATCACTATGACAAGCGATTTATCGGGAATCTACCGATAAATCGAGCCTATTCGTAGCACTATGTTTGCGAGAACTATGTTTATTTGTGTTTTGTGGACCTTGTTATGCAATATGTAATGTTTTTCTATGTTATTTGTCATTATATCAGGATTCAAAGGCCAGGATTCAAGATAACACTTCTGTCCAATATTGTTTTGGTGTCGAAAATAGCATATTTTAGTGTTGGGAACCTGGGATTTGAAAAAATGGCCGATTAATAGTCGACCGATAAAATAGATTAATCGGCCGATTTCTGATTAATCTCTAATCCCCAGGTGACCGAGAAGATAATGATAAGCGATATCCTCAACATTGGTTCCAAGATTATAATAACATCAACAACACTTTACTGAGTTTTTTCAGTGACAACTATGAAAACTGACTGGTTAGGAAACATGAGTTAACTGAAGCTCACACTTGATTCATGATGATAATTAATTGGGTTTGTTACTACTCCCTCCGTTCCTAAATATAAGACATTTTAGAGATTCCACTATGAACTACATACATATGTATATAGACATACTTTAGAGTGTAGATTCACTCATTTTGCTCCGTATGTAGTCTATTGTGGAATCTCTAAAATGTCTTATATTTAGGAACGGCGGCAGTACTCTCTTCTAGTTCCTTCTTGTTCACTCTTCTCCCTTTAGCTTCTCTTTAGGACAAGAAGACTGGTTACACTGAGAATCATGCCGCAAATTTCAGGCGTTGATAACTAATGATCAAAAGGTGGGGACTAACATATCGGATTAGATAATATAAAATGGTTTCTGTTACACTTATCTATACTCAAAACTGGACATAATTTTGTTGGACATGAATGGTACAGTCTAATATTTCTTGAATTCCTTACTGGAGATAGTGAGGTGCATCTCCCGACGCGGATTTTTGGGACATGGTGGCACGCGATGCCGAAATCTCGATCGTCCGTTTTTGCATCTAGATTACTAATTAATATAGTGTTTGCTGCAATACAAACAGTGTTGCTGCACTTGAATACACTTTTCTATACCGGACAGGAGTGGGGGGCTCGAAGCTTCTAATTCATATGCAAACTAATATTAGATGGGTGCAATGATGACCCACAGACTCATATTTAATGGTCCAAACGGTCAAATGTCGGCAGCATGTGAGATTTATGGTGCTTGCTTGTGCCATGCACCTCTAATTTGTAGGTTCCTGCTGTTTTGTGTGTGACGTACAATCTGAATCATGTGATAAGCATAACCATTGGGACAAACACAAATTAACTTCTAGTGCTGATGAATATCAGAAGAACAACATGAAAAAAGATTATTGAGTGATAAGTATAACATTACACTGATTGCCCGACAGGTGAGGACGCATCACATACTGGTAGATACATGGGGAAACATGGATAACAAAAAATATGAAAATTAGCTATTTGGGGCTCTGACTACTTGTTCTAGGTGGACTAGTTTAATCTTTTGTAGTGGACATTTTTCAAAATTAAAATCTTGGATTCACGAAATTTCAAAATATTCACTGCAATTTAGGGACATTTCTTTTTTAGTTGCAATTTAGGAACATTAATCATGTGTATGCACATGCCTGACCTGGCGTGGAGACATACCTAAGCTGATCTAGCATAGTTAAAAATTCACACTAATTCATCCAAAAAGAAAATTAGCTATTTGGTGATCTGATTATTTGTTCTAGGTGGACTAGTTTAGTCTTATGTAGTGGACATATTTTTCAAAATTAAAATCTTGGATTTCTGAAATTTTAAAATGTTTATTGCAATTTAGGAAACATTATTTTTTAGTTTCAATGTAGGAACATTAATCATGTGTATGCACATGCCTGGCCTGACATGGATATAGACCGAAGTTAAAAGTTCACACTAATTCATCTAAAAAGGAAAAATAGCTATTTGGGGCTATGATTATTTGTTCTAGGTGCAAAAGCTTATTCAGTGGACATACTCCCTCCATTTTTATTTACTCTGCATATTAGGTTTGACTGAAGGCAAATTTTGTAAAGTTTGACCAAGTTTATAGAAAAATATATAAACATTTACCATAACAAATCTATATGATGTGAAAGTACATTTAATAATGAATCTAATGGTATTGATTGATTATTGTATATGTTAAAATCTTTGTTTATAAACTTTGTCAAAGTTTACAAAGCTTGACTTTGACCAAAACTAATACGCGAACTAAATAAAAACGGAGGGAGTATTAAAAAAACATGGATTCCTAAAATTTTAAAATATCTAATTTAGGGGAAAATGAGTTGCAATTTAGCGGCATTAATCATGTTTAGGCACACGTCTGGCCTGATATAGAGATAGACCTAAGCTGATCTAGCATAGCTAAAAGTTCATCTAAAAAACTCACACCAATTAGCGAACTACTCAATACACATTTCCCTTACTGCTGTAGAGGGTGGTGCACTAGTAAGACAAGATGGCACTATGGTGCATTAATCCTAGTAAATGAGGTGGTCAGGTGTGTTGGAGTTTTGTCACTTATTGCATGGTATGTTGCGGCTTCAATGAAACATTAACACCAACCTCATTTGGTTTGTGGTGCATGTTCCTTTTGCTCACTCTGCTGGTTGGTGTATTATCATGTGTGTAGCAGGGTATCTGTGATTAGAGTCCGCATAATAACCTATCGCTGTACAAGATACATGCAGTGCATAGAGCAGGGAAATAAAACAAGATATGGAATATCTCCTGGCATTGGGACTGACATGTAATCAACGCGCATCTCCATTCAATGCCTGAGGCTGCTTTGTGGTCCATCTCCTGACAAGGGCAGAGATAATACGCGAGCTATACTAATTGTATACTATGGATGTGATTCATTATACAAGCTTCATGTATTAGAGTTACACGAATCACGTGGGAACGGTCGGCCTTGATATCACCCGCGCGTGATGGCATGTCCACACCAACGGAGCTACGTGCGGGCAAAACGGTGCCGTGGCCCGCCCTGTCCAAAGGTGAAAAAGTAAACTACGTATGCCCAGTCCAGTTCGTGAGGCGCCAGCAGCCTGCATGCGCATGGGAGACCTGTCGTTATGCGTGAGAATATGCACGTGAGACTTGCTGTCCGAAGCCTGAATGCCCAGCGTACATCCAATGCCAGACTCAGCCATAGCAGGACGCTCCAGATTCAGCCAATCGCACATGCACTGTGCACAAACTAGTTTCCTTTCTACCCCTTAAAAAACTAGTTTCCTTTCTTTTTTCTAATTGCACTTCAAGGCATCATCTCAAATTCTCAATTCCAATTTCCGTATAGGCTCCTTCAAACTAAATAAAAATCCTATAGGCTATAGTTATCTGAAATTCATAGTACCGATTTGGTAGCATGAATTATTCAATCAATTATTGTTTGCGAAGTTTTATAAATTGGAATTTATGTACTGAATAACTTGCAACGGATAAGTCTAATCAACAAAGAATTGGTTTGGTTTCAAAAGAAAGTGAGATGGTTCAGCGTTACGATGGTTTTCAAATTAACTGGGCACTAACTAATCTCTACTCTTAATGGAGCAGTTAGTAGTCTCGCTTTCAGGGTTTTTTTCGTCCCACCTCCCATGGTTTTTTTTGGTACCTCCTCCCACCTTCGTTGGTTTTTTTCGTATATTTTTTTCCATCCTCTCCCTCCACTTCATCGGTTTATTTTCGCGTCACCCTCGCACACAACGAAATAAATCTGAACAGATCAGAATTTTCCATACTGATGCAAGTTATTTAGTAATGTAGAATCAATCACGAACAATCTCTAAAGATCAAATCTAAATTAATTAACCTTACCTTAAATCACTCAATCACATTAATTAGAAAACAAATAATTGTTTTTCAGAAAAATCGCTCAATCACATTAACCTTACATTAACTCATGGATGGTAATCAATCTCCAAACAAAGGAAACAATACATCGAGGGAGCAGTAAATAAACTCCCTTTCTTATGACATGTATATGATCTTCCCTTCCATTTCCGTTGTCGAGCGTTCTTGATTCTCGAGGCCGATACTTGGGCTGCGTCACTGGGTCGCGACGGTGCCGGAGGACGAGGAAGGCGAGGCCGGGTGCCGCGACACCGTGTTGGCCGCGACCGGTGAACGGGGCGAACAAGGGCGGCTTCCCTGGCCCTGGCCGTGGCCGTGGCTCTGGGAGTTGGTGCGGTGGAAGCGGCACTTGAAGGACCCGGCGTGGGTGGCCGGCGCGCAGACGCACTTGGAAGCAGGCCCGTGGCCCGTGCCGGACGGCACCGACACCGACCCGGGCCACCTCCTCCGCATATTCTTGGAGTTGTGGCTGGCCAATTTACATGAAATTAATTCCCTCAGTTGTGGGGCAAATATAATAGACATAATCCATATTTTTATACACTAGCGTGTGTGTGAAATAGATGGATTATGGTCCCGTACCCAATAAGATGGATATATGTGTATGTTAGAGAGAGAGAGGGAGAGGGGGAGAGAGTGTGAGGAAGAGGGAGGGGGTGTGTGTGTGAGGATTTGATGGTAAAAAAGGTCGTCAATGTCACTTGATATGTATGAGAATATTAATATTGAACTCTTAAAGTTAATGTGGCCCCGTTGCAACGCACGGACGTTCTTCTAGTACCTTGTAGTATAGTTGAAAAATCAAACAAAAAAATTGTATTCTCCTTTAGACTGGCCCGCCCAGCTATTTCTCTGTAGCTCCGTCACTGCATGTCCACTCGCGATTATTCGGGTGCATCTCTCCTTAATTTCCTTCGAACAAAGACAGGGTCCTCTGGTTTGTATGGAAAAAATAGAAATGAAAAAACTTTTGAGGACCATGAGAAATAAATGAAAGGAGATAGATATAAAAAAAATTATGGCATATGCTTTCAGTTTCATTTTGGATTTGTGTGAAACAGACATGGAAACTCATGACCAAGTAGTTCCAGAACCTAGAGCACATTAATCAACAATTAAGAAAGCTTGGCAAAGTTATTTTACCTCTGGTTAAAACCCAAATAAATAATTTAGGAATGCAGATAAATTGCATGCATGTACATGATCAATATTCCGTGAAAAGGCAAGTTAACACCCAGGTGAGACCTTATCTGCAATATTTTTCCATAATTACAAAGCTTGTACCGAACTGAAACAGTAATAAGACATTATTGAGCGCTCCAATATTTTCATGGAATCACAAACCTATCTTTTCATAGAATCACAAAGTTGTGTCGTACACAGGGATGACGGGCTGTATCTGCAACAACATGGTGACTTACAGCCAACTATATATGTCGATTAAGTTCCAGTCTAACTGAATCTATCCACTATCCACTGAACTCTTGCATGCATGCCATGTTACATTTGCAATGGCATGGACTCCTGAAGCTGCCTTCATAACATGAACAAGCTTTAGAAGTTGTGACTTGTGAGTAGCAGCCTCATGGAGAGGAGTAGCGCGTCGCGGATGTCCCATGAGGGTCAGCTTGCCGACGAAGAGCTTCCAAAAGCGTGAGTCGCAGCCGACCGCCCCCGTAGCACACCGCTTTGGAATCCTTTGTTGGATCTCATCCACACGGTGTAGCACACCGCTGATGCCTCCGAGGTTGCGGTGCCACCGTCTCATGCTTGCTAAATGAAATCAAAGGGGAGGAAGAGGGATGAATACCAGAAGACGGGAAAGCATCAATAGAAGGGACTATCCCCTCCACTGATCCCCTCCCCTCCCCTCCTACCCTCCCCTCCCTCGTGCGGTGGCGCCGCCCCGCACCGGGGATCCCCCGCTCTCCTCCTACAGCCTCGCCCCACATCCGCTCCCCTCCGCCGCCATCGCCCGGGGCGTCACAGGGCAAAGCCCTTGTGGTGTGGTGGCGGCGGCGGTTTTCTCCTCGGATATCGATCTAGTTGGGAGGCAGCGCTTCTTTCCGACCAGATCGGCGGCGGTGGCGCAGATCGACGGCGACATGGATGTGGTGCGGCGGCGGCGGTGGAGGACAGCACCAGCAACGGCGGATCTGGCCTTGACTCGGTCGGGCTAATTTGTTGTGCTACCAATCTCAATCGCCGTCGGCGGTGAACTTCTCCTGGACTTGATCTGCAACACGAGGATGTCTTGGGGCGCTGGCCCTAGGCTTGTTGGTGGTGGCCTTCTTCTTCATCGGAGTTGGTCGGGCGGCTGGCTGTGCTCGCATGCTCATGGACGCGGAGGTCGCAGTGGCCGGTCAGCGGCGGCGGAACATCGGTGGCAGCGGCAATGTTCTGTCTGGATCCCGGGGAGGCGGCCCTGGAGGGTGGCGGCCGGTGAAGCTAGGGCTTCCCGTGGCGGCATGGCGTGGTGCAGTCCCTGTCCAAGGCGGATCTGTGACTGCGATCTGATCTACGGATTTGTTCGGATCAGAGACGGTGATGAGCACGCAGGATCCGTCTCGGCGGCTCTCGCGGCTTGGCGAGGCGGGGTGGGAGCCCTCCTCCTAGGCTCCAGTTGTGGCACACTCGGGCAGTGGCCGGTGCGCCAGGGCTCCTACGGTGGCACTGCTGTTGCGGTTGGTCGCCGGATCTAGGCGGCTAGATCTGGGGCTTTGAAGGTGGTCGAGACGTTGTACAGGTTGTCGGGTGGACTACTTGGGACGGATCCGGGTGAAAACCTGGTCTTCGTTCGATGGCCGGAGCCGGTGATGACGATGCCCTTATCATCGTTTCCTTCATGAAGGCATCATCGGGGTGAAGCTCCCAGCTCCACTCAATACCTCTGGGGGAAACCCTAGATCAGCTGATCAGATGTTGGCGGCAATCATGTGTCGTTACCCCCTTGGGGGCGGCATTCTTGGAGGTGCACTCGTTCTCGCGGGACCAGCGGACGATTTATTTGGTGGAGCGGTGCTTCATCCTGCACATTGATGGGGACGGATCTCGACGGCCTGGCGCAGTGCAGATTTGGCGTTCGATGTGCGAGGATGGACTCGCGCAGGAGGATGACGTTGTCTGGCGTCGTGGTGGCGCTGCTGGCGGAGAGACCTGGCAGGGCAGATGCAATAGTACATCTCTGAAGATGGACTGGTGGCAGGTGGCTGCGGCGGCCTCATACCCGGCAAGCGTCCTGGTTGAGGAATGCGCCGGACGGGTAGGTGCCCCATACCCAGCAGGCGTCCTGGTTGGGACCTCAGGTCTTAGATATTTAGGTTTGACTGCGAGGTCTGTTTGGTATTAGGCCCAGACTATCAGCATCCTTTCATCAACTGGATAGAAGTAGCGACAGATGTTGCCTAGACGGTGGCTTTAGTCTTACTGTTGTATGACTTTGTAAGGTCTTGTGTGAATAATTAATAAAGTGGCCGCATGCATCGTCCAGATGCAGAGGCCGGCCGGGGGTCCTCCTCCATTTCTAAAAAAACAATACAAGGAGGCAGCCAAAACATCTGTCCCGTCGGACACTACCTCGACGGCACCTCCGCGCTCGACCACTTCAGGCTTTGAATGGAGCTTCAGTTTACCTCTTCTCGTGTTCAAGTGTGGACGTGTGGACGGCCACGTGGATTAATGATTGGGCATTCAATCATGGATTTAGTTAATTTGCTCATGCATGGTTACTAGCCATGGATTTGTTAACGAACTTAGACCGAGTAGAGTCGTTATTCAGTAAGTATTGGCTTGGAGAGCATGCGTCAGTGCCTGAAAAAAAAAATGAGACGAACTGAGTAGTGTTATTATTCGATAGTGATTGGAGCATCTCTAGCAGATCCCGTAAAACCTCGTCGGGCTGTATTTTTCCGGCAGATTTACGAGACAGGCAAAGAAAACGCCCGACCAAGTCCGGTAAAAATGGACGGCCCATAAAACATTTGCGGGAGGCACGTAAACCGCCCTCGATTCCGGTATATATGTCGGCTCCAGGTCGATTTAGGGTATCCGTCTGCCTTTCCCACATCCTCCTCCGCCGCAATTCGTGTAATCCGGTGAGAAATAGAG
Organism: Secale cereale; assembly: GCA_902687465.1. NCBI lineage: Eukaryota > Viridiplantae > Streptophyta > Magnoliopsida > Poales > Poaceae > Secale > Secale cereale. The sequence continues at coordinate 743,092,082 of LR738712.1, forward strand.
CGAAATCAAGTTACGTTTTGTGGCGCGATTTCCCACCGAAAGCTGCCAGAGATGTTGGTGGCGGGTGCCGGTCGTGCCGGCGGTGGGGGGTTTTCGAAATTGGGCAGAAACAAACAAAACTAGGGCTACAAAATGGAGAGGGAGACTCCAAGGTGTGAATCAATCTAAGCTCTGATCCAAGATGATGTAGGGTGAAACCCTAAGTTCATGATATTTCCACACTTGGAGGGGGAGGAGGGCAAATCAAGAGAAGAACACAAGATGAACACTCAAATAAACAAGATCCAATCACACATATGTTAAATGCACATACACATAAACGGAATACAAGGGTCCAAATCCAACACAAGAAGGTTAGAGAGTGTTAGACTCTGTATATATTGGGCCCCACTTGTAATTGTATTATGTACCTCTCTATATAATGAAAAGGTCACCCCACGTTGGAGGTGTGCCACAAACCCTAAAACCCTTGTCTAATATGGTATCCGACCTAACGATCTAATGTCTTCCGCTCTGCCTCCACCGCCAGCCGCCGCCGTCACCTCCAGCGCCGCCGCCACCCTCGCTGTTGCCTCAAGCGCTACCACTACCGCGGGTTCCTTCCCCGCCCTTCTGCCGCCGGTGTCTGTCCACATGGATCACGCGTTCCTCCCACCGTCCCTCGCGCATCTCGTCAATGGAGGGACTGCGCCCTACACGGCGGATGGCTCGCTCGGCCTCCTGCAGACCCAATCGACGGGGTCTCTCTTCGCCGGCCCGGTGTCTTCCCTGTATGCCGGCGTGTCCTCCTCATCGCCCGATGCTTCGGCTCGGTCCCAGCAACCGCCGCCGCCTCCGGCTGCCATGCACTCTCTGGTGCCCGCGCCACCGCCACCAACTGCATCGCATTAGATGATGCATGCGGTTGCACCTGCTCCGGCTTCCTCCATCTACACCGCATCCGGCCCTGCTGCTGCCGACGCCGCTCATATGCATCATGGCGGCCCTGGCAGCTACCCGCTGTATGCGGCCTCGTACGGCCCTTCGCCACCCGTGCGTCCCTCTTACGGAGCATATACTGGCCAGGGCTCGTATCCGGCTCCGCCGCCCTATGGTGCAGCCTACGCGTACGGTGCCCCTCACATGTACGCACTGGTTGCGGCTCCGTCTGCCCCGATGCCCTACGTGGATGTTGAAGCTGCTCTGGCCGCGATCTCCTCGTCGCCGTTTTTGTTCTCACACCTCCTTCCGGTGAAGCTTAAACCGGACAATTATCTGTACTGGCGTGCTCGGGTGCTACCTCTCCTTCGCAGCCACTATTTGGAGGGGTTCGTCAACGGCACCCTGCCATGTCCAACACCACAGCATCCAATGTTCCGTGCGTGGATCGCTCAGGACCAAGCCATCCTCTCGGCCACCCAGTCTTCCTTGGGTGAGGGTGTGGCTGGGCTCGTCCTCTTCGCTGCATCTTCTCACGAGGTGTGGGACATCTTGGAGTCGACTTTTTCGTCTCAGTCTACTGCTCAGTCTATGGCCATCTGTGCCAAGCTTGGTGAGACTCGCAAGGACAATGGTACGGTGACCGCCTTCTACAACAAGATCAAGAAGTTGGCTGACACTCTTGCTTCCATTGGAGAGCCTCTTCGTGACAGCAAGTTCACGTCCTTCATCCTCGCTGGCCTCGACAGCAACTACGACTCGCTTGCCGAGGTGATTAATGAACGCAAGGAGCATATTCGTCCTCAGGAACTCTACAGCCGCCTCCTGTCTACGGAGCAACGGCTCAATGCGCGCCGCCCTGACGTCTCCATCGACTCCTCCGTCAACGCCGTATACCGCGGCAAAGGCGGTGGCTGTGGCTCCTCTGCAGCCTCGTCCTCGGAGGGGAGGCAAGTCCGGTGGTGCGCCCCCTGCCCAGCAGCAGGCCCCGCGTCCTGGCACTGCTCCGGTGGTCGTCGTTGACGGCCGCGCCTGCGCCTGTGGTGCGGCTCAGCCGTGTCAGCTCTGTGGCCTGTCCCGCCATGTTGCCTCCTGCTGTCATCGCCAGTTCAAGACTGACTTCCTTGGTCTCGGCAATAATGGCAAGGGCAACGAGTGTCAAGTTAACATGGCGCAACAGGGGCATACTCCCTCTTATCCTATTGATTCGTCTTGGTACATGGATACTGGAGCCACGACTCATGTCACGAACGAGCTCGGCAAGCTAACCGTTCAGCAACCCTATCGTGGGCACGACAAGGTTCACACAGCTAATGGGGCAGGTATGCACATCTCGCATGTTGGTCAGGCCTCACTTCTCACAAACACCTCTCAGACATTGCATCTTAGAAATGTTCTTCGTGTTCCCACAGTTGCACGTAATTTACTCTCTGTTCCTAAACTTACACAGGATAATAATCTTTTCTGTGAATTTCACCCATTTCATCTCTTTGTTAAGGATCGAGCTACGAAGAACATACTTCTTAGAGGTCGCTTCCGTCGTGGTTTATATGCTCTGTATGCGCCCACCGACGTTCCCGCTCCTGCTGCTGCGTTCCAGGTCTTCAGTGGCGTTCGTGTGTCTCCTTCACTATGGCACTCTCGCCTTGGTCACCCAGCATTACCCATTGTTCGCCATGTCCTCCATCGTCATGAGCTACCGTCAGAGTCTAGTAATAAAGCTGCTGCTGTCTGTGATGCCTGCCAGCAAGGAAAGAGTTATCAGTTGCCTTTTTCTGTTTCTACACATATAGTAAAAACTCCTCTTGAGCTTGTGTTTTCAGATGTCTGGGGTCCTGCCCAGCTGTCCGTTAGTGGGCACGAATATTATATCAGTTTCATTGATGCTTATAGTCGCTTTACCTGGATCTATCTTCTTAAGCATAAGTCTGATGTGTTTAATGTGTTTTTACAATTTCAAGCACATGTTGAGGGTCTCCTTAATCATAAAATTCTTCCTGTACAATCGGATTGGGGGGTGAGTACCGCAATCTTAGTACTTTCTTTGAAAAACTTGGAATCGCTCATCGTGTCTCTTGCCCACATACACATCAGCTGAATGGTTCAGCTGAATGTAAGCATCGTCATATTGTTGAAACTGGGTTAACCTTGCTTGCTCATGCATTTGTCCCGTTTCGTTTTTGGAGTGATGCTTTTATTACAGCCTGTTTTCTCATAAATAGGCTTCCTTCACGGCTCCTTCATATGAAAACTCCACTTGAACTATTGCTTGGTCAGGTTCCTGATTACACGTTTCTTAAAGTGTTTGGTTGTGCATGTTGGCCGCATCTCCGTCCATATAATAATCGCAAGCTTGAGTTCCGTTCGAAGAAATGTGTTTTTCTTGGGTACAGTTCTGTTCACAAAGGGTATAAGTGCCGTCATGTCCCGTCTAATCGTGTGTATATCTCACGAGATGTTGTTTTTTATGAGCATGTTTTCCCTTTTCCGCTCTCCCCCCACCTGACACAAGTTCCACACCGCCGGTGCACCCATCCACTATATTGCCTGATCAATTTGTAGATGCTGCACATTCGCCCTCTTTGTTGTCTAACCATGGTGCAGGTATTGGGAGATGTGCATGGCTGGAGCTTCTGGACGAGGTTGACTCGCTGGCTCCCTCGTCCCCGACCGCTCCACCATCCCCGCCCGATCACGTCGCTCGGCCGGCGCCTTGCATGTCCCATGCAACGAGCCCGCCTGCGCCTGAGACAGCGGCTTCTGCGTCGCGCACCAGCACTCCGGCCCAGCCGCCGCTTCTGCTGACTGACGTGCCGGCCCAACGGGCCGTCTCGTCTTCCCCGGTGTCCCCGACACCGATGCCTGGGCAGTCCCCGCCTGGGAGCCCTTCGCCGCCTACGTCGCTTGCGCGGCCCTCGTCCAGCTCGCCTGGATAGACGTCGCCCTCCAGTAGGTCGGCGACTCCTGCTGCGTCTACATCGTCGCCAACTCCGACTGCATCAGCGTCTGTTATGACGGATGCGCACCCTCTTCATCACCATCACCGTCGGCTTCGCCACCTGCTCCGCCCCCTGTGTTGCGTCCTCATACACGCAGCAAAAGTGGGGTGGTACGTCCTAAGATACGCACGGATGGCACGGTTGCCTGGCTTGCAACTTGCATGGCGCAGGCCCAGTCAGACCCTACTGCTGAGCCCCGGCACTTTCAGGCTGCCCTGAGTATCCCTCACTGGCGCACTGCGATGGAACAAGAATACCACGCTCTTCTTAAGAATGACACATGGCATTTGTTTCCTCCCAAGGCTGGTGTCAACATCATTGATTCCAAGTGGGTCTTCAAGGTAAAGAAACATGCCGATGGTTCTATCGAGAGATACAAGGCACAACTGGTTGCTAAAGGATTCAAACAGCGCCATGGCCTTGATTATGAGGACACCTTCAGTCCGGTGGTCAAACCTACCACTATCCGGCTTCTGCTCTCACTGGCTCTTACTCGTGGATGGTCTCTTCGTCAGCTTGATGTTCAGAATGCTTTCCTTCATGGTGTCCTTGAGGAGGAGGTTTACATGCGTCAGCCTCCCGGTTTTGTTGATCCGGCTCGTCCACAGCATATGTGTCGTCTTGTTAAGGCGCTCTATGGTCTGAAGCAGGCTCCACGTGCTTGGCATGCGCGTCTTGGCAGTACTCTTCGGACTCATGTGTTTGTTCCCTCTATGGCCAATACCTCGCTATTTCTCCTTCATCGACCTACAGTTACTATGTATCTGCTGGTCTATGTTGATGATATCATACTGGTCAGCTCCTCGGACTATGCTGCGGATCGCTTGGTTTCTGCTTTGAGTACTGATTTTGCTGTTAAGGATCTTGGGCAGCTTCACTATTTCCTTGGGCTGGAAGTTTTGTCCTCTGGTTCTGGCTTGACACTTACTCAGCAGAAGTATTCTCTTGATATTGTTCGACGGGCTGGTATGCTCCAGTGCAAGACAGCTACTACACCTATGTCCTCTACTGACCTCCTATTTGCTCTGGATGGTACTCTTCTCTCTGCTGATGAGGCTACTGAGTATCGCAGTATTGTTGGTGGCTTGCAGTACTTGACTATCACTCGTCCTGATGTCTCCTATGCGGTCAACCGTGTCTGCCAGTTTCTTCATGCTCCTCGAGACTCTCACTGGACTGCGGTTAAGCGCATATTGCGCTATATTCGATTCACTTCCTCTTATGGCTTGCATCTGCAAATGGCCCCCTCTGGAGTTCTCTCTGCGTTCTCTGATGCAAACTGGGCTAGGAGTCCGGATGACAGACGATCAATGGGGGGATATGTAGTATTCCTTGGTTCTAACTTGATCGCCTGGAGTGCTCGTAAACAAGCAACAGTGTCCCCCGGTAGCACTGAATCTGAGTACAAAGCAGTTGCAAATGCCACAACTGAGCTTATTTGGATACAGTCTTTGCTCAGAGAGTTGAAGATTTCTCATAAGCAACCGTCGGTACTTTGGTGTGATAACATTGGTGCGACATATTTGTCTTCAAATCCGGTCTTTCATGCTTGCACCAAACACATCGAAGTTGATTATCATTTTGTCAGAGAACGTGTTGCCTAGAAACTGCTTCTTATCAAGTTCATCTCCTACAAAGATCAACTTGCTGACATCTTCACGAAGCCACTGCCTATTCCTCGGTTTGAAGGTTGTAGGCGCAATCTCAACCTGGTGAATTCTTCGGAGCACGGTTAAGATTGAGGGAGGGTGTTAGACTCTGTATATACTGGGCCCCACTTGTAATTGTATTATGTACCTCTCTATATAATGAAAAGGTCACCCCACGTTGGAGGTGTGCCACAAACCCTAAAACCCTTGTCTAATAGAGAGGCACTAGTTCATCCCAATCATTGACGGAGAGAGGTCTTGATATCCTTGGAGGATCTTTCCTAGATGGGGTATTGAATCCACTAGGAGATCATCTCACATGGAGGTCTTGGACTCCATGGGAGCATCGTAGTGGATGAGCAAAACTCAATCTCAAATGAGATAAACCTTTGCTAACCCTAGCTAGGAGGAGGAGAGGGTCTATATAAAGTGTTCCACGAGATGAGAGAGGAAAAGTGGGGATACATGGGCCTCTGGCCCGGTTAGGCACTCGATGGTACCGGATGTCCGTGTTGGGGGTGGCCGAACTTATGTTGCTCTCGGGTATCCTCGGGCCAGATATTTGGGCGGGGGGCAGATGTTCGGGGCTGTCGGGCCGGATGTCCGGGCTGGGGCAGGATGCCCGGCAGCTGTAGCATTTCAGCGGTCCTCTTTGTCATGCTTCTTCGTTCGTGTACTTGGGGACTTCGTCTTCATTCCGAGCATCCCGAGGTGGTCTTCTTGATGCCTAAGCACACACGATATTCCCAATTGAGGTAGTAGCCAAGTATGCGGTTCATACGGAAGCCCATTAAGAAGAGATGTCACCTCGGTTTCGATAGCTCTTGCATGTGCTCATGTCGTCGGTCCACTTGGAACTTGGGTAGACGAAAGTAGGTCCGTGGGGATGACCATAGGATGCTCCGCATCAATTGCCCTCGTTTGTCACAGTTAGGTTATTGACTTCAGCGTCCTCCCATTCTCCACATTCATCCATAGACCCACTAATAGAATCATCCTTGGAGTTGGATCTCCACGTATACGAGCCGATTCACTAACGCTGCGTTTGGAAGTCTTAATTGGAGCCCAGGAAACTGAATTCGTATTCAGCTGGCAGTAATACAGGCGTTTGGCTGGATACGGAATCTGTATTGGAAACGAAAAGGCAATTCAGTCCGTTTTGCTCCCACGCAGAACTCCCTCCCATGATTCGGAGGTGTGCCACTCCGATTTGGAGCGAAATCACTGCCTCCCGCAAAACATACCGTTTCCCACCACCAGCGACCACGAACAGAAGGAAAAGAAAGGGAGACGAGACGGAGCTCGGCGGCGAGCACCATACCTTCCTAAGCATCCTGCCCCCTTACCTCGGCTCTGATTTGTCCCATGGCAGTGCTCCCTCAAGTTCCGCTGCTGCTGCACTCCACGGATGGCTCTGTTCATCAGATGTGTGCACCGTAGCAAAAGTTCATGCGAGCAAATCAGACAGTTGGAGCTGCTCTTGTTGGCATTAGACTTGTTGGAGTTGATTTACTGGGAAAAGGATGGGGATCTTCAGGGTTTTCAGTCAGATGAGTCTGATCGAAAGTCTACCAGAATTTTAATTCGTACAGGCAAATTATGTCAGGAGAGAACCTCTACGGCTCATGTGAGTTGCAAAAATTTGGCCAAACTTTCATGTTGTATACACGGTATATGTACGTGCAAAGCCTACACGCTTGGTGGACATGTGCATGTAACCATGAAATTTGATTGCCAAATCTTCTAGTTGTATATGCATAAGCATAATATATAGATGAATCTCTTTTTTTCTTCATTTTTTTACTGCTAATGTACGTAATAATTTGTACAGCTTTACATTAGCATGAAGAAAACAATATAATCTTTATGCTAATGAAATTATATAATTCCAGAGTTTGTCATCCAAATAGGATTTGGTATTAAAACCTCACAGGCATTTCAAGAGCCAATTCAGTGAACAACCAAATAGGCGAATTCGTATTAGTGTCATTTCAGTTTCCTCATTAAATTGGAATCCAGTCCAATTCAATACGGAGCTCTCCAATGAAGACATCCAAACACAGTGTAAGTATATTCAGCAACAAATGAAGGACTACAGAACGAAAGCATGTACTATGGTAGATATACATTCTCTTTGCTCTCCTTGCGATGGTGGATATCGCAGGCTTTGCAGCAACTGTGTGAATGTCATAGACGAATGAAGTAGATTTCTCTCCTGAATTGAGCTAATAAAGCAATACTGATGGCCAAACCTATAAATTTACACAAACTTTCATCTTCGGTAACGCATATCTCACTCCATGAATTGTAGAATAATGTAGAAATGTGTAGCTACCATGTCGCAGCCGCCACGCGATGTACTGTTCGCCCCACCCAAGCCGCCAAGAACAAACTAGATTGAGTTTAGCCGTGCCTCGTTTCAATGCTATGACCTAGATAACGTCTGGCCCCGCATCCGATCCATACTGTATCCAATTTAATGGTATCCAACAAGGTGTACACATGGGTTTCGGAATCATATACATGTTGACCGCCGAATATTGCACGAATCTCATCGCTATATCATGTGGCATCCACCTACGCGGTAGAAACCGGGACCGCTAGAAAAACCGCTCTCCTTGCTGGCCCCGTTTCCGCCACTGAAATCAACAGAACGGTGACATGAACTGCAACAGTTCATTGGCGTGCTCTCTACATGAATTTGCACGCCGTCATGGTCGTAAGTTCTCCCCAAACTGTGTTTGTTTGGACTATGGGGCTGGAGCTGGTGTCGGAGACCATGGGCCCCGTGTTCGGCGACCTGCTACAGCTAGTGAGCAACACGAGGATGAGAAACAGGTTATCGGTGTGGGTAGTTCATGCACTGGTCTACATGATGCTGCCTTAGACTGATGGTTGATTCCATTGGTTATACTCGGGAGTAATGGTATTGAATTGTATATAGCATACTCTCTCTCTTAAGAAATATAAGAGCGGTGATCTAAACGCTTATGGAGCGAGTAGCGAAAAAGAGCACCACATAACACTTTAGTGATCTATAAACGCTCTTATATTTCTTTGTGGAGGGAGTAGCGAAAAAGAGCACCGCAAAACAATTTTATTAGCTTGCAAATTAACTGGGCAACAACTTCTACATTATTAGCATGAGATCCACTATACGTATCTTTTATCTCTGTATATATGTATCCGGTTAACTCAAATATATATATATATATATATATATATATATATATATATATATATATTCAAAACTTCCATGGCACATTATGGCCACAATTTTGTAATCTCACGTGTGAACAACAGTTTGTAAAGGCTGTGGTTACGCTACAAACATGGACCAGCACGTACAGATTCATCTCACACGGCAACAGGCCGCTTCGGAGGAGGATGCCGATGTGCCGCGAGCCTCGAGGCCATCCTCCTCCTGAAGAGCAGGTAGAGGCCAAGCAGGAAGAACAGGACCAGGAGATACAGCCAGAGGTAAGCTTCCCGGAGGAGGAACGGCTTGTTGCTGCCACCGTCGTCGTTGCAACTGCAGCCGCAGTCATTGCGCAGAGGCTTGGTCCCCCTAACGGCTCCGTCTGGGTCCAAGATGAAGTCCAGGTTCATGGCTTCACGCCCCAGCATGACACGTGTTCTTTTTGGTCTGAAGCCTTCCATCGACGCCACGACTAATAGTAATAAAAAAAAAGCCCATGTGGTGGTGTTACCAATGGATTAACTTCCAAGATTTTCTAGTGAAAATTTAGATAAAGAAAAGGAGACTAGGCCAAGTGAGAACTGAGGAGACATCCTCAACCACGTTTAATACATGCAGGCTATCTAACCATATCTGTAAATGATGATGTTTTGGACAAGAAGGAGCATACAAAGCCTACCTTCGTAGCTCTGACCAGGTGCAAGCATCCGATGGTAATCGCCAAAAGTTCCGCTAGCATTTATCTATGATCGAGCATGGGACGAGTATTAGGATCTCTCAAATGATAAACCCACAAATTTCAGCATGAATTTGCCAGTTCATCCATAAGACCACAAAATAATCCATTTGCATTCAGGATCCAAATGTCACTTATATATACCTCACTGGATATAGGTTAAGGTTGCCAAATAATCTCACCTTAGAATCAATTCCCTTCACCATGAGTGAGCCTGGTATAGGACGGCCAGTATCTGCAGCAAATATCCTTCCATGAACTCCTGTCTGAAACAAGAGTTAATATAGTGCACACAGTGACAAACATTTGCAATGTCAACAAGGAACAAAACCCAAAGGAACAACGAAAGAGAACAACAAAAAGGAGCAAAACCCAAAGGAACAACTTCAATAACACTGGAAGGTACTATTTCAGAAGGGACTGAGAATGAAATGATGACACAGTGCCTCCACCCAGACCCTGGTACAAACATGGTGGTTGAAGAACTCTGTGCCCCAACCCATATACTAACTGACACCATTTCACTTCAAATAGGTCGGGGTTGTTAATTATTTCTGGTGCATAACCATAGGAATCGAACACTAGGAACATCTTACCTTTACAAGGCTTGCAACAAGATTGAGCATGCTCATCTTATTTTGCTTCCATATGACAAGAAGCTGTAGCAGAAGATTATACAGAATATCAGAACAAAAACATGTCTACCAAGTGGTCTACAACAGCAGCAGTAGAAGCAGAAGCATAACAAGATGCAAAAGTACCTCAGATGCTTTTGGCCATTTTACATCACTAATTTCAAGGGTTAACTCAAAGCAACCTCCGTGTATATAGTTCCAGTCTTGCATGCCACCATAAATTGGATACCTGCATCACAAACCATAAATTGCTATGTTCGGTCTTGAAAAGTACTAACACTCACTGGAATGTTAATACAACGAAAGTTCAATATGGAGTAGCAAAGCGATGCTAGTCTTTTTTTTCTTTACCACATCGCTCCATTTGTAATGCCTCCTTCGAACTCCTTGCTCAAAGACATATTATAGTGTGACTGACTATACACTGATGCCATGTACCGGAATGTCTTGTCATCAGGACATCCATAATACTGTTTTCTGTAAGCAAGACAATCTATGTGAGAATGCAGTCTGAAACAAAGCAAGTTTGTGTTCCAAAATAGCAAAACAAATTAAGTAACTGTTATACTGAACAAAAACTCAGGCAAAAATATTGCATTACAAGATAACATTGTATGACATTAAAATCCAAGGGCTCCAACAGCGCCACTTGTGACATAGTATTGATTAACGGCCCATTATGTGCACGACTGTTGATCAGCTGCTCATAAAATTTTACCTGTGTGCTGCTTATCTATCTTGATGGTCCTATAAATAAGAAAAAGTACATCTAACAAATTTATGGGGCATCAAGAGAATGTTGCTGTTTAACAAGCATGGGTGGCTACGTGCAATCCAACCTCTCAATAAACCACTTGCGACCATCAAAATTCAAGTACCAGCATTAGCAAGGACTCAAGGAGGCAAACACAAAATATGAATGTACTCCCTCTGATCCAAAATAAGTGCCGCTTATTTTGGATCAGAAGGAGTACATCATTTGAGAAATATACTTACACATCTGTAGACAATCCTTGGTTAAAATCTTATTACTGGGTCTTAGTAAGATGGAGAGAAACAGGACACACAAAAGTACTAGCAGGGGATCTTGAAACTGAATGTAAATTAGGAAAGTGGCTACCTTGTATCTCTAGATCCATCCCATGGATAATTTGCAACAAGAGCACCCTGCAAAACTCAAATCAGGTGGCAATGGATGACAATCAGTCAATCATGAGCTAATTGGTAATGACTTAAGAACTATATATATATCAGAATTCTTAAGCTTCATGCACTAGCCAACGCAACCAAAAGTCCGAACTGATGGAAAGGGCTAGACAATCCACATATACTGTAACACCCCCTCTAACATGTGACGGGGAAGACAAGTTAGTCAACACATGTAACCGGAAGAGAGCGACGGCGCGCGAAACTCACGTATGACTCAAGAGGCCTATACGTGGACACAAAGGGGGGCAGCAGCAATTTTTTAGATAAATTACGAAAGCCAGGACTTGAACTCAAGACCTTAGCTCCGATACCATGTAAAGCTTCATGCACTAGCCAACGCAACCAAAAGTCCGAACTGATGGAAAGGGCTAGACAATCCACATATACTGTAACAAGAATAATGTCCATGAAACCAAGAAAGATCATCCGAAAATGAAAAAAAAAATAGTGAATTCCTAGTATTGGACCTTCAACAATTAATCCTGAAACTGGATGGATGTTAGAGTGGTATACAATGGCCATTTTCTTTTACATACATCCTGATCTTATTCTTCCATATTGTAACTGGTATCCTCCTATTTGTTAACATCACCTTTCTAGTATTAAAAACTGAAAAAATCTTCTGCCATCTGCTATTGTTGTTATTTTTCTTCCTTTAACCAATTATGTTCCCACTTAAAGAGCAAATGGAAGCGCCCCAGAGGTGCCCAGAGGAACTACTAGGTTACAAAAAATAGTTCCAGAATTACAGGGTCTGACCAGATCGAAAACATCCACTTTTAGAAATTAATAGTATACTTCACCACATAGCAGATTGAGAAGAAATAAGACTAAATATAACAACATCCAACCCGCCAATTGCAGAACAAATATGATTTGCCTATGCATTTTCTGTGAGAGCTGATAAATTGAGCATGAAGTATTAGAAGCAAAGTTAACAAGTGACCACAACCAGTCCATATAGCAGACTGGGAATAAAAAAGACATAAGACAAAATAGGTTTGTTCTGGATATGCCTTTTTGGGGCACATGAAATTTGGGGCATTCCCATAAGCAGAACATGACAGACAGTAAGCCAGAAATAGAACCGAGATGTGGCTCACTACTTGACGAAGTAGCCTTGACCACAGAAACTGGGCAGTCAATAACATTTAACTAATCAAATAATTTCACAAACAGCGTTAAGGGAAGAATAATTACCCCATGCAGACTAGCAGAGGCTGTGAAGTGTTCTTGCTTTATCCAGTTCATAATAGCTCTAGTTTCAGGTTGCCGGTGCTTAATATCATCGTTGTTGGGGAAAAACTGCCAGTAAAAAAATGACAAAATATAAATTGAACAGCTCCAAGAAAAGGGGGAAGTGCAACAGGGATTATAGAATCTTCCATAAGGAAAATTAATGCATCGAGTATGTACTTGGTCAGGAAAGTCCCTGTTGAGATCAACATCGTTTGCATTACCACGCCTTCTAAGAGCAAATCCATCTGGATTCATTGATGGAAGTATATGAAGGTGTGTGTTCTCCACAATGAGAGTTGCCTACAAAATTAATTTAACAGCTAAGTTCTGAGCATAGCCATATTGGAAATATTTTGGAGCAAGTTTTCATAACAGCTTTGTTCAGATAAAAAAAAGTGAGCACATTATCTGCAATGTTGAAAAATATGTCGCAAATTACATGATCCATAGCAATGCAACCAGAACAACATAATTCACAGCCTGTTTCAGAATTTAAATTTTGTTTCATAAATTAGTTGATTTCTACTCAGGTTAGGTACTATGTTTCCTTATCATGTCATGTAACAAAGAACTCAAAATACTATAGATTGTTTATCACATAACCAAACTGTAAGTGGTTGGCCAGTCAAAAGCTCCACGACTGAGCAGAGAGCATATAGCGACTAGGGAACCTTGCGTACCAAAGGATCCTTCAGGTAGTTATCACACAGCCAATACACAAGTTGCATAAGGACTTCTCTTCCAACAGGCTCATCGCCATGGACATTCCCAATGAACTGGAAATTGTAAAACAAAGGCTACGTCAAAAATCGAAATTACAGTCTTGGTATCATTAACACTGAAATAGGAAAATGGCAACATAGATAGCTCTTCCTTATACTTATACTAAGAACTGAAATAAAAGAGTTCAAGCAAGTTAGCTAAATTATTGCCAACATAGCCTTGTAAGCTAGTTTCTACAGGAAAATGATGTGCTTGGATTTTGGATGAGATTCCATTATAGCTTTGTTAACTCACGTCGACATGGGAAAAGGGGGTAACCCCATGAAAACTGACAAAGAAGAAGAGGAACATAATAGTTGTATTGTCAAGGAAGTCACTCTAAATATGAAAGAAAAGACTCCCATTGCTGTTGAGTCACAGCTGTTCTTTTAGAGCACCGGAGATAAAAGGAAAGCAAGTCGACAAGTGGCTCAAATTATAGAACACTTCCTTTCAAAATTTTATAAAGACCCACTACTTAAGGATAAAGAAGCCACAAACCTTGAATGCTGGTTCAGCTTCTTTTAGCCCAGGCTTGTCTGATATTTCAATGGCCCACTACAAGAGCAATCAGAAAAGTTATCCAGTATACAATTCTGACACCAAATAAAGCATTAAAGCTATCATGGGTAAGTTACATACCAATGGGGAACCATTTACACTCTTCCCGATGCTGATAACAGGTTTGTGTAATCCCTCAAAGAGAGAAGAAAGAATAGGTAAGTGAAGTTTGGATATACCATATATGAGCATACTGGAGATCTATCAGACTGGAGAGATTACAGTCGTACACATTAAATTGATTATCCCAACCAGAAGATTAAGTTACCCATACATAGTACTTTTGAAGCTTACTGCTCAAAAGCCAGGTAACTAGGGACTGCAACCCAGAATTTCACATATAATTAGACACACATTTTATGAATGGACTTAGGTTTAGAATTTAACATGCAAGAAAACTACCTTTTAATATTTGCCCTTCCATTTACTTTTGCACTACCTATGTATCATGTAAGTATGAACTATTGAATCCATTGTGATCAGCAATGCATTTAATTCTACTGTCTACCTACCACAGTTGGATATCAGCCAATCAAAACAATATTTATATGACACTGCTAAACAAATTGAGGCCCCCAAAAAGTGGTCGAGAAACTCTGAGCATACTACTCGTCGGCAGGGAGCAAAGTCTTATACATCATATACCTGTATATCCTGGAGACATTAGCACAGCGCCTCCCAAAGTCCTGTATAGCAATCTCAAGTTCGGAGTTGCTCATATATCCGCGAGTCATTTCCTCCCTAAAGTTGATGGAAAAGGCATTGCAGACATGTTACAGCGAATGTTTTCGTGCAATAGAAACATGAATAGAAACTAAATAAAAGCTCTGATTGAAAAACATACGTGATCTCAGGCATATCCTGAAGAAGACTACGCGTAAATGCCCCATGTTTCTCAACGGCGATACCTGGTTGACAATAGCAGATTATTACTTGGAAAGAAACAGCTTCCCATATGCTGAGCATTGCAAGCCCGAGGTTTATGAAGATGCTAAATTAAACCATGTCCTTAAACTCGCAAAGCGTGTTCAGTACTGACTGGTGAAACAAGCTTGGAGACAGGGAGAAGGTATTAAGTGGTAGTAACATTTAGGAATATAGCTTGACATATGCCAATTTATGACAGCGACTTATGCATTTTATTAGCTAAGTGGATGGTGCGGGTTTCCGCATAACTACGCACTCACCATCGGCCACTGAAATACTCCTATAAGGCAGCCATCATGCATCCAATGTGCTCCTACTCCTCAAAACTAGCGCCATTCCCAATCCGTACAGGCTCTACCGAAACGAACTGAGCCCCAGGCACATCCCCGCACTGGCAAGGCTATTGAACAGTAAGCAGCAGCAATCCCTACCAAATCCGCGCAAATCAAGAGAACTACCGGATCCGCGCCCCGCCAAGCTAGCCGGCTAGATAGCTACCCGTCCGAGACAGATCGAGGTCTGGCAGGGCGTCATTGCACAGACAGACGCCGCAGAAGGTAAAGGGCGGGGAGAGAGGGAGGGAGGGGACGGAACCTGGCGACGGGCCGAGGCCGCCTCTCGCGGCGGCTTGGATGGGGAGGGAGGCGAAGGCGCGGAGGAGGACGGCGACGAGCAGGAGGAGGGGGAGGGGCGAGATCGCCATGGCCGGCCTGCGGGAGGGAGGGGAGGGGAGGGGGCTGGGGTGGGGTGGGGAGTGGCGTGAGCCTTTTCCGTTTGACTCGCCCCCCACCTGCGCCGGTAGTGGACACGATTGCACTCAATGGAAACGTGTTTACCACTCTCCTATAGCTTGAAACCTCGAACAAAACAGGGAAGCACCAGTGGTCTAGTGGTAGAATAGTACCCTGCCACGGTACAGACCCGGGTTCGATTCCCGGCTGGTGCATATTTTTGGAATGTTTTCCCCCTTTGTTTTTTAGCTTCTTCTTTTTTTCTTTCTGATATAAGTTTAACACATGTCCCATGTGGTCTTTTTGGCTGATGTCAGTGGCTGCAACTTTCCTGCCACTCACTCGCTCTCTTTTACGTTACCAGATTGCTTCCGAATTCTTTAGAGAAACTATTCTTTAGAGCAACTTCAACGGACTGACCTAAACGGACGGTTATTTTGTCCGTTTTTTGTCCGTTCGGTAGGCAAAGCGGACACGAACGTCCGTTTACGCGTTTGGGTTGGCGCGTGCGCCCAACGCTGGCCCGATCCATTTTGACGGTGGTAGAAAAAAAATGCATGCATATTTAAAGTAAAAACAGCATTAATTAAACATTAAAGTCAGCAATGAAGGCCGACGAGAGTCCACGCATCCACCTTTGCATTAAAGAGAAAAAAAAAACTAAACTACGAGGTGGCGGGCTGCCCTAGGAGGCGGCGGTGGCGTCCTCGGGGTCCGTGAGGCGCCGGCCCGGCCCAGGGGAACGCCTTGTTCCAGAGGGCGTTCATGTCCCGTGCGGGCTCTGACGGCGCAGGTTGTGCAGTCGTTTGTGCCGCCGCGGCCTGGCGCGCCTCCTCCTCTACGTCGCGCTCGAGCATCTCGAGGTACTCGCCTTCGCGGCGCTCCTCGGTCAGCCGTCGCTGGCGCCAATGCTCGAGGTACGCCGCCTCCTGTGCCGGCGTTGCCTCAAGCCAGACGGGTGGGGCGCTGACCCACTCGCGCACTACTGCCGTCCAGGAGTAGCACTCGATGGGGGATGGCTCCGGCTCAGCTTTCCCAGGCTCTGCCGGCGCAGGAGAGGACGGCGGAGTCACCGGCGGTACGATGCAGTCGCCCGCCGCGGAGAGGGCCATGGCCTCCGCCATGGCCGCCTCGTACGCCGCCTCCTCTTCCTCGGCCGCCGCCGCCCTGCGTCGCTCGTCCTCCTCGCTCTCCAGGTAGACGGCCGCAAGGGCCTCCTGGACCTCCTCGCGGACGACGAGCGGGGGCAGTGGCACGGTGCGTCGACCTCACGGACGCCCCGTCGCCTTGCCTCCTCGTGCTCGAAGGTGAACCAGTGCGTCCAGTTGGGCGAGTCTGGTGCGTAGGCGGGATCGTGGCGCTGCTCTGGCGTTAGGAGCGCCCGCCGACGCCGCACCTCCTCCGCGTGCGCCCTGGCCGACCGCGGCGCCGCCGGCACTGGGATCCTCTCTGGATCCAAGTGCCAGTCGTGCGGCAGGATGGCGTCGGGGTACGGCAGAGGCACGCAGTTCTGCCAGTGCCACTCCGCCTGATGCACCGGCACGTTCACGCGCTGCCTCTGCCGGCGAGCTGGTGCCGGCGGAGGAGGGGCAAACTCCCGGGGGGAAAGGAATGGCGAGCGACTTGCCCTTGGCCTTGCTGCTGCCGGTGCCGGAGAAGAGCCCCATCTGGGGAGGCTGGGCATGGTTAGGGTTTGATGGCGAGGAAGCGAATGTGGCTAGATGGGGACAGGAAGCGGATGAAGACGGCCCCGCCGCACGGTCGGCTTAAAAAAGGACGACCGCCGTCGCTGACGCGTGGACCCAAGGTCATAAAATAAACTGACCGCATGGGCAACAGATAGTTGGACGTCCGCCAGGTGGGGACACTCATGTCGGCCGCAAATTTGGGCCGCAAATGCGTCGGCACAAACACATTTCGGGCATAAATTGAAACCGCAAATGCGTGGGCGTGGACGCGAAGCGACTCAATTTGGGTTTGCGTCCGCGCATTGGGCCTCCTTTTTTGTCCGCGCCGACCCAAACGGACGACAGCAGACAAAATGGGTCGCCCCATTGGAGTTGCTCTTACTCTTTTACCGGTCTTCAACTTTGAAACAAAAACGACTGTTTCTATCATCATCATAAGACAAATAGAAAGCATGGTAAATGCACCCGAAACTTGGGTAGCTCAAAGGGCAACCTCACTTGTTCCCTATTATTACTTTTCCAGAATAGATACAAAGGAGAACTACCGTAAACCTTCAAAAAACAAAAACGGAGAGCTATAGGAAGGAATCTCCGTAATAAAAAGGAACAAAGTAGGAGTATGATCTAAGCCACTGTTTCGCCGTGCACAGAAGTTTCAATAAACAAGACTGTTAGCAGCATTCTTTGCTGGTCTGCTTCCAAAAACTGTGCACTAAAGCACGACATCAGGCGTGCGATCGCACCAACCAACAATGACCCAGCCGCCGCTGCCGCACGTTGCCCGTTTCTCACCGGGGTCAGGGTGCGGCGGTGAAGCTTCCTCTGCGCCGGGGTCCAGGGTGTGTATGTTCTAGACGCGATTAAAACAGCAAGCGCCACCCAAGGTGAAACTTCTCGCGGTGAACTAAGCACTCTGGACCCGTGTTTCCCCATTGGCTCCAGCACAAACAATGGCAAAAGGTGCAAAGTACACTCTTCGGCGGTATGTACCCACTTAACTAGGATGAAGACCTGCGACGCGACACAAGATGTGTGAGGCCAGACTAACCCTGGAAGGCGGGGACACAGCGTGCGAAACCAAGTACAGAAACTTACCTTCCTGGAGATGACTACGCTGAGGCTACAACACTGAAATACGGCTGGTCTACTTTGAACTGGAGACCTTGAGTAGCTCGTGGAATGCCTCTTGGGGAATATCGACGGATCCGACACGTTTCATGCGCTTCTTCCCTTCCTTCTGCTTCTCTAGCAACTTCTTTTTGCGAGTGATATCACCTCCATAGCACTTGGCCAGAACATTCTTTCGCATTGCTGACAGACTGGAAATGACACAAGACAGCATGTTCAGTTATGAACTTGTCAAATGCACATGTTTTTTACTTACAAGATTACTCCAGTTCAGTAACCTGATACCGAACAGAATGTTTGTCATGTAAATGCATAATGCTATGGACAGGTGGACATAAATTAGGACTGAGTGACCAACTGGTACTCCAGACCAAGGATAAACTGGGAGTCCTAGACCAGCTACCTGGATCTTTTTCACATGTTTCACAACTAGTTTTAGGCTGATAGAAAGGTAAATACGAAACCAGCATCAGGTTAGACAAAGATCTCAACAGTTGGCTCTAAGAAACTAAAGAAAAATCAAATACGCTTCCCATGACACCAAATGCTAAAGGAGCAACTGATGTTCTAATGAACACACTCAATCAGGCAACTACAAGCCTGAAACTGAAAGTATAAATCTGATTTTACTTGGAATTAAAAGTGCACTTCATCTTAATAACCTGTATACTTATTCACAGGGAAGTTCAATTCCTGCGTAGCTACTACGCAACAGATGCACTCGCAAACATAATGAGGTGCATACAAATGATAAATTCAAAGCACTTTGAATGCACACGTATCTTTAACAAAAAGATATGCAAGGAATGAAATGATATTTTAGAAAACTAAAAGCAGAATTGATGTCGTACGTTTCCCTTGCGATAACCTTTGAACCAATTGCTGCTTGTATAGTGATCTCAAACATTTGCCTGCACAATCAGAGACCAAAGCGTAAAGATTGAACATAAGTAGGAGTTGTGAAAGGAAATGAACTGTCCCCACTCGGTACAAGGATTGAAAAAAATGCAATGGCATTTCGCCCAATAACAAATTCCATTTTTCTCCTTCACAAGTTTCTTTTCCTATGTAACAAAATTTCCCTTCCAATTGTAATTCATAAGTCACGAAAAATGCTAAGAAACAATATAATCAAAGAGCACTACCCATCATTGCACATATGTCAACAAAAACATTAGGAATTTTCAGAGTGCAATGAGTATTACCCAATAAACCAGTAAGATAACACAACAAGTCCAGTATAGGGCATTCAAATAGTTACCCACTGCCCAAGGGATTATAAATTATGTGGATTGCTTGGACTAATTATTGGAATTGAACACAAGCATCACTTAAGGATAGGGTTCAACTTCAACTCTTCAAGTTACTTAACCCATGATTAGACAGACGTAGGATCTAGATCTGCCACGCTCGTGATTTTCTATACAAATTACTATAGATATAGACTTGATCAAAAAACTGTTTTACACATCAGATTCCCAAAACAAGGACCATAATGAATACCTTTCTATAAATTTCTTGAGCTTGTCCACTAATTCTCTTCCAACCTTCTGAGCTTTTTGGTTATGGATTATAGTTGCCATAGCATCAACAGGCTGGCCATTAAGTAGAATATCCATCTTAACAAGATCAGACTTTTGATACCTGTTGAAGTGAATTAAAGTTAGGAAACCTAACAAGAACCAGAAATAAAGATACATACTTGTGGCATATTTTTCCTTTCTGTGATAGAAGAAATTCCTATGTGCTACTTGAATAGCCATCTCACATCCATTCCAAATAATTCTTATACACCACTTGGCAAATTAATCCAGTAAGTGAAAACATTTCATATCATTTAACAAGTCGAACAGTTACTAGTCTACCCACTAGGAGATATTCCCTCGAAACATAAGATGTCTAAAGCAAAAGTTCGTTCTGGTACTTAGCAGGCTGGATTAGGACACAAGAATTGCACTAGAGACCACATTCATGAGCAAGGCCTATAACTTTCAAGAAAAAGGAGATTATGAAATGTTCAATGGAAAATAACAACCAGAGCACAGGAATTCAACGAACAACAACCTTACAACCATATTCATTTTCATCTCAAAATCTCAAAAATGGCAAAACAGTAGTGTAGCGAGACCTTGTCTGACTTTTAAAATTGAAAATGATACATACTCAGAATCTTCATAGTCAAAAGTAGCATAGCCAGAAGTTATGCTTTTCAACTCATTGTAGAAGTCAACAATGATTTCCCTCAAAGGTAATCGGTACTTCAATAGAGCTCTATGACTGCATCAAACATAGCTACGATAAGAAAAAATAGAAAGCATTTACTTAAAACAAATGTGATTTGGGTCAAAAAATTACGAATCAATGAATGTATATTCTTGCTGCTCGCCCCTCCTTTCTGAACAAAGCATGATTACAGGCCCAACATACCTAAAAGTGGTTGATCATCATCAAAAACTTTCTAGTTGTAAATGAAACAGAAAAACAAATGAGGAAGGAAGCAGATCTTACTCACTAGGAATAATAATTGTTGCGATGACTGTTGGCTCCCAGCAGGCCGTTATACGTTTTCCAGCATTAAAAGACAAGGCCGCAGGGTTCTCAATTTGCACTTTGCTGAACAGAACGATCTATGCTCAGATATCCTAGCAGAGAACAAGTATAATACCATTGTAAATGCTCACCTTTCATCACCATATTCAAAGATATATGGTACAGTTGGTATGGTGGATATGACCTGAGCTCCATATTCCTAAATAAAACATTGTGACAAATTAATATCTCATCAATGTTGATTTTGCATAGTTTCAACAGATGATACAAAAACACTGTCATCGTCCATTTTCCATCAACTTCTCGGTGAGAGCAGAAATGCATGTGCTCATGAATGTTGATTTTGCATAGTTTCAACAGATGATACAAAAACACTGTCATCGTCCTTTTTCCATCAACTTCTCGGTGAGAGCAGAAATGCATGTGCTCATGAATGTTGATTTTGCATAGTTTCAACAGATGATACAAAAACACTGTCATCGTCCTTTTTCCATCAACTTCTCGGTGAGAGCAGAAATGCATGTGCACATGGTTCACAGAGACAAAAAGTCTCTGTTATTGAATTGTTACAAGGTGCATAGATATTGCAATCTTAACAGTGGGTGTAATTATGTAAAGTAATTTCGTCTAAATTATAAATCTACACAACGAAAATGTTAACAATTTCCTCTTCTGAGGCTAAAGGGACCACAAAACCTTCCAAGTTTTGATTATTACTAAAAAATGAGGTATCATGCTAACTAAATTCTAAAGTCAAAGATTTTGTCTTAATACAGTTAGCTACCGGCGCACTAACAACACACCTGTTCCGGCTGGTATTATAACCAATGTACTGAGAACAGGTCTACTAGGCCTTATACTCATGCTGGGTACCCTTGCCGGTTACAAGTAGGTAACAGGTTTAGTACGTATAACAGGCCAATTAATCAGTATAATCATCCATCATAGGCAAGGTAGACCCCCTTATAATCGACTAGCAGGGATGCTTAACTGGCCTCTTCCAGTAAGAGCAATGGAAATCTTCCTACGAGAGTATACTGACCCATTTTTCGTGTTCGAAATAACTCGAGGTGGTATTGATTAAGTGCAAAGCTGTTTACAGCTGTGTACAGTAAAACTTATAATTACATGCCACCAATAAACTGACGATTGTTTGCAAAAGTAATAGCAAAACTATACTTGTTCAAGCCGTTGATGAAACACATCCATGTGCAGCAATCCTAGGAAACCACATCTGAAAAGATACACATGACACAAACTCTTGTACGGATCAATAATGAATTGAGGCATGTTTGGACACTTGATAGCATGTGATCAGTGGAAGGGGAATATACTGAGCATGCAAAAAAGCTTATACCTGAAGCCCATGCCAAGTGCAGTGCTTGTCTCTTTTGCAACAGACACACTGGCATCATTACATGTAAGCTTCTCAATTGCATGGCTAAGAGCCTCAAAGTCAGAACCATCAGCTGGGTATACACCAGAGAAGACCATGTGTCTCACAGGCTTGAAACCTAAATGACTATTTTACATGATGTCACATAATACCACAAAAAAAATTAAGAAAAAAAAAGTGCATGTAGAACTGTCAATAAATCTAACGTGGTGTTCCCAGGGCCCAACTATTAAATTAATCAGATGATAAAAAAATGATTTCAGGAGGGTCTGGAATCCCATACCAGGAAGTGGTTCAACGATAGTCTTAGCCTGATGAAGAGTATCACCAATCCGTGCTTCTTTAGTTGAACGCATTCCAGTTATAACATATCCAACTTGTCCAGTGTAAAGCACTCCAGTAGGGGTAAGCTCAGGATGCATAATGCCAACATCAAAGACTTCATATGTGCGACCAGTCGCAGCTGATGAAATCTTATCTCCCTTACGCATCGCACCATCAACAATAGCAACATGACATATCACCCCTTTGTATTCATCATAGTACGAATCTAAGAGCAGCATTCGTACAGGTGAACCACAATTCCCAGGTGGGCAAGGTATACGCTCAATAACAGCAGGTAACACCTGCCTAAGGCCTTGCCCAGTTTTGGCAGAAGTGAGCAGAGCTTCACTTGGATCAATGTCAAATAACCTCTTCAACTGGGCCTTTACATTATCTGGGTCAGCAGTAGGCTGATCAATCTTGTTAATGACAGGAATAATGCTAAGATTTGACTCAAATGCAAGGTAAAAATTTGCAATTGTTTGTGCCTGTACACCTTGGGCTGCATCAACTACTAAAAGAGCACCCTGGCAAGCTGCTAGGGACCTGGAGACCTCATAGCTGAAATCCACATGGCCTGGAGTATCAATCAGGTTAAGCAAATAGCTTGAAGTATCTGTCACAAGGGACTCGGGATTTTCCACTGTATGCTTGTAGAACATAGTCGCGGTTTGAGCTTTGACGGTGATGCCCCTTTCTTTCTCTACCTGTTGGTACCAGATATAAGTGTTGCAATAAAGGGCTGAAACTACAAAACTAATACAGCAGGGATTTATCCACCTCAGTAACAGGAGGAACTTCAGGAAAATGGAAATATTTAAGAAACAGGGTAAGTCAACAGTGAAGGTATGCCATTCATGCTAATATTACCATCCGGAAATAAGTAATGAGTAATGACACAAATGAGGAAGCCTAAAGAGAAACCAACTGCCCTCAACCATTTTGCAATTTAGAATGAAGAATTCCCAATGTACTCCCTCCGTCCCAAAATTCTTGTCTTCAATTTGTCAAAATACGGATGTATCTAGTCACGTTTTAGTGTTAGATACTTCCCTATTTAGACAAATCTAAGACAAGAATTTTGGCACGGAGGGAGTATAATTTTATTAAACTCCATATTTTTAACAAATTCCATATTAAGCGAGAGCGTATCTGCTAACCCCTGTATATCCCAATATACAGATAAGGAAATGGTAATAATCTTCTTATAATATTTAGCACACACGGTAGGTTAAATTAGTAGTTACAGTACAGATACTTTTTATGGTTTCGTTGCCTTGTCTTTTCTAAATCCATCTCAGTTTTTGTAGCTGCGGGTTTGTATGGCGACTGATGTGCCACATGATCAGTGCCGGAGACAGGGGGGTTGCTAGCAGCCCCCCCCCCCCCCCCCCCCACAGCATTGAATTCAGGTTAACATGCATGCCAGAAGGTGATTAATTCCTGCTAAAATGGTGTAATTTGATAAGCTGACCCTCCCCAACAAAGCTAAACAACACCTGGCCCCCCTTATTCAACTTTCCTGGCTCCGCCACTGCACATGATTGGATTTTTTTTATCAATTTCGTAGCAACACGCAGGTATTCAGCTAGTAATAATATGTAACTGTATATTGTAAGGCTGTTATCACTGACGCATTTATTAACACTTGAAAGGAAATCACCCTTTTATCAAAGCCATGACGTTGCTGGTACTCCAGTTCTACCATGTACGAACTTCAAAACTACGAATGCATCGTTGCAGTATGTTTCCTCATTCAGTGAAATTAAGTAATGAAAGAGCCAACATTTCAACCGAATTGCTCGTGTTTCGAAAAGGGGGGAATTTTCGGGTCGCACCTGCAGCTTGTCGAGGTACTGAGCGCCATGGCCCTTCTGGATGGTGCCGGTGAGCTCAAGCAGCCGGTCGGCGAGCGTGGACTTGCCGTGGTCGACGTGCGCGATGATGGAGAAGTTCCGGATCCGCTCCGGCGGGTACTGCCCCAGCTCCGACGCCGACACGCCGGGGCGGGGGCGGTGCTCCGGCGACGCCTGGGAGGACAGGAGGCGCTCGGGGAGCACGATCGTACGGGCGGGGGAGGGGGCGCTTGCCAGCTTGCGGACGGCGCTGCGGGCGGCCCGCCGGAGCGCGGCGGCGCCGGCCATGCGGAACCGCGGGGCGGCGGGGGCTAGGGTTCTGAGGGGGATTTTTGGCGAGATGGGCTTTCACGGGTGGAGTGGGTGGAAGCGGTGTATAGACCAGAAAAAATGTTTGTAAAGGTGGACCAGTCTGCACTTTGCAACATTCTACAAAGAGTAAGGGGCTCTTTGGTTCAAAACATTTTCGAAGAATTGCAATCCTTAGGAATTTTTCTTACCCTGGTAGTTTGATTCGTAAGATTAAATTCTACAAGGATTTTTCCTAATAATACCCCTGATCTTCGTTCCATAACATCGTGCGCATACATTTTTTTGAAAAGTCAAACGTCATAAACTTTGATCAAGTCGGTCGGAAAAAAACATTTTTTTTACATCTAGAATTCCAAACATATATCATTAGATTCATTATAAGATGTGTTTCATATTTTATATATTTGGTATTGTAGATATAGATATTTTTCTCTATAAACTTGGTCAAAGTTTGCACTGTTTGACTTTTTTAAAAAGTTATACGCGCTGCATTGTGGAATGGGGGAGTACTATATTGCGTATAAATTTTAGCATACACTCGAAAATCTTGAAAATAATCCTTCGTTTTTTCAGCAAAGAAATCAAACAACCAAAATCATGACTCATATGGTCATGACATTGTAATCATGTAGAATTCTTACATATCAATACATGATTTTGGTTTGTTTGATATGGGTTTGGTTTATTTGATTGTGGTCATATGGTCGTGATTTTTTTTGGGGTCATAATATTGTGATTTTGTTTGATTTTGCTTAAATTGTTTGTAGTCATGTGGGCATTATTTTGTTTGATTTTGACCCTATGATTGTAGTCATGACCATAACAAACCTCTTGAAAATCATGACCATATGACTGTAGTCATGCCTAAATGAGACATATGTCCAAAGGTTATAACCTTGTTCATTGCTTGGCCCCTTTTGTACCGCTTACTTGCCTATTACTCCCTCCTCCATTATCTCTCTCCAACCCTCAATCCCTATTTTGTTCATACGGATTTCAGCGCGCTCAAACGCTCAGCTCGCACTGCCCAGCACTTGTCGCTCTGTGATATATGTTCGTTCGCATTGTCTGACGCGCATGCACCTGGATCTGGAGATGAAGATGGCCACCAAGCTGGATCTGGATCGGCTACGGTGGTTTCTAATCTGTTCTTCGAGATGGCTTCCTCCCGTGCGACGACGTCATCAGTTAAGGTATGTGTGAATCCTATCTCATACATATGAATGTATCATGCATCTCATCTCAATTTAAGGCGTCACCACTTATATTTGAGCGGTCGAAACCCCAATCCACCCCGCAACCTCCCCCGTCAAACCCGCCTGCTGATGACCCACAAGTGTAGGGGATCTATCGTAGTCCTTTCGATAAGTAAGAGTGTCGAACCCAACGAGGAGCAGAAGGAAATGATAGGCAGTTTTCAGTAAGGTATTTTCTGCAAGCACTGAAATTATCGGTAACAGATAGTTTTGTGATAAGGTAATTGGTAACAAGTGACAAATAGTAAAA
Organism: Secale cereale; assembly: GCA_902687465.1. Lineage (NCBI taxonomy): Eukaryota > Viridiplantae > Streptophyta > Magnoliopsida > Poales > Poaceae > Secale > Secale cereale. The sequence goes on from LR738712.1 coordinate 743,118,407, forward strand.
GTAAATAAGGTGCAGCAAGATGGCTCAATCCTTTTTGTAGCAAAGGACAAGCTTGGACAAACTCTTATATGAAGGAAAGCGCTCCCGAGGACACATGAGAATTATCGTCAAGCTAGTTTTCATCACGTTCATATGATTTGCGTTCGGTACTTTGATAATTTGATATGTGGGTGGATCAGTGCTTGGGTGATGCCCTTACTTGGACAAGCATCCCACTTATGATTAACCTCTATTGCAAGCATCCGCAACTACAAAAGAAGTATTAAGGTAAACCTAACCATAGCATGAAACATGTGGATCCAAATCAGCCCCTTACGAAGCAACGCATAAACTAGGGTTTAAGCTTCTGTCACTTTAGCAACCCATCATCTACTTATTACTTCTCAATGCCTTCCTCTAGGCCCAAACAATGGTGAAGTGTCATGTAGTCGACGTTCACATGACACCACTGGAGGAAAGACAACATACATCTTATCAAAATATCGAACGAATACCAAATTCACATGACTACTTATAGCAAGTCGTCTCACATGTCCTTGGGAACAAACGTAACTACTCACCAAGATTATTCATGTTCATAATCAGAGGAGTATTAATATGCATAATGGATCTGAACATATGATCTTCCACCAAGTAAACCAACTACAATCAACTACAAGGAGTAATCAACACTACTAGCAACCTACAGGTACCAATCTGAGGTTTTGATACAAAGATTGGATACAAGAGATGAACAGGGTTTGAGAGGAGATGGTGCTGGTGAAGATGTTGATGAAGATAACCCTCCCCCAAGATGGGAGAGTTGTTGGTTGTAAGTGCATCTAGTGCCACCCCTAGTTGGTTTTGGAGTATTGACGACAAACCTGGTTGAGGGACTAATGTGTTTGTGAGAATTGTAGGATAACACAGGTAGTAGTCCCTCACTGATCCGGTTAACCTACCGGAGATGACCCCTAAAAATGTATGAAGACATCGATATTAGTGGTGGTATATGAAGATAATCATATTGAAGACTATGACATGAGAAGACATTGTGTGGAGACTATGGAAAGCGAAGACGTAGATGTTTCGTTGTTTCCTTTTCTTCTTTGTTGAGTCATAGGAACCACCGTACTATTAAGTGGGGTCCAAGTGAACTAAGTCAGAGTGACTGAAGTGATGCTCAACCAAATCATATGTCTTTAAGTTAAGACTGTGAGAGCAAATCTTATCCAGAGTCGGATGAGTCAGCTTTACTTGTAGCTCAAGTAAAGTTGCCATGTGTGTTTGAAATCTGACCGTTGGAACACGTGTCAGTTCCTAAGTGACCCAGGGTCACTTCGGACAAATTAGGTCGGGTTGCCCAGTGGCTATAAATAGCCCACCCCCTACACCATAAATTGGTGGCTGCTCAGAGTTATTGCTTGGCTTTTGTTGTTTGAGAGCAACCCACCTCCGAAGCATTTGAGAGAGAAATCCTTGCGAGGACAAAGCCCAAACACCCAGAGCCAAAGAGTGTTAGGCATCACTGAAGTCTTTCTGTCTGTGTGACCGGAAGACTTATTACACTTGAGGACTGTGTTTCCTCCAGCCGGTTAGGCGTCGCGTTCTGAGCATCCAAGAGTCATTGTGGATCGCCGGTGAACGAAGTCTGTGAAGGTTTGGAAGTCTACCTTGAAGACTTACCAGAGTGATTGGGCGAGGACTATGTGTCCTTAGCTCAAGGGGAACAAGGTGAAGACGCGGTCTTCTGAGTTAAATCTCAGCCTCCCTAACCAGACGTATAGTTGTCATAGCAATTGGAACTGGTCTAACAAATCATTGTCTTCCCCGAGCTACTTGTTCTATCCTTCCCTTCCTTTTACTTACTGCTATACATTGTGAAGTCATTGCATGCTTGCCTTATCTGATTGACTTCACTGAGTATCTACTAGTTGGGATTGGCTTCATTCCTTCTTCCATCATGATCCCTACTGCCTAGCTGCTGTTAGTCTTCGTGCTTTCACTTCATTGAATACATGACTATGGCTTATCTAGTGTAGTCCACTTTCCGCTGCATACTAATAGGATTGAGTTTATCGTTTGTCTTCGAAACTACCATGTTTTGAAGCATTTCATAAAAATCGCCTATTCACCCCCCCTCTAGTCGATATACTGCACTTTCAATTGGTATCAGAGCAAGGTACTCTCTTGTTCTGTGTGATTCGGTTTAACCACCTGGAGTTTTAGTTATGTCGACCGCAGGAATGAAGACAGTGTCTTGCCCCATGTTTGACGGTCAAGAGTATCCCAAGTGGAAGGCCATGATGAAGAAACGTCTCATGGCGATTAACAGTGAGCTATGGACCGTCACTGAGATTGGTCTTACCGATCTATGCAAGAGGGCAGAAGCTGATGATATTCGCAAGTTCACTCTTCTCAATCTCACAGCGAAGGACGTCATCTGCTCCTGTCTATCTCAAGATCAGTTCAGGAACATCATGCATCTTGATCATGCGAAGCTTATCTGGGACCGTCTCTCTGAAGTCTATGAAGGTCATCGAACTCGTGATGATTCTGGGTTTGAGAAATTCAAGGAATCTCTCAAGACGATGACTTTCAATCCAGAACCATCATCCTCTGCACCATGTCTTATGGCAAAAGGTGCCAAGGTAACCGAATGCTATTCGTCTGAATCTAGTGATGAATTTGGACCCAGCTATGTCAAGCTTGCTTCCCTTGCCACTAAACAACAAATTGCTCTGGAAAAGGCTCAAAAAATGCTTAATAAGAGCAATGATATGTTGGGTGAAAAAATGGATCAGTCGAAAAACTTAGCTGAAAGTCTGTAGAGGCTTCAGGCTAAGTTAACTACGCTTCAAAGTCTTCATAACACTCTCTTATCCGATCATGAACAGCTAAGAGGATGTTATGAAGATCTTCAGAAGGAGCATGATTCATTACTTGCTCAACATGTCATTGCTTCTCACGAAAAGTTTGAACCACCATGTCTAAAATGCATTGAGCGTGATAACGCTACATCTGTTGTTGAATGTTCTACTGATGCCACTATTGCAATATCTTCAACTACTGATGTGGTAACTAACCCCTCTGCTGAGGAAACCACTACTATTGCTGATGAAAATGCTAGGTTGAAGACTTTGCTTGAAACAGGGATGTACAAAAGCCTCAAAGGGCATCAAACTCTATGTGATGTCCTCAAAAAGCAAATACTGAACCGAAACCCTAGGAAAGAGGGTGTTGGGTTCGACAGGAAAATGAATGTTGATGGTTCATACTGGAAGCCTGAGCAGTATCCCAAAACCACATGGGTTGCTGCAAAGGAACCTTCAGTGGATCCATCTACCTTATCTGGCTTCACTTGTGCTAATCCTGTTATCATTGATGAATCCTTTGATGCAAACTATAAATTGTTTAAGAATCAAAATGGTGAAGTGTTCGCCAGGTATATTGGTACTAACTGCAAGAACGGACCACCTATGAAGAAGATCTGGGTACCCAAAGGTTGTCTTGAGAAGCTTCCAGCAAATATCATGACACCTCCTGGGATGAAGACAAACCCCAGACCAAAGGCTTCATATGGTCCTAAGGCTTCATACAGACAAAGGACTCACCTGAGTCACCCTAATGCGGATGTTTTGCAGGGAAACCATACTCAGACCCATGAATATGAGCGTGTTTCTTCAAACCGCTATATTCATAAATCAAAGAATTTTTCTGCCTATTCTTATGAGTATTATTCTCCTCCCGCAAGACTATTTGCTAGGGCTCCAAAGCCAAAATTCTCAGATGCTGCTCTTAGACTCATTGCTTCTAAGCCACCCCTGAAAATGTGGGTGGTTAAGAAGAACTAACTTTGTCTTACAGGGAAAGGTCTCCAGCCGATAATCAAAGGCTTTTGATGCTATTGCTGGGGACCTAAAACACTTGTTGGGCACAAGATCAAATGCCCAAAATGACTTACTGCTCATACTATTCATAAATCACTTGCTGAACATCTTATCAGTCCTAACTTTCATCTAAGCTTTCATAATCCACTTATGCATCAAATGTTTATGCTTCATAATGGCTTTTGGTGAAGCCTATCCTCCTAACTGCATTGTAGGGAGTGACACCAAAGTCTTCAGAATGGATTATGGATAGCGGATGCACAAATCATATGACTGGTGATCGAAAACTTCTCATGGACTCAACCTTACGTCCATCTAACAAGAGTCACATCACATTTGCTGATACTCGTAAAAGCAAAGTGTTGGGTCTAGGTAGAGTTGCAACCTCAAGAGATCAGCACATGGATAAAGTCATGCTTGTTGAATCTCTTGGCTTCAACTTAAGGTCTGTCTCAATGCTTTGTGACTTAAACATGATTGTGATCTTTGGTAAATTTCATTGCCTTGTACTAATGGAATCTGACAAGTCTTTAGTATTTGAAGGATACAGAAAAGGTGATCTGTATATGGTAGATTTCTCAGCTGGATCGCAGATGGCCGTATGTCTTCTAGCAAAAGCTTCAGAGTGCTGGCTCTGGCATCGAAGGCTAGGACATGCTGGCATGAGGAACTTGCACACTCTCGCAAAGAAGAAGCATGTCATAGGCATCGAGGAAGTCAAGTTCAAGAAAGATCATCTATGTGGTGCATGTGAAGCTGGGAAGATGACTAGAGCCAAGCACCCCTCGAAGACAATCATGACGACGTCCAAACCCTTCGAGCTGCTTCACATGGACTTATTTGGCCCTACTCACTACTCCACATTCTCTACCACAGCCTGTCTCTATGGCTTCGTCATTGTTGATGATTATTCAAGATACACATGGGTGCACATAATACTCTACAAGACTGAAGTGCAAGATGTCTTCAGACGCTTCGCCAACCGTGCCATGAACAACTATGGCATCAAGATCAAACATATCAGAAGTGACAATGGCACTGAGTTCAAGAACACTGGCCTTGATCTTTATCTGGATGAAATGGGAATCACTCATGAATTCTCAGCCCCATATACACCTCAGCAAAATGGGATCGTTGAGCGCAAGAACAGAACTCTAATTGAGATGGCTCGAACGATGCTCGATGAATACAAGACACCAAGAAGGTTCTGGCCCGAAGCTATTGATACTGCATGCCATATCATCAACCGTGTTTATCTTCACAAGCTTCTGAAGAAAACATCCTTTGAACTCCTCACTAGAAAGAAGCCTAACGTAAGTTACTTCAGAGTATTTGGAGCTAAGTGCTGGATCAAGGATCCTCATCACAAGTCAAAATTTGCAACAAAAGCACATGAAGGCTTCATGCTCGAATATGGAAAGGATTCACACTCCTACAGAGTCTTCAACATCTTTCTCTATAAAACTGTTGAAACTGTGGATGTGCGATTTGATGAGACAAATGGTTCACAAAGAGAGTCCCTAGCAAATGTGCTAGATGAGGCTTCACCAAATGAATCCATCAAGCTAATGGGAACTGGTGAGATCATGCCTTCTGAAGCACAACCTGACGAGGAACTCATCATCTCTGCTTCAAATCAACCTGATGATAATGCTCAGCCTGAAGACAACACTCCTGATGATGACAATGTACAGCAAGAGCAAAATCTTCATCCAGCTCATCCTCGTGTTGCAAATGAAGTACAAGTTGACAAGATAATTGATAGCATAAATGCTATTGGTCCACTGACTCGCTCAAGAGCAACACAGCTTGCAAATTTCTGTGGGCACTTTGCTTTTGTCTCAATATCTGAACCCAAGAAAGTTGCTGAAGCTTTTATGGAACCCGAATGGATTCAAGCAATGCAAGTAGAGCTTCAACAGTTTGAGCTGAACAATGTATGGGAACTTGTCAAGTGTCCTGATCCTCGCAAGCACAACATAATAGGCACAAAATGGATCTATCGCAACAAGCAAGATGAGCATGGTCAAGTGGTCAGAAACAAAGCTCGTCTCGTTGCTCAAGGATACATTCAAGTTGAAGGGATTGACTTCGATGAAACATTTGCTCCCGTGGCTAGACTTGAAGCTATTCGTATACTGCTAGCCTATGCAAATCATCACAACATACTTCTATATCAAATGGATGTAAAGAGTGCCTTTCTCAATGGAAGGATTGAAGAAGAAGTGTATGTTGCACAACCACCTGGCTTTGAAGATCCAAAACGTCCTGATATGGTATACAAGCTCAACAAGGCACTGTATGGCCTCAACCAAGCGCCTCGTGCGTGGAATGACACTCTCAAAGACTTCCTGAAGAGCAAAGGCTTCAAACCTGGATCCCTAGACCCCACACTCTTCACGAAGACATATGATGATGAGCTATTTGTCTGCCAAATCTATGTGGACGACATTATCTTCGGTCATGATGCAAGAGCAATATCAAATGTCCATGATGGGTGAGCTGAAGTTCTTCCTTGGTCTTCAAATTCGTCAGCAAAGCAACGGCATCTTCATATCTCAAGAGAAGTACCTTAAAGATTGCCTGAAAAAGTTTGGAATGCAAGACTGCAAAGGGTACTCGACGCCAATGCCTGCCAAACATCATCTGGGTCCCGACGCCAATGGTAAAGAGTTTGATCAACATGTATACCGCTCCATGATTGGTTCTTTACTTTATTTATGTGCATCTAGGCCATATATTATGCTTAGTGTTTGCATGTGTGCTCGATATCAAGCGGCACCAAAGGAGTCGCATCACTTAGCTGTGAAGCGAATACTTCGATATTTGGCTTACACCCCAACACTAGGATTATGGTATCCAAAGGGCTCAGAGTTTGATCTAGTAGGATTTTCAGATGCTGATTATGCTGGTGACAAAGTTGATCGCAAGTCCACATCAGGCACATGTCACTTTCTAGGACGATCACTTTTCTGTTGGTCTTCAAAGAAGCAGAACTGTGTATCACTCTCCACTGCTGAATCTGAATACATTGATGCTGGATCTTGCTGCGCTCAGCTTCTCTGGATGAAGCAAACACTCAAGGACTATGGAGTCCATCTGAAGCATGTGCCACTCTACTGTGATAATGAAAGCGCCATCAAGATTGCCAACAACCCAGTTCAGCACTCGAAGACAAAGCACATTGGAATTCGTCATCACTTTCTCAGAGATCATGTTATGAAGGAAGATATTGATATCATACATGTCAACACTGAAGAGCAACTGGCAGATATCTTCACAAAGCCCTTGGATGAGAAAAGGTTTTGCAAGTTGCGGTGTGAGCTAAATATCTTAGAATCCTCAAATGTCCTGTAATCAGGCACACATCCTAACACTTATGCATATTGATGACTTAGATGTGCAACACACGAAGTAAAGTATATCTTCAATCAATGAAGACTTACATTCTAAGTGTGAATACATTAACATGGAGTTTGACTTCGGAGCGCCACGATAATTGTGCGCCGTGTCTGGGTCTAATACTTCCTATACGGTGGGTAACGCCACCACCAAATTCTTGTTTGAAGTGTTTCTCGTGGCGTTACATTTGCAAAGTCTTCGCACTTGGTTTATCTTCATATAGGACATATATAAATAGAGTTGTGTTCTGTCCTCAACAGGATTCACTTATAGCTATGTCTTCATATTTGAATCTTTTGGACTAAGTGAATGTGATCGGACCCTAACCTCTCTATGCTTTCTCCCCTCACATTCTGTCTGTCCAAATCATATGCATTCTGTTGAAACTGTCGAATATCTTCTCTGCGTCCTTGTCAGCAGAAGATACGGAGATAAACTTTAAATCTGATTTTAATGCTCCATCCTTTATACCTGAAACCCAGAGAAGCCGGAACTACCACTTCGACAGTCGTGGTGAACGTGGGACCGTGGGACAACTCCCAATGCGTTACATGACCGCCATGTGTCACTCGTACGTGAACCGTCAGGGGCACCTGCGTAATTGCGTTGTGCCGTCTCCCATGCCTATAAATGCACGTCCCATCACGGTCAAAAGTTCTTCTACCACCTCTCCACCTCGACCAACCCTAGCGCCTCCGCTAGCTTTCGACGACGCCGGCGACGAAGCGCTTCGCTGCCGCAACCTCGTCGACGCCGTCCTCACGCCGGCCGCGAACATCTTCTACTCCGTCGTCGCCGTAGCTGTCCTCCGTCGCCAAGTTAGGGCATGGAAGACCGAACTGCTGGGCATCCAACTCCTCTCCGTCTAAGCAGTTCATCATGTGGTAAATAAAACTTGCTTTTTACCATCTTCTTGATCCATAAAGATTCATCTATTTTACCACAAGAGGTTTCTGCCTACTTAGATATATAGATCTATCCTGTCTGCATCTCATATCTTGCCTAGTACATTCACATATGCTTCAACCATAGTTAGATTCCTCACTTGTACCTATTCATGGATTCGTACAAATCTGGAACCAACTCTCATGAGTGAATGTCTTCGCGCTATGAGGTCAATGTCTTCAAAACTGTTTTAATCTTCAAAACTTCTGAGAATGCATATGACCTCTTCCCCTTCCCTCGCATCTCTAATCCTGTCACAGGTACATGTCCGTGGGAGAATCCCTTGGTTCTCATAGTCTACATTCATTTGCAGAATTTTTGCAGCGTCACATTCACTCCCCTGAAGACAGTTCCTGTCTGACCAGCAGACCGAAGCATTTGCCTGTTTTGAAGCCATTCAGTTTGAAGCCCTTCAGGTTGAAGCAAATGGCAACTAACAAGACAGTTAGAAATGGTGGCAGACAGCGCCGTGGCAACACCTCCATTGATTTGCCCCCTGATCTCATTGAGATATACAAGACTGATCCAGAGGAGGATTATAATCAGAGGAAGACACGAATCCAATGGATTCGAAGATACTGGGCTGAACAGTGGTTCAAGTATAGGTTCGTGGCCCAAGAGTATGCTGAGAAGAACGCCATCAAGCATCCATGGGGAGATATCACATATAAAAATCTTCCCCCCAAGACTCGTGCTGAAGCTATTGCTCATGGCTTCTATCCTTGCATGGTCAGAGGGCCTCAACCTGCTGATGCTGATCCTAGCTCTCTGCTCTGGTGTCGCGACGACAATCTGTTCAAGCGAAATCTTCAATACGCCAAGACCTCGGCCAAAGAGAACAAGAAGCATTGGGGATTAGACTTCAATCCTGGCCCCTCTGCACCCCGCGCTGATGGCACGCGCGAAGCTGAACCAAACATGGTTGGGCCCTTCTACAACTTAGAAGGCCTCATCAGTCACATCAGGGTTCAAGGGGCGGATGTGGATCAGCCTGCAGCAGATGCTGATTCTGAAGAAGCGCCTGCAACGCCGAAGCCTAAGAAGAAGAAATCAAAGGCTTCGAAGACCACTCCACCAATTGCTTCTAGAGTGAAGCCTTTGGCCACTGCTCCACCTGCACCAAGTGTGCAATCTGAGGAACACTCTCGTATCTCCAAAAGCAGACAGTTGAAGAGGAATCCATCACGCAACCCCAGTCCAGCTCTCACTCCTGATGCTGTTCTGAAGACTGCCAATGATGCCCTTGATCTCTCAAGTGATGAAGATCTTGGTGATGATGCTCTGGAGCTATTGATCAAGAGCAAGCAAGATGCTGAAATCTTCAATGATTTGCCGCTCTTTGACGTTGAAGTGCTCAATAACTTCATTGATGAATGGTTTGACACACCCAACCTGAGCTTCGACGATCTTCAACTTCCAGTTGGCCTCAGCGTCTCCTTCCATGGCGCCATTGCTTCTGAGCTGGCTCTGGCTCAGAGAATTGTTGAGCTGAAGCAAAAGATAGACTATGAAAAGGCTCAGTTCAAGAAGCATGTGGACAAGCTCAGCGTGCAAGAGATTCAAAACTTCAAGGTTATGATGCGTGAGCTCAAGGAAGCCTTTCGCCAGAGGCGTGATGAAGCTAAAGGTTCTCGTGAGCGAATCAAGGCCTTGGCTGCCAAATGCGTTCAAGCGTTCAATGAAGCTGAAAAGCGCAAGGCTCTTGGGCATCCTGGTATTGACCCAAGGATGGCTGCCAAGAAGAAGAAGAAGCAACCTGTGCCCGAAGCTGAAGAATCAGGGCAGGAAATGCCTCGCATAGTCTTCCCTGCTAGCATGACTGGCACGAAGCCTAAGGCAACCCCAACCGCTTCAAAGCTCAAGAAGACAAAGGTGGCTGAAGCTGAAGCTCGCAAGCGCAAGCAATCTACTGATGAAGCTCCACCCACCAAGAAGCGCAAAACCAAGAAGGATAAGGCCGCTTCCAAAGAGCCTATCTTTGTTGAGCCAATCTCAGTTGCTCACCCTGCATCTGCCCAAAGAGAACGTCAAATGACTATTCATGAGCCTGCTCCCACAGAGGCTGAAGACATTCCAGCTGTTGACCCCACCGCAGCTGAAGACATTGGTCCTCATGACAATGTTGAAGATGATGAAGTCCTTCCTCAGATCAAATACAACGTTGAATCCTCGCATGTTCTCACGAACAGCGAACGCATCAGCATTGGTCGTCCATTGACGCCAATTGCACAAGATGACTCGTGGGCTGATCACCCACAGGATACACCAGCCACACCTCAGCCAACTCAAGACACCAGTTCGGTGCTTGAAGATGAAGACTTTGAGGCCCAACAACCTCCATCCCCTCAGGCGTCGCCAGCTTTTCGCAGGCTTCGCAAAGGACCAAGGCCTCAAGTCGTCGCCCCAAGTGTTCCAGAAGCAGTAGAGCCACCATCTGTACCTGATGCTGCTCCTACTGTGAACCCCTCAGAATCTGAAGCCAAAGCGGCTGAAGATATTCCGGCTGCATCAGCCAAAGAAGAACCACCCCAAGGAGAAGAACAACCCCAAGTTGAATAGGAACGTTGAAAGAACATGCGGTGCCCCCATGTTTGGTTTTGGTAATTGATGACAATCTCTATGGACTAATTGTTGCCTTGAGTTATATTTGAAGGGTTTGTCCATAGGCTTTTCTTGGAGTTCATTTGTTGGTTTCAAGGAGAGTTTGTGATGACCAAGATGCTATTAAGGAATTATCCAAAGATTGGTCTTGTGGGTGTTGAGCTTATTGCAAGCATGTCTTGAAAAAGAAGAGTTTGTGATCATTCATGTTTACCTTCAAGACATCATCCAAATGAAGAGAGTTGGAAAGATTCAAGGTTGATCAAAACTAAGTCAAAGAATGAATCAAGTTGATCAACACACAAAGTGCAGAAGATGTACCGAGAGGGATCAAGCAATCCCATGGTATGGTAAGCATTGTCAATCACGCTTTGTGTACTAACCCATGGTCTTCGTGAGAGTTCTTTGTGGGGTTAGGTTGCGGTGTGCAAGTTCAAGTGGAGCATCACGAAGAGATCAAGTGCTTGAAGCTTGCCGTCCATTGTGGTGACAATGGACTTGTGAAGATATGCCGAAGAGTGGCTCACCCATAGTGGAGTATGGGGGAGCAATCTACTAGTCTTGACCGAGCCAATGCAATCAAGAAAGGTGGCCCAACTTGAGGGAGTCAAGATCGTCATCATCCAACTCAAGTGGACTATGTGCAAGGCAAAGGTTTGCCCTTGATAGGTTTTCTATTTTACCGGTCTCATGGTGGTAGTTGGGAGACCGGGTTATAGGATCGATTGCCGTACTATCAAGGGGGGCTCTCGATGAGTAGCTTGATCATATCGTTCGTAGAGAGCTCAAACCATTGCATCCTTGCATCATATTTATTGGTTCTTATTTGGTTCTTCTCCTTGTGAGTCTTAGAGCTTATGGTCATCTTGATGACAAGCTCGAGTTCATCGGAAACGGAGTTCACATGCATCTTCTATGATGTTTTCAATGTTGGAGGTTTTGCCGGTTCATCTCTGATGGAGGATTCATTCCTCCATATCTTAGGCATACCTCCCTGCCTCTACTTACTATAACCTTGAGTTTGCTCAATCCGGAGCTCATTTGCAGAAGTTATGGCAGTTTTGGTTTTATTGTTGCTCCTGCGGTAGTATCGCTGGGCCAGAGCGGTAGTACCGCTTATAGCCACAAGCGGTAGTACCGCTGGTTCACAGCGGTAGTACCGCCCATGGCTATATGCGGTGGTACCGCTCTGGTTCCGTGCTAGTGCCGCCTCGATTCGAGACCGCCGCTTCTCGTGTCGGGTTGGGCGGCAGTAGGAGCGGCAGTAGGCGCGGTAGTACCGCTTATAAGCGGTAGTACCGCCCTACCACCGCTTCTAGTACCCCTCCGGGGCTATTTCTCTTCGTTTTTCTCTCATTGGCGTTGTGCTTGGTCCCAGCGGTAGTACCGCTGGGCCAAGCGGTAGTACCGCTGCAGCCAGCGGTAGTATCGCTCCCTGGAGCGGTAGTACCGCTCGCTGCGGGCTGGTTGGTGGGGATAACGGTTGGATTTTCTCCCCCCTTATAAAAGGGGGTCTTCTTCCCCATTGAACCTCATCCTTTGAGCTCGTGTTCTTCCCCCATTGTTGACCTTCTTCGAGCTTGCTATCTCTCAATCCCTCCATGGATTCTTGCTGCTAGTTTTTGGGGGAAAAGAGAGAGGAGATCTAGATCCACATTTCCACCAATCACTTTCTCCTCTAGGTGAGGGGAACCCCTTGGATCTAGATCTTGGAGTTCTTGGTGTTCTCCTTCTTGTTCTTCCTCTCATTTCCCTCCCTAGCATTAGTTGCTTCAGTGGGATTTGGGAGAGAAGGACTTGGGCACTCCGTGTGCCCTTGCCATTGCATTTGGTGCATCGGTTTGAGTTCTCCACGGTGATACGTGGAAGTTACAAGTTGAGAAGCTTATTACTCTTGGGTGCTTGGTACCCTTGAGCTTGTTCCTCTTGGGTGCTTGGGTGCCCTAGACGGTTGTGGTCACCTCGAAGCCATATTCCATTGTGGTGAAGCTTCGTGGTGTCGTTGGGGAGATAGCCCCAACCGTGTGGTGTTCAGAGCTCAATCATTGTGGTGCAAAGCTCCGGGCAAGCGTCGGGGTCTCCAATTAGGTTGTGGAGATCACCCCGAGCATTTTGTACGGGTTCGGTGACCGCCCCCAAGGGTTGCCATTTGTACGGGTTCGGTGACCGCCCTCAAGGGTCCCTTAGTGGAATCACGGCATCTTGCATTGTGCGAGGGCGTGAGGAGAGTACGGTGGCCCTAGTGGCTTCTTGGGGAGCATTGTGCCTCCACACCGCTCCAAACGGAGATTAGCATCCACAAGGGTGTGTACTTCGGGATACACCGTCGTCTCCGCGTGCCTCGGTTATCTCTTACCCGAGCCCTTTACTTATGCACTTTACTTTGTGGTAGCCATATTGTTTCTTGTCATATATCTTGCTATCACCTAGTTGTTTATCTTGCTTAGCATAAGTTGTTGGTGCACATAGGTGAGCCTAGTTGTTGTAGGTTTTGTGCTTGACAAATTAACCGCTAGGTTTATTCCGCATTTGTTTGAGCCTAAACCGTAATTATTTTAAAGCGCCTATTCACCCCCCTCTAGGCGACATCCACGATCTTTCAAACGTACTGCCACACCCCCTGTTCTCGAGGAGAACATGTCCGACCCTCCAGCTCCTGAAGTGGAGGCTACAAATTCAGAGGCTGCCACCACCAACACTGAAGCCAATGACGAGGTCATGGTTGAAGCTAATGTGGCACCTGAAGGCACAGTGGCGCCTGAAGTGACTGCGCCTGAAGCCAGTACTGCGCCTGAAGCCAGTGCTGCGCCTGAAGCCAATGCTGCACCTGAAGCAAATCTGCAGCTTGAAGATAATGCCTCTGCTCCTGTTCCGCCTCCCAGGCCCCATACCATTGAGCAAGCATACAACAAAGATGATCAGCTTGTTACTGTCCGGTGGCCCACCCTGATGTAACACCCCCTTGTGTTACTCACTGTGTCATAATGTTAATCATGCCATGTCATGCTCATTAGCAAAGCTAATCACAGTGGTTAATCAAAGCAACTCAAAATTGCCCCTGAAAATTCAAATTCAAATCCAAGTGCAAAATGAAGATGTTCCAAAAATTTGGGAAAAATGTTCAACTCATTGCAAATATTCCAAAACAAATGCTGTTGTTGAAAATAGCATCAACAGCAACTCCAAATGAGGGCTAGGGCATTAAACAGTGCCCAAAACAGCACATTAAATGCCATTTCATTTTTGAATAATTCAAAAATGATCTAATTTTACCCCAAACCAATTTTTGGTGATGAGGTATATTGCCAAGTAATTTTTGGTCCAGCTTCTACATTTTTTTGCAAAGTCCTCTGGTGGCCTTTCATTTCTTATCCTTCTCTGTGAAATAAATAAAGGGAAGCAGTAAACTAAAAGAAAAGGGGCCTAAACATCTACTGTGCCACTGGGCTCTAGTTCTACAGTGAGGCCCAGCCCACCTCCACCTAATCTCACCTGCCCGTCGTCCTCCGCGCCCCGCTGTCGCCGCGGCCATGGCCGAGCGCTCGCCGCTCCACCCTCCGATCGCCACGGCGCCGGAGTGGTTGGGAGGAGGAGATAAGGCCGAGCCCCAGCGGCCTCCCCTCCGTCCTCATCCATTTCCCCCCCTCTCTCCTCGCTCGCATCGCCTCCTCTTCCCTCTCAGATCCGGCCACCGAGCGCCGTCGTCGCCGTTCGACGCTGCCCTCGCGGCCACCGGCGACGAGAGGCCTCGCCACCGTGTCTGGCGAGTGCGCGGGCCTCGGCTACGCCCTCCTCGCCCACGAGCCGGAGCTGAGAGGCTCGGGAGCTAGCGCACGACGTCGCCCCCTTCCTCTCGGACGCCAGCGCTTCTCCGACGAGCCCCGCCGTTCTGCTGCTACTAAACCTTCAAGGGCCACCGTGTGTGCCGCTCGGTGAGCTCCTGCGCCTCCTGCTCCTCTCCGTTAGCCCCCCCGCACGTCGTAGCTATAGTTGCCGTCGCCGGCCGAACGGAGCTCCGCTGACGAGCTCGCCGCCGTCGAGGTGGTCACTGTCGAGGCCAACTGAGTGCGGGAGCGCACTCAGCTTCTCCCCGCGAGCACGTAGCACACGCGCACGAGCCTCCCCGTGCCTCCTAGCCTAGTTTCCGTCGTTCGCCCGATTGCGCCGCCGCAAACCTCAACGCCGGCGCCGTTTCCGGCCACCCCAGGCTCGGCCACCACCACCACTGGATGCGGCCGAGCTCAGGCTCTCGAATGAGCCTAGCCGCGCCCTTCCCCGTGCTCTGTAGCGCGTTTCCGGCGAGGCCCGAGCGCCTCCGCCGCGTTTCGTGGTCGCCGGCGTTGAGCCGCCGGCCACCGCCGACGTGGCACACCTGGGGCCACCCCTGGGTCACTGCCAGAGGGCCCCACGGGCCCCGTTGACTGGGTTGACCAGTCAACGTGCTGACTGGGCAGCCCCAGTCACTGACACGCGGGCCCCACCGCATATTTAGCTAAATAAAACGTTTTTATAATTAAAACTTAATTAGTTAAACTATCAGTCACTGACATGTGGGGCCCAGCAGCTAATTAATCATTGTTTAGTTAAATTAAACCCTGTTAGGACCACTGTCTATGACAGGTGGGACCCACTGGTCAGGTTTGACCTGACCAGTGCGGCTGTTGACTGCTGACGCAGTGATGACGTCATGCTGATGCAATAAATCCTTTCTGTTATTTAAAATAATTCCAGAAATTCAAATAAACTTTGAAAAATCATATCTTTTAATCCGTAACTCCGATGAAAATAAATTATATATGAAAGTTGCTCAGAATTTCGATACGAATCTAGATACGCCCTCCGTATTCCCGTCAGATGCCCCTAGCTAGATGAACATGGAACTTTCGGCCTGTTTTCGATAAATGAATAGTGCTCAACTTTAATAAAATAAATCCAGACAAATTCCTAAAAATAACTAATATGCCCTAGACATGTTGTTAGGCAACCCTGCACTGCACGTTAGCTTAGCACGCTCTGTGTTGCATATGTTTTGTGTATTTATCTGTTTCTTCCCCCTCTTCTCTCTCGGTAGAGCCCGACGCTGACGCAGATCCCGAGACCGACGCCGTCCCGGTGATTGGTTCCCCCTCCGACGACCTTGCTTTTGCCACCGAGCAACCAGGCAAGCAA
>LR738712.1:743134402-743162601 GCA_902687465.1 Secale cereale
CACCGCACACCCCCTCCTAATATGCTCGACTCCGCAGAGTTAACATCGGGTGACGAGGGTGATACCTCCGAACTCACTTCTGATGTTGTCCCTGTAGTATAGCTAGCTCGTTGTGGGTTACCGAGGGTGATTCCTCTTCCCACTTCCGACTTAGCTTTTGTCGTGCATCCGCTATGGTGAATACCGCCGAGGGTGATTCCTCCGGTATCACCTTAACGGGACTTGTCGTTAGGGATCCAACGAGGGTGATTCCTCGGATTCCTTATCGGCATGAAAACCACACGGATGCCCTGTTTCACCATACCGTGTTTAAAGACGTATCGATCCCCGAGGCCGGACGTCGCCAGGAACAAAGGCGTGCGGCCAGAGGTATCGTGCGTCTGATGACACTTTGAAGTTACTACTACACATGTTGGATGGAGGCGGGTTGACCCAGAGGGGTACCCGCGAGTGCCTTTGAGGCGTGAGCTGTGGAGTCGGGTGACCAGTGAGGGTACCCGCGAGATAACTACGAGGCGTGGCCGGTCATTCCAGTCCTTGTCACAAGTCCTCGAGACGGGACGACGGGGCCAACAGTATCGTAGGCTCTGCTCGTTACCGCGCGCTCCCAATACACTAAGCGATTTGGATATTTGATCCGAGGGGCCTCCGGGTCCGATAGCACTAACCACCACGTGGGTGTGAGTGGGTGCTCTGCGTCGTATACATCAGCCGGAGTCGTCACGACGTCAGCGATTGAGCGGGTTGTTCGGATTGGACCCAGGATGCAACTGCATGCTTGTATAAGGGGTTGCTAGGTCTGCTACCGAACGGCCACGTAACGTGCAGGAGTGTCCGGGGCGATGGCCAAGACCCCCGGGGGCATAGGTTTAGTCCGGCGTGCTCGATCCTCTCTGGCGGTATCCGGTCGGGTTGCGTCGTATTGTTTAGCCGAGGGCGGGCACGACCTGATGGTGTGTCCGGCCGGAGTTAAGCGAGCGTGGTGGGTAACTTAGTGCACCCCTGCAGGGAAGAAACAATCTATCGATAGCCTGTCCTACGGTAACGGACACTCGGAGTTGTATCCACTTCGGTACAACTAGAACTGGTGACTTGAGATATGAAGTTGATGTTACTATACACCTATTACATTATGATGAACTACTCTGCTCCCTTCTAATTGCTGCAAGACGCTGAAGATGCTAGTCTTCGTCAGGACTAGGCTTTTCCCCTCTCTACTCTGGCTTTCTGCAGTCTAGTCCACCCACATAAAGCCTCCTTTGAAAATAATGCATTGCTAGTATAGATCTGATGTAAGTCTTGCTGAGTACTTTGGATGAGTACTCACGGTTGCTTTGCTTCCTCTTTTGTCCTACCCACTTGATAAACCAGACGACGGAGCCATGGTGCCTACAGCCCCCGTTGACGACTACTACTACCAGCCCGAGGCTGGCTACTACTACTACCCGGCCGGCGAGTACTTCTACGAGGAGCCGGCGGACGACGACCAGGAGTAGGATCGGAGGTCCCAGGCAGGAGGCCTGCGCCTTTTCGATCGTAGCTTTTCTTTTGCCCCGCCTCGTATGAGGCCTATCTGAACTTGTGTTCTATGTCTGTACCCAGACATCTAATGCTTCCGCTGACTATGTGTGTGACATCATGTTATGTATTCGAGCCCTCGAGGCCCCTGGCTTGTAATATATGACTTGTATGTATTTATTTATGTTTTAGAGTTGTGCTGTGATTCCTTCACGTGAGGCCTTAGGCTTGATCGTGTGCATTTGCGTGTATGATTAGTGCACGGTCGGGCCGGGGTCGTCACAGGTTGGTATCAGAGCCGACTGCCTGTAGGAACCCCCTTTCCAACTCCTTGGCCGAAGTCGAGTCTAGAGGTCCAAAAAATGTTTTACTAACTTGGCTGTGTGGCTTATGGCCCCACGTCGCCAATTGGGTGGTGTAGCTTCTTTTATTCCTCATCTATACTCTGGGACTCTTCTCTCTCGTCTATTCGGGTTAAGTTTTACTAACTCCATTAGGTTCTCGTTTTCACATCTACCCGGAGAGCTGGATATCAGTGCGGTTTCTTATCATTGACCTGAATAGTCTGATAATCATTCCTTTCCATTTGTTTGTTTAACCTTTCCTATCAAGTTCTGTTTAATTATCATCGGAACTTGACCAGTCTGATTCTTCTTCTTTCAGATGAATCCTCTGTTTCCACCTCGCCCGGAGACTCAGCTTGTGCTTCGCACCTGGGCTCGAGATGCCCCTGGGTTTCCGGCCATTCTAGTCGCTCTCATGACCAGACTGGGCTACCGCTGGTACCCCGAGTACATGGTCTACGAGGAGTATCGCGAGTTCAACCAGGAGCAGTATTATGCTGAAGTTCGTATCTACGACCGGCAGGATGACTCAGACACTGAGCTGTACCGCTTTCGCGGTAGTGGTGTGACGGTTGCGATGGCAGTCCATGATGCTGCCTACGCTGCTGTCGCACGCCTCCGAGGAGAGCACAGAGATAGCTTGGATGCCTCTGAGTTTCGATACATTCCGTATGCACCTGCTGGAGATGAGACTGGATACTACTCAGCTATCTGTGCCCCGTACGAGAGTCGACATTATGACCCGCAGGTTCTGATTCAGCACACTCAGGTGCTGGATCGAACTGCTCGGGCCCTGGCGGTTGAGTTGTCCATCACTCGGACAGTTCTCTACCAGACGTTGACGCAGTTGGTACCGGCTGTCCAAGCAGGGACGCTTCCTCAGTCTATCCTTTGCCCGCGCAGGATCAACACACCTCCAGGTGTCGAGTGGCCTGCGGTTGGAGGTCACACGCCAGTTCGTGGACCTCTGATTCCCGTCCGAGACCGGGTTCTGCATCAGAGTGCACATGGAGCTCAGGAACCTTCTGCGATCGAGATCCGCCGTCCGCACTTGCAGCTACCCCGTTTCAGTTCCCTTCTCCGACGTTGATGTAGCCTTTGCTATGTCTCGTTGTGTACTTCCTTACCGCGGTCTGCGCGCCGCCTACTATGTCTAGTTCTGATTTTGCGCCGTTATGCTGCCCGTTTGTAACCGACGCTATGTACGAACCCGTATGTCATGATGTGTATGATGTGGTATTAGTGCACTTCCCTTATGTCGTGCATATTTACTTCATTGTTGAATTCATGCAACGTGTATCCTTGTCTCTAAACCACCCCTGTTGGAATTATCAGGATGGCTGGTAACGAAGATCCACCTCCACCTCCGCCTCCGCCTCCGCCGCCAGAATATATGGCTGCCGTAATGCAGACCCTTGACATGCAGCGTCAGGTGCTGCAGGGTATGCTCAACCAGATACCCCAGGCCAACGCCAATGCTCAGCATCAGCCAGCCGCCATCACTCTGCAAGAATTTCTGCGGCTCAATCCAACGATATTTCGCAGTGCCGCCAACCCCTTGGATGCCGATGATTGGCTGCGTGATATCTTCTTTGAGCTGGATTCTGCCGCCGTGTCCCCTGACAACTATGTCAAATTCGCGACATATTTCCTGAAGGGTCCGGCGGCCCAGTGGTGGGACACGCACCGAAACACAGTGCCTGCTGGAACTGTCATCACCTGGGCAGACTTCAAGACTGCCTTTCGTGCTCGGTATATCCCGGAAGGGGTTATCGACCGCAAGCGTACGGAGTTCCGTAACCTGATTCAGGGCAACAAATCAGTTGATGCTTATCAGCGGGAGTTCCTGGGACTGTCCCGCTATGCTGAGGAGGATATTGCTACTGACGCAAGACGCCAGGAGAAGTTCAGGCGTGGACTTCATCATGATATTCTGCTTGCTCTAGTGGCACTGGACTTTCCGAACTTCGCCACTTTAGTGAACAAGGCCATTCAGGTTGAAACTGGACTCAAGCTTCACAAGGACGCTCTTAAGCGCTCCCGCGAGTCGGGCTCATCTTCGGGCTCGTCTTCTCAGAAGCGCCGCATATGGATTCCTCAGAGCATGTATCGTCCCAACGCTCCAGTGTACAGGCCTTCTTATGCTGCACCTCGTCTGCCTCCTCCACCGCCAATGCAATACAGGCCTGCAGCTCCAGCACCTCGAGCACCTGCGATTCGTCCAGAGAGTGGACTCTGCTTCAAGTGTGGCCGTCCGGGTCACCGTGCCAGAGACTGTCCGCAGGCTCAGGGTCAGCTGGCTCTTCCATCTGCTGGCCGTGGCAGTGGACGTGGAGTTCCTCCGCAGCGCAACAATAATATCAGGCCTTCGAATGCTCGTGGTGGTCAGCTTCACCACGTCAATCTGAGCGAAGACCCAGAACAGCCAGCCACCGTGATGGGTACACTTCTTGTCAACTCAGTATTTGCTAATGTCTTGTTTGATACTGGTGCGTCTGATTCTTTCATATCAGAACCATTTGCATTTAAACATGGCTTTAAACAAGATAAACTATATCAAATGGTATCCGTACAAACCTCCGCGGGTCGGTGCAAATCTACCTTATTCTGTCCGGAAGTGGTAGTGGAGATAGAAGAAATGAAGTTTCAGGCACACCCCATTGTCCTGAAATCCTGCGGCATCGACCTTATCCTAGGAATGGATTGGTTGGAGGCTCACGAGGCCCTAATTGATTGTGCCACCAAGACTGTACGTCTTCGGCACCCCTCGAATCAACTCGTGAATTGCCGCGCTCGTGTATCCCATAATGCCGAAGCTCAAATCTATGCCTTAAATGCATTGAATGCTTCACCACTTGAAGGACTCGAGAACATACCAGTTGTATGTGAATTCCCGGATGTCTTCCCAGAAGAACTTCCAGGAATACCCCCTGCTCGAGCCGTCGAATTTGTTATCGACTTGAAGCCGGGTACTACTCCTATTGCGAAGCGTCCTTACAAGATGCCACCGCATGAGCTCCTAGAGCTTAAGGAGGAAATCGACAAGTCACTCAAGAAGGGCTTCATCCGTCCTAGTTCCTGTGCCTGGGGAGCACCGTCTCTTTTCGTCAAGAAGAAAGATGGTACGAATAGGCTGGTACAAGATTACCGGCCTATCAACCAGGCAACCATCCAGAACAAATATCCGCTTCCTCGGATCAATGACTTATATGATCAACTGGCTGGATCATCGGTGTTTTCTAAACTCGACTTGAGGTTGGGTTATCACCAGATCCGTGTTCGCGAAGAGGATATTCCAAAGACTGCATTTGTTACTCGCTATGGCTCATATGAGTACACTGTCATGTCCTTTGGACTGACTAATGCTCCAGCTACCTTCTCCCGCCTGATGAATTATATATTCATGGATTACCTCGACAAGTTCGTCGTGGTATACCTAGATGATATTCTGGTATTCTCAAAGAACAAGGAAGAACACGCCGAACATCTTCGTCTTGTTCTGGAGAAGCTGCGAGAGCATCAGCTTTATGCTAAGTTCTCCAAATGCGAGTTCTGGCTTTCTGAAGTGACCTACCTTGGACATGTGATTTCCAAGGATGGCATTGCCGTTAATCCGGAACGGGTTCAGGCTATTCTCGACTGGACTCCTCCGAAGAATGTCAAGCAAGTGAGAAGTTTTCTCGGCCTTGCAAGCTATTGTCGTCGCTTCGTCGAGAACTTTTCCAAGATTGCCAAGCCCCTGACTAATCTGCTTCACAAAGGCGTTAAGTTTGAGTGGACAGATAAATGCCAGGAAAGCTTTCAAGCTCTTAAGGACAAGCTCGTTTCTGCACCAGTGCTTGCTCCTCCAGATTCTCGCAAGGACTTCGTGATATATTGCGACGCCTCTCGTCAAGGATTAGGTTGTGTCCTAATGCAAGAACGAAGAGTAGTTGCTTATGCATCGCGCCAATTGCGTCCGCATGAAGAGAATTATCCAGTGCATGATCTTGAACTTGCTGCAGTGATCTTTGCATTGAAGCTATGGCGACATTACCTTCTCGGTAACCGGTGTGAGATTTATACTGATCACCAAAGTTTGAAGTATTTATTCACTCAGCCGGATCTTAACCTCCGCCAACAGCGATGGTTGGAAACTATTTCCGAATACGACTGCGGTATTTCTTATACCCCTGGCAAGGCTAATGTGATGGCCGATGCCTTGAGTCGCAAGTCATACAGCACCAACCTCAAGGTTAGGCGAACTCAGCCTCGTCTTTATGAGGAATTACGCAAGCTGAATCTGCATATCGTTCCACATGGTTCGCTTAATGACCTTGTGATACAGCCGGATCTTGAGAAGGCTGTCAAGGTAGCGCAAACCAAAGATGCTTACGTTGATGTTATGAAGCAGGAACTTCATCTTCCGAAATACAGGGATTTCTCAATATCCGAAGATGGAACCTTGTATTTCCGAGGCCGCATAGTGGTAACTCGTTTCGACCTAATGACTGACAAGGTCATGAAGGAGGCACATGATACACCGCTGTCTATTCATCCTGGTAGTACCAAGATGTATCGTGATCTCCGCCAAAGGTACTGGTGGCCTAATATGAAGCGGGATATTGCTCGTTATGTTGCTGAATGCGATGTCTGTCGACGCGTAAAGGCAGAACATCAGAAGCCTGCTGGACTTCTGCAACCTCTTCCTATTCCGTTGTGGAAATGGGATAAGGTGCAGATGGATTTCATTACTGGTTTTCCTAAGTCCCAGAAGGGTAACGATGCCATTCTTGTCGTCGTCGACCAACTCTCAAAGGTTGCACACTTCCTGCCAGTCAAGGAGACTATCACTGCTAGCCAGTTAGCAGAACTGTATATCTCCCGAATTGTATCCCTCCACGGAATTCCGAAGGAGATCAGTTCGGACCGTGGCACCCTGTTCACTTCCAAGTTCTGGGAAAGTTTTCAAGAAGCTTTGGGAACTCATATTCACTGGAGTTCAGCTTATCACCCCCAGTCCCAAGGTCAAGTTGAACGAGTCAATCAAGTGCTTGAAGATATGCTGCGAGCTTGTGTTATATCGTTCGGTAAGAAATGGGAAGAATCCCTTCCATATGCCGAGTTCTCGTATAACAACAGCTATCAAGCAAGCTTGAAGATGGCTCCCTTTGAAGTTCTGTACGGATGTAAGTGTCGAACCCCTCTGAATTGGTCAGAAACTGGGGAACGACAAGTTATTGGTCCGGACATTATTCAACACGCCGAAGAGCAAGTCCGTATCGTGCGTGAAAATCTCAAGGCGGCTCAAGACCGTCAGAAGAGCAACTATGATCGCAAGCGATGGGGATTGACTTATCAACCAGGTGATCAAGTTTATCTTCGTGTCACCCCTATGAAGGGCACGCACCGTTTCGGCATCAAGGGCAAGTTAGCTCCACGCTACATTGGTCCCTTCCCCGTGGTTGCTAGACGTGGATTTGTGGCTTATAAGCTGGAATTGCCTCCGCAATTCTCTCATATCCACGATGTGTTCCATGTGTCGCAACTTCGTCGATCCTTCAAGGAATCCCCGCATCGTGCCGTGGATCACGAGATGCTCGAGCTTCAAGATGATCTTTCTTATAAGGAGCATCCGATCCGCATCCTCGATCAAACTGAGCGTCGGACCCGCCAGAAGACAACCAAGTTCCTGAAAGTGCAGTGGTCTAATCATACTGAAGATGAAGCCACTTGGGAACGCGAAGAAAATCTTCGGGCGGAATACCCCGACCTCTTTACTTCTGCCTCCTAAATTCTCGGGACGAGAATTTCTTTTAGAGGAGGAGAATTTGTAACACCCCCTTGTGTTACTCACTGTGTCATAATGTTAATCATGCCATGTCATGCTCATTAGCAAAGCTAATCACAGTGGTTAATCAAAGCAACTCAAAATTGCCCCTGAAAATTCAAATTCAAATCCAAGTGCAAAATGAAGATGTTCCAAAAATTTGGGAAAAATGTTCAACTCATTGCAAATATTCCAAAACAAATGCTGTTGTTGAAAATAGCATCAACAACAACTCCAAATGAGGGCTAGGGCATTAAACAGTGCCCAAAACAGCACATTAAATGCCATTTCATTTTTGAATAATTCAAAAATGATCTAATTTTACCCCAAACCAATTTTTGGTGATGAGGTATATTGCCAAGTAATTTTTGGTCCAGCTTCTACATTTTTTTGCAAAGTCCTCTGGTGGCCTTTCATTTCTTATCCTTCTCTGTGAAATAAATAAAGGGAAGCAGTAAACTAAAAGAAAAGGGGCCTAAACATCTACTGTGCCACTGGGCTCTAGTTCTACAGTGAGGCCCAGCCCACCTCCACCTAATCTCACCTGCCCGTCGTCCTCCGCGCCCCGCTGTCGCCGCGGCCATGGCCGAGCGCTCGCCGCTCCACCCTCCGATCGCCACGGCGCCGGAGTGGTTGGGAGGAGGAGATAAGGCCGAGCCCCAGCGGCCTCCCCTCCGTCCTCATCCATTTCCCCCCCTCTCTCCTCGCTCGCATCGCCTCCTCTTCCCTCTCAGATCCGGCCACCGAGCGCCGTCGTCGCCGTTCGACGCTGCCCTCGCGGCCACCGGCGACGAGAGGCCTCGCCACCGTGTCTGGCGAGTGCGCGGGCCTCGGCTACGCCCTCCTCGCCCACGAGCCGGAGCTGAGAGGCTCGGGAGCTAGCGCACGACGTCGCCCCCTTCCTCTCGGACGCCGGCGCTTCTCCGACGAGCCCCGCCGTTCTGCTGCTACTAAACCTTCAAGGGCCACCGTGTGTGCCGCTCGGTGAGCTCCTGCGCCTCCTGCTCCTCTCCGTTAGCCCCCCCGCACGTCGTAGCTATAGTTGCCGTCGCCGGCCGAACGGAGCTCCGCTGACGAGCTCGCCGCCGTCGAGGTGGTCACTGTCGAGGCCAACTGAGTGCGGGAGCGCACTCAGCTTCTCCCCGCGAGCACGTAGCACACGCGCACGAGCCTCCCCGTGCCTCCTAGCCTAGTTTCCGTCGTTCGCCCGATTGCGCCGCCGCAAACCTCAACGCCGGCGCCGTTTCCGGCCACCCCAGGCTCGGCCACCACCACCACTGGATGCGGCCGAGCTCAGGCTCTCGAATGAGCCTAGCCGCGCCCTTCCCCGTGCTCTGTAGCGCGTTTCCGGCGAGGCCCGAGCGCCTCCGCCGCGTTTCGTGGTCGCCGGCGTTGAGCCGCCGGCCACCGCCGACGTGGCACACCTGGGGCCACCCCTGGGTCACTGCCAGAGGGCCCCACGGGCCCCGTTGACTGGGTTGACCAGTCAACGTGCTGACTGGGCAGCCCCAGTCACTGACACGCGGGCCCCACCGCATATTTAGCTAAATAAAACGTTTTTATAATTAAAACTTAATTAGTTAAACTATCAGTCACTGACATGTGGGGCCCAGCAGCTAATTAATCATTGTTTAGTTAAATTAAACCCTGTTAGGACCACTGTCTATGACAGGTGGGACCCACTGGTCAGGTTTGACCTGACCAGTGCGGCTGTTGACTGCTGACGCAGTGATGACGTCATGCTGATGCAATAAATCCTTTCTGTTATTTAAAATAATTCCAGAAATTCAAATAAACTTTGAAAAATCATATCTTTTAATCCGTAACTCCGATGAAAATAAATTATATATGAAAGTTGCTCAGAATTTCGATACGAATCTAGATACGCCCTCCGTATTCCCGTCAGATGCCCCTAGCTAGATGAACATGGAACTTTCGGCCTGTTTTCGATAAATGAATAGTGCTCAACTTTAATAAAATAAATCCAGACAAATTCCTAAAAATAACTAATATGCCCTAGACATGTTGTTAGGCAACCCTGCACTGCACGTTAGCTTAGCACGCTCTGTGTTGCATATGTTTTGTGTATTTATCTGTTTCTTCCCCCTCTTCTCTCTCGGTAGAGCCCGACGCTGACGCAGATCCCGAGACCGACGCCGTCCCGGTGATTGGTTCCCCCTCCGACGACCTTGCTTTTGCCACCGAGCAACCAGGCAAGCAAACCCCCCTTGAGCATTTCCGATATCGCCTATGTCTATTCTCTCTTATTCTTGCATTAGAATTGCTGCTACTGCTACTGCTCCTATTACTGTTGCATAGCCTGTTTTTGCTAAACTGTTGATACCTGTCTTATTCATAAACTGCTTAGTATAGGTTGGGTAGCACTGCTATGGTCCCGCACTCTCGTAGTTGCCTCGCATAGTACCCTTGCCTCGATCAAGCGATCGAGCCCCTACCCCTGACCTTCTTCACATCACCGCACACCCCCTCCTAATATGCTCGACTCCGCAGAGTTAACATCGGGTGACGAGGGTGATACCTCCGAACTCACTTCTGATGTTGTCCCTGTAGTATAGCTAGCTCGTTGTGGGTTACCGAGGGTGATTCCTCTTCCCACTTCCGACTTAGCTTTTGTCGTGCATCCGCTATGGTGAATACCGCCGAGGGTGATTCCTCCGGTATCACCTTAACGGGACTTGTCGTTAGGGATCCAACGAGGGTGATTCCTCGGATTCCTTATCGGCATGAAAACCACACGGATGCCCTGTTTCACCATACCGTGTTTAAAGACGTATCGATCCCCGAGGCCGGACGTCGCCAGGAACAAAGGCGTGCGGCCAGAGGTATCGTGCGTCTGATGACACTTTGAAGTTACTACTACACATGTTGGATGGAGGCGGGTTGACCCAGAGGGGTACCCGCGAGTGCCTTTGAGGCGTGAGCTGTGGAGTCGGGTGACCAGTGAGGGTACCCGCGAGATAACTACGAGGCGTGGCCGGTCATTCCAGTCCTTGTCACAAGTCCTCGAGACGGGACGACGGGGCCAACAGTATCGTAGGCTCTGCTCGTTACCGCGCGCTCCCAATACACTAAGCGATTTGGATATTTGATCCGAGGGGCCTCCGGGTCCGATAGCACTAACCACCACGTGGGTGTGAGTGGGTGCTCTGCGTCGTATACATCAGCCGGAGTCGTCACGACGTCAGCGATTGAGCGGGTTGTTCGGATTGGACCCAGGATGCAACTGCGTGCTTGTATAAGGGGTTGCTAGGTCTGCTACCGAACGGCCACGTAACGTGCAGGAGTGTCCGGGGCGATGGCCAAGACCCCCGGGGGCATAGGTTTAGTCCGGCGTGCTCGATCCTCTCTGGCGGTATCCGGTCGGGTTGCGTCGTATTGTTTAGCCGAGGGCGGGCACGACCTGATGGTGTGTCCGGCCGGAGTTAAGCGAGCATGGTGGGTAACTTGGTGCACCCCTGCAGGGAAGAAACAATCTATCGATAGCCTGTCCTACGGTAACGGACACTCGGAGTTGTATCCACTTCGGTACAACTAGAACTGGTGACTTGAGATATGAAGTTGATGTTACTATACACCTATTACATTATGATGAACTACTCTGCTCCCTTCTAATTGCTGCAAGACGCTGAAGATGCTAGTCTTCGTCAGGACTAGGCTTTTCCCCTCTCTACTCTGGCTTTCTGCAGTCTAGTCCACCCACATAAAGCCTCCTTTGAAAATAATGCATTGCTAGTATAGATCTGATGTAAGTCTTGCTGAGTACTTTGGATGAGTACTCACGGTTGCTTTGCTTCCTCTTTTGTCCTACCCACTTGATAAACCAGACGACGGAGCCATGGTGCCTACAGCCCCCGTTGACGACTACTACTACCAGCCCGAGGTTGGCTACTACTACTACCCGGCCGGCGAGTACTTCTACGAGGAGCCGGCGGACGACGACCAGGAGTAGGATCGGAGGTCCCAGGCAGGAGGCCTGCGCCTTTTCGATCGTAGCTTTTCTTTTGCCCCGCCTCGTATGAGGCCTATCTGAACTTGTGTTCTATGTCTGTACCCAGACATCTAATGCTTCCGCTGACTATGTGTGTGACATCATGTTATGTATTCGAGCCCTCGAGGCCCCTGGCTTGTAATATATGACTTGTATGTATTTATTTATGTTTTAGAGTTGTGCTGTGATTCCTTCACGTGAGGCCTTAGGCTTGATCGTGTGCATTTGCGTGTATGATTAGTGCACGGTCGGGCCGGGGTCGTCACACCTGATTCCACCACCTACCACTGGACCGTGTGCTGCTGGTCCTTAGTTTGATCATCATGTTGAGCACAGGCCCCAAGTTCAGAAGCCTAAGCCAAAACTGCCAAGGTTTCCAGGTATTGCAACCTCTCAAGGATCATTCAATGCCAATAGCTTCACTGCGCAGAACACCTTCTTTGACAGCGCCAAGAACCCATATTCCAAGCCAAGAATATCATCAGATAAGTTCTGGAGCCATCAACAGCGCAGCTACTACTCAAGAGTACTCTATGATCAAGGGCGCATTTTCCCTCATATGCGTCTTGACACTGAAGCTATTGCTGGTCTGCCTTGCCTAGAGGAAGCTCTTGACTGCTTCCGTGATGCTAGCCTGCTCAATTTTGTAACAGACAAAGAGCATTGGAATGAAGAGCTGCTTCTGCAATTCTATGCAACCCTCCACATTCGAGGCTACAGCAGGGATCCGAAGACATGGGTCCTTGAGTGGATGACAGGCAATGTCCATCATGAAGCTAAAGCCGATCTCATTGAGCTTACTGGCCTGCCCACTCCAGGAGATCTATATGAACCGGGCTATCAATTGCACACTGAAGCCTTGGAGAGTATATTTCAGAAGCGCCAGCCCAACATGAGCCAAATGCTAAGCATGATGAAGCCTCTGCCAAGTGATGCTGAATATCCTAAGGAATTCTTTGTTGAAGACCTAGAGTACCTGCCGCGCACCATCTATCATATCATCAGGCGTACTCTATGGCCCATCAAAGGACATTCTTCATCGGCCAAGCTTGAAGGCACTATGAAGACTTTGGTCTTCTATATCTTCAATGGCATCAGCTTCAATGCTCAAGATTTCTTCATTAGGCAAATGGCTATGTCTGGAGCTGATCCATTTGGTCTGAAATTCTATGCCCCCTGGATTATGCGCCTCATCAAGTTGCATTCAGCTATCACCTATCAGCCCTCTGCTCGCAACCATCACATCTTTTTGCCTGAGGTTGATATGTCAGCTGAAGCCATCTACCAAGAGTCTGCCAAAGAGCCTGTTAATCTTCACAACGCTGATCACCAGAGCTTCACTCAGCAGATTGAAGGAGTTCCAGCAGTCTCACGCATTTATCCTCTGGCTGGCCGTACTCGTCTACCTCGACACACTGAAACCGAAGCCACTGAGAGCACCATCGCCCAAAGGCCTCAGAAGCGATCTCGTGTCCTGAATAACCGAGAGCTTCTGGTTGCCCTTCATCAGAAACAGGACAAGCATCACCTCTGGCTAAAGCGTCAGATGCAAAGCCTCTTGGTGGATGTCAATCGCATTCGCAATCTTGCCACCAAGAATGCCTTTGTTGCTCATGAAACCTGTCGGAGGTCTTGGAAGAGTTTGACCTTGCTGAGTGCTGAAGCGGATCTTCAAGACGATGGCTTCACAGAGAGATTCAAGTTTGACCACACTCCTCCAAGGACTGCTGTTATGCGTCGAACTCCATCTCTTGAAGATTCTGAATACTCCTCCTCCGCTGCAACAATTGACGCCAGGGTGATCGATGATCAAGATGATGCTACTTCACCGCCTCCCACTTCAGCGCGCATCGACACTGCACCAACTACTTCTGCACCGCCAAACACCAACGTTGACCCTGCATCCTCTCCTGCTCCAACTGGGAATGAGTAGAGGCTCTATGTCTTCAAACCTTTTTGGTCCTTACTGACAAAAGGGGGAGAAGCATATGAGTTGATAGTCTTCAAGCGGGTCCATATGGGCGGGTGCTTTATAATTTGCCTAGTGTTTACAACTCCCGTTTTGCTACATTTGGTTCTTTGAGTTGTAACACTTAAACTGATGGTCGTCTGCTACGTTTTTATGCTACTCTGTAATGCGATGATAAATTCCGCATCTGCTATCTTATATTCCGCACTTAGTCATTATTGCAGACGTCCATTTTTCATTATGCATGTCATTATCTTCGACATATCAATTGTGCATGATGAATTGTCTTCATAAGTTGAAGAGGATCTCCACAAGTACAACCTGCCATGTGCATTTGCATTCAAAGGAAAATCAACTATATGCACATCTTCAGGGGGAGCCTTTTGCTACTTACGAAGACAATACCTTTATCCTTTACAATTTCACATATCTTTATCCCCGTTGAAAACTTCAACCAGTTTGTCATCAATCACACAAAAGGGGGAGATTGTAAGTGCATCTAGTGCCACCCCTAGTTGGTTTTGGAGTATTGACGACAAACCTGGTTGAGGGACTAATGTGTTTGTGAGAATTGCAGGATAACACAGGTAGTAGTCCCTCATTGATTCGGTTAACCTACCGGAGATGACCCCTAAAAATGTATGAAGACATTGATATCAGTGGTGGTATATGAAGATAATCATATTGAAGACTATGACATGAGAAGACATTGTGTGAAGACTATGGAAAGCGAAGACATAGATGTTTCGTTGTTTCCTTTTCTTCTTTGTTGAGTCATAGGAACCACCGTACTGTTAAGTGGGGTCCAAGTGAACTAAGTCAGAGTGACTGAAGTGATGCTCAACCAAATCCTATGTCTTCGAGCGAAGACTATGAGTGCAAATCTTATCCAGAGTCGGATGAGTCAGTTTTACTTGTAGCTCAAGTAAAGTTGCCGTGTGTGTTTGAAATCTGACCGTTGGAACACGTGTCAGTTCCTAAGTGACCGAGGGTCACTACGGACAAATCAGGTCGGGTTGCCCAGTGGCTATAAATAGCCCACCCCCTACACCATAAATTGGTGGCTTCTCAGAGTTATTGCACGGCTTTTGTCGTTTGAGAGCAACCCACCTCTGAAGCATTTGAGAGAGAAATCCTTGCGAGGACAAAACCCAAACACCCAGAGCCAAAGAGTGTTAGGCATCACTGAAGTCTTTCTGTCTGTGTGACCTGAAGACTTAATACACTTGAGGACTGTGTTTCCTCCAGCCGGTTAGGCGTCGCGTTCTGAGCATCCAAGAGTCATTGTGGATCGCCGGTGAACGAAGTGTGTGAAGGTTTGGAAGTCTACCTTGAAGACTTACCAGAGTGATTGGGCCAGGACTAGGTGTCCTTAGCTCAAGGGGAACAAGGTGAAGATGCAGTCTTCTGAGTTAAATCTCAGCCTCCCTAACCAGACGTACAATTGTCACAGCAACTGGAACTGGTCTAACAAATCACTGTCTTCCCCTAGCTACCGGTTCTATCCTTCCCTTCCTTTTACTTACTGCTATACGTTGTGAAGTCATTGCATGCTTGCCTTATCTGATTGACTTCACTGAGTATCTACTAGTTGTGATTGGCTTCATTCCTTCTTCCATCATGATCCCTACTGCCTAGCTGCTGTTAGTCTTCGTGCTTTCACTTCATTGAATACATGTCTATGGCTTATCTAGTGTAGTCCACTTTCCGCTGCATACTAATAGGATTGAGTTTATCGTTTGTCTTCGAAACTACCATGTTTTGAAGCATTTCATAAAAATCGCCTATTCACCCCCCCTCTAGTCGACATACTACACTTTCATTGGTGATGACGGTCGTGACAATTTCTCCCTCCCGGAGGGAAGTATCCCCGGCAGAACAGCTCCGCCGGAGCCCTAGATTGGTTCCGCCAAGGTTCCGCCTCCACTACAAAAAAAGACACATCCGTGACATTTTGGGCCGAACGAATTTTTTTTCTGTCATACTTATGACACTTCTATGGCGATAATTGTGACAAAACCCAGTATCATCATAGATGTGGTGGGGTCCTACTTCTATGACAAAAAATCATGACAGAAAATGAGATTTTCGTCCTGGGCGGGCCGGAGATGCAGCTGCATGACATTCTTTGGGCCGTCCATGACGGAAAAAACCGTGGTAGAAGCGAGATCGAGGAAAATATCGGGGTGTTCCCGGTTACGGTGGGTGGTCGGGGCCGAGCGATGCGCGTTTCTCTCGTACACGCACGCGCGTGGGTGCGAGGCGTTGGGCTCTAACTGAACCCGAGCGAGGCGTTAGGCTCTAACCGAACCCGAGCGATTGCACTGCAGGCTATGTTGAACCCGAGCGATCGATCGATGGCTGTTAACTGAACCCGATCGAGCGATTCATTCGCTACTGCTGCTAACTGAAGCCGATCGATGCTGCCTCTGGTCAACAGTGAGCGTTGCTGGGGGTTTGGATGAACAGGACCCCGTGGTGTTGCCTCTGGATGAACAGGACCCCGATCGATCGACCCGGTTGGGGCTGGATGAACAGGACCCCGTGGAGCGCTGAATTAACAGGACCACCCCGTGGAGGGCATGATGAACAGTAGCCCGTGGAGGGGTGGTTGAACAGGAGCCCGTGGAGAGGGCTGGTTGAACAGTAGTCGGTTGAGTAGCGCGCGGTGGAGGCTAGATATACAGGAGCCCATGGATGAACAGTCGCAGGTGGAGGCAGGAGGAGGTCGACGGTGGATGAACAGTAGCCCGTGGAGGGTGGAGGGGGTCGACGGTGGAGATGAACAATAT
Source organism: Secale cereale (assembly GCA_902687465.1). Taxonomy (NCBI): domain Eukaryota; kingdom Viridiplantae; phylum Streptophyta; class Magnoliopsida; order Poales; family Poaceae; genus Secale; species Secale cereale. The sequence continues at coordinate 743,150,844 of LR738712.1, forward strand.
CCCGTGGAGTCCCGTTTTGCGATACGCCACACCCCCCCGATCAACAGGACCCCCGTTTCGACCGTAGCGCTCCAACACAAGTCTATTTCCTCCGTTTTGCGGTACGCCACACCCCTCCCGATCAACAGGACCCCCGTTTCGACCGTAGGAGGTCCGTTTCCTCCGTTTTGCGGTACGCCAGACCCCTCCCGGTGAACAGGATCCCGTTTCGAACGTGGCCGATCGAACACAAGGTTGTTTCCTGCGTTCTGCGATACGCTAGGCCTCGTTTCCATCGGCTGTTCCGTCCAAGCCCTCCTGATGAACACGATGGCGCATTTCGTTCCGACCCACCCGGTTGGCTCCCCATGAACACGACGACGACACTGTTTCTCCATTCCGACCCAGCCATGTACACGAGCCCTGACCGTATGTATGCGCGAGTAGGCGTTCGAGACCCTGCCGTATGTACGTACGTGGCCGTATTTTCTTTCTTGCACACTGGCCGATGTACGTACATTTACATGCTACGTGCGCGCCTCTACTAGGACACGTGCGCGCCTCTACATCGAACAGTATGTACGTACACGTTCGCGACCAGAATGACAACGCTACGTACGCTTCGACCAGGTGGGTCCCGACTGTCACGCACTTCCTTGCATGCGAAGATGTAGCTGGTGGGTCCCAGCAGTCAGGTTGGCGAATCATTTTTTTTGCCCGGTGTGGCACCCCGGCTCACAGAAACCGGAACGCCCCGTATTCCAGCTCAGAGATCGAGGTAAAGTCTTCTGGATTACGGAACTGCTTAGCATAGAACAAACCAGCTTTTTATTACAACGCGAATATGGATACAAGGTCACCGATATTACAATGAATAACACCGACACGGCGACACTACGCCAACCACAGTTGCTCTATGCAAGTGATGTCTACTACACAACCTTCTTCTTGTAGACGTTGTTGGGCCTCCAAGTGTAGAGGTTTGTAGTACAGTAGCAAATTTCCCTCAAGTGGATGACCTAAGGTTTATCAATCCGTGGGAGGCATAGGATGAAGATGGTCTCTCTCAAACAACCCTGCAACCAAATAACAAAGAGTCTCTTGTGTCCCCAACACACCCAATACAATGGTAAATTGTATAGGTGCACTAGTTCGGCGAAGAGATGGTGATACATGTGCAATATGGATGGTAGATATAGGTTTTTGTAATAAGAAAATATAAAAACAGCAAGGTAGAAAGTGGTAAACGTGAGCATAAACGGTGTAGCAATGATAGTAGGCAAGGCCTAGGGTTCATACTTTCACTAGTGCAAGTTCTCTCAACAAGGATAACATAATTGAATCATATTACTAGCCCTCAACATGCAACAAAGAGTCACTCCAAAGTAACTAATAGCGGAGAACAAACGAAGAGATTATGGTAGGGTATGAAACCACCTCAAAGCTATTCTTTTTGATCGATCTATTCAAGAGTCCGTAGTAACGTTCAATCTATCATAAAGTTCGTACTTGAATAACACCTTAAGACACAAATCAATCAAAACTCTAATGTCACCTAGATACTCCATTGTCACCTCAAGTATCCGTGGGCATGATTATACGATATGCATCACACAATCTCAGAAACATCTATTCAACCAACACATGGAACTTCAAAGAGTTCCCCAAAGTTTCTACCGGAAAGTCAAGACGAAAACGTGTGCCAATCCCTATGCATAGGTTCCCAAGGTCACGGAACCCGCAAGTTGATCACCAAAACATACATCAAGTAGATCACATGATATCCCATTGTCACCACAGATAAGCACGTGCAAGACATACATCAAGTGTTCTCAAATCCTTAAAGACTCAATCCGATAAGATAACTTCAAAGGGAAAACTCAATCCATTACAAGAGAGTAGAGGGGGAGAAGAAGATCCAACTAAAATAGCAAAGCTCGCGATACATCAAGATCGTGCCATCTCAAGAACACGAGAGAGAGAGAGAGAGAGAGAGAGAGAGAGAGATCAAACACATAGCTACTGATACATACCCTCAGCCCCGAGGGTGGACTACTCCCTCCTCGTCACGGAGAGCGCCGGGATGATGAAGATGGCCACCGGTGAGGGTTTCCCCCTCCTGCAGGGTGCCGGAACGGGGTCTAGATTGATTTTCGGTGGCTACAGAGGCTTTCGGCGGCGGAACTCCCGATCTAGATTAATTTCCGAAGGTTTCAGTATTTATAGGAATTTTTGGCGTAGGTCCCACGTCAGGGGGGCTTCTGGGCTATCCTCGAGATAGGAGGGCGCCACCACTTTCCCAGGGCGCGCCCTCCACCCTCGAGGGCAACCCGTGGCTCTCCTGGCCCAACTCTTTTGCTTTGGGGGCTTCTTTTGGTCCAGAAAAAATCATAAAAAATTGGCTCGTCAATTGGACTCCGTTTGATATTCCTTTTCTGTAAAACCCTAAAACAGGAGAAAAACAGAAACTAGCACTGGGCTCTGGGTTAATAGGTTAGTCCCAAAAATCATATAAAAGTGTATAATAAAGCCCATTAAACATCCAAGACTTCATAAATAATAGCATGGAACAATAAAAAATTATAGATACGTTGGAGACATATCAAGCATCCCCAAGCTTAATTCCTGCTCGTCCTCGAGTAGGTAAATGATAAAGAAAGAATTTTTGATGTGGAATGCTAACCAATATAGTTTTTCAATGTAATTCTCTTAATTGTGGCATGAATGCTGAAAGATTAAAGATAAAAGTCTATATTGACATAAGAAATAATAATACTTCAAGCATACTAACAAAGCAATCATGTCTTCTCAAAACACTATGGCTAAAGAAAGTTATCCCTACAAAATCATATAGTCTGGCTATGCTCCCTATTCATCACACAAAATATTCATATCATGCACAACCCTGATTACAGCCAAGCACTTGTTTTCATACTCTATCTTTTCAAACCTTTCAACTTTCACGCAATACATGAGCGTGAGCCATGGATATAGCACTATGGGTGGAATAGAGGTGGTTGTGGAGAAGACAAAAAGGAGGAAGATAGTCTCACATCGACTAGGCGTATCAACGGGCTATGGAGATGCCCATCAATAGATATCAATGTGAGTGAGTAGGGATTTCCATGCAACGGATGCACTAGAGCTAAATATGTATGAAAGCTCAACAAAAGAAACTAGTGGGTGTGCATCCAACTTGCTTGCTCACGAAGACCTAGGGCATTTGAGGAAGCCCATCGTTGGAATATACAAGCCAAGTTCTATAATGAAAATTCCCACTAGTATATGAAAGTGACTAAACATCAGACTCTCTATCATGAAGAACATGGTGCTACTTTGAAGCACAAGTGTGGAAAAAAGATAGTAGCAATTGTCCCTTCTCTCTTTTCTCTCATTTTTTTGGAGGGGCTTTCCTCTTTTTTTTAGCCCCTCTCTATTTTTTTGGGCCATCTCCTTTTTTTATTTGGCCTTTATCCTTTTTTTATTTTTTTTGTTTCCTCACACGGGACAATGCTCTAATAATGAAGATCATCACACTTATATTGATTTACAACTCGATATTACAACTCGATACTAGAACAAAGTATGGCCCTATATGAATGCCTCCGGCGGTGTACCGGGATGTGCAATGAATCAAGAGTGACATGTATGAAAAATTATGCATGGTGGCTTTGCCACAAATACGATGTCAACTACATGATCATGCATGGCAATATGACAATATGATGTGTGTCATATGAACGGAATGATGGAAAGTTGCATGGCAATATATCTCGGAATGGCTATGGAAATGCCACGATAGGTAGGTATGGTGGCTGTTTTGAGGAAGGATATATAGTGGGTGTATGGTACCGACGAAAGTTGCATGGTACAAGAGAGGCTAGCAATAGTGGAAGGGTGAGAGTGCGTATAATCCATGGACTCAACATTAGTCATAAGAACTCATATACTTATTGCAAAAATCTACGAGTCATCAAAACAAAGCAATCGACGCATCCTCCTAGGGGGGAGGTTGGTAGGAGTTAACCATCGCGCGCCCCCGACCTCCACACAAAGGTTGACACTTTACAAATACCTCATGCTCTAACTTCGTCACGTAGCGGTTCACCATACATGCATGCTACGGGAATCACTAACCTTAACACAAGTATTTCTCAATTTCATAATAACTCCACTAGCACGACTCTAATATCACTATCCTCATATCTCAAAACAATTATCAAGCATCCAACTTTTCATCATATTCAATGCACTTAGTGTGAAAGTTTTTACTACATTGATATTGGGTGTCTATCATGTGAAGACTAGTTTTATAGCCTATGCACATTACCATGCTGTTTTAATAGACTCTAAAATGGATATAAGTGAAGCACGAGAGTTCATCTATTTCTTCAAAATAAAACCACCGCCGTGCTCTAACAGATATAAGTGAAGCACTAGAGCAAACAACAAACTACTCCGAAAGATATAAGTGAAGATCAACGAGTAGTTGTATAATTATGTAACTATGTGAAGACTCTCTAACATTTAAGAATTTCAGATCTTGGGATATTATTCAAACAGCAAGCAAAACAAAATAAACTAAATTGACGCTCCAAGCAAAACACATATCATGTGGTGAATAAAAATATAGCTCCGAGTATAGTTACCGATGGATGAAGACGAAAGAGGGGATGCCTTCCCGGGGCATCCCCAAGCTTAGGCTTTTGATTATCTTGAATTTACTTGGGGTGCCATGGGCATCCCCAAGCTTAGGCCTTTGCTACTCCTTGTTCCATAGTCCATCAAAGCAATACTCAAAACTTGAAAACTTCACAACACAAAACTTAGACAAAAATTCTCGTGAGCTCCGTTAGTATAAGAAAGCAAACCACTACTCAAAGGTACAACAATGAATTCATTCTTTGTTTATATTGGTGTTAAATCTACTGTACTCCAACTCCTATATGGTTCATACCCTCCAATACTACTCATAGATGCATCGGAATAAGCAAACAACACACGAAAAACAGAATCTATCAAAGACAGAATAGTCTGTAGTAATCTGCAGGATTCACCTACTTCTGAACTCCAAAAATTTCAAACTAAATTGGTAAATTTGATTAATTTTTCTAGAAATCATCTGCAAAAAGAATCAACTAAAAATCACGCTCCAGTAAAATCTTAAGACTACTTTAGCGAGCGCTAACGATTCTGTTTTTCACAGCAAGATCACATAAACTTCACACAAGTCTTCCCAAAGGTTCTACTTGGCACAAACACTAAACAAAACATGAAACCATATCTAATCAGAGGCTAGATGCACTATTTATTCACTAACAGCAGCAAAAACAAAGAAACTAAAATAAAGTTGGGTTGCCTCCCAACAAGCGCTATCGTTTAACGCCCCTAGCTAGGCATGATGATTTCAATGATGCTCGCATAAAAGATAAGAATTGAAACATAATGGGAGCATCATGAAGAATATGACTAGCACATTTAAGTCTAACCCACTTCCTATGCATAGGAATTTTGTGAGCAAACAACTTATTGGAACAATAATCAACTAGCATAGGAAGGCAGAACAAGAATAACTTCAAAACTTTAAGCACATAGAGAGGAAACTTGATATTATTGCAATTCCTACAAGCATATGTTCCTCCCTCATAATAATTTTCAGTAGCATCATGAATGAATTCAACAATATAACCAGCACAAAAGGCATTCTTTTCATGATCTACTTGCATAGAAATTTTACTACTCTCCACATAAGCAAAATTCTTCTCATTCGGAATAGTGGGAGTATCATAAGAGACTTGAATACTATAGATTGTTTCCACATTAAAAGAGTAATGTTCAGAGAAAGGGTAATCATAATCATGACAAGTTTTATTAGTATAATTATCACTACTTTTTATAGCATAAGTGGCATCACAATAATCATCATAAATAGGAGGCATGCTTTCATCATAATAGACTTGCATATCAAGACTTGGGAGGCTAAAAATATCATCTTCATCAAGCGTAGCATCCCCAAGCTTGGGACAAACATTAATTGCAGCAAATAAATTCTCAAATATATCATTCTCATCAAACATAGCATCCCCAAGCTTGGGCCTTTCCATATCATAAGCATAATCACTCTCATCGTTAATAGTATGGATAGCACCGATAGTATAGCAATTATCATCATCACAATGAGTAATAGAAGCAACATCATTTGGAAGGGATACCTTTTTATCTTTTCTTCTCCGTCCTTTCTTTTTCTTCTTCTCGTCATGTGTGGGTTTAATCTTCTTTTTGGAGCTCCTTACTACTGAGATTGGTAGAATAGGAGGCTCCTCCTCGTTACCTGATTCATCGTAAGAAATAATAGGAGGATATTGGGAAATCTCTTCCCTTTCATTAGTATTCTCTTCATCTCCTATTTGTTTTCTTGACTTAAGGTAATTGGCAATATAAGGATTTTCAATGCAATTCACCGCACAATACATATATATTTCCTCTATATCAAACTCAAGAAGTTTGTCAATGGCAAATCCTGGAAGAAACTTAGTTCTACATTTAATTTCTTCATAACCCAAAAGCAAGATAAGTTTATTATGATGTGCAAGGGAAATCAAGTCATCACAATTTTTGGACACGATTCGATCATGAAACAATTCACATTGGGTAATGAAATGACCACGTTCATTGCAAAGTTCACAAGTACGGCTAAGATATTTTAAATTTTCAGCACAATCATCTAGCATATGTAGCAACCATTTAGTTTCTAAATACTTATGCCTCTTGCAAAATCTATCTTCCCTCTTTGGTATGTACTTGCAAACTCTATACACTCCACAAAAATCAACATGCTTATATGAGATATTTTCATCATGACTAGTGCAATCATCATTAGTACCATGGATATTCAAAGGATTCACACTAACAACATTGCAAGCATGCTCATCATTCAAGTCTTTAGTGCCAAGCATTCTATGTAATTCTTCTTCTAGTACTTGAGCACAATTTTCCTTTCCATCATTTTCACGAAAGATATTAAAAAGATTAAGCATATGAGGTAACCTTAATTCCATTTTTTGTAGTTTTCTTTTATAAACGAAACTAGTGATAAAACAAGAAACTAAAAGATTTGATTGCAAGATCTAAAGATATACCTTCAAGCACTAACCTCCCGGGCAACGGCGCGAGAAAAGAGCTTGATGTCTACTACACAACCTTCTTCTTGTAGACGTTGTTGGGCCTCCAAGTGCAAAGGTTTGTAGGACAGTAGAAAATTTCCCTCAACTGGACGACCTAAGGTTTATCAATCCGTGGGAGGCATAGGATGAAGATGGTCTCTCTCAAACAACCCTGCAACCAAATAACAAAGAGTCTCTTGTGTCCCCAACACACCCAATACAATGGTAAACTGTATAGGTGCACTAGTTCGGCGAAGAGATGGTGATACAAGTGCAATATGGATGGTAGATATAGGTTTTTGTAATAAGAAAATATAAAAACAGCAAGGTAGCAGGTGGTAAACGTGAGCATAAACGGTGTTGCAATGATAGTAGGCAAGGCCTAGGGTTCATACTTTCACTAGTGCAAGTTCTCTCAACAAGGATAACATAATTGGATCATATTACTAGCCCTCAACATGTAACAAAGAGTCACTCCAAAGTGACTAATAGCGGAGAACAAACGAAGAGATTATGGTAGGGTACGAAACCACCTCAAAGCTATTCTTTCTGATTGATCTATTCAAGAGTCCGTAGTAACGTTCAATCTATCATAGAGTTCGTACTAGAATAACACCTTAAGACACAAATCAATCAAAACCCTAATGTCACCTAGATACTCCATTGTCACATCAAGTATCCATGTGCATGATTATACGATATGCATCACACAATCTCAGAAACATCTATTCAACCAACACATAGAACTTCAAAGAGTGCCCCAAAGTTTCTACCGGAAAGTCAAGACGAAAACGTGTGCCAACCCCTATGCATAGGTTCCCAAGGTCACGGAACCCGCAAGTTGATCACCAAAACATACATCAAGTAGATCACATGATATCCCATTGTCACCATAGATAAGCACGTGCAAGACATACATCAAGTGTTCTCAAATCCTTAAAGACTCAATCCGATAAGATAACTTCAAAGGGAAAACTCAATCCATTACAAGAGAGTAGAGGGGGAGAAGAAGATCCAACTAAAATAGCAAAGCTCGCGATACATCAAGATCGTGCCATCTCAAGAACATGAGAGAGAGAGAGAGAGAGAGAGAGAGAGAGAGAGAGAGAGAGAGAGAGATCAAACACATAGCTACTGATACATACCCTCAGCCCCGAGGGTGGACTACTCCCTCCTCGTCATGGAGAGCGCCAGGATGATGAAGATGACCACCGGTGAGGGTTTCCCCCTCCGGCAGGGTGCCAGAACGGGGTCTAGATTGGTTTTCGGCGGCTACAGAGGCTTTCGGTGGCGGAACTCCCGATCTAGGTTAATTTCCGAAGGTTTCAGTATTTATAGGAATTTTTAGCGTAGGTCCCACGTCAGGGGGGCTTCTGGGTTGTCCTCGAGATAGGAGGGCGCCACCACCTTCCCAGGGCGCGCCCTCCACCCTCGAGGGTAGCCCGTGGCTCTCCTGGCCCAACTCTTTTGCTTCGGAGGCTTCTTTTGGTCCAGAAAAAATCATAAAAAATTGGCTCGTTAATTGGACTCCGTTTGATATTCCTTTTCTGTAAAACCCTAAAACAGGAGAAAAACAGAAACTGGCACTGGGCTCTGGGTTAATAGGTTAGTCCCAAAAATCATATAAAAGTGTATAATAAAGCCCATTAAACATCCAAGACTTCATAAATAATAGCATGGAACAATAAAAAATTATAGATACGTTGGAGACGTATCAGCAATCTGCATAACAACTCGAGGCAGCGGAACCTCTACTAGCAGCGGAACAACAAACGGCGATGATGGACTCCAATCCGCAGGGACTCTGGCTGGAGCGTTTATCCTAGCTCGCGAACACAGGAACCACACCAAAACAAGCAAGCAATCTAGGCACGACCTGCAAACTGGCATGACACACCAAGTTAGTACATTGAATGTACTTGCAAGCTCACAATAAACCAAAAGCATTCAAGACAAACAACATCATGGCATTAGCATGTTAATTTAATTCATGAAGATGATACTAACAGAACAACATGGCATGCACTACTGATCACGATACAACTAGAACAAGCATAGCATGAACATGAGGATACTACATGCAACATGATGATACTAACATGCACCAACTTACTCTGCTCGGGTTATTTCGTAACCATCACATGCACAACTTACCCACCTCGGACATCACACGATCATCTCAGGATCCAACCAAGCTTGGTATAAACAATACCGTAGTGATCATCAAATGACCACAAGGAGCTTGATCTTTACCCACGATTCTCGCACAACATCACGAATATCCAACAACTCGGTATACTCGATACCACGGTGATCATTCCGACGATCACAACCATGACCAACACTTGGTCTCAAACGGTGATCTTTCCGGTGATCACAACCAACTTATCTCATCATCGAACCGGGGTTGTTATTAATCAGGTTATTATTATTACTGTTGACTCATAGTGTGACCGACACGAACTGGGCCCTTATCCACGGGCACGACTATCGATAGATTTAAACACACACACTCTACGGAGGTAGCACACTGTACCCACACCACAGAACCCATGGCCTCGCACTCCCATTTGGGTGGACCAACGGCGTTCCGACAAAACCGTCCTACTGCCATGACGCTCTCCCGGCCACTCCGACTCATTCCCCATTGGGCTAGTCCTGGGTGGCTCCGTGTCTACCAAAGACACAACGACCACCGTCGTGGCCAAAACATAAACGGTCCCAAACGGGGACCCAGATCCATAACTACAACAACGGGCACACAAGGTTATGCCCGCCTACCTGATCAAGGTAGCGCGCTCCCATAACCTTCCCTCGTTGGAGGCACCGGCGAGAGGCATGACAATAAACCCAGTTAGGGCCTTCCCATAAAAGGCAAGTGTGGCTGCACTGGTCAGCTCTATTTGGTGGCACCATGACTCAGCCAACAGTTGTTCAAGTTCATTATTATTCGGTTAAACTTGAATGCAATAAGCTGAGTCACTATAAAATAACATGATGCAACTATAATGCATGACCATGATATCAACATAAGCATGGAGGTGCACATAATCATCGAGCGTAACCACAATGAAATATTTAACCAAAGGAGCATGGCATACTGACGAGCATGAACATCACAAGTATAACGCTACTCATGGCATACATGACTACTAGCATCATCAACAAATATCATGCAAGAACATAGCAAGAACACTACCAAGTAATCATGTAACTAACTAGTTGCAACGGAACATGCATATTAACGGTACTTGACAGACAGCAAGCATGCAACAGATGATCATTACTACTACTAGCATGTACTTCTACTACCAAGCATAACATGTGAACATGATACTAACAAGTAGTAAAAGATCACAAGAAGTATCAGATCATAGCATGACAGTGGACATGAAACCACGGGCATAACCGAAACAACGACAATAGTGGCAAACATGCAAACATATAACATCAAACTTTTATTAAATATTCAAGTTGAAGCCATGGCTACTGCATGGCTATCATGCAAGTGGTTGTTGTGACTTGCTTGGGGATGGAGAGTACTCCGGAAAGAAGTGCGGAAAGCTCACAAAAAGAATCGCCGAAAACAGTTCTCTCTCGGAGGGGGCTGTTTACGGGCAAGGGCAAAGTGATCATTTCCAGTATGCCAAACCATAGTGAAAATGATAACAACAGAACGGGCTCGACGAGACGAAGAAGTGGGCTTTGGAATCACCTCAATCGGAGTTACGAGCAAAAAGTTATAGCCCGACGAAGTTTAGGGACCAATCTGTGAAAAATCTTCAGCAAACAGATCCCTGGCGGTTAAAACAGAAAACACATATAAGAAAATATGTTTCCAGAACAGGAAAACGTACTTCGCGTTTGAAGCAGAATAAGAATGCGCTTACATGAAAGGAAAGCGTACTCCAGGGAGTACATTTCCACTTATCCATACTGGAAGTGGCGGGGCCGGGCTTGGGTCGCTGACGTGTGGGTCCCACAGGGTGGGGCCCGTCACTTATCCACACTGGCGAGTCTGACTCAACGCGGGCCGGCCCCTGTGCGGCTGACTGGTGGGGTTGGGGAAAGAGGCAGGGCCCGCTTGGCCTCTGTCTTCTTCTTCCTCGCCCTGCTCCCGCACGGGACAGAGGAGGCAGGGGAGGGCGCGCCACCGGCGACGGGCCAGCCGACTCCGGCCGTCTCCGGAGTGGGCGGAGACACCGGTGGGCTCGGGAGGCCGTGGCGCTTCCATTCAGCGAGGAAACGGGCGCCGAGGAGAGACAGAACGGCGGCGCCGCGCGGCTACAGCAAGCATAGGAGGCGGCGGCCGGTCTTGGGGACGGCGACCAAAGGGGCTCCGGCGGCTCGTGGAGGGGTGGGGGAGGCTTGGTGAGTAGTGGGGAGGCCTCTGGTGGTGGTGGACGAAAGGGAGGGGCTCGACTTCGAGCTAATTTGGGCGGAGCCGAAGCGCGGCCATGGCGGCGATGGAGGAGCAGGAGAGCACCTGGGGCTCGGGAAGAGGAGAGGGGTGGGGTAGTGGAGCGAGGTGTGGCGGATGGTGAGCTCGGATGAGGCCTGGGATGGCCTTATATAGGCGGGGCGAGAGGACCGAGCTGGATGCCGCCGTTCGGGTC
>LR738712.1:743162647-743177252 GCA_902687465.1 Secale cereale
GTGCGGACGAGCTACAACGAGGCACTATGCAGGAGGGGTAGCGGGCACAGAGGAGGAAGACGCCATGGAGCGAGCAGAGCCAGTCGGCTACAGAACATCCGTGGGCGCGCGGCGATGAGCACTGACGGCGAAGCTGTTAGAGGGGGAGAGGGGTCCAGGGAGGTCGCGACGACGAGGGGAACACGGTAGTCAGGTCCGTGCTCGCTGAGGCACCGAGCAGAGAAGGGGCCCGAGCAAGAAGCCATTCTGGGCGCGGCCATTGCACGCCAAAGCGGTGGTCACCGCGTGAGCTGGAGAGGAGAAAGATGCCAAGGTTGTAGAATGATGTCTAGTGGTAAGTTCGTCCATGGTAGATGTTAACTGCGGTGGTAGCTCGGTGAAAACTGCTCTTGTTAAATGGTAATCATCGTGTGAAGTTTACTGCAGTAAAATTGACCATGAACTGGTGATCAACAGGAAAGGGTTTGGAGCCATAGAGTTTGTCTGCTAGGTTTAGGGTAAGAAGGACTTTCATCATGGTAACTTTGAGAAGATTTGGACAATCATTTAATGGAGTTGTTTCACAACTGCATAAATTGGCCCAGAAACAAGAACATGATGAAGCACTCACATAGTGAATCCACTTGAGCTGAAACTTGGCAAGTCTTGGTCATTTGGTCATATAGAGATGCTGTAAAAATTACATGCCATTTGGACTTGCCAAAATGGCACTTCCTTCACAAACATCCCTTCTGACCAGAAACTTAGGAAAAATCCTGAGGAGAATGGCTACATAAAATGTGCCCAAAATGGGTGGAGCTACGTTATATGGGTAGGAGAAGGTCCTGGAAAATTGGCAGCCATAATGGAGCAAGATAAATTATACTTGCTTCACAAACTGAAATTTTGGACAAAATCAAAGAATTGAATATGAGCTCACATGGAGGCATGACATGAGCTCTAATTTAGTGGAGGGCTATGATATGATGATATGAGGGATCATGAAAAATGGCAACTCATTTGGATATGCCTAGCTTGCACCTCCTTCATAAAGCTTCTTTCTGGATAGAAACTTTGGAAAATCATAATTAAATAATTACTAGGCATATGAGGTTGCATTTTGGCATGTGGCAATGATATGGACAGGACAAGGTGTCCAAGGATTTTGAGGTCAATTGGGCAAAGATAAATAGCACTTGCTTCACAAAGTGCCATTTAGGGCCGAATAGAAAAAGGAATATTGGTGAAATATTTTTGAACATGGTAATGAAAAGTTTTGCCATTTTTGATGAAGATATGAACCAAAAAAATTATGAGAATTTATTTGGGAATTTTGGAGTGATGGAAATATAGGTTGCTTCACAACCTAGGGCAGACAGGATTATTCCTTTAATAGAAAAAGGAATATTCCCAAGAAAAAGAATATTGAGGTTGGGCCAAGATGGAAATGGCAAGGTCTAGGGATAGATATGAGGATGACAAGCCACTTTGGAAAGAAAGAAGAGGTTATCTTCTTCAGTTTCCCGACCACATAGCCACGAGAAAAGAAATCTCAAGCAAAATCTCAGAAAAACAAAAGAAAAAGAAAGGGCCAAAAATCTGGCTGTGACAACTCTTCCCCCCTTAAAGAAATCTCATCCTCGAGATTTGGTTGCTCAGGGAACAAGTATGAATATAATGACTTAAGGAAACCGTTTCCAACTCGGGTATCCTTTTTCCTCTTATTGATGGTTCCCATTAAATTTCATCTGACTGTGTGCCTGCCTCGGGGTGGTTTCTTTTACTGCATCCATATGCTGACGGATCTTACCTCACATGTTTATGCTCATACTGGCTAAAATTCCTTTTATTTCTGCTGACTTAGCTGAGTGTGGTAGATTATCATGACTGATGCATATGTTCGTCTCACAAGTCCAAGAGTGATTTCTGAGGGGTGTGTGATCCAGCACCGGCAACCTTTCATGAAATTGTGAACAATTTTTTCCTGGTGGACACCCAATCTTTTTCTCCTTGCATTGGGTTTCTCCACCAACTATGGGTCCTCCAGGTTTAAAATAGTGAGGTAGCTCATAATCGTTCTTCCTGACTGATTCTGATTTATCGCAAGAGTTTCTGATTCCTCTTGAATGGTTCCAGTGTCTTGAGGGTCAAATCGGTACCAAATATTCTGACTGTCTCCTGTCATGGCCAACATAGGGGGATATGACCTTATATGATAATATCCGCAGATTTGACTGACGGTGGAGGGCTGGGCCATATCTCTTAATTCTTCGTGTGACCATGGGTTCTGTCAGGGGAATTATTTTGACATGCGTATCTTTATCCTTATCCCCTGGCAGGTAACATTTCTTCAATGGCAGGTTTATCGTCTCTCAAGTTTTAATCACAGGGAAATGATCACCTGAACCATTGCAAGAAATTGGCAAATAAATCAGTAGCCACCAGAATGGTCTTTATAACTTAGATCTGGGACCTTACTGAAATAACTCAACCATGGCTGACAGCTGAAAAGCAGCTCACAGCATGAGACCGTGTTGATAAGAAAAAAGTGGCAGCTCCCTAAGAGGGCCGAAAAGAGGCTCAAAGCATAGGGCCACTGGCACAAAAGAAACTCAACAGTTGTACGAGACGGCCGAAAAGCAGCTCAGACTCGTGACAATTGTTGAATAGAGAGAAATAAAGTCGGCATCCACCTTGAATGGCCAAAAACAGCTCATAACATAAGCGTGTTGCCGTTACCGGAGAAAAGTAGACAAGGGCTCATCAGGATCACATTCCAGGTTCACTGGTACTTGTTAGTCCTTTGTCACACTGAGGTATATATCTGGCGTCCTTCACACATATATAAGAATCTAATTCCCGAGGCAGACTTGTTTTTTGACTGGTTCTTGCTTCTGACCAACGGTTGCGTATCAGATTCTCATGATGCACTGCCATATGCTGTCAATTCACAATTCAATATCTTGCACAAATGTCGTACTGAGGGAGATTGGATGGCTTATACTAGAAACCATCGAGAGCATCGTGCTGAGGAAGACTATGTACCATGCTTCAGAAGCTTCCCCCCTTAAAGAATTGCTAGGGAAAACTTGGTACCTTTTGCCGGAAGCTTTTGCGGTTTCTTACTGGAGAAGACAGAGTACCTTGCACGGGAAGTCATCCATATATCGTACTGAGGAAGATAGATTAATCTTGCCTTGGAAGCTTCTCGGGTATCTTGCGAGGGAAGATAGGGTTGCTTACACTAGAAGCTTCTGATTGTGATATGCAGACCGATTTCCACATATATAACCATCTTAATATTTTTATTTTTGGTTTCTTGTCTGAAACGGGGTTTTGCAGGACTATCTTCCTTTCTGAGTACATGCCATATTTTTGGTTGCTTCCAGGTACATCGGGTTCCAAAATTATCCTCAACGAAAAAATAAACTTGTATCTGAGCCATACCTTTGATAATATGCTGTCAACCTTGCACACAATTTAACTTCTTGCTGATTTGATCATTTCTGCTATGAGGAGTGCACGTTGAGGGAGACTTGACACTCAGATCAGATATCGCCCAAATCTGAATGCAGTCGGCTGAGAATTCCATACTGTTGTGAGGAGTTCATGTTAATGCAAACTTTATCCAAGATTTCTTTTGTATTCAGACGAGCTATTTCCAATTTCACTGCAGTTTGCTGACAATTCCATTCTGTTTAGCTGAGTTTCCAAATATATGCATTTCTTGCTGATTCTTCGGGTCCGATGTCGGTTGACGAGCAACTTTAATAAGGGGAAAATAATGACACACCGAAGGCCCAAAGAAAGAAGCAAAAGAAATGACTAAAATAAAAGCACACAAGCATACTAATAAAATCAAGCAACATCACATATTACTGCTACTCACAACAATAATATGCATGCACACCTAAGCACACAAATCGCGCGGAAACTCCAATATTACGGTCTAATATGCTGTGGCGGTGTGCACGAAAATTATATCCCTGTGTGGAAAGAGTTGGCGTAACCAAAGCTACAACAAGTACGGGCTGAACAGTGGCTGGATCTGGATGGATGCACAGGTGAGGATGGACTTGACGATCAAGTAGTGGGACACAAAAGTCACGAACACATCATCATCGAGCGTACGAAAGGGATTCGTACACGCCCATCGAATAGAATGACTGGGTAGCGGTGGAAAAACAAGGCTCGCTGGCATTGCCCTTTTCTGACAACCAAGATCAGTAAGGGTTGCCAGATGGACGAGATGAAAGGCATGGTTCACGATAGAGACAAGTCTATTACCGAAATAATATGGGTGGATGGCGGAAAGATATCGAAGTGATACCTGAGAATAACTCCTGCAAATGGTGTCTGGAACATTCGGTACCAGGGCATCACTCTGCTGGGACAGAGGTGACGCTAAACACCGAAAAACAGGTATGCAAAGACGGATGGTGCAGGTAGTGGTTTGAAACTTATACCACCTACACTCACAAGATAAACTGCTAACGACCAAATAATAATCTATATGCATGCTATGCGATAAACAAATGCAGTAATCAAATGCAACAGACCAACCAAACTGTATACTACAGCATTCTTACGTTCGCGCGGTCTAGGGCGTCACACAATCACATGTGCTCTGATACCAAGCTTGTGGCACCCCGGCTCAGAGAAACTGGAACGCCCCGTATTCTAGCCCAGAGATCGAGGTGAAGTCTTCTGGAATACGGAACTGCTTAGCATAGAACAAACCAGCTTTTTATTACAACACGAATATGGATACAAGGTCTCTGATATTACAATGAATAACATCGACACGGCGACACTACGCCAACCACAGTTGCTCTATGCAAGCAGCATAACAACTCGAGGCAGCGGAACCTCTACTGGCAGCGGAACAACGAACGGCGATGATGGACTCCAATCCGCAGGGACTCTGGCTGGAACGTTTATCCAAGCTCGCGAACACAGGAATCACACCAAAACAAGCAAGCAATCCAGGCACGACCTGCAAACTGGCATGACACGCCAGGTTAGTACATTGAATGTACTTGCAAGCTCACAATAAATCAAAAGCATTCAAGACAAACAACATCATGGCATTAGCATGTTAATTTAATTCATGAAGATGATACTAACAGAACAACATGGCATGCACTACTGATCACGATACAACTAGAACAAGCATAGCATGAACATGAGGATACTACATGCAACATGATGATACTAACATGCACCAACTTACTCTGCTCGGATTATTTCGTAACCATCACATGCACAACTTACCCACCTCGGACATCACACGATCATCTCAGGATCAAACCAAGCTTGGTATAAACAATACCGTAGTGATCATCAAATGACCACAAGGAGCTTGATCTTTACCCACGATTCTCGCACAACATCACGAATATCCAACAACTCGGTATACTCAATACCACGGTGATCATTCCGGCGATCACAACCATGACCAACACTTGGTCTCAAACGGTGATCTTTCCGGTGATCACAACCAACTTATCTCATCATCGAACCGGGGTTGTTATTAATCAGGTTATTATTATTACTGATGACTCATAGTGTGACCGACACGAACTGGGCCCTTATCCACGGGCACGGCTATCGATAGATTTAAACACACACACACACTCTGCAGAGGTAGCACACTATACCCACACCACAGAACCCATGGCCTCGCACTCCCATTCGGGTGGACCAACGGCGTTCCGACAAAACCGTTCTACTGCCATGACACTCTCCCGGCCACTCCGACTCATTCCCCATTGGGCTAGTCCTGGGTGGCCCCGTGTCTACCAAAGACACAACGACCACCGTCGTGGCCAAAACATAAACGGTCCCAAACGGGGACCCGGATCCATAACAACAACAACGGGCACTGATACGTCTCCAGTGTATCTATAATTTTTGATTGTTCCATGCTATTATTTATGAAGTCTTGGATGTTTAATGGGCTTTATCATTCACTTTTATATCATTTTTGGGACTAACCTACTAACCCAAAGGCCTAGTCTAGATTGCTGTTATTTTGCCTATTTCATGGTTTTGCAGAAAAAGAATATCAAACGGAATGAAACCTTCGCGAGAGATATTTTTGGAGAAAATCACGCACGCGGAGCTTGAGGACCAAGTCAGGGGACAGAGAGGTGGCCCTCGAGGGTGGGGGGCGCGCCCTCCTTCCCAGGGCACGCCCCCTGCCTCGAGGCCCCCCTCAAGTGGCCCCCGGTGCCCTCTTTCTTCCTATATAAGTTCACATACCCCAGAAACTCCGAATACAGAGAGAAAACCCTAATTCCACCGTCGTAGCTTCTGTTCCCGTGGAGATCCCATCTTGGAGCCTGTTCCGGAGCTCCACCGGAGGGGGATCCATCACGAAGGCCTTCATCATCATCATCATCGCCCTCACCATGAGTTGTGAGTAGTTTACAACAGACCTTCGGGTCCATAGCTAGTATCTAGATGGCTTATTCTCTCTCTCCGGATCTCAATACAAAGTTCTCCTCGGTCTTCGAGGAGATCTATTCGATGTAATCTCTTTTTGCGGTGTGTTTGTCGAGATCCGATGAATTGTGAGTTTATGATCAAGGTTATCTATGAAAGATATTTGGTTCTTCTCTGAACTTTTTATGTGTTCTCATAATATCCTTGCAAGTCTTTTCGAATTATTGGTTTGGTTTGGCCTACTAGATCTATAGTTCTTGCAATGGGAGAAGTGCTTGGCTTTGGGTTCAATCTTGCGGTGTCCTTTCCCAGTGACAGTAGGGGTAGCAAGGCACGTATTGTATTGTTGCCATCAAGGATAAAAAGATGGGGTTTACATAATATTGCTTGAGTTTATCCCTCTTACATCATGTCATCTTTCTTAAGGCGTTACTCTGTTCGTATGAACTCAATACACTAGATGCATGCTGGATAGCGGTTGATGTGTGGAGTAATAATAGTAGATGCAGGCAGGAGTCGGTCTACTTGTCTCGGACGTGATGCCTATATACAATGACCATGCCTAGATAGTCTCATAATTATTCGCTTTTCTATCAATTGCTCGACAGTAATTTGTTTACCCGCCGTAGAATATCTTTATCATGAGAGAAGCCACTAGAGAAAACTATGGCCCCCGGGTCTATTCTCAACATATCAATCTACATCTACTTTACTTTTACCGCTTTTATTTGTTATTTTATTAAACTAAAAATACCAAAAATATAAACTATCATCTCTATCAGATCTCACTCTCGTAAGTGACCCTAAAGGGATTGACAACCCCTTATCGCGTTGGCTGCGAAGTTTTTATTTGTTTGTGCAGGTGCGAGGGACTCACGCGTGGTCTCCTACTGGATTGATACCTTGGTTCTCAAAAACTGAGGGAAATACTTACGCTACTGTGCTGCATCTCACTTTCCTCTTCGAGGGAATACAACGCAAGCTCAAGAGGTAGCAAGAAGAATTTCTGGCGCCGTTGCCGGGGAGGCTTACGCAGAAGTCATATACCAAGTACCTATCACAAACCCTTATCCTTCGCATTACATTTTTGCCTCTCGTTTTCCTCTCCCCCACTTCACCCTTGCCGTTTTATTCCCCCTTCTTCCGCCGTGTGTTTATAGTTCGCTTGCTTCTTGTTTGCTTGTGTGTTGCTTGCTTGCTTGTCATCATGTCTAGCACACCTACCATTATCACCAGTCCCGAGAGTGAGGTCCTCGACTTTAAACAAAGGTAGGAAGAAAACTTAAAAGATGCGTGGTATAGAATTTGCAATGATCAAAATAGATCTAATAGGAAGCTTTCCACTTCCGTGCTTCTTCGCAATTTTTATGTTGGCATAACTCCGTGGAATAGATTTATCTTAGATACCATTACCGGAGGGAATTTTTTGGGTAGCCATACCGTTGATTCTTATAAAGCTATGACTGAATTATTCGGCTCACCACCTCTTATGGTTAATGGGACCGTTTTAACTTTGGAGAATGTTATGCAAAGGTTAGAAATCATTGAAAACAAAGTTGCTACGGTAGAACTGGTTGAGAAGTTGGATAGAAAAATCCATAATGAAATCAGCCAATATGGATCCAAGGTAGGAGTTGTTCTGAAAAATCTGAAGGAAAAAGAGCCCATAGTTAAAGAAAAGCTAGATCATGATTCTACTAGAATCAATAAGCTTGAGGATGTTATCACTAATGTGGGTTCTGCTCTTTCCGCTATAAAAACTACTCCAAATACCTCCACTAAATTATCTAGACTCGCGGATCTCAAATCCATAAGTGTTCACCCTAATTTTCTTACTTTTGCAAGAGACCCTTTTGACACTTTAGAATTTCTTGATTTCTTGCCCAAGAGTTTGATTATTCATAGGGACAAAGAAGTGCCCAAGAATCATAAGTGCTTAATCAAAGAATTGCCTTCCAAGGATGGCAATACCTAGGTCTATCTTGTATCGTGCCTAGCTAGGGGCGTAAAACGATAGCGCTTGTTGGGAGGCAACCCAATTATATGTTTTTTGTTTTTGTTGCTGTTAGGGAATAAATATTGCATCTAGCCTCTGATTATATGTGGTTTTATGTTTTGTTTAGTGTTTGTGCCAAGTAGAACCTTTGGGAAGACTTTTGTGAAGTTTATATGATCTTGCTGTGAAAAACAGAATCGTTAGCGCTCGCTAAAGTAGTCGTGGGATTTTACTGGAGCGTGCTTTTTAGTTGATTATTTTTGAAGATGATTGGTAGACAAATTGCGCAAATTTACCAATTTAGTTTGAATTTTTTGGAGTTCCAGAAGTAGGCGAACCCTGCAGATTACTACAGATTGTTCTGTCTTTGACAGATTCTGTTTTTCGTGTGTTGTTTGCTTATTCCGATGCATCTATGAGTAGTATTGGAGGATATGAACCATAGAGAAGTTGGAGTACAGTAGGTTTAACACCAATATAAACAAAGAATGAATTCATTGTTGTACCTTTGAGTAGTGGTTTGCTTTCTTATACTAACGGATCTCACGAGAATTTCTGTCTAAGTTTTGTGTTGTGAAGTTTTCAAGTTTTGAGTATTGCTTTGATGGACTATGGAACAAGGAGTAGCAAAGGCCTAAGCTTGGGGATGCCCGTGGCACCCCAAGTAAATTCAATATAATCAAAAGCCTAAGCTTGGGGATGCCCCGGGAAGGCATCCCCTCTTTCGTCTTCATCCATCGGTAACTATACTTGGAGCTATATTTTTATTCGCAACATGTTATGTGTTTTGCTTGGAGCGTCTTGTATAATTTGAGTCTTTGCTTGTTAGTTTGCCACAATCATCCTTGCTGGACACACCTATTTGAGAGATTTAAATATGGCCTAGAAATTGTTAGAACACTCTATATGCTTCACTTATATCTTTTGAGTTGAATAGCTTTTGCTCTAGTGCTTCACTTATATCTTTTATAGCACGGTGGTGGTAATATTTTGTAGAAATTGTTGAACTCTCATGCTTCACTTACATCTATTTGAGAGTCTATTAAAACAGCATGGTAATGTGTTTAGGCTAAAGAAACTAGTCTTCACATGATAGACATCTAATGTCAATGTAGTAATTTTTTTCACACCAAGTGCATTGAATAGAATGAGATGTTGGATGCTTGATAATTGTTTAGAGACATGAGGATAGTGATATTAGAGTCATGCTAGTGGAGTCATTATGAAATTGAGAAATACTTGTGTTAAGGTTAGTGATTCCCGTATCATGCACGTATGGTGAACCGCTATGTGACGAAGTTAGAGCATGGAGTATTTGTAGAGTGCCAACCTTTGTGTGGAGGTCGGGGGCGCGCGATGGTTAACTCCTACCAACCCCCCCCCCCCTAGGAGCATGCGTTGATTGCTTTGTTTTGATGACTCGTAGATTTTTTCAATAAGTATATGAGTTCTTTATGACTAATGTTGAGTCCATGGATTATACGCACTCTCACCCTTCCACCATTGCTAGCCTCTCTTGTACCGCGCAACTTTCGCCGGTGCCATAAACCCACTATATATCCTTCCTCAAAACAGCCACCATATTGTTCCTCAAAACAGCCACCATACCTACCTATCATGGCATTTCCATAGCCATTCCGAGATATATTGCCATGCAACTTTCCACCGTTCCGTTCATATGACACGCATCATATTGTCATATTGCCATGCATGATCATGTAGTTGACATCATAGTTGCGGCAAAGCCACCATGCATAACTTTTCATATATGTCACTCTTGATCCATTGCATATCCCGGTACACCGCCGAAGGCATTCATGTAGAGTCATACTTGTTGTAGTATCGAGTTGTAATAAAAAGTGTGATGATCATCATTATTAGAGCATTGTCCCATGTGAGGAAAGGCTAATAAAAAAGAGATGACCCAAAAAAATAGAGAGGGGCTAATAAAAAAAGAGAGGAGAAAGCCCCTCCAAAAAATGAGAGAAAAGAGAGAAGGGACAATTGCTACTATCTTTTCTTCCACACTTGTGCTTCAAAGTATCACCATGTTCTTCATTGTAGAGAGTCTCATGTTTAGTCACTTTCATATACTAGTGGGAATTTTCATTTTAGAACTTGGCTTGTATATTCCAACGATGGGCTTCCTCAAATGCCCTAGGTGTTCATGAGCAAGCAAGTTGGATGCACACCCACTAGTTTCTTTTGTTGAGCTTTCCTTCATACTTAGCTCTAGTGCATCCGTTGCATGACAATCCCTACTCACTCACATTGATATCTATTGATGGGCATCTCCATAGCCCGTTGATACGCCTTGTCGATGTGAGACCATCTCCCTCCTTTTTGTCTTCTCCACAACCACCTCTATTCCACCCATAGTGCTATATCCATGGCTCACGCTCATGTATTGCGTGAAAGTTGAAAGGTTTGAAAAGATAGAGTATGAAAACAAATGCTTGGCTGAAATCGGCGTTGTGCATGATATGAATATTTTGTGTGATGAAGAGGGAGCATAGCCAGACTATATGATTTTGTAGGGATAACTTTCTTTAGCCATAGTATTTTGAGAAGACATGATTGCTTTGTTAGTATTGCTTGAAGTATTGTTATTTCTTATGTCAATATAGACTTTTATCTTGAATCTTTCAGATCTAAACATCCATGCCACAATTAAGATAATTACATTGAAAAACTATATTGGTTAGCATTCCACATCAAAAATTCTTTCTTTTTCATTTACCTACTCGAGGACGAGCAGGAATTAAGCTTGGGGATGCTTGATACGTCTCCAACGTATCTATAATTTTTTATTGTTCCATGCTATTATTTATGAAGTCTTGGATGTTTAATGGGCTTTATCATTCACTTTTATATCATTTTTGGGACTAACCTACTAACCCAAAGGCCCAGTCTAGATTGCTGTTTTTTTGCCTATTTCAGGGTTCTGCAGAAAAAGAATATCAAACGGAGTCCAAACGGAATGAAACCTTCGCGAGAGATATTTTTGGAGAAAATCACGCACGCGGAGCTTGAGGACCAAGTGAGGGGACAGAGAGGTGGCCCTCGAGGGTGGGGGGCGCGCCCCCTTCCCAGGGCGCGCCCCCCTGCCTCGAGGCCCCCTCAAGTGGCCCCCGGTGCCCTCCTTCTTCCTATATAAGTCCACGTACCCCAGAAACTCCGAATACAGAGAGAAAACCCTAATTCCATCGCCGTAGCTTCTGTTCCCGTGGAGATCCTATCTTGGAGCCTGTTCCGGAGCTCCACCGGAGGGGGATCCATCACGGAGGCCTTCATCATCATCATCATCGCCCTCACCATGAGTTGTGAGTAGTTTACCATAGACCTTCGGGTCCATAGCTAGTATCTAGATGGCTTCTTCTCTCTCTCCGGATCTCAATACAAAGTTCTCCTCGGTCTTCGAGGTGATCTATTCGATGTAATCTCTTTTTGCGGTGTGTTTGTCGAGATCCGATGAATTGTGAGTTTATGATCAAGGTTATCTATGAAATATATTTGGTTCTTCTCTGAACTTTTTATGTGTGCTCATAATTAATATCCTTGCAAGTCTCTTCGAATTATTGGTTTGGTTTGGCCTACTAGATCTATAGTTCTTGCAATGGGAGAAGTGCTTGGCTTTGGGTTCAATCTTGCGGTGTCCTTTCCCAGTGACAGTAGGGGCAGCAAGGCACGTATTGTATTGTTGCCATCGAGGATACAAAGATGGGGTTTACATCATATTTCTTGAGTTTATCCCTCTACATCATGTCATCTTTCTTAAGGCGTTACTCCGTTCGTATGAACTCAATACACTAGATGCATGCTGGATAGCGGTCGATGTGTGGAGTAATAGTAGTAGATGCAGGCAGGAGTTGGTCTACTTGTCTCGGACGTGATGCCTATATACAATGATCATGCCTAGATAGTCTCATAATTATTCGCTTTTCTATCAATTGCTCGACAGTAATTTGTTTACCCGCCATAGAATATCGCTATCATGAGAGAAGCCACTAGAGAAAACTATGGCCCCCGGGTCCATTCTCAACATACCAATCTACATCTACTTTACTTTTACCGCTTTTATTTGTTGTTTTATTAAACTAAAAATACCAAAAATATAAACTATAATCTCTATCAGATCTCACTCTCGTAAGTGACCGTAAAGGGATTGACAACCCCTTAGCGCGTTGGCTGCGAAGTTCTTATTTGTTTGTGCAGGTGCGAGGGACTCGCGCATGGTCTCCTACTGGATTGATACCTTGGTTCTCAAAAAATGAGGGAAATACTTACACTACTGTGTTGCATCTCCCTTTCCTCTTCGAGGGAATACAACGCAAGATCAAGAGGTAGCAAGCACACAAGGTTATGCCCACCTACCTGATCAGGGTAGCGCGCGCCCATAACCTTCCCTCGTTGGAGGCACCAGCGAGAGGCATGACAATAGACCCAGTTAGGGCCTTCCCATAAAAGGCAAGTGTGGCTGCACTGGTCAGCTCGATTTGGTGGCACCATGACTCAGCCAATAGTTGGTCAAGTTCATTATTATCCGGTTAAACTTGAATGCAATAAGCTGAGTCACTATAAAATAACATGATGCAACTATAATGCATGAACATGATATCAACATAAGCATGGAGGTGCACATAATTATCGAGCGTAACCACAATGAAATATTTAACCAAAGGAGCATGGCATACTGATGAGCATGAACATCACAAGTATAACGCTACTCATGGCATACATGACTAGCATCATCAACAAATATCATGCAAGAACATAGCAAGAACACTTCCAAGTAATCATGTAACTAACTAGTTGCAACGAAACATGCATATTAACGGTACTTGACATACATCAAGCATGCAACAGATGATCATTACTACTACTAGCATGTACTTCTACTACCAAGCATAACATGTGAACATGATACTAACAAGTAGTACAAGATAACAAGAAGTATCAGATCATAGCATGACAGTGGACATGAAACCACGGGCATAGCCGAAACAACGACAACAGTAGCAAACATGCAAACATATAACAGCAAACTTTTATGAAATATTCAAGTTGAAACCATGGCTACTACATGGCTATCATGCAAGTGGTTGTTGTGGCTTGCTTGGGGATGGAGAGTACTCCGGAAAGAAGTGCGGAAAGCTCGCGGAAAGAATCGCTGGAAACAATTCTCTCTCGAAGGGGGCTGTTTACGGGCAAGGGCAAAGTGGTCATTTCTAGTACGTCAAATCATAGTGAAAATGATACCAGCAGAACGGGCTCGACAAGACGAAGAAGTGGGCTTTGGAATCATCTCAATCGGAGTTACGAGCAAAATGTTATAGCCCGACGAAGTTCAGGGACCAATCTGTGAAAAATCTTCAGCAAACAGGTCCCTGGCGGTTAAAACAGAAAACACATATAAGAATGCTCTTACTTAAAAGGAAAGCGTACTCCAGGGAGTACGTTTCCACTTATCCATACCGGCAGTGGCGGGGCCGGGCTTGGGTCGCTGACGTGCAGGTCCCACGGGGTGGGGCCCGTCACTTATCCACGCTGGCGAGTCTGACTCAACGTGGACCGGCCCCTGTGCGGCTGACTGGTGGGGTCGGGGAAAGAGGCGGGGCCCGCCTGGCCTCTGTCTTCTTCTTCCTCGCCCTGCTCCTGCACGGGACAGAGGAGGCAGGGGAGGGCGCGCCACCGGCGACGGGCCAGTCGGCTCCGGCCATTTCCGGAGTGGGCGGAGACACCGGTGGGCTCGAGAGGCCGCGGCGCTTCCATTCAGCGAGGAAACGGGCGCCGAGGAGAGACAGAACGACGGCGCCGCGCGGCTACAGCAAGCATAGGAGGCGGCGGCCGGTCTTGGGGACGGCGACCAAAGGGGCTCCGGCGGCTCGTGGAGGGGTGGGGGAGGCTTGGTGAGTAGTGGGAAGGCCTCTGGTGGTGGTGGATGAAAGGGAGGGGCTCGACTTCGAGCTAATTTGGGCGGAGCCGAAGCGCGGCCATGGCGGCGATGGAGGAGCAGGAGAGCACCTGGGGCTCGGGAAGAGGAGAGGGGTGGGGTAGTGGAGCGAGGTGTGGCGGATGGTGAGCTCGGACGAGGCCTGGGATGGCCTTATATAGGCGGGGCGAGAGGACCGAGCTGGATGCCGCCGTTCGGGTCCGGCCGAAGCTCTGGCGACGAGCAGCAGT
>LR738712.1:743177342-743264266 GCA_902687465.1 Secale cereale
CTAGATCGAGGCACTATGCAGGAGGGGCAGCAGGCACAGAGGAGGAAGACGCCATGGCGCGAGCAGAGCCGATCGGCTACAGAATGTCCATGGGCGCGCGACGACGAGCACCGACGGCGAAGCTGCTGGAGGGGGAGAGGGGTCCAGGGAGGTCGCGACGACGTGGGGAACACGGTAGACAGGTCCGTGCTCGCTGAGGCACCGAGCAGAGAAGGGGCCCGAGCAAGAAGCCATTCTGGGCGCGGCCATTGCACGCCAAAGCGGTGGTCACCGCGTGAGCTGGAGAGGAGAAAGAGGCCAAGGCTGTAGAATGATGTCTAGTGGTAAGTTTGTCCATGGTAGATGTTAACTGCGGTGGTAGCTCGGTGAAAACTGCTCTGGTTAAATGGTAATCATCGTTTGAAGTTTACTGCAGTAAAATTGACCATGAACTGGTGATCAACAGGAAAGGGTTTGGGGCCATAGAGTTTGTCTGCTATGTTTAGGGTAAGAAGGACTTTCATCCTGGTAACTTTGAGAAGATTTGGACCAATATTTAATGGAGTTGTTTCACAACTGCATAAATTGGCCCAGAAACAAGAACAGGATGAAGCACTCACATAGTGAATCCACTTGAGCTGAAACTTGGCCAGTCTTCGTCATTTGGTCATATAGAGATGATGTAAAAATTACATGCCATTTGGACTAGCCAAAATGGTACTCCCTTCACAAACATCCCTTCTGACCAGAAACTTAGGAAAAATCCTGAGGGAAAATGGCTACATAAAATGTGCCCAAAATGGGTGGAGCTACGTTATATGGGTAGGAGAAGGTCTTGGAAAATTGGAAGCCATAATGGAAAAAGATAAATTATACTTGCTTCACAAACTGAAATTTTGGACAACATCAAAGAATTGAAGATGAGCTCACATGGAGGCATGACATGAGCTCTACTTTAGTGGAGGGCTATGATATGATGATATGAGGGATCATGCAAAATGGAAACTCATTAGGATATGTCTAGCTTGCACCTCCTTCACAAAGCTTCTTTCTGGATAGAAATTTTGGAAACTCATTATTAAATAATTACTAGGAAAATGAGGTTGCATTTTGGCATGTGGCAATGATATGGACAGGAGAAGGTGTCCAAGGATTTTGAGGTCAATTGGGCAAAGATAAATAGCACTTCCTTCACAAAGTGCCATTTAGGGCAGAATAGAAAAATGAATATTGGTGAAATATTTTTTAACATGGCAATGCTTTTTTTGCCATTTTTTATTAAGATATGACCCAAACAATTTATGAGAATTTATTTGGGAATTTTGGAGTGATGGAAATATAGGTTGCTTCACAACCTAGGGCAGACAGGGTTATTCCTTTAATAGAAAAAGGAATATTCCCTAGAAATAGAATATTGAGGTTGGGCCAAGATGGAAATGGGAAGGTCTAGGGATAGATATGAGGATGACAAGCCACTATGGAAAGAAAGAAGAGGTTATCTTCTTCAGTTTCCCGACCACAGAGCCACGGAAAAAGAAATCTCAAGCAAAATCTCAGAAAAACAAAAGAAAAAGAAAGGGCCAAAAATCAGGTTGTGACACCCGGACGCACTTCCTTACGTGCGAAGATGTAGCTGGTGGGTCCCAGCAGTCAGGGGGAAACATTTTTTTCGCGAAATATGGTGGCCCGTCCGGTGGGTCCCCGCTGTCAGGTGGAGGAATAATTATTTTGCGCGTAATAAGGAGGCACTTCCTTGCTGCGGCCGTGGACCCAACTGTCAACCTCTCCACGTACAGTCCACGTCCGATGGACGCCGTTCCTTGACCACGTTGACCACGCCGCGCCAAGAGCACAAGGGCGGTGGACGACGGCGAGGCCTAGGAAGGGAACGACGCGGAGCCGGGGAAGACGCGGTAGTGGATGCCCACGCGTAGAGGAGTACGAGGGTTCACTGGTTCGCTGCGGTGTGAGGCTGCCGTCGCCGCAGAATAACAGGGGGTGTGGGTGAGTAGAGGGATGGCCTGGCCAGCGGTGGGAATAGTAGGGGGCGGTGAGGCCTCCGCGGCATCGCAACCGGCCACGGGAGGCAGGAGCACGAGGCACGACCGGCGCTGGTTTGGGCGGCTAGAGTAAGAAGACCAGAGGTTGAAGAAGCACTACGGCCGTTGGATGGACATCGTACGATCACTGGAGCTAGAATCGTGCATATTGACTGAGTGGACAAAGCCCTCCGTCCCCGTCAACTTAGTAGGCCCACAAGTCAGCCTGCCACTATACTGGGTCCCAGCTAGCAGGGGGAGTGTTCATTTTTTTGTGCGTAATAAGGAGGCCCTTCCTTGCGTGCGAAGATATAGCTGGTGGGTCCAAGCTGTCAGCGGCGGTAACGTTTTTTTCGCAAAATACAGAGGCCCTTTCAGTGGGTCCCAGATGTTAGGTGGAGGAATTATTATTTTGCGCGTAATAAGGAGGCATTTCCTTGCATGCGGCCGTGGACCCATCTGTCAGTCTCTCCATGTACAGTCCACTTCAGATGCATGTCGGTCATTGACCACGTTTACCAGGCCGAGCCGAGAGCACCAGGGTGGTGGACGACGACGAGGCCTAGGAAGGGAACGACACGGAGGCAGGGAAGACTCAGTAGTTGTTTCCCACACGGAGGGGAGTACGACTGTACGAGGGTTTACTGGTTTGTCTGCCGTCGTCGGAGAATAACAACAGGTGTGGGTGAGTAGAGGGATGGCTAGGCCAGTGATGGGAGTACGGTGGGGCGGTGAGGCCTGCGCGGCAGCAGAGCCGACCGCGGGGACGAGGGAGCAGGCAGTCCCGCCGGTGCTTGTTTGAGCGGCTGAAGCAGGAAGAGCAGAGATTGAAAAAGGACGACGGCCGTTGGATGGACATCCAACAGTCACTGCTTGCGCGTCAACCTTTTTTTAGGAAAGCCTCAAATCTGTTGAAAACATCATACATCCCATCTGCCAGTATTTCTAATAATTTACAGCCCATTTGCTAATTCTTAAGGTTTTTTTTGGATCCCATATTCTTTGCATTACAGCCCATATTGTGGCCACGGTTAAATTTTTTTACGAAATTTTGCATATTTCGGTGCGGTCCGAACTGTTTTTAATCCTAAAATTTCGAGTCACATTCAAACTGATTTAAAAAATACATGTATATCAATATAAAATCCAACAAATTGTCCATGCATAAAAATCAATGCAATTTAAAATCTCGAAATGAA
Source organism: Secale cereale (assembly GCA_902687465.1). Lineage (NCBI taxonomy): Eukaryota > Viridiplantae > Streptophyta > Magnoliopsida > Poales > Poaceae > Secale > Secale cereale. The sequence continues at coordinate 743,180,560 of LR738712.1, forward strand.
AAAAGAATTGAAACTAATTGCCGGTTTGATGTGTTTTAAAAATGTACAACCCATTTCTCATTACTGATAGGCCATTTTCTCGGCCAGCCGAATGAAGTTCTCCTCGTCTTGAAAGATTTGCAGCCCAACAGGCCTGACAAAGCGACTTACTTGGCAAATCGCAAAAAAAACTAGGCTGTGGCCATGGACCCAGCTGTCAGCCTCTCCACGTACAGTACTCTTCCGATGGAAGTCGGTCGTTGACAACATTGACCACGTCGCCCCGAGAGTACCAAGGACGGCGAGGCCTAGGAAGGGACGACGTGGAGACGGGGAAGACGCGACAGTGGATGTGTTGGAAATATGCCCTAGAGGCAATAATAAAAGAGTTATTATTATATTTCCTTGTTCATGATAATCGTTTATTATCCATGCTATAATTGTATTGATTGGAAACTTAAATACATGTGTGGATAAATAGACAAACTTTGTGTCCCTAGTAAGCCTCTTCAGGACTAGCTCGTTGATCAAAGATGACCGTGGTTTCCAGGTCATAGACATGAGTTGTCATTTGATAACGGGATCACATCATTAGGAGAATGATGTGATGGACGAGACCCAAACGTTAAACATAGCCTTTGATCGTATCAGTTATCGCTATAGTTTTCTGCATGTCAAGTATAAGTTCCTATCACCATGAGATCATGTAACTCACTGACACCGTAGGAGTGCCTTGTGTGTGCCAAACGTCGCAACGTAACTGGGTGACTATAAAGGTACTCTACAGGTATCTCCGAAGGTGTCTGTTGAGTTGACATGGATCGAGACTGGGATTTGTCACTCCGTGTGACGGAGAGGTATCTCCGGGCCCACTCGGTAATACGTCATCTCAATGAGCTCAAAGTGACTAAGTAGTTAGTCACGGGATTATGTATTACGGAACGAGTAAAGAGACTTGCCGGTAACGAGATTGAACTAGGTATAGAGATACCGACGATCGAATCTCGGGCAAGTAACATACCGACGAGACAAAGGGAACTGTATACGGGATTGCCTGAATCCTTGACATCGTGGTTCATCCGATGAGATCATCGAGGAACGTGTGGGAACCAATATGGGTATCCAGATCCCGCTATTGGTTATTGACCTGGGAGTGTCTCGGTCATGTCTGCATAGTTTCCGAACCCGCAGGGTCTACACACTTAAGGTTCGGTGACGCTAGGGTTGTTAGTGAGAACAGTGCATGGTAACCGAAGTTTGTTCGGAGTCCCGAATGAGATCCCGGACGTGACGAGGAACTCCGGAATGGTCCGGGGATGAAGATTGATATATTGGATGATGGGAATCGGAGTCCGGAAGTGTTCCGGGGAGCACCGGGGAGTCGTCGGATGACCGAAAGGAGTTTTGGGGGGTCCCGGCAAGTGTTGCGGGCCTCATGGGCCAAAAGGGGGGAGGCACATCAGCCCACACAGGGGCTGTGCGCCCCCCCACAGGCCTCCCACGCAGCAAGGAGGGTGGGGGCGCCCCTAGGGCAGCCGCACCCCCTAGGCTTGGGGGGCAAGGCGCCTGGGGGGGAAACCCTAGCCCTGGCCGCCACCCCCCCTTGGCCGCCCCATCTGGCCCTGGCCGCCGCCCCCTAGGGGGAACCCTAGGGGCGCCCCCTCCCCTCTCTCCCCCCTATATAAAGAGAGGCAGAGGAGGGCAGCAACACAAGTTCGTGCCTCGGCGCTGCCCTCTCTCTCCCACGAATATCTTCGTCTAGTTTGCAGTGCTTGGCGAAGCCCTGCTGGAATTCCTCCACCACCATCTCCACCACGCCGTCGTGCTGCTGGGTTTCTCCGTCAACTTCTCCTTCCCCCTTGCTGGATCAAGAAGGAGGAGACGTCCCCGAGCTGCACGTGTGTTGAACGCGGAGGCACCGTCCGTTCGGTGCTGGGATCTTCGGCGATTTGAATCGCGGCGAGTACGACTCCATCAACCGCGTTCTTGAACGCTTCCGCTTAGCGATCTACAAGGGTATGTGGATCCGACTCTTCCCTCGTAGATGCATCTCCTAGATTGATCTTGGTGAGCGTAGGAAAAATTTTGTTTCCCATGCAACGTTCCCCAACAGTGGTATCAGAGCTAGGTTCTTGCGTAGATGTTTTCACGAGTAGAACACAAAGGGGTTTGTGGGCGTTGATGTTTAGATTGCTTCCCTCCTTGGTCTTTCTTGATTCAGCGGCATTATGGGATGAAGCGGCCCGGACCAACTTTACATGTCCACGTACATGAGACCGGTTCCATCGACAGACATGCGACTTTTGTTGCATAAGATGGCTGGCGGGTGTCTGTCTCTCCTATCTTAGTTGAATCGGATTCGACGAAGGCGGTCCTTGTAGAAGGTTAAATAGCAACTTAAATATCACCGTTGTGGCTTTGCGTAGGTAAGAAGCGTTCTTGCTAGATACCCATAGCAGCCACGTAAAACATGCAACAACAAATTAGAGGACGTCTAACTTGTTTTTGCAGGGTATGTATGTGATATGATATGGCCAAAGACATGATGAGATATATTTGATGTATGAGATGATCATGTTGTAATAGTTAATATCGACTTGCATGTCGATGTATACGGCAACCGGCAGGAGCCATAGGGTTGTCTTTAATTTTTGTATGACCTGTGTGTCAATCATTAAGCGCTATGTAATGCTTTACTTTATCACTAAACGGTAGCAATAGTAGTAAGAGCATGGTGGGCGCGCGACAACCCCGATGGCGACACGATGATGGAGATCATGATGATGGGGATCATGGTGTTACGCCGGTGACGATGGAGATCATGCCGGTGCTTTGGAGATGGAGATCAAAAGCACGAGTTGATGGCCATATCATGTCACTTATGATTTGCATGTGATGTTAATCCTTTTATGCATCTTATTTTGCTTAGGACGACGGTAGCATTATAAGATGATCCCTCACTAAAATTTCAAGATAAAATTGTGTTCCCCCCGAGTGTGCGCCGTTGCGAAGGTTCGTCGTTTCGAAGCACCACGTGATGATCGGGTGTGATAGACTCTACGTTCGCATACAACGGGTGCAAGCCAGTTTTGCACATGCAGAACACTCGGGTTAGACTTGACGGGCCTAGCATGTACAGACATGGCCTCGGAACACGGAAGACCGAAAGGTCGAGCATGAGTCATATAGTAGATATGATCAACATGAAGATGTTCACCATTGACACCACCTCATCTCACGTGATGATCGCACTTGGGTTGGTGGATTTGGATCATGTCACGCTCGGATGACCAGAGGGATGTCAATTTGAGTGGGAGTTATAAGTAATTTGATTAGTTAAAACTCACTTATCATGAACAATAGTCTAAGATGTCTTTGCAAATCTTTTGTTGTAGATGGCTCCCGCAGTAGCTCCCCTGAATTTTAATGCGTTCCTAGAGAAAACTAAGCTGAAAGATGATGGGAGCAACTTTGTGGACTGGCTCCGCAATCTGAGGATCATCCTCACAGCTGCCCAAAAGGTTTATGTCCTAAATGCACCGCTAGGTGAACCCCCCGCTCCGGCCTCTGTGGACGTTATGAACGCCTGGCAGTCGCGTGCGGATGACTACTCAGTAGTACAGTGTGCCATGTTGTATAGCTTGGAAGGAGGACTTCAAAGGCGTTTTGAACGTCATGGAGCATATGAGATGTTCCAGGAGTTGAAGTTCATCTTTGAGAAGAATGCCAAGATCGAGAGGTATGAGACCACCGATAAATTCTTTGCTTGCAAGATGGAGGAGAATTCGTCTGTCAGTGAGCACTTACTGAAGATGTCTGGGTACTATACCCGCATAGCTGATCTGGGACTTGTGTTCCCGGAGGAGGCTATCATTGACAGAATTCTCCACTCACTCCCACCTAGCTACAAGAGCTTCGTGCAGCATTATAACATGCAAGGGATGAACAAAACCATCGCCGAGCTGTTTGCAATGCTGAAAGTCGCTGAGTCAGATATCCAGAAGGAGTATCAAGTGTTGATGGTCAATAAAACTACCAGTTTCAAGAAGAATGGCAAGGGCAAGAAGGGTAACTCTAAGAAGGGTGGCAAGGCAGTTGCTCATCCAGTGAAGAAACCCAAGGCTGTGCCCAAGCCAGAGACTGAGTGTTTCTATTGCAAGGGGAACGGCCACTGGAAGCGGAACTGCCCCAAGTATCTGGCAGACAAGAAGGGGGCCAACAACAACAACAAGCAAGGTATATGTGATATACATGTTATTGATGTGTACCTTACCAACTCTCGTTGTAGTGCCTGGGTATTTGATACCGGTTCGGTTGCTCACATTTGCAACTCTAAACAGGAACTACGGAATAAACGGAGGCTGGCGAAGGACGAAGTGACGATGCGCGTGGGGAATGGTTCCAAGGTTGATGTGATCGCCGTCGGCACGCTCGCTCTTCGATTACCATCGGGATTAGTTATGAACCTGAATAATTGTTATTTAGTGCCTGCGTTGAGCATGAACATTATATCTGGATCTTGTTTAATGCGAGACGGTTACTCATTTAAATCAGAGAATAAAGGTTGTTCTATTTATATGGGTAATATCTTTTATGGTCATGCACCCGAAGTAGGGGGTTTATTCCTATTGAATCTCGATAGTGATGATACACATGTTCATAACATTGATGCCAAAAGATGTAGAATTGATAACAATAGTACCACTTTCTTGTGGCACTGCCGTCTGGGTCATATCGGCGTGAAACGCATGAGGAAGCTCCATGCTGATGGACTTTTGGAGTCTCTTGATTTTGAATCACTTGACACATGCGAGCCGTGCCTCATGGGCAAGATGACTAAGACCCCGTTTTCAGGAACAATGGAACGGGCAAGTGACTTATTGGAAATCATACATACTGATGTGTGTGGCCCGATGAGTGTCACGGCGCGCGGTGGATATCGTTATTTTCTCACCTTCACTGACGACTTAAGTAGATATGGGTATATTTACTTGATGAAGCATAAGTCTGAAACGTTTGAAAAGTTCAAGCATTTTCAGAGTGAAGTTGAGAATCATCGTAACAAGAAGATCAAGTTCCTACGATCTGATCGAGGGGGAGAGTATCTGAGTTATGAGTTTGGCAATCACTTAAGAAAATGTGGAATTGTTTCACAGTTGACGCCACCTGGAACACCACAGCGTAATGGTGTGTCCGAACGTCGTAATCGAACCCTATTAGATATGGTACGTTCTATGATGTCTCTTGCCGATTTGCCACTATCGTTTTGGGGATATGCGTTAGAGACGGCTGCATTCACTTTAAATAGGGCTCCATCTAAGTCCGTTGAGACAACACCGTATGAACTATGGTTTGGTAAGAAACCTAAGTTGTCTTTTCTCAAAGTTTGGGGTTGCGATGCTTATGTCAAAAGGCTTCAGCCAGAAAAGCTCGAACCCAAAGCGGACAAATGTGTCTTCATAGGATACCCAAAAGAGACGGTTGGGTACACCTTCTATCTCAGATCCGAGGGCAAAGTGTTTGTCGCTAAGAACGGGTCCTTTCTCGAGAAAGAGTTTCTCTCGAAAGAATTGAGTGGGAGGAAGGTAGAACTTGATGAGGTTATTGAACCTCTGCTTCAACCAGAGAGTAGCGCAGCACAGAAAGATGTTTTTGTGGAGCCTGCAACAGTTGAAGAGGAAGCCAATGATGATGATCAAGAAGCTTCTGATCAAGTTGCTACCGAACCTCGTAGGTCGACAAGGGTACGCACTGCACCTGAGTGGTATGGTAACCCTGTCTTGGAGGTCATGTTGTTGGACAACAGTGAACCTACGAGCTATGGAGAAGCGATGGTGGGCCCGGATTCCGACAAATGGTTAGAGGCCATGAAATCCGAGATGGGATCCATGTATGAAAACAAAGTATGGACTTTGGAAGTATTACCTGAAGGGCGGAAGGCCATTCAGAATAAATGGATTTTTAAGAGGAAGACGGACGCTGACGGCAATGTCACCGTGTATAAAGCTCGACTTGTGGCAAAGGGTTTTTCACAAGTTCAAGGAGTTGACTACGATGAGACTTTCTCACCCGTAGCGATGCTTAAATCCGTCCAAATCATGTTAGCAATAGCTGCATATTTCGATTATGAAATTTGGCAGATGGATGTCAAAACAGCGTTCCTTAACGGTTTTCTTAAGGAAGAGTTGTATATGATACAACCGGAAGGTTTTGTCGATCCAGAGAATGCTGACAAAGTTTGCAAACTCCAGCGTTCCATTTATGGGCTGGTGCAAGCATCTCGGAGTTGGAATCTTCGCTTTGATGAGGTGATCAAAGCATTTGGGTTTGTACAAGTTTACGGAGAAGCTTGTATTTACAAGAAAGTGAGTGGGAGCTCTATAGCGTTTCTAATATTATATGTGGATGACATATTGCTGATTGGAAACAATATAGAACTTTTGGATAGCGTGAAGGGGTATTTGAACAAGAGTTTTTCGATGAAGGACCTCGGTGAAGCTGCTTTCATATTGGGCATCAAGATCTATAGAGATAGATCGAGACGCTTGATAGGACTTTCACAAAGTACATACCTTGATAAAGTTTTGAAGAAGTTCAAAATGGATCAATCCAAGAAGGGGTTCTTGCCGGTATTGCAAGGTACAAAGTTGAGTAAGACTCAATGCCCAGTGACTACGGAAGATAGAGAAAAGATGAGTGTCATCCCCTATGCTTCAGCCATAGGCTCTATCATGTATGCAATGCTGTGCACAAGACCAGATGTCAGCCTTGCCATAAGTATGGCCGGAAGGTTTCAAAGTAATCCTGGTTTGGATCACTGGACAACGGTCAAGAATATCCTGAAGTACCTGAAAAGGACTAAGGAAATGTTTCTCGTTTATGGAGGTGATCAAGAGCTCGTCGTAAAGGGTTACGTCGATGCAAGCTTTGACACTGATCCGGATGACTCTAAGTCTCAAACCGGATACGTATATATTCTCAACGGGGGAGCGGTAAGCTGGTGCAGTTCCAAGCAAAGCGTGGTAGCCGATTCTACATGCGAAGCGGAGTACATAGCTGCCTCGGAGGCGGCAAAGGAAGGTGTCTGGATGAAGGAGTTCATAACAGATCTTGGAGTTGTGCCTAGTGCACTGAACCCAATGACTCTGTTTTGTGACAACACTGGTGCCATTGCTCTAGCCAAGGAACCAAGGTTTCACAAGAGAACCAGACACATAAAGCGACGCTTCAATTCCATCCGCGATTCAGTCAAGGAGGAGGACATAAGCATTTGCAAAGTACACACGGATTTGAATGTTGCAGATCCGTTGACTAAACCTCTTCCACGGGCTAAGCATGATCAACACCAAGACTCTATGGGTGTTAGATTCATTACCTTGTAATGCTAGATTATTGACTCTAGTGCAAGTGGGAGACTGTTGGAAATATGCCCTAGAGGCAATAATAAAAGAGTTATTATTATATTTCCTTGTTCATGATAATCGTTTATTATCCATGCTATAATTGTATTGATTGGAAACTTAAATACATGTGTGGATAAATAGACAAACTTTGTGTCCCTAGTAAGCCTCTTCAGGACTAGCTCGTTGATCAAAGATGACCGTGGTTTCCAGGTCATAGACATGAGTTGTCATTTGATAACGGGATCACATCATTAGGAGAATGATGTGATGGACGAGAACCAAACGTTAAACATAGCCTTTGATCGTATCAGTTATCGCTATAGTTTTCTGCATGTCAAGTATAAGTTCCTATGACCATGAGATCATGTAACTCACTGACACCGTAGGAGTGCCTTGTGTGTGCCAAACGTCGCAACGTAACTGGGTGACTATAAAGGTACTCTACAGGTATCTCCGAAGGTGTCTGTTGAGTTGACATGGATCGAGACTGGGATTTGTCACTCCGTGTGACGGAGAGGTATCTCCGGGCCCACTCGGTAATACGTCATCTCAATGAGCTCAAAGTGACTAAGTAGTTAGTCACGGGATTATGTATTACGGAACGAGTAAAGAGACTTGCCGGTAACGAGATTGAACTAGGTATAGAGATACCGACGATCGAATCTCGGGCAAGTAACATACCGACGAGACAAAGGGAACTGTATACGGGATTGCCTGAATCCTTGACATCGTGGTTCATTCGATGAGATCATCGAGGAACGTGTGGGAACCAATATGGGTATCCAGATCCCGCTATTGGTTATTGACCTGGGAGTGTCTCGGTCATGTCTGCATAGTTTCCGAACCCGCAGGGTCTACACACTTAAGGTTCGGTGACGCTAGGGTTGTTAGTGAGAACAGTGCATGGTAACCGAAGGTTGTTCGGAGTCCCGGATGAGATCCCGGACGTGACGAGGGTCTCCGGAATGGTCCGGGGATGAAGATTGATATATTGGATGATGGGAATCGGAGTCCGGAAGTGTTCCGGGGAGCACCGGGGAGTCGTCGGATGACCGAAAGGAGTTTCGGGGGGTCCCGGCAAGTGTTGCGGGCCTCATGGGCCAAAAGGGGGGAGGCACATCAGCCCACACAGGGGCTGTGCGCCCCCCCACAGGCCTCCCACGCAGCAAGGAGGGTGGGGGCGCCCCTAGGGCAGCCGCACCCCCTAGGCTTGGGGGGCAAGGCGCCTGGGGGGGAAACCCTAGCCCTGGCCGCCACCCCCCCTTGGCCGCCCCATCTGGCCCTGGCCGCCGCCCCCTAGGGGGAACCCTAGGGGCGCCCCCTCCCCTCTCTCCCCCCTATATAAAGAGAGGCAGAGGAGGGCAGCAACACAAGTTCGTGCCTCGGCGCTGCCCTCTCTCTCCCACGAATATCTTCGTCTAGTTTGCAGTGCTTGGCGAAGCCCTGCTGGAATTCCTCCACCACCATCTCCACCACGCCGTCGTGCTGCTGGGTTTCTCCGTCAACTTCTCCTTCCCCCTTGCTGGATCAAGAAGGAGGAGACATCCCCGAGCTGCACGTGTGTTGAACGCGGAGGCACCGTCCGTTCGGTGCTGGGATCTTCGGCGATTTGAATCGCGGCGAGTACGACTCCATCAACCGCGTTCTTGAACGCTTTCGCTTAGCGATCTACAAGGGTATGTGGATCCGACTCTTCCCTCGTAGATGCATCTCCTAGATTGATCTTGGTGAGCGTAGGAAAATTTTTGTTTCCCATGCAACGTTCCCCAACAGGATGCCCACACGGAGAGCAGTACGAGGGTTCACTGGTTCGGCTGCGGTGTGAGGCTGTCGTCGCCGCAGAATAACAGGGGGTGTGGGTGAGTGGAGGGATGGCCTGGCCAGCGGTGGGAGTAGTATGAGGGCGGTGAGGCCTCCGCGGCAGCACATCCGGTCACGGGAGGCAGGAGCAGGCGGCACGACCGGCGCTGCTTTGGGCGGCTGGAGCAAGAAGACCAGAGGTTGAAGAAGCACTAAGGCCGTTGGATGGACATCGTACGGTCACTTGAGCTAGAATTGTTCATATTGACTATGTTGACAAAGCCCTCCGTCCCCGTCAACTTAGTAGGCCCACAAGTCAGCCTCCCACTGTGGTGGGTCTCAGCTGGCAGGTGGGTATTCATTTTTTTGTGCGCAATAAGGAGGCACTTCCGGTGGGTCCGAGCTGACAGCGGGGGAAACGTTTTTTCGCGAAATACGGTGACCCGTCCGGTGGGTCCCAGCAGTCAGGGGGAAACGTTTTTTTCGCAAAATATGGTGGCGCATCCGGTGGGTCCCTGTTGTTAGGTGGAGGAATCATTATTTTCCGCGTAATAAGGAGGCACTTCCTTGCTGCGGCTATGGACCTAGTTGTCAGCCTCTCTACGTATAGTACACTTCCGATGGAAGTCGTTCCTTGACCACGTTGACCTCGCCGCGTTCCGTTGCATGCATGCGTCCATTGGCGTGGGGGCGTCCCCACTGTCAACCTCTCACGTACAGTCATCTGCCGATGACTCTCGGTTGTTGACCACGTTGACCACACCGTGTCGAGCGCACCAAAGGCCGGTGGACGACGGCGAGGCCCCAGACTGGAACGACCCGGAGATGGGGAAGACGGGGCAGTGGAGTCGCAGATGGAGAGGAGTGGGAAACTTGACTGGTTCGGGTGCGCAGCAGCACAGCCGCGGTGCCGCCCACGGGAGACAGGAGCAAGAACAGAGGTTGAAGAAGGAGCATGGCTGTTGGATTAACATCCAATGGTCCAGCTACTAGAATCATTTGTTGATTAAGTTGACAAAGCCCTGCGTACATGTCCGCTTAGTAGGCCCACAAGTCAGCCACCAAATCTGACGGGTCCCAGCTGTCAACGGGAGGAATAATTGTTTTCGCATAACAAGGAGGCACTTCCTTCCGTGCTAAGAGCCAGTGGGTCCTAGCTGTCGCGTGGAGGAAACATTTTTTTGCAGATTAATAAGGAGGTACTTTCCTTGCGTGCGACCATGGACCTCGTGGGTCCCAGCCATCAGGCTCTCCACATACAATCCTCTTCCGATGACTCTCGTTTGTTGACCACGTCGCACCGAGTGCAGCGAGGTGGTGGACGACGGCAAGGCCCCGAACGGGAACGACTCGGAGATGGGAAGACGCGGCAGTGGAGTCGCAGATTGAGTGGAGGAGAAGGGTTATAACTGGTTCTGGTGTGGCGTGGGGCTGCAGTCGGTGGAGAATAACATGAGGTGTGGAGGGGTGGAGGGATAGCCTGGCCGGCGGTGGGGTAGCGCTTCGCAGCGATGCGTGCTAAGCAGAGCCGCTAGCCGCCGGAGGCTGGACCAGGCGGTCCCGGCGACACTGGAGGAAGAAGACGAGAGATTGAAGGTGCATGCCAACTGTCAGGGATATTACTAGCACGTATAAACCGGCTAGGGAGATCCGGATTACTTTAATGTAGCTGTGTTATTATAAGCTCAGTAGAGGTTACGGCCCATGAAGGCTTAGGGCCGATATGTAAAGTTTACGGTTTATAAATCATCCTATCATGTAACTTGAGGCATAAGATAGAAAGGGCAAAGACCGAGGCGGACACGATTATGAACCGACCTCGGGACTCTGTAAACCGGACCGGGCGTTGCCTCCTATATAAAGGGACGACCCGGCGACGGTTCAGGGACAAGCAACAACCCGTCGAGACACAGGCAAGCAATCCGCTCCCTGTTCATCGACGCCCAAGCAATACCAAACCAAACTAGACGTAGGCTTTTACCTTCATCGAAGGGGCCGAACTAGTATAAAACCCTCTGTGTTCTTTGTGTGCTTTAACCTCTTCAAGCTAACCCGCGTGATGGCTCCACACCTAAGTCCTCTAAACCGGACATCTGCCGTGCTAATTCCACGATAGTTGGTGCCCACCGTGGGGCTATCGCACGATGGTTAAGAGTTCTTGAAGGGAAGCTTTGAAGGACTCAAGGGTTACGCGGTCGGCCGGATGACCAAGAGTCGCCGCGGCCGGATCTACATCAACGACGCAGGCTGGGGCCCTGAGGCCGATTCAATCGAATACGGGTACCGGGTCCCCTTCGGCGGCATCCACGTCTTCATCGGCAAGATTGGTGAACCGGGACCTGAGCCGGACATCTTCCCCAACATCGTCGAGCCGGTTCAGCGTGCGAGATCGGCCCGGATTCAGCCCGCCATGAAGCATGTTTTCGTGGGAGCAATACATGGAGTCCAAGCCGAGGACGAATCGGATTCTGGTGGCGAGACAGTTGTTTATTCCGACGATGAATCTTCATCCGGAGAGACCGAATCTTTGTATCTGTTGCGGGACGGTCGATCCGGGGGTGTATCCGACGGTGATAGTATTCCGGACCCCTTTGATCCACCAAACCGGGTGGCTGTCTTTATGGCCGGATCACAATCTGCGCAGCAGCCCACGGTGACTGGGGTGTTCACAGCAGAGGTAACTGGTGCAGGTGCAAGCAACCAAGCCCCCTCACCCTCTGACGCTCTATCCGCCTTGGTTGAGGAGTTGACAGCCCGTGCAGTAGCAGTGGTGGATCCTGCTGACAAGGCGCAACATGATGCAGAGATCCTTCAGTTAAAGGGCCGGATCGAACAAGCTAAACGGGATCTGGATGCAGAGAAAGCTACGATAGTAACAAGGCAAGCAGAGCTGGATTCTCAAGCTTTCCGGCTCAGGATGGATCAGGTCTCTGCGCAGGAAGTGAGGAACAGAAGATATCAGACTCGTCTATCGCCGGTCTATGAGGCGATGAATCTCTTTGGCACACCAGGAGCGGGAGCCAGCAATAATTTAGAAGTAAACCGGAGGGGAGCCCCAGCAACAAGCGGACCGGTTCAACAACCAACCGCGGAGCAAAATCGTCGGATTATACCCACACCGCACATCCCCACACCTCCTGGCCATTACTCAAACCCACTGGATAACATCGTTGCCGCCGCTTCACGGCTGGCCGCTTTACCCATTGAGGGAACATCCCCTGTGGCGATGGAAGCACGCATGGTCAAGGAATTGCTGGACACAGCGTTGACACAGCAGCAGGCGTACTCCTACAGCAGGGAGAGACTTCATTCAACACCCCGCCACAGCAGGAGTTACACTAGGCATTGGGATGAACCGGAGGTGTCCAGCAGCGAGCGGAGACGTCACCGTCACAGGCAAGATAATCCAGCGGGAGCAGAGGCGCACGCCCAGGAGGCGATGAACCGGGCCAGACCTACTGCCCGCGAGGATACCCGTCAGACGACACCGGTTCACCCAACCACAGCAGAGACGGGGGTCACGACGAGTTCTTTTGGAGTACAGTGTCTTGTTCCCGCTTTACGAAGCGTAAGGTTACCCAAGGACTTCAAAGGACCGCGCAAGGTGCCCAACTATACGACAGATCTAGCTCCAGAGGCTTGGATTGAGAGCTATGAGATGGCCATGGAGATGCTGGAAGTAGATGAAGCGGCGTGCGCAAAGTATTTTACCATGATGCTCGAGGGTACAGCCCGGACGTGGTTAAAGGGCTTACCACCTAACTCCATCGGATCATGGGGTGAGCTGTGTCGCCAGTTTATCAAAAATTTCAAAGACACGTGCAAGCAACCGATGTCAATAGTGGACTTGGTGGCATGTGTTCAAGGAGAACAGGAGCCTACGAGCACCTGGGTCCGGCGAGTGTCAGAAATCTTACACTCTTCCAATAGTATCAATCCTAGTACGGCAATAGTGACACTGGAAAACAATTGCCGGTTTGAGTCTCTGAAGTTGAAGTTGGGACGGCTCAAGCGGGATTGTAATGACATGGGGACACTCATGAGCGCTCTGGTGAAGTACGGGGACTCTAACAACACTAAATACCCAGAAGCGGATGGAGACAAGTCCGGAAAAAGCAAACAAGTCTGGTAAACCGGCGCAGGCTAATCCGGCAGGAGCAAGCTTCAATGGTAAGCGAAAGGCAGAGGGTAGCTCTGATTTTGTGACCAATACCAATGTTCAAGGAAACTTTGAATGCCGCAAGGGTAGGCCACCTCCACGGAGCGGCGGAGGATTCATTAATCTGGATCAACAGTTGAACGAGCCTTGCCCGAAGCATAGCACGGAGGAACGCCCAGCTAAACACACATGGGGGCAATGCCGGGTCATGGTAGAGGCCATGAGCCGGGCCAAATTTGACAACGGACCACCGGGCGGCGGCTCAGGTCCCGAATTTCATGGTCCGGGTCACCAGGGTAATGGATCCGGATCAGGATATCATGGTGGCAACAATGGCTACAACCAAGGAAACCACCAGCAGCATGGTCAGGGCGGTTACAATAACCAAGGCAACCATCAGCATGGTCAGGGTAGTCATAATAACCAAGGCAATCAGCAGCGCCAGCAGTAGCAGCAATCCGAATATCAGAGTAATCTGAAGGAGCTAAGTAGTGGATAATATCATGTATTCACTACGAGTTTGTGCAAACGAGATCAAAAAATCATAAAGCGGGCGGTACACGCGGTTGAACCGGCAACACCACGTTTCCTGCACTGGTCGGAACAACCTATTGTGTGGAGCAGAGAGGATCACCCGCCGCGGATTGATAATCCGGGCCAGTTGGCCTTAGTGGTGGCACCACAGGTGGGTGGCTACAAGTTCACCAAGGTACTCATGGACGGCGGCAGCAGCATCAACATCTTATATTACGAGACTTTCCGTCGCATGGGGTTAACGGACAAGAAGCTAAGACAGTAAAATATGGTGTTCCATGGAGTGGTGCCAGGTAAATCAGCTTACCCAGTTGGGAAAATTGATCTAGAGGTTACCTTTGGGGATGAACAGGATTCCAGGTCAGAGACAATAACCTTTGAAGTTGTGAAGATCCGGAGCCCATATCATGCCCTGTTTGGACGGCCGGTTTATGCCAAGTTTATGGCTAGACCGTGCTATGTTTATCTACAGCTCAAGATGCCGGGTCACAAAGGAACCATCACGGTTCACGGAAGTCGCAAGATCGCATTGGAGTGCGAGGAAGGAGACGCTGCCTATGCAGAGGCAGTATGTGCTACGGAGGAGTTGAAGTTCTACAAAGACAACGTTGACCCGGCAGATATGTCCCCGTTAAAGAAACCCACCACAGAGCATGATCCGGCGTTGAAATTCAAATCGGCAGAGGAAACCAAACAAGTTGACTTTGTGCGAGGTGACTCATCCAAGCAGTTCACTATCAGCGCTAACCTTGATCCCAAATAGGAAAGCGCGCTCATCGAGTTCATCCGTGAGAACCGGGATATCTTTGCATGGAAACCTTCTGACATGCCAGGTATACAGAGGGAACTCGCTGAGCATAGTCTTAATATTGATCCAAAGTTTAAACCGGTCAAGCAGTATTTGCGCCGCTTCAATGAAGAAAGACGCAAGGCTATTGGGGAAGAAGTGGCCAGGCTTTTGGCCGCAGGGTTTATAGTTGAAGTGTTCCACCCGGAGTGGTTGGCTAATCCGGTTCTGGTGTTAAAGAAAAATGGAAAGTGGAGGATGTGTGTGGATTACACAGACTTAAACAAGGCTTGTCCAACCGATCCTTTTGCTCTCCCCCGTATTGATCAGATCATTGATGCTACGGCGGGATGTGAGCGGCTAAGTTTTTTGGATGCATATTCAGGGTATCATCAGATCAAGATGGCGATTAAAGATCAGGAGAAGATAGCCTTCATAACTCCTTTTGGTGCCTTTTGCTACGTATCTATGCCTTTTGGGCTCAAGAGTGCCCAAGCAACTTACCAGCGTTGCGTACAGAACTGTCTTAAGGGGCAGATAGGGAAAAATGTCCATGCTTATGTGGATGACATTGTGGTGAAGTCGAGGAAGGAGGAGACGCTGATAGAGGACCTAAAGGAAACCTTTGATAACCTCCGGGTTTATAAGATGATGCTTAATCCGGAGAAGTGCGTTTTTGGTGTTCCAGCTAGCAAGCTCCTTGGATTCTTGGTGTCAAACAGAGGAATAGAAGCCAATCCAGAGAAGATCAAGGCAATCACATCCTTGACTAAACCAGCTTGCATCAATGATGTCCAGCGTATCGCCGGCCAGATTACAGCGTTAAGCCGATTCATCAGTCGTCTGGGAGAGAAGGCAATTCCGCTTTATCAGATGCTGAAGAAGACAGACCGGTTCATATGGGGTGATGCTGAAACGCTGCGTTTGAGGACTTGAAGCGGCAACTGGCAGAACCACCGGTCCTTGCTGCCCCTGTTGATAAGGAGCCGCTGCTGTTATACGTGGCCGCCAATGCCCGGGCAGTTAGCGTGGCAATCGTGGTCGAACGCAAAGAAGCAGGCAAGGAATATCCGGTTCAGCGCCCGGTTTATTATGTCCGTGAGGTTCTAATTGAGTCAAAACAAAGGTACCCACATTGGCAGAAGCTGGTGTATGGCGTGTTTATGGCAAACCGGAAGCTGAAGCACTACTTCCAAGGCCACCCAATAACTGTTGTCAGTTCAGCTCCATTGGGGGATATAATCCAGAACAGAGAAGCCACTGGCAGAGTAGCAAAGTGGGCCATTGAGCTTAGTAGGGCTGGACCAAAAGCTCGTAGCTCGCGAGCTTAGTGAGCGCTCGATAGTTTGGCTCGTTAAGCTCATAGGTCGCTTCTTAATGAACAGGGCTAATCATTGATTTTAGCTCGTTAAGCTTAACGAGCTTAACGAGCGAGCTAACGAGTTTCACGAGTAGCTCGTTAAGCTCATTAGTAACAACACAACACATATTTTTATCTTACGTGGCAAACTTTTTGTAGCACCTTAGCTCTCCTATTCAATCTAATCAATATAGGAGGGAACAAACTAGTATATTTCTTTTGTAGGCACCATATTTCATCTTAAAAACCACACATATGCACTCATAATGTAGATTGTAACACATTATAATCTGTTAACGAGCGCTCACGAGCGCTCATGAGCTTAACGAGCTTCAAACGAACCGAGCCAAGCAGGGTTTTCTGCTCGTTAATCTTAACGAGCTTAACGACCCGAGCCTTAATGAGCACGAGCTTAACGAGTATGAGCTTAACGAGCCGAGCAGCTCGTTAGTCCACCCCTAGAGCTTAGCCCACATGGATTGAAGTATGTACCACGTACTGCTATCAAATCCCAAGCGTTGGTGGATTTTATCAATGATTGGACAGAATTGCAAGCACCAGAGGAGAAGCCGGATCATACATACTGGACTATTCACTTTGACGGTTCAAGGCAATTAGAAGGCTCGGGGGCTGGAGTTGTGTTAACTTCCCCACGAGGTGACAAATTTTGTTATGTCCTCCGCCTAATGTTTCCTTGTACTAATAATGCAGCTGAATATGAGGCATTGCTTCATGGCCTGCGGATGGCTAAGGAGATGAACTTGAGCCAGGTCAAGTGTTTTGGTGACTCCGATTTAGTGGCACAACAAGTATCCGGTAAATGGGACTCTAAAGACCCTCTCATGGCGGCTTACCGATGAGAAGTTGAAGCAGTTGCAGGATATTTCAAAGGATATCAGGTGGATCATATAGACCGGCGGAAAAATGAAGCGGCCGATGCTCTAAGCCGGTTGGGATCTCAGCGTAAATCGGTGCCACCGAATACTTTTTTGGACGAGCTACACAGTCCGTCAGTTCAGGTACCATCGAAGGAAGATTTGGCTGTTCCTGATCCGGAGGCACAGCTGGTTGCGGCACTTCATGTTATTCCGGATTGGACGCTCCCTTACTTGGCGTACCTGAGCCGAGGAGAGTTGCCAGATGATGAGATTGAAGCAAGGCAGATAATCCGGCGGTCCAAGTCCATGAAAATTGTAAACGGGGAACTTCATCACCGCAGCGTTTCTGGAGCGTTCCAACGGTGTGTATCATCCGAAGAAGGCTGTGACATTCTTCGAGAGATTCATGAAGGGGATTGTGGTCATCACGCCGGTTCAAAATCATTGGTAGCTAAAGCTTTCCGTCATGGGTTCTACTGGTTGACAGCCCATGTTGATGCGGAGGATTTAGTCCGGAAATGCGATGCCTATCAGAAATTTTCACGGCGTGCTCTTGTTCCGGCACAGGAGCTGCGGATGATTCCAATTACTTGGCCGTTTGCGACTTGGGGGCTTGATATGGTTGGGCCTTTTAAACGATCCCAAGATCAAAAAACTCACCTGTTGGTCGCAGTGGATAAGTTTACAAAGTGGATTGAGGCAGAGCCTGTGAGCAAGTGTGATGCGGCAACAGCGGTTAAATTCATCAAGAATGTAATTTTCCGGTTTGGCTTTCCACACAGCATTATCACCGACAATGGCACCAATCTATCTAAAGGAGAGATGGAAGAGTTTTGTCAAAGGGAGCATATTCGCCTAGATGTGTCTTCTGTAGCTCACCCTCAATCCAATGGTCAAGCTGAAAGGGCCAATCAAGAGATTTTGCGAGGTATCAAGCCCCGGCTTATGACTCCCTTGCAAAGAACACTAGGGTGCTGGGTTGAGGAATTGCCCTCTGTCCTCTTGAGCATCAATACTACACCGAACAGGTCCACAGGATACACACCTTTCTTCACGGTGTACGGTGCTGAAGCGGTTCTTCCAAGTGACATCCGCCATGACTCACCACGGGTGGCGGCTTATGTTGAAGCAGCCAATGAGCAAGCAAGACAGGATAGTTTGGACCGGCTGGATGAAGAGCGTGACATAGTAGCAGCACGATCTGCAATTTATCAGCAGGACCTGCGCAGATATCACAGCCGCCGGGTTAAAACCAGGACGTTCCAGGAGGGGGACTTAGTACTCCGGCTCATCCAGGACCAGACGGATATGCACAAGCTATCCCCACCTTGGGAAGGGCCCTTTGTAGTCAGCAAGAACCTACACAACGGTTCATACTACCTGGTGGACGTTCGAGAACACAAAGACTCACGGACATCAAAAGAAGAGACGAAGAGGCCGTGGAACATTGCCCTCCTGCAACCTTACTACACTTGAGCCATGAGCTCCGCTTCATGTATCCTATATATATTATGATTAATAAATAAACCGGCACCCTTAGTAAACTGGGGAATCAGCCTTTTTTCTTCTAAATAAGTGTCTTATGAAAGTTAATACAGATACTTCGAACAGTCTATTTTGTTATGCAGGACAATTCTATAAAGGACCACACAGGACTTGCCTTTCAAGTGCAACTCCTTCATAGGAAACCCTACCTCCAGGATCACTAGGGGGCTACAGATCACATGTGAATCCTCGCGTAAATCTCTTCTAGTCCGGTTTAGATGATTGTCTTCACATCAGCGCCCCTTGGTTGATACATCCTTTGATGGCAAAAGAAAAAATGTTCTTGTCCCTTGGAGTACTTCCTTTGATGGCAAATGCAAAAATTCTTGCCCCTTGGTTGATACATCCTTTGATGGCAAAAGAAAAAAATGTTCTTGTCCCTTGGAGTACTTCCTTTGATGGCAAATGCAAAAATTCTTGCCCCTTGGTTGATACATCCTTTGATGGCAAAAGAAAAAAAAATTTCTTGTCCCTTGGAGTACTTCCTTTGATGGCAAATGCAAAAATTCTTGCCCCTTGGTTGATACATCCTTTGATGGCAAAAGAAAAAATGTTCTTGTCCCTTGGACTACATCCTTTGATGGCAAATGCAAAAATTCTTGCCCCTTGGTTGATACATCCTTTGATGGCAAAAGAAAAAAATGTTCTTGTCCCTTGGAGTACATCCTTTGATGGCAAATGCAAAAATTCTTGCCCCTTGGTTGATACATCCTTTGATGGCAAAAGAAAAAAGTTCTTGTCCCTTGGAGTACATCCTTTGATGGCAAAAGAAACAGTTCTTGCCCCTTGGAGTACATCCTTTGATGGCAAAAGAAAAAAAATCACTGCTCCTTGGATTGCACCTATTGATTGGCAAAATGAATCATAGCCCTTTGGGTCGCATCCATTGATTGGCAAATATGGAGCCTGGCAGCTCGCAAAAAGCCTCGACTACATGGTCTTATTTGCAAACAGTGTTTTGTGTTTGGTGATTTTTCAAAAGTTTTCTATGGTTTTTTTGATCCGGAACTGGGCAACTTCAAAGTTCACCACGTATTTACAAAGTCTGGGTCATAGAGCACCAGCATGATTTAAACCGGTGGTTACTATAACCCAGAACAATCATTGGGCAAATACCAACAGGGCCAAGAGCCTCATCAGAATCTACAATGTCCACCGGATTAAGGATGTCAAGCATGCTTAACTAAAGGTATGAACGTATTTTTAGGTATAACGCAGATACTCGTTCAAATATATATGCCTATGAGAGCAATATAATCGGTCCGGCGGTAAACCGCCAAGACATTTTCTTAGCGTTGTCTATGCAGATACAGGTAATATAAAGGATCAATCATAGCAGACAGGGGATTAAAATTGGCAGATGCCAAATCAAAGCTGTGACATCCGGATTAAGACGGAAAATGTTTCGAGCTATCCTATTACAAGGCACTGCAAGCCTGAACGGATTAAAGTTTTTCCCGGCAACAGATTACAGTAGCTAAGAGTTAAACTGAGCGGCTTATGCTTCTTCTTCCTGCTGCGAAGGCTGAGGGTCGGCTTGTTCCGGAGCTTCTTCGTCTTCTTGAAGCGGTTGAAAAGCAGGAACGCGCCAGTCGATCTTGGATAATGCACGGAAGTACATCTCTTCAGTAATGAGATTGGACGGATCAACATCTGGGGCGAAAGTATGGGCGCGCACTGGGGGGATTAGATTCTCGGTGTCATAAACCGGCCGGTCCACCCGCTCATTCTCTAAGTCGTATGCCGGATGATACCTGGTCAGGTCCGCTTCATCAGCAAGCTTGCTGGCAAGAGGGCGCATTTCCTTAGTTAAAGCACGAAGATCCTTGCCAGAGAAGGCAGATCCATCCTCCTTGTTGCTGGGGTACTCGTTCATAGCTTCCTCCGGATCAAAGTCCGGAACCCATGCCTTGGCTCTGGTCAGCGCTACAAGAGAGCCGGCCCGTGCGGCAGATTTCTTCACTTCTTCCAAGCGTACAGGCAATATAGAAAGCTTCTCCAAAGTACCTTGGATAGTAGTGGGGGCCGCTTTGTAATGGGACATCGCACTTATAATCCTTTGAGCGCTGGAATACAGCTGCTCAACCAGAGTATAAGAGGCCTTGAGTTTCTTCCGGATATCATCCCCAAGGTGGGTGATGTGTCGCCCTGCATATGATTATTACAGTTAAACCGGAGCAGAATAAAGATTGCAGAGATGAAAGCGTATGCAAATTAAGTACTTACCAAAGATAGCAGAGGTCATAAGCTCTATTTGCTGCCTTAAACCAGTCAGCTCTTGCGTCACCGGGTTAAGGGCCTCTTCAGCATCCTTTGCTCTTTTTCCAAGAGCATTCCTCTGCACCCCCCAGGCTGTCCGCTCCGCTTCAAAATCTTTTTTCAATTTTTCAGCATTGGTTAAGCTTAGCGCCAGCTCATCTTTGGCCTTGGCAGAAGCAGTTTCAGTGACAGCAAGTCTATTTCGGTGCTCAGTTACTTCTGCAGCCCTCCGGGTCAAGTCAGCCTACAAGAAAATCAAGTGGAGTAGATGACAATTAAGGCAAGTCTCAAGCACATAAGCAAGTTATCCACTTGACACTTGGGGGCTAATGGGCTGTTGAAGTATCAAAAGAGAGATTGAGACAAGTCCCAGACACATAAAACAAGTTATGCCCCTGGCACTTGGGGGC
The DNA here is from genome assembly GCA_902687465.1 of Secale cereale. Taxonomy (NCBI): domain Eukaryota; kingdom Viridiplantae; phylum Streptophyta; class Magnoliopsida; order Poales; family Poaceae; genus Secale; species Secale cereale. Next base: position 743,201,674 of record LR738712.1, read on the forward strand.
TAATGTAAGTTCATTTTCATACATTTGGAAGTACCGGTTCACCTACAACGAAGCTAAACCGGAACTTGGGGGCTACTATGACATAGACAGAAATATAAAGAAGGCAAAACAAAGACAAGTGAAGGAAGGTACCTCGTATTTATCTTCATCATATTCACCAAGCCCAATTCATAATCGCGGCTGGTATGAAGCCGGTTCAAATACCCAGAATAAAGTTCCTGGGCACTCAATTCGGCGTAGTTGGACAAGTCCGTGCTCCATTTGCCCTTCTCTTGTTGAAGCTTCTCCGCTTTAGCAGTGTGCTTGGCCAAGATGACAGGCTCAGCAGGAGCGGTAAAACCTGTCCCGGTTATCTGAACATCCGAAGAAGAAGCAGTGGCTGGCTGAGAAGGGGCAGCAGTAGGAGCCGGACTAGCAGAAGCCGGGTTAGTCCGAGGAGGGCTAACCCGGACAGGACTCGCCGGTTCAATAACATTTTCTACATTTGTATCTTCAGGAGCAGCAATGTCGTCATGGTCCATGGGAGCATGATCATCAAGCTGAATTGCAGGATCGCTCTCTGGAGGGATAACCTCATCCGGATCAGCCGCCGGATCAGCCGTAGTAGTCTCGGCAGCCGCTTTGGTGGCTTTCGCCTTTTTGCTAGGCTTGGGCTTGCTGAAAGAAATTGAAGAAACAATAAGAATTATCAAGGGACAAATACAAATATAAACCGGACGTGGAAAGGGACTTACCCAGGCACAGTCTTCAGTACAGGGACCTGTGTGGCAGTCGATTCACCAGAGGATGACAAAGGTGTCTCCTGATAGTTAGGATCAAACGGTTTAAGCGGTTTTCGTATAAGTCCGGCCTTTGGATGGAGAAAAGTTGGAAAAAGTAAAACCTCAGAGCGGCGCCTGCGAGCCGGAATGAGAGATATTTCGGAAGATTCTACTACATGGCCACTATGGCGTGTAGTCCGGCGGGCTTCATGTTGCTGCTTCTTCAAAAGAAATTTGGGGTCCACTTGAGCGTAAGGATGAGAAAAAGGGTACTTCCGGGATGCCCGACGAATTTTGGGCACCGGCGGTTCAGAATCTGAAGAAAGAGAGATTACCTCAATTTCTGCCGCTTTACTTCCTTCAGCCAAATCCTGTGGAAAGACACTGTTAACATAGATCTGGATAAAGAGAGATAAAAAAATATCAGGATCAACTCATACCTCAGAATCCGGATCATCTTCCTCAAGATGTGAACCGGAGCCAGCGGCCGCCTTCTTCTTCTTGACAGCGCATGTCTTCCGGCGTGGCTGTTTACCTGATTTGTCCTGAGGTTTTCTATTCCAAAAGGGATCGTTGGCCTGTGCAGGAGATGAAAGATAAATAGAAGATAATTGATATGGACGGATTAGAAACAAACAGAAGAGGTTAGAAAAAACTTACTGCTGGCAGTTTGTTCTTCTCATAGTATGGAGCCAATCCGGTTTGGCTACACTCTTCCAGAGAGACGTTGAGCATTTTCTTAGCGGATTCAGTAACTTCCTTCTCAGGAAGCATTACGTCGATGTGGCGTTGAGGGTCATCTGTCTTTCCTGTATACTCATACATCAAACCAGAGCGCCGGCTTAGGGGAAGGATGCTCCAGGCATGCCAACAACGGACGAAATCCACTCCGGTCAAACCGTTGGCCATAAAGGCCTTAAGCTTGGCAAGCTGAGGGGCAAACCGGGCCCGCTCTGAGGAACTAAGACGCTGCGGCAGGGGATGATCCTCAGGAAGACGATGTTCGCGGTAACCCGGCAGTGGGTTTTCTCCTTCAGGCGAGGTATCTTTGCAATAAAACCAGGATTGGTTCCAGTCCTTGGGGTGTGTATGGAGAGCAGCGTGAGGGAAGACAACATCTCTTCTCTTCTGAATGCTAACACTGCCCAGCTCTTGATGTGGTCCGGCAGTGAACTCTGTCCGCCGGTTTAAGTGAAAAAGTCCCGGAACAAATCCACCGACGGCTCTTCTTGAAGGTATACTTCGGAGAAGACTTGAAAATTGCACACGTTGGATATAGAATTCGGGCCTATATCTTGGGGATGGAGCTGAAAAGCAGCCAGCACATCCCGGAAAAACTTAGAACCAGGAGGGCTAAAGCCCCGGGCTATATGATCCAAGAAAACGATGACTTCTCCTTCTTTAGGGGTAGGAGGACACTCATTCCCTGGGGCCCGCCATTTCAGAACCGCTTGGGGGCCCAGGATACCAATTGAAGTGGCGTTGGTTAAGTCCTCTTCCGTAATGCGGGAAGGAACCCAGTTGCAACAAACAAACTGCTTGGCAGCCATCTGAGCAAAAGGAAAATGCTGAAAAAGTACAGTGCAACATCCGGATTATTAGGTACTGAAGCATAAACCGGAGTGTATCATCTAATTATATCGACGGTTTAGACAGGGGACTAATGGCATTGGCAACCCGGAAGCAGAGGTGAGACGAACTGCTGCCGGTTTATGATAACAAAAAAAGAGGAGGCTAAACCGTCGGGCTCATGGTTAATTCTTTGCAAGAGGAATATATGATCGGTCAAACCGGCGAGTAACTTGCAGATCTATTAAGACGAAGAAACAGGTTTCTACAGAAGGCTAAAGTAAAAATGGATCTAAGCGGTAAGAAAAAGATGAAATATACGCAAGTCTGACACAGGAAGAACTACGAAGGATTTCTACAGATCAAATGAATCTAAGGATTGAATCTAAAGGTCCGAATCTAAGTTTAAACTACGGAGCAGGAGCGCGTTCGAAACAAATCTAGGGTTTGAATCTACTGCAAATAGAACCTACAGGCTGAACAGCGAAGCTTCGAGTTTTCATGGCGGAAGCCATGGAGGAACCCTAGATTAAAGATCTGCAGCAAGAGGAAAGGAATACCTGAGAAAGAAAGGGACGGCGGCGAAGTACTCTGGACGCGTTTCAGGGTGATGCAGCGGCCTGACTGGACGACGGCGACGAGCTTGAAGGCAGCGGCGGAGCTTCGGGCGACGGAGGAAGAAGAAGTGTGGAAGGAAGAAAAAGGACAGGGCCCAGCGGTATTTATAAAGACTGGAGAGGCGAAACGGCAAGCGCGGGAATCAAGGAGGTCAGAGATTGGATAAAGATTCCATTGTCGCCTCGATTTTCGGGATAGCCTTTAAACAAAGGTAACAAACAGCTGTGAGCAATAAATGCGGAGGTGATGTCACGACAGATTGAGATGATTTCCGGAGATGACGTCATAGCCGGTTTACAAAGCAGAAAAGATACAATGAGGAAGTTTTTGCAAGATTTAGAAGACTGACATGAACAAGTTCAAATCACTCTGGGGCCTAATGTCAGGGATATTACTAGCAGGTATAAACCGGCTAGGGAGATCCGGATTACGTTAATGTAGCTGTGTTATTATAAGCTCAATAGAGGTTACGGCCCATGAAGGCTTAGGGACCATATGTAAAGTTTACGGTTTATAAACCGTCCTATCATGTAACTTGAGGCATAAGGTAGAAAGGGCAGAGACCGAGGCGGACACGATTATGAACCGACCTCGGGACTCTGTAAACCGGACTGGGCGTTGCCTCCTATATAAAGGGACGACCCGGCGACGGTTCAGGGACAAGCAACAACCCGTCGAGACACAGGCAAGCAATCCGCTCCCAGTTCATCGACGCCCAAGCAATACCAAACCAAACTAGACGTAGGCTTTTACCTTCATCGAAGGGGCCGAACTAGTATAAAACCCTTTGTGTTCTTTGTGTGCTTTAACCTCTTCAAGCTAACCCGCGCGATGGCTCCACACCTAAGTCCTCTAAACCGGACATCTGCCGTGCTAATTCTACGACACCGACCAAGTTGACAACGCCATGCGTAGGCTTTGACCTATTGACCCACATGTCAGCCTGCAAAAATGTGGCATATATTTAACCCATGTTTTCTAGAATGTACAGTCCATTTGCTGGGCTGGGTGAACAAATAATTTCGCGTCAATGCGGCCCATTTATATTATCTAAGAAATCCCAGCCCATTTGCACTTCCTTCAAATACACGAATTAGCTGGGCTCGTTATATATATAATGTTATGTTAGAAGGAGCAATTAATATCAAAAATAAACCGGAGAGACACATTTTTTATATACATAATTAACAAATTAGCGAGTTATTTCTAAAAAAATGAGCGCGTTATTATCATGTTGGTCCTTAAAATCTTCGCAAGCTTTTTGTATGCAATCACCAGGATTTTCCTTGCCGGTGAGTCAAAAACAAGCAGGATTTTCCTTGCCAACTTCTGTTAAACATTTACTTTTATAAGTTAATAACACATGGGATTTCTTTATAATGTATATATAAGTCTCTATAAAATATACAATAATAGTAATAATATAAATATGTATAATGTGGTTAAAAAAATACATTGGGCTATCGATCTTTAAGAAAAAACCCATAAGCCGGTATGGACCTAAAAAAATAAGTTGAAACCATTGTCACCGTATGTCGTTGGCTACGCATGTTAAAATACAAAACCTAGGCCTAGCTGATCCTTGTTCGCCCTCTGGAAAAAAATGATACCAGATCCCCGAGCAAACTAGATTATAGAGGGGGCCGGCGGCACGACTGAAGAAGCACATCAGGAGCGATTTCTTTTCTTCAGTGGATGGCTCTCGATGGTGTTTTTTTACTTGCCTATGCACCATACAACTTGTATTTTTAGCCTCTCAGTCCGTGGTGGACCAGCAGCCCATTTGCTGGGCGGGCCAACCTACAGAAACCAGCACTCGATTTTTCATCAAGCCCCAAAAACAACACATTACTATGTTTGGTTTGAGGCCGAAAACATTACGGCAGGGGTTGAGCGGGGGAGGGGGCAAGACAGAGCAAAAATATTAAAAAGAGTTGATGCGCCGTTGCTACCCTAACAAAGCAGGTGCAATTCTTCTCGGGAAGAAGGTGTGCCGTTGACACCCACACGTCACATACCCCACAGTAGGCATACTAACAAGTTCACACACAAGCACAACAGAAAAGGTAAACATTCGTATCAAACTCTGGTTCACAGGACACGTTCATATTCATAGCCAACATTCACTATCAACAACTCAAAAGATTCATATATACACAAGTTCAGCATGTCTATGGATCCAAATGATTGATAGATCATACAACAATATTCATAGATAATTCACAAAAAGATTCAGATATACACATGTTCAGTATGTTAATGCATCCAAATGATTGAGATCACAGCCAATATGATCCATGGACGAACTTTAATTACCTAGGGTAGAGACTGGTAAATGGTGTTCAGTCGGAGGTACTTCTTGCTAAAATTAATGCTTGTACGAGTAACCTTTCGAGTACATAAGAGGCAACACAGATAATCTGAACTTTGCTTTAGGTTTATCCTCCAATAGTGGCCTCGTGCCGAGGGAGGTTCGAGCAACTTGGCCACTACTTTCATCCAACTAGTTTACTGGCTCATCTTGGTCCTGCAGCTCGCCAAAATTCTACATTGCAGACTGGTAAATGGTGTTCAGTCGGAGGTACTTCTTGCTAAAATTAATGCTTGTACGAGTAACCTTTCGAGTACATAAGAGGCAGCACAGATAATCTGAACTTTGCTTTAGGTTTATCCTCCAATAGTGGCCTCGTGCCGAGGGAGGTTTGAGCAACTTGGCCACTACTTTCATCCAACTAGTTTACTGGCTCATCTTGGTCCTGTAGCTCGCCAAAATTCTACATTGCAGATGAGAAAGGAGGCGGTTGAGAAAATGAACAACCCAAATTTTTTGTGCAGTTCAACTGAAATGGAGCTTCCCTGGCGTGCAGACTGATTAAGTGCCAGATGAATATACACATCAACCAACTTGTCTGGAATCTTTAGACTCCATGCCATACAGTTCCCTACCATATCTGTCGATAACCAAAAGGCACAAGTTGGGACCAAAGACTGGATTGCGTTTTTCTGGGCTATGCGGCAAGCAATATTTTTAGCGTTCACTCTCCTAATACTAGGAGTTTGACAACTGGTTGACGCCGGTTGATACTCGAATGAATATATGCACTTCTTGTCAACATCGATGCTTGTCTGAGTGAACTTTGGAGTACATAGCAGCAGCATAAGTATCTGTCCATCTGATATTTTTGTGCATTTCTACTGAAATCACCCAATGCAATGATTTGCCTGCGAGTTCAGGCTCCAAGTTACTCCTTTATAAAATCGGCAAACAGTAGCACCATACCAAATTACCAATACATGACAAGCACAATAATCAAGATAGAGACCAGTACCAACCTGTGTGAGGTAGCATATCAATTACTTTTTCCTTTGACTGGAAGCCGAGATAAGCGAAGTGATTGACAACAAAGGAAGAAAGCAGGCCTAGATTAGCGATTGGCAGGAAAGGACAGAAGCTGCCGAGGCAATGAAGCACCCAAAGTTTTTGTGCAGTTCCACGAAAATCAAGCATCCCTGTTGGCACATATATTGAGAGAGTGAGATTACTATAATAGTGGGACTAGTTGATGAAACATACACTAACAAATAGAAGCACCCTCATTATCTTAGTGGGTAAAGTTAGCAACATAGTAGTCTTGCTTAAAGAGAGGTACTCCATCCGTCCGAAAATACTTGTCATCAAAATGGACAGAAAGTGATGTATCTAGAACTAAAATACATCTAGATACATCCTCTTTTGTCCATTTTGATGACAAGTATTTCTGGACGGAGGAAGTATTAGTTTATTTAATCAGTTCCAATTAGCTCAACACTCAAAGCATTTCCATGTATCATAGGTTGCAAAACTTTAACGTGCAAAGATAAAGGAGTTTCTCATGACAGTAGCACGATACAAATAGAGATGACAGCAAACTAAATATGGATGAAGGCCTTAGGCCCGTACCAACCTGAGGAAAAAAGCTTATTCATGTAGTCCCATAAGAAATGATAAAGCACTCACTGGAATCACTCAATAGTATATATTTTTGTGCACTTCAAATGTATGATTGAAATCACTCTTGTTTACCAGTGTTGAGATTATATCGAAAGATTATCAAGAACTTCCAGCAGAATTAAAGCACAGGCTGGGATACAGTTCATTGTATTGTCTTGTGTAGTTCCACTAAAATGTATGATTGGCACAACATGATCCCTATTTGCACAAGTAGGAACAAGGTGAAACCTTCATTAGCTTAGTGAGAAAGGATAGAAAGACATTAGCATATTACTCTAACAGTAGCATCAAATTCATGATGGACAATACACAAAACATTGCCTCATTGAACCAATGGTAATAAATTGACATGCAAAACAATAGCACTATTATGTCATGACACTAATAATATTCCCTCCCTGCTCCACCACATGATTTACCTCCATAGACAAACATACACACATACATGATTTAGCATAGGATGCTACTAAAGATTTGTTTAACTCCGACAGGAAAATTAGGCTGCAATAAATTAGTGGTACTTAAGTACTCCTAATTAATTAAGTGAGACAGCAGAAGTGGAAGGGCTCCGTGGAGGATCATCTCACATGTAAGGTAGTCGTTGCCGGAGCCCTTGAATGGCCTCGACTGAGGCCTCTGGCTTCAGCAAGATCGCCTTGGCACTGTTTATTCTTCTTCTTCCTCTTCATGCTTTGTTTCTCATTCTCCTCACCAGTTGGTGAAACCAAGTACTCCCTCCGTCTGGAAATACGTGTCATCAAAATGAATAAAAGGGGATGTATCTAGATGTATATTAGGTCTAGATACATCATTTTTTGTCCATTTTGATGACAAGTATTTTCGGACGGAGGGAGTACATGATTGGCCTTTTATTTCAGAATTGGTTTTGTCAGTGAGGGAGTACAAGTGTACTAGTAAAAAATAGCATTATTTTCTCATGGCAGTCGCAAAATAGAGATGAACACATGCATTAAATATCATTCTTACCTAAAGGAAGGTTATGGTGCCAATATGGATGATGAGGATTGGAACACAGATCTCCCTTTGTGCAGTTCCATCGAAATGAACCAACTGTTCCATTCTGACATTCCAGTTAAACATCACAAAAGTCACTTCTTTTAGAAGAGTTTCGTGCAGTGCACCAAAAGATCACAACAACAACTAGGTGAAATGGATATCCCTGTTTACACAAAAAGCTACAGAGGAAATAGTCAGAGTCTCAAACAATTATAGGCAAAAACATTTGGCTAAACTTGTCATGGCTTATAACAGTGGCATGACTCCATTTTTACCAGGGGCATTAGATTAAGAACAACTAAATATTTGGTATAAGGGCATGGGATAGTGGGTGCAGCAGCAGTCCAACACCATGTACCTAAACAGGGGCATAAAGTGGTGATTCATAGTTTGTTGCCCCGAGAAACAAACATCCAAGAAACATATCTGGTTTGGTCCCATTTTTGTTCACTCTAGACACCTACTCCTATGTGTGGATATCAAATCTAGTCCTGGTCATACCACTGTGTTCATCGTTACCCCTATATTTCCCTTTTCGACCAAGAGACCGGTTGGATGACCAGTCTGTACTACTTTCACCCCCTTTCCTTCATGTTTGTACCAAGTCCGATGTAATACATACTAAATTCCCCCACCCCCACTTTATTTCTTGTTTAAACCAAGTACAAGATTCGACTCCATGAAGTAGCTTTACCTCTAACAATAGAAGAAAAAAAGGTGACATTGGACCATCCGATCGAGAGGGGCTGAGAGGTAGAAAATGATGCACATGCAGCGACGTAGCAAGCTGGGGAAGTAGAGCTAAGGCGGTTTCGAAGGAAGATATACCTGAAGGTCGTCGGGATGTGGATAGGTAGGCGGCGGGAGGCCGGATCCGCCCACACTAGGGCAACGACGAAGGGATCGGAGGACCTCCCGCGTCGGCGCTCGGCCTGAGATAACGGTGCGGCCAGCAGGGGGTCTCCTCCCTCGCTGTCGACGACGGCCTAAATGCTGCCCCCGCCCCCCTTCACCGGCGGAGGGGGATACGTCCGGATATGTAACCAGCGGTGAGGATAGAAAGACAGTGTTTTTTGAAGGGAGAAAGACAGTGTTACCACCCCTATCTTGTTTAGATCCGGAGAGGATGAGAGTGTGTGAATAGAGCAACCCTAGCAAGCAAGCGCGGAGGCTCCGGCCTATATATACGTAGTGGGGTAGTTTTCCTTTTTCACTCCATCAAAACAATCGTTTAAAATTGTGTACTACGTGCCAGGTCGCCATTTTTTTACTTGTTGATTGTTTTTTGAGATAGCTACCCGCTTGTTCCAAATGGTGTTACGGTGTGCCAGGTCACACTTTGTATCGCTCAAGTCTGGTACAAGTCCCTCCATTAAATGAACAACCACCCATCGTAAAAATTGTGAACAAGCCCACGGCTAAAATTATCGGAAACGTGGGTTGCCCCAACATGCATTATTATTTATATTTTCTACTCCCTTCGTTCCTAAATATAAGTCTTTTTTATTAGCCACACCTAAGACAAGATTTGTTTATTAGAAGTGAACTCCACATGTCATAGACACAAAAAGTGTGTCAAGATTCCCTTAGGCAAGCCAAAGTGTGTCTAACAATTTGAGCAACTCAAGTTAGGCAAGTGTGGCAAGTGTGGAAAAAATAATGTGGCAACATAAGACAAACATAGTCACAATCCAAACAGACCCGTAATTTTTTGTGACATGCATGAAAATTTGGTTAGCTAAATTTATAGTAAAAATTTGGCAAGGTGCATCAAATCAACACATGCAAGTATCAAAAGGGAAGTCACGGCATGCATGCATGTGTTGTACTCCCTCCGTTTCTAAATATAAGTCTTTTTAGAGATTGCAACAAGTTACTACATACGAAGCAAAATATGTCTACATACATCCGTATGTAGTAGTCCATTTGAAATGTGTAAAAAGACTTATATCGAGTGCAGTGCTTTGATGTGTCGTGTCAACTCGTACAAGACCGAGAAGTTTGATTACTACAACGCCCTCTCCCTCACGGACTGAGATCCGGTGCCTTAACTGCACCTTCCTTTGGCTGCATGACAGGTGGGCCAACCACCTGTTGGGCCCACCTGTCATAGATGCAAAGGCAGGAGTAGTAAGTCAATGAAGCTGCGTCCCTCCCTCGTGCATGAGCGTGGTGGTTGGCAGGACTAGTAGGAGCTTTCGCTACACGCTTCTTGACGGCAGCGAACTTGCGGATGGAGTTGACCATCATGTCGTCCATGCGAGAGGCGAAGCCGGCGTCGACGAGGGCTACGACGCCGGCGGTCGCCAGCATCGTCTGGAAACGCTGCGGGGTGCGGGGCCGCAGGCCGACGCCTTGGATGATTTGGCACAGCCGACTGTAGCTCGCGACCATTGCCTCCATAGGTGCTTCTGGCTTCTGGTCACTTGGTCTTGGATTGGAGTGAGCAGTGTTGCGTAGTGATTGAGAAAGAACATTTATTGTCAATCTAACCCTGCCATCCATACACCTCTTTGGTTTAGAGTTAGTTCAGGGTTAGAATCTAACTCTAACCTCTAAGGCTGCTCCCAATGCTCCACCTTGGGTAGGTGCTAAGCATGCCAACAAGGCAAAAAAAATCCCTATGTGGCATCGTAATTAAGAGGAGTGAGAAGAGTTTGGTGACCCCAGAAGGAAACGGTGCTAGTTACAGGAACCTATGCAAAACATTAAAAGTAAAAAGAATTAGCCTATCCATGCAAGACTTTAGTTGCTAAATAATTAAATGATGCAACCTTAGCAACAACAAGCTAAGCACCAATGCACCGGGGACTATAGTTGCTTAACACATTTAATGCTCTTAGCACCTCACTTAGCACCTTTGCATTGGAGGAAGCCTAACTGAGTTAGTAGAGTTCTCCTCGTCTCGGTTCATCGCCATCATACTTTCCCCATTTATGTGTTTTCAGTATCCTGCGAATCAAAGAGGCCCTTAGACTGGTTTAGGTCCAGTAGTTTTTTATAAACGTGTTATGTCCAAAATTTAATCAACGTGCTCCGGTTTCTACAAAAATAATTGGGTTTCATGTAGTAATTCATTTATTTATTTATTCTTCTACGGGGGGTTTGCATGTAATTCGTGAGGTCTGAAATGTAAAGTACCCCGGCATATGCTCCGAGTCGTGCATGCACTACGACCCAGATGCTCTATGTCCCACATGTCGGCGAAAGGGAGCACGTGGAAATAGCCTACGAGTACATATAGGAGGATAAATGCGTGAAAAAATATGTACGGTGAAGCGTAGTTGTAGTTCGAAAAGGAGACCTAAAGTGATGACAGATATAGGACGCACGCACCCAACTAGTGGTATTACTAGACATACGACTGCTTTTTCCCTAAAAAAAAGAGGTACGAGTGCTTAGTACTCCTATTCTATCAACGCGAGTCTCATCCGACAACAGCGTCTGTGCTACAGCTAGCTCTTCTCCCTCGTTTCTCTCTTCTAATTCTAAACTCAGCCGACGCCCGGTGGGCGGGGTGGGGATTTGTCGATGGTCGGTTTGCTCAACTGCGGCCCCACCTCACAGTGAAAATGTTACTACTGGAATAAAAATGCCATATACTCCTATACTAATAAAACATTAAGGCCACGAGGCGATGCAGTGCTGGTTACATGAGGCAAGAAGAAGAGATGCATCCATCATTGACGTCCACCTCCTCGACTCAGGGCGCCGGCCCACCGAACGGCGGCTAAGTAGCAACGGCTTTCGTGGCCAGGTCGACGTGCTTCTGAACAATTGCGTCCAAAGATTCCAACCGCTAGAAGAAGGCCAACGTATTTCTGTCCTCGCTGGCCTTAGTGGCCTATGTAGACGATTTCCTCGTAGACGTGGATGTGCAGGTCGACGGTTTCTTGCATGGCGAGGCGCTACGCGACGAGCACGGCCTCGAGGTGCACATTCTTCATCGCGACCTCCGGCAACTGCAGGGCCACCGGGGCTTGAAAGAGTTCGTCACCATGGAGGCCGATGAGGGTGGCAGACAATGAGGAGCTTGGGCGAGCAGGCTGGAGTAGTACGGCAAGGTCGTCCGCGCGCTTCTTGACGACGGCGAACTTGCAGATGGAGTTGACCATCATGTCGTCCATGCGAGAGGCGAAGCCGGCATCGGCGAGGGCTACGACGCCGGCGGTCGCCAGCATCGTCTGGAAACGCTGTGCGGTGCGGGGCCGCGGGCCGACGCCTTGGATGATTTGGCACAGCCGACTGCCGCTCGCGTCCATTGCCTCCGTAGGTGCTTCTGGCTTCTGGTCACTTGGTCTTGGATTGGAGTGAGCAGTGTTGCGCAGAGACTAAGGAGTAAATGGATTGGAGTGGTGGGGCGGCTTTATATGAGAATCCAAACTCTGTTGCATTCACATCGTGTTGGCTCTATTATGCTTCTCCAATCAATTCCCTCTGCATGTAGAGTAATTTGAGGATGCATCATTGACAGTTCAACGTCTCGGGAACCGCTACCCTCTCCCTTCTTGGCATTCAAGCACCTATGGAGGCGACTGCCGCTCGCGTCTATCGCGTGTCAGGAGATGTTCCCGTCGACGACGAGGTGCTGATGGTGACTTTGTAAATTTCAAGATGATAGTACTACTATACTCAATATTTTGCACCGCGACCAAGGCCGAGAGAAAAACAAGAGAACTACGTATTTATTTACGGTGTAGATTCACTCATTTTGCTCCATATGTACTCCGTCTCGGTGTAGTCTAGTCACTTGTTGAAATCTCTAGAAAGGAAAATACTCCTTTCTCGTTTACAGGGCTATATAGTGGGCTCACATAGCAATTTTGTCTCATGCAAGAACCTGGCTATATGCGTGCTCCAAGGTTCGCAACTGCCACGTTCGGGTTGCACTTGGCTCTTCGCCTCTTCGAGAAGACGAACAATGATGTTACTACTACTGCTTCTACAATATCGAATCCATTGCTGCATGTTCGTCCACCGCAAGCGGGAGGGATAGCTTGTTGTAGTACTATAAGCAAAAGCCTGTCCTCGTCTGCGAGCCACCGCGCGCATGGGCGAGGGAGAAGGCGTGTAGTAGTAAAATCAAGCTTCTCCTCGTTGTACGAGTTGACGCGACACATCATAGCACTGGCCCCACATGGTTGCCTCTAAACTTGGCTGAAAGACCCGCAATGTACAATACTCTAGTTGCTGCAACCTCTAACATTTACCCCACCACAAATTAAAATATATATTCCTGTCTTAACCATATGAGCGTGCAAACTAGAATCACCAGGATGACAGGTAGGGCCAAAAGATTATTTTAATAAAAAAAATATAGCATGCAGCCGACCAGTGTCGGAGCTACGTTGGGGCCAACCCGTGCTTTGGCCCGCGCATCTCAGGCAGAACACTGCTCAGCTAGCCTGCTAACTGACCTGCCCATCTTTTTTCTATATTGTTTTCTTTAGAATGGCACGTCCAACTAATCTAATGAAGCTCCGCAACTGGAGCCGACCCTAACGATTTTAAGCTTATAGGCACGGTACACGCTATCCTAAACTACTCTACACATGAAACTGCCACACGAGCGTCCGGGCTGCGCTTGGCTCTTCGCCTCTTCGAGAGTACTACTGCAGTGGAGGAGTACTACAATATGCTTCTGGCCATCTGACACCGATTGAACTGCTGCATGTCCACCGCGTACGGGAGGGAGAGCGTGTAGTGAACGAAAGCTTCTCCTAGTCCTACCAGCCACCACGGTCATGGGCGAGGGAGGGACGCAACTTCATTGACTTACTGCTCCTGCCTTTGTGTCCATGACAGGTAGGCCCAACAGGTCGCTGGCCCACCTGTCATGCAGCCAAAGGCAGGTGCAGTTAAGGCGAGAGGGCGTTGTAGTAATCAAATTTCTCGGTCTTGTACGAGTTGACATGACATATCAAAGCACTGCACTCGATATATTTCAATAATTTGCATTTACCGATGCATTAATTACAACGCATGCATGCATGTCGTGACTCTCCTTTTGAAACTTGCATGTGTTGATTTAATGCACCTTGAAGTAGCATGAATATGTGACGGTAAAGCTTTGTAATGTCCCGGCCCTAATAAAGCGAGAGATGGTTGTGCACGAGGAGGGTGACATCATGCAGACGGTACATGACCCGACGATGGAGCTCTCTATGGTCTCGATGGACCTCACCTTGCTTCATTGCCCCTTGTGCCTCCGCCCCTTGAAGCCTCCAGTGTATGAGGTTTGAATACACCTTGTCCGTTCGGCTAATCGAGCAAGGTGCAGGTTTCTTGTTTGATGTGTTGTTCGATTGATTTCTGTAGTGCAAGGGAGGGCACCTGGCTTGCGCGGACTACCGCGTCGAGCGCCCCGGGAACCAGCAGCAGTGCCAGAAGTGCGAGCGCGACGGTGGCTTCGACGTGCGGAACACGGCGGTGGACGCCGTCCTCTCCTCGGTGAGGGTGGAGTGCCCGCACGAAGGCTGTGGGCTCTACGTCACAAGCTCGCCGATCACCAGAGCGTGTGTCCGCTCGCGCCCTACAAATGCCCCGTGCCTGTCTGCGGCTACGAAGGCCCGCCGCTGGTGCTCTCCCACCACATCGGCACCGTGCATCCCATGCCCGTGCACAGGATCCAGTACGGCAAGGCGCTCCAGCTGCAAGTGCCACTGTCGGAGCCACGACTCTTACTGTTCGTGGAGGAGGACTGCCGCACATTTTTCTTGGTCGGTGGCGTGCTCGACATCGGCGTGCCTATCGCCGTGTCGGTCATTGATGGGCCTCTAACCCCTCGTTGGTTACCCCAAGTGGAAGGTGTGAGATGCAGTGTTGTGGAAGTTTTTCCCTTAGCAAAGATGCCAAGGATCGAATCCCCAGAGACTCCTAGGTTCAACAAGTAGGTGTCAACTGCTAACGGCGCCAGATATTAGCAATCAACGTGGACCTGCACACAGATACAAATAACTTTGCTCCCAACGAGTACAGAGAGGTTGTCAATCCCTCCGGCCTTGTAGTTCACAAAGGATTAAACGCAAATGATAGTAGTGATAGATAATGTTTGCAATAGTAAATAATAGCGAAAAGTAAATAGCGGATGTGATCAATGATGGTAATATGGACCGGAGTCTCATGATGTTCACTAGTGATGTCTCTCTCCCAAAAGACGATAAAACAACTATGTGAGGTAAACGAATTACAGCTGGGCAATTGACAGGACCACGAACGCAAAACCAATGCTGACTACATTGCAAGAAAGGTTGATGTTCAAAGCATGGGCGGTACGCCAAAGTAAGTAGACCGAAATCCATCAATATCTACTACTAATCATCCACCTTGAGATATCTATCCAGAACATCTCGCTGGTATTAAGTTGCGAGCCTCACCCATAGTGTAAACTCAAAGCAACAGACAACTGCATTAAAAGAACTTTGCGTAAAGTAAACAATCCTTGCACCCGCGGGCACAAGCACCGTTGTTTTCCCCCTTGTGGCAACAGCACATCCCCTAGACTCATGTTTCTGTCACTCAAGCTAGTCATCGAGGGGCATGAACCCACAATCGAGCATAACGTTCCCTCTTGGAGTCACTACGTATTACTTGGCCAAAGCAATAAATAACAACAGAGAACATGCAAGAATTACTTATGAACATAAATATAAAAGAGGTAGATCAAATATATTACTCAATCACAATCTGAACATAATCTCATAATCCATCGGATCCCAGCAAACTCATCATAGCAACAGCATAAGGATTACATATGCGCCTCGATCATGTAGGGCAGCTCACGAGGACTAATTAGTGAAGCACAAGAACGGGAGGAGAACATCACATAGCTACTGGTCATGGACTCATGGTCCAAGGGAGACTACTCACAACTCATCCGGGAGGCGTCCATGGTGGTGGAGAGGCTCCCGATGATGATCCTCCCCTCCGGCAGGGTGCCGGGAAGAGTTCTCCTGGTGCTCCCGATCTTGGAAGCGGCGGCGGCGGCGGAACAGAGATGAGATCGCGAAAAAGAGTTCCCGTCCCGAGGGTTTCGAAGGACGCTCTAAATATATGCCAAAGGGGGGCACCAGACGGGGCTCGGGGGGCCCAGGCGCCCCCCCGGCGCGGCCCAGGGGGGGGGGGGCGCCGCCAGGGCGCCTGGGGCCCTGGTGGCCCCCCCGGCTGTACTTCGGGCGCAAGGTAGGTTCTGGAACGCTGATTTTTTATATAATTTTTCTGGATTTTTCCAGACAGTTCTCGTAATGTGAAAACCTGAAATACAAAAACAGCCGAAAACAGAAACTGGCACTGGGGTGCACTGGATTAGTAGGTTAGTCCAAATATGATCAAAAATGTATGGAAGTGTATAAATATCATAGCAATATCACCCAAAAGTGGCATGGAGCAAGCAGAAATTATAGATACGTTTTGGACGTATCAACATCCCCAAGCTTAATTCCTGCTCGTCCTCGAGTAGGTAAATGATAACAAGAATAATTTCTGTGGTGACATGCTATTAACCATATAGGACTTTTTCATAGTCATATGACAAAAGCTTACTGAGACAATGAATCTGTAGTAATTAAGTTGCCTCATGAGAAAATCACAAATGACTGAAAGTTTTACAACATGACATTGAAGCATCAAATAGATTTGCAATGAACATGATGTGCAAATATGATAAAGTGATATCTAGCTTGCCCCTTTAGTGAAGCAAAACATAAATGCAGGGGCACCTTCAAGGTTTAAGTGATGACTGGATACAATGATTTCAAAATAAACGATATCACAATCATGCAAAAGACAATGCTACTTTGGAACAATGCACATTACACTTAGAATGACAATCATGCTCTCAGTAGTTGGTGCTTGAAGAAAGAAGGTGGAGACTCAAAAAGTAAAAGATTGGTTATGTTCTAGAGCTTTTTATTTTGAAAACATAGAAGCAATTTTGTCAACGGTAGTAGTACTTCATATGTGTCATGCATAAGACATCCAATAAGTTGCAAGCCTCATGCATCGAATACCAATAGTGCTCGCACCTTGTCCTAATTAGCTCGGATTTCCATGGGTTATCATTGCATTACATATGTTTCAACCAAGTGTCACAAAGGGGTACCTCTATGCCACCTGTACAAAGGTCCAAGGAGATAAATCACATTTGATTTCTCGTTTTTGATAGATCTCAACTTGAGGACATCCATACCGGGACAACATAGAAAATAGATAATGGACTCCTCTTTAATGCATAAGCATATTCTCATAAGAGATTGAGGATTAATGTCCAAGCTAAAACTTCCACCATGATACATCGCTTTGGTTGGCGGCCCAATGTTCTTCTCTAACAATATGCATACTCAACCATTCAACCCATGGCAAATCACCCTTACTTCAGACAAGACGAACATGCATAGCAACTCACATGATATTCAACAAAAGTGTGACAGTTGATGGCGTCCCCAAAAACATGGTTACCGCTCAGCAAGCAACTTATAAGAAATAAGATACATAAGCAACATATTCTTTACCACAATAGTTTTTAAGCTACTTTCCCATGAGCTATGTATTGCAAAGTTAGTCCGCTTAGTACAGGTGGAGGTTAGCAAAAGACTGGGAGCGACCAACTAAGAGAGCAATGACGGTCATAATCATGCAGAGCGACAAAGCAACATTGAATCAGGCATGGTAGTTATATCGCTACTCAGAAATAAAAGATCATCAAGGCTTGACAGACTTTCTTTACAATCTTAAATATGCGTGAGCATACGCCAAGTCAATCAAAATAAATTCTCGAAGGAAGATATTACTAAACCGTACCACATCATAGGCAAACAAATCATGTTGGTACTCCAATAACACATTGGGAACCCCCCCAGCTATTTGAGACTAACCATAAGAAAACCTGAACTACTAAGCGCCATTATGCACGTAGCATCTTTATCATAGACATATTAACCAATGCAACGGAAGCAAACTCTCTTAATAAGGTGAGCATGATAATTAAAGAGAGTTCAAGCAACCAACAAAAGCTCTTTGAAAAGATAAGCATGAATACTAAGAGCTGAACATGATAGTAGCTATTAAAAGACAAAGAACACACACAGCAAAGATAGACATGAAAATTCTATGTTATGGTCTAGGTAGAAGTGGAGCGTGTTTCTCTCCCACATAAGGAAAGCTGAGTTCCGACTCGTTATGAAAAACTAAAAAGGAAACTAAAAGCAAGACGCTCCAAGCATAGCACATAACACATGAAGTGATAAAAATATAGCGGTACGAAAGACGAACTGATAATGTTGATGGAGAAGGGGATGCACGGGGGCATCCCCAAGCTTAGATGCTTGAGTCT
The DNA here is from genome assembly GCA_902687465.1 of Secale cereale. NCBI lineage: Eukaryota > Viridiplantae > Streptophyta > Magnoliopsida > Poales > Poaceae > Secale > Secale cereale. The sequence continues at coordinate 743,219,960 of LR738712.1, forward strand.
CCTTGAATATTTCTTGGGGGTGCACGGGGGCATCCCCAAGCTTGAGCGCTTGACACTCCTGAATCTTTTTATCATCTTCCCTCGCACACTTGAAAACTCCCTTCATACATAACTCATTATAATCTGATTAACGAGGTTAGTACCCTTAATAAAATAATTGTTCCTTGCTGGAAATAAAGATATTCTTGAAGTTCTACTGTTTCTAAAGATTGCCAAAAGGTTTTTGCAAAGAAAAAGCAAGCTCTTGGTTTGCAAAATGAAGGAAAGGCAAAACAGGACAGAATCTGTGAAAAACAGAACAGCAGGTAGTAATTGATTTGTTCGGGGTACTTCTGCAACTCAAATCAAAAAACTCAGAACAGACGCACGAAAGACAATTATATAGAGAACGCTGTCGAAAAAATTCAGACCAAAAAGATGATCTGGTGATTTTATACGAATTTTTCTATCCAAGGACAGAATCTGTTTCCTGGACAGCACCTCACAACTTTTGAACTTTCTAGCAATCTGAGGCTATACTTGGCACAAATATGAAAAGCAAAGATACAATGATGATGCTACTGTAGTAAACAACATCAAGACACAACAAAAGAAAAATATAAAAATTTATTCATGTGGGCTGCCTCCCAAAAGCGCTTTCTTTTATGCCTTTAAGCTAGGCATAATGCAAAAAGGAATCAATAACCATCATAATAATCGGAGTTATAAATTGATTCATATGGTTTCTCAACAAGTTCACTCTTGTTCCTTCTAGGAAAGGGGTACACACCTTTTGCCTTCCCGCGTAAGCGGATTTGTCCCTTACCTATATCGATGAAGCCTTTTACCGCTCGGAGGAAGTCCCTTCCAAGCACTATATTTCCTTGGTTTGGCTCCATGATGAATAAATCAACCATTGCAATCCCTTTAAGGAATTTAACTGGCACATCTTTTATTCTTCCCTGGATTTCAGAAATATCTCCATTAGTGTGTTCATGATAAGATGGTAGTCTATCCATGTTAAATTTTAAAGAATCATGAACAGTTTTTGGCATAGTAGAAACCATAGATCCAATATCACAATAAGCAAGGAAGTCTTGATTAGAGATGCTAATCCTAACAAGAGGCTCCCAGTCATTATCTATTTCCAAAATATCTCTCTTATGGGGTTTGGGTTTCTCTACCTTCATTAAGTCTAGAGCATCCATTCTCTTTTCAATAGTAGCAAGTCTATCTATGACAGTATCAAAATTATGATCATAAACAAAGTAACTAGATAGACCATGTATAATTTCAAGAGCTCTAGCTTCATCACATTCTAGGAAATCTCCCTCGGCTATAATATCAAGAGAGTGTTTACACCATTTAAAAAGACCCTGGTAAAAATTCCTAAGCACAATTTTTATAGGTATCCAAGGCATAATTCTCCTATGTGCATCAGAAATTCTGTCCCATGCCTTCTTCATATTTTCTCCATCCCTTTGATGGAAATGTAGAACTTCTGATTCCCTCAAAGCACCATATCCTAACATGTTTAGCTAAACAGATAGGACTACTAACAGGAAGGCAAAATATTTTTTTTGTAATTTTTGATAAAGGATACTAAAGCAAAAACTGAAAGGTAAACTAACAAGACTAAAAAGCAAAGGTAAAAGATAGCATGCAACTCCCCTATCCTGAAGAGTGGAGTCCCCGGCAACGGCGCCAGAAAAACTCCTTGATGGGACTCTAACCCCTCGTTGGTTACCCCAAGTGGAAGGTGTGAGATGCAGTGTTGTGGAAGTTTTTCCCTTAGCAAAGATGCCAAGGATCGAATCCCCAGAGACTCCTAGGTTCAACAAGTAGGTGTCAACTGCTAACGGCGCCAGATATTAGCAATCAACGTGGACCTGCACACAGATACAAATAACTTTGCTCCCAACGAGTACAGAGAGGTTGTCAATCCCTCCGGCCTTGTAGTTCACAAAGGATTAAACGCAAATGATAGTAGTGATAGATAATGTTTGCAATAGTAAATAATAGCGAAAAGTAAATAGCGGATGTGATCAATGATGGTAATATGGACCAGAGTCTCATGATGTTCACTAGTGATGTCTCTCTCCCAAAAGACGATAAAACAGCTATGTGAGGTAAACGAATTACAGCTGAGCAATTGACAGGACCACGAACGCAAACCAATGCTGACTACATTGCAAGAAAGGTTGAGGTTCAAAGCATGGGCGGTATGCCAAATTAAGTAGACCGAAATCCATCAATATCTACTACTAATCATCCACCTTGAGATATCTATCCAGAACATCTCGCTGGTATTAAGTTGCGAGCCCCACCCATAGTGTAAACTCAAAGCAACAGACAACTGCATTAAAAGAACTTTGCGTAAAGTAAACAATCCTTGCACCCGCGGGCACAAGCACCGTTGTTTTCCCCCTTGTGGCAACAGCACATCCCCTAGACTCATGTTTCTGTCACTCAAGCTAGTCATCGAGGGGCATGAACCCACAATCGAGCATAACGTTGCCTCTTGGAGTCACTACGTATTACTTGGCCAAAGCAATAAATAACAACGGAGAACATGCAAGAATTACTTATGAACATAAATATAAAAGAGGTAGATCAAATATATTACTCAATCACAATCTGAACATAATCTCATAATCCATCGGATCCCAGCAAACTCATCATAGCAACAGCATAAGGATTACATATGTGCCTCGATCATGTAGGGCAGCTCACGAGGACTAATTAGTGAAGCACAAGAACAGGAGGAGAACATCACATAGCTACTGGTCATGGACTCATGGTCCAAGGGAGACTACTCACAACTCATCCGGGAGGCGTCCATGGTGGTGGAGAGGCTCCCGATGATGATCCTCCCCTCCGGCAGGGTGCCGGGAAGAGTTCTCCTGGTGCTCCCGATCTTGGAAGCGGCGGCGGCGGCGGAACAGAGATGAGATCGCGAAAAAGAGTTCCCGTCCCGAGGGTTTCGAAGGACGCTCTAAATATATGCCAAAGGGGGGCACCAGACGGGGCTCGGGGGGCCCAGGCCCCCCCCGGCGCGGCCCAGGGGGGGGGGGGGGCGCCGCCAGGGCGCCTGGGGCCCTGGTGCCCCCCCGGCTTTACTTCAGGCGCAAGGTAGGTTCTGGAACGCAGATTTTTTATATAATTTTTCTGGATTTTTCCTGACAGTTCTCGTAATGTGAAAACCTGAAATACAAAAACAGTCGAAAACAGAAACTGGCACTGGGGTGCACTGGATTAGTAGGTTAGTCCAAATATGATCAAAAGTGTATGGAAGTGTATAAATATCATAGCAATATCACCCAAAAGTGGCATGGAGCAAGCAGAAATTATAGATACATTTTGGACGTATCAGTCATCTGCATCAGAGCGGGGGCGTCCCCACCGCCGCACTACGTGGCCAAGCTGTGGGCGAACGTCCCGCCGGGGGAGCCCAAAGGCAGGACCGACGGTGTCAAGCTGGAAATAGAGGTGACAAGCAGCAGGGATCCCGACGACGTCGCCGTGCAGGAGCTGACCTTCTTCACAGTTCCGCCCAAGCTGCTGGCCGGGGCTAAGCTAGTGTCCCTCCACATTCAGATTGACAAGCTCACGTCTTAAATGATTCTATAGTGCCTTCCGTTTATCTTAGTAATAAGCTAATATAGGGTTAGCTTGGTCTACTTTAGCTTAAGAGATGGTGGGTTTTGGTGATGATGCAGCATCATCAAACTCGACCTGCTCCGCACCAATGTCGTCGCGAAGATGAGGAACACCGACCTGGCTTTCCTGATGGGAGGGGCGGACATGCTCCGGAGCGACGACCCACAGCTCAAAGCGTGGTACATGGCGGAGCGCGGCCTCATCCTGAACCGCATGACGTCGATGGTGCCGCCAACCCCAATGCCGACGCCCACGCCGCCGCCAAGTCCAAGCGATGATGCCTCCACGACGCCCGGTAGCACAGAAGTCGTGCCGATGCCTCCCAGCACTGAAGCCGCGCCGACGCCGCCTAGCCCTCGCAGGCCGACTACCCCGACGCCGCCGGAGGACGACATCATCGCCATTTGATGCATTCGCCTACGCGCCCTATCTTTTTGCCGCCGAACTTTTCATTTTGATCGCCGAACTGTGGCAACGTGATCGCCGATCTATGGCTTCTTTTGGAGCGGGAATGGACAGAGTTCGAATTTGAGCCGCCGAACAAATGACATCTCCTCCCCCCTTCATTTGCTATGTTCCGGTCTTCAGGCCGACAAAAATTGCTAGCTATAGGTAGATTAAATCATCAGTATGCGTGACCAGTTCCAGTCTTCAGGTCTCCCGTTCGAAAGGGTTTGATGATGATGATTCTGATTTTGTTGTTGGTGTTGTTCTAGGACAAAGAGTTGATAAGAAATTAAATATTGTCCTTTATGCTAGTAAAACTCTAGACAGTGCCCAAAGAAATTATGCCACTACTGAGAAATAAGTTTTAGCAGTTGTGTTTGCTTGTGATAAATTCAGATCTTAAATTGTTGATTCCAAAGTAATTGTGCACACCGATCATGCTGCTATTAAATATCTTATAAAAAAGAAAGATGCTAAACCTAGACTCATTATGTGGGTGCTCTTGCTACAAGAATTTGACTTGCATATTACTGATAGGAAAGGAGTTGAGAACCCCATAGCTCATAACTTGTCTAGGTTAGAAAATATTCTTGATGACACACTACCTATTGATGGCAACTTTCCTCATGATCAATTAGCTATAATAAATGCATCTCATAATACTCCTTGGTATGCTGACTATGCTAATTATATAGTTGCTAAATTTATACCACCTAGTTTCACATACCAACAAAAGAAAAAAAAACTCTTCTATGACTTAAGAGTTAAGACATTACTTTTGGGATGACCCACATCTTTATAAAGAAGGAGTAGATGGTATTATTAGACGTTGTATACCTCAGAATGAACAGGAACAATTTCTACGAAAATTGTCACTCCGAAGCTTATGGAGGACATCATGCGGGAGATAGAACTGCGCACAAGGTATTATAATCTGGTTTTTATTGGCCTACTATTTTCAAAGATGCATGTAAGTTTTTCTTATCTTGTGATGAATGTCAAAGAATTGGTAATATTGGTAAGCGTCAAGAAATGCCAATGAATTACTCACTTGTTATTTAACAATTTGATGTTTGGGGCTTTGATTATATGAGACTTCTTCCTTCCTCTAATGGGTATACACATATTTTGGTTGCTGTTGATTATGTCACTAAGTGGGTAGAAGCTATTCCAACTGGTAGTGCTGATCATAACACCTCCATTAAAATGCTTAAAGAAATTATTTTCCCGAGGTTTGGAGTCCCTAGATATTTAATGGCTGATGGTGGTTCACACTTTATTCATGGTGCTTTCCGTAAATTGCTTGCTAAATACGATGTCAACCGTAGAATTGCATCACCTGATCATCCTCAATCTAGTGCCCAAGTTGAACTTGGCAATACAGAACTAAAATTAATATTATAAAAAAATTTCAATATGTCTCGAAAGAATTGGTCTAAGAAACTTGATGATGCACTTTGGGCCTATAGAACAACTTATAAAAATCCTATGGGTATGTCTCCATATAAAATGGTCTATGGAAAAGCTTGTCATCTGCCTCTTCAATTAGAACATAAAACATATTGGGAAATTAAAGAATTCAGTTATTATTTCAAACTTGTCGGTGGAAAAAAGGTTGTTTGATATTATCTCACTAGATGAATGGAGAACCCAAGCTTATGAAAATGCCAGATTATTTAAAGAAAAAATTAAAAGATGGCATGACAAAATTAAAGAATCCAAAAGCGAGAATTCAAAGTTGGTGAATATGTTCTATTGTACAATTCTCATTTTAATTTTTTGCAGGGAAAACTTCTTTCCAAATGGGAAGGACCACATATTATCAAAGAAGTTTATCGCTTTGGAGCTATCAAGATTAATAATGTCGAAGGTAACGACCCGAATGTGGTCAGTGGACAAAGAATTAAGCACAATATTTCAGGTACGCTTATTAGTGTTGAAACTAACATTATCCAAACCATTACACCGGAGAAACACGTAAAAGAAACCTTCCAGAACACTTCAGAACCCTCAAAAGGAAGATGTACGTGATACGATAAGTGAATGGAGTCCGAAAAATCTGCAAAAATATTTTTGTCAGTTTAGGAATATTAGAAAAAGTAGAAAAATAAGAAACAACGGAAAGGCAACCTAGGTGCCCACAAGGCACCAGGGCGCGCCTCAGGACCAAAAGTTAGTTCCGGCCAAAAGTTAGTGGACTAGATATACTTCACTAAGCTTTACTCGGACGGATACTTCTCTATTTTTAGGGGATCGGGTAAATTTGCTCCAAGAGCAACAAAATACTAAAAACTGAGGGTCGTTATCCTACATATAACTAGTAAGTTTGCACATGCAATGCACGGCTTGATTAATGCTCTTTTCGAAGATACATCTATTCCCAATCAAAAACACTTTGTCTGAAGTTATAGTTCTTAATGGCAGTGTAAGAAAATGATAACAATGAAAAACAGCCAAGGTAACAATTCATATGACATGGTAACATACTTTCCAGCCGAAAGTTAACATGGTTTGAGCCAAATGAAAATGCAAACCTCTTGCAGTAATCTCCGCCGCCCTTTTTTTTGCGAGCATAATTGCTGGTCACTTGATTTGCAAAGTTTTCTTTGGCATCCAGGATCTAAGGAGAACCCTTCAAGGTTTCCTAGAAGTGCCTCACTGCGAGAAGAAAAAACAAGAGGTTAAACCTTAGTGCGAACAACAGAAACTACCGGCTTCGAGCTTACCCTGCTAACTTGATCCCTCATGTTCACAACTGCTTCATGTGTCCTATTTATCCTATGCACCCTGTTTGCGCAAGGTGATTAGAGTTTCTGTAGCATCTTCCTTGATGGTTTCAGCAAGCCAAAGGTTCACTTTCGGAGTGATGAACTCCACATGTATTCGTAATTAAGGGGAGCAGTAGAAAACTGAAAACCTGGAACTATGAAATATCAGTGGATGAAATTTATGGAACCACAAAAATACAGGAAATTTAAATATGCCTATATATTCCGATCTTTAGGACATTCAAAAGAGTGATTTTAATATGAGAAAAAAATATTGGATGTCGGTCAATGTGCTACATATCGGAATGGTTTTCTAATCAAACTTAATTGCATATATGGCACACGAAATGATAAACGCCTGGCCGTAACAGTCAAAACTCATTACCCTGCTCTAAAAAAATAACACTTCACAAGAACAACTTAGCTAGATGCATAGTTATTTTTTCGAGATAGTTTGATCATTTCATTGTGAAATAGAATTAATTAAGTGGCGTGTATGTTTGTTCCCTGTCTGCTTACCTCCAAAATATATAACGGTCATGAATATTAAGCACTTGAATATGAGATTTGATAAGTAAAGCACATGTACACCAATGAAGAATTATGTTTTTTATTGTCTTATAAACGATAAATGTGTTGCACAGTTGGAATGGAGACATGCAGCTTTATCTCCATAAAGGTTAGAAGTTTCATTGCAGAAGTCATTTTGCCGCAAACATTCAGAACAAATCAGTATAAGGACATGCATAAGCAAATTAAAGAAAAATGACATCTTAGGATTGCACCAATTTGTCTTGCTCAGATGGCTTACCAGCGAAACGTCTGTCATTGATTATTTTATTGCAACATCACAGCTGACTTCATGGAGCCCTTCAGGTCATTTTTTTTTTTTTTCTAATCTGAAACATGAACACATGGGTGATTAAAAACATTACTTTGCATTCAATATGCGCATGATCATAAATACAAGAGTTTATGATTGTATCGTGAAGGTGTTCAAGCGCATTTGTGATTTGTAATCCTGAAATTTGAATCTAGTGGTTTGCCTGGTTTGCCATTGGTAACCTGCACATTCTCTTGTTAAGTTGGTAATTACTAAAGATGACTTGAAACAGAACATATATGAACTTCTAAGCAATCACATCCTAATCTCCTTGTTTTGAGCTTGCCAATCCTGATAGGTGACATTCCCAAGCCCTTCATTTAGCAGAAGACTTACTTATGACCTTTCTTCTTATGTCGTCTAGATGTTGGACTTCAGTGGCTAGTAAATTATCCAGAACACCGGTAGCTAGTGGTCTTGCTCCTACGCCAGTAAAAAATCAGCCCATACTTAGTTGAGACTTCATGATAGAAGGAAGAAGGTATACATTCTATGGAGATTACAGAGCCATTTCCAAAATGCTGGAATCAGTTACAGGTCAGCAGAGACACCGGAGAAAGACAGAGGTGAAGGGGGATGCAGGTTGCACCTGGTTCGGAGGACTCACATGCAGCGATGGAGAGGTTCGATCAGCAGAGCGCCAATAAGCCGAGGCCGGCCGCTGAGTCGCTCCTCCATGCCCCAGCGAAGGAAGAGATCGTCACGCATCAATCGGCCGGAGAAGGGGCGCAACGGTGGCGAAGGGTAGTTCACGGAGGGAGATCTTCGTCAAGATACATAGGCGTGCTCCATTGCCCCATCTGACGGCTGCTGCTCAGGGAGGAGGATGACCGCGCGTTCCGCCTGGTCGGCAGTGCGCTCGGCCCCGGCGTGGCCGCGGCCGTGGTGTGTGTCAGGGCGGAGGCGTCGCCATTGACACGGGACACGTCCTCCCGCTTGACAAGGTTGGCGTCGTCGCAGAAGACCTGCATGCCCGCCGCCACAATGACGCACTCGTCGGGGTCCGTGTTGATGACCTTGAACTCCACGGCGTGTATGTGGCCGTGCACCACGAAGCGGTCGCCCTTGCGCACCGGCCGGCGCGCCCCCATGAAGTTGGCTGCATCCAAGGTTTTGGTTACCGAATGAGGCAATTTTACCGAGGGGGGCGGATAAACGTGGTTACCATGGTTACCGGAAAATACCGAGAAATACCGAGATTTTTTCGAACGAATTTTATAGTTGAATTTTGAATTCAAATAAATGAATGAACGAACATTCGCACCAGAGACCTGTCAAAACAGGAACTAGGTTGCTACGAACATGTTAGAATCAACTCTCATGGCATTAATTAGATCCTACCCACTTTACTTCAAATGGAGCGTTTAAATTCAAAAATTAAAAAAAATGGCATTTTTTGCTCGGTATGAGGATTTATCGAGGGGCACGGAAATATGCGGTAACCATGGGAAATCTTGAAATTTCGACCGATAACCAAAACCTTGGCTGCATCCACGCCCAAAACAAATCAATCAACATCTCAAGAAGACGCAAGAACAGATTAAGAAGACGCAAGAACAGACCAAGAATCAATCAACAACTCAAGAATCGACTAACGACGGTTGCTTACGCTTGACGTAGGCGACGAAGAGGTTGCCGCTGATGCCGTCGACGGAGTCCTCGAAGGGGGAGATGGCGACATGGGCGCCGTCCTCAACACTGATCCTTGGAGTGGACGTGGCGGCCCGGTCGGTGCGTGGGCGGAGCGGGCGCGGGACGACGCGGCGGTCCGGGCGGCGCGTGTGCGGACGGCGCGGCTGTCCAGCGGCGCTTGTGGAGAGGCACAGGTGGAGGTTGTCCGGCGGCGGTCGAGGCGGTGGCTAGCACTGAGGTTGTAGGGAAGAGGTGGGGCGGTGGCCAAACTGCGCCGATGGCATGGTAGCGAGGGGTGGGCAGCGACGTGTTCGGTATGATGTTAACCCAATGGCATGGTGGGTAATTAATTAGGGAGTACCTAGAACTTATCTAGATGAGACATAATTTGGTCTCATTCACGTTTTATAGCCATTAGATGTGAACAGCCACAACCCACGTCAGCACACACGCATCTTATAGCATCACATCTAATGGCTATAAAACGTGAATGAGACCAAATTATGTCTCATCTAGATGAGTTCTAGCAAAACTGAATTAATTAAGGCAATGGCATGATGGGTAATTAAAGCATAAAACGCGTTTAGTGTGCTGGAGGGATGTAGACCATCAGATTGCAGGTTTCGATGAATAGGATGATCTGGCTCTTCGCCCTCCCTTCCTTTTATAGGAGTAGTAGATATGCACTATGAAGGGAATCCAATAAAATCCGAACGTTCGGATTTTAAGCCTTTCGTCCCGAACGTTTTTACATGGCAACTTGAGTTCATAGGGGATGTCAATTTTAGTTCATAGGGGATGACAACTTTGTCATTTTTTGTTTTTTGTCAAAAAATTACCATGTTTCCCTAATCTCACGCAAATAAAGTTGCCATCTAAAACGTTCGGGTTGCTATGCTTAAATCCCGAACGTTCGGGTTGCTATGCTTAAATCCCGAACGTTCGGGAGTTATCATTACCGATGAAGTACTAGTAATATTTTTTTTTTGCGAGAAAGTACTAGTAATTAGCCTAACTTGACGACTTTTATAGATGTACTATATGGACTCACAAAGGTGTGGCGATGTGTATGTGAGGCATAGACTGCTAGATCAGGGTTTATCGGCAAGGATGCACGGACTACACACACTTACTTTACATCTGGTTTTTACACACAAGGAAGACCAAACTATGGCAAGATGGTCTGGTGGCCTACGATTCGAGACTGATCTCGATCAAAGCATCTCAGCTTTGAGCCTGGTGCCCGACGTCGACCGGAAGCGAACCCTATTCATCATCATCAGTTTCCATGCCGTCCGTAGGAACGACGCCAAACACATGCAACCCCAGGGCAGCCATCCACAAGAAATGTGGGTATGCAGCAGTACAATCTGCGGTGGCGGCGGGCATCTTCACGACCTGGCCGCGGCACATGGGGCAGCTCTTTTTCTCCTGCAGCCACCTCTCTACGCACGGTCCGTGGAACCGGTGCCCGCACGGCGTCTCCTTCCACTCCGCGGCGTCGTCCTCCTCCAAGCAGATCGGGCAGCCGCGATCGTCCTTGTCGGATGGCGCATCCACCGTCTTGAGCGCCTCGGCCACCAACGCGGCCAACTCCTGGTCGTCTGGATCTCCCACGACGCCCACGAACGCAGAGTCCTCGGATTGAATGTCCTCGTGGCCACCTTCTTCTTGTGGCAGGTCCATGGCAAGCGACGGCATCAAGCTGGCCATCGCTCGCGAGAGAGGTTAATAGGTTCCTCGCTGGCTACACTCGTACGCACAGTACGTGAAAGCGAAGTGAAACCTGATCTGATCGTAGGAGATCGATGCTCGGGGAAGCGATGTGAATAAGCAAAAGCCTGCGGCAGTTTTCTCATACGTATATATATGGCGAGTGAGAGGCGCCGGTGCGCCGGCCGAAATTTCGGCCGGTCGCACCGCGCATGTAGTACGATTGACCTAATAACACCCGTCGGATCTATCATTTTCTCCCGCACAGGTCAACTCTTCTCCTTCCTCAGCCCGTATGAGTTGCCATCAGCCCATCAGTGGAAAAAAGGCAGTCTCCCCACGAGCGGCTGCCTCCTGCCGGCGACCGCCCCTCACTGCTAGTCTTTGCCGGCCACTGCCCTCTCGCTCGTGCTCCCAGCACCCCGCCGCCCTCCGCCTCAAATCAGTTCATGCACATCTGTCAGGATCCACGAGTTTAAGCACACACAGAGAGAGATTCCTCATGTTCCTATTCCAACTTGCGCGAGCCGGAGATGAGTGCGCCAAACTCCGACGAGAGACCCCGTCGGCTCGCCTGCAGCACCCGCGCAGCCTGCCATGCCTTTAGCTCGAGGCCCCCTGCTCTCCCCTTCTTCGACGGTTGCAGTACAGGCGTCCATGCGTTTCCATCTTCTGCTGCCATGGTTGAAGCATTTCTCGCGCGGCGTAGTAACAAAGCCGTGCGCCGGTTCCAGCAGAAATCTTCATTTGCCGTCATGGCTCGCCGCGAGCTATGCAACATTTCCGGCACGCCGTAGTAGCACGGCCGCATGCAGGTTCCAGCTTCCCCGTGCACGGTTCCAACATCCCTCCCATGCACCATCGTTAGCTTGCCGTAGCACGGCCGAAGGGTTGTACTACCATTTATCGTCCATGGTTGTAGCATCTTGTCAAAGGGTTGTAGCATATGTTGTCACCGGTTGCATCCTTCTTCCTTCCATTGTTGTAGCAGTTCGTCGCCGTCGGTCATCGCCATGGTTGTAACATTTGTCGTCATGGATGTAACATCTTTCAAAAGGGTTGTAGCTCCCAACTGCTCTGCTTGCAACCCTCGTTGTAGTTTTCACCCAAAAAATAGCCACCGCAGTTGTAGCATCTTTTCATCGTGATTGTAACTCCGACGTCGGCCGGTTCCAGCAAATTTCCACCAGGGTTGTGCCCCTACGCCGGTCAACACTAGCGCGTGGTGACCACACCTCCAACTTTTGTGCCCCTACGCCGGTCAACACTAGCGCGTGGTGACCACACCTCCAACTTCGGGCTGCCGGGTCGCATCTCTAGCCATTCCTGGGCACACCGCCTGGCTTGCTGGTCGCAGCATCGGTGCTCGTCCCACGGCCATGGTGTCCTCTACACGGAGCGTGCGAAGAGCCCAGAAAATCAGCAGGGGTGGGGTGGTGTGCGACACAGGAGGGAGGCGGGAAGAGGATGTTGGTCAGCGGCGAGGGCGAGGGTGCACGGCGGTGCGAGCTTGCCGGGCAGTGATGGTTTGTTGGGGAGAGAGAAGATAGTGAGAGATAAGAAAATAAGATTGGTTGGTGGAGAAGATACACAAGAGAGAGAAAAACTGAAAAAAGACGCATTAGAGACACACGATACCCTTTTCTATCCTACGCACGCTGCGCGGCCGGCGCAATGTTTCGGCCGGCGTCCCGACTCGAAACATTAACCTATATATATAGTGCTACAGGCCGCGATCGTAGGAGTAGGATAGGATTACCACGGATACGCCCGACTTCGTTTCTACTATATCCATCCGGCCGGAAGCAACGAATTCGTCACTGATCGGCATTTTGGGCAGTTGGAGTCCGCTAAGGGGGCTAGGCTTCGGATTTCGGATTCTTTTCGGTTTTCCGTCCCAAGTTTGTTACTATGCCGCTTTCCTTTTCGGTTGGATTTAAAAAAAAATCCTTTTTTATTCCTGCTGGTTTTCTTTAACTCCTTTTACATTTTTATCTTTCTTTCAAAAATTTATATTAATTTTTTTTTCATGGTTTCAGCGAGTATTCTTGAAATTTAAAAAAAAAAAGTTATATATCTATATATATATGTAAAAACATAATGGTCAGAACCGTATGTAGCCAACTCGCGTGACCTAGCGAACTCGCCTGACCTAGCCAGCCGCCGGCGCCGCCGTCGGTCTATCCCTTCTCCGGTGGCCTTAGGGCCATGGAGACGGAGTGGATCTCAGAACTTGCCAGTGGGAGGGCTCCTTTTTTAGATCTTTTTTCGAGCTTTGTTAGGGTTTGTGTCCTGCTCAGGAAGACGAGGCGACGGCGGCTCCCTGAAGATGGAATGAAGGTCTCCCCGCCTAGTCCCCGTTCTGGTGATGCGTCTAGCATCATCGGTAGATGTGTGGAGGTTTGTTTCCGACGGATCCGTCTTTGGTGGATTTGCTCGGATCTATTCGTCGTTCGTCTTCGTTCGCGTGTCTTCAGGTTGGATCCTTTTGATCTACACTCTTCATCGGCGGCGGTTGCTGTTCTGATGCGTTGGTTCTATGGGGCCTTAGCACGACGACTTCCCGACTGTCTACTACAACAAAGTTTGCCCGGCTTCAGAGAGGGAGGGGCGATGACAGCGGCGCGTCTTCGGCTCGCTTCAGTGCTTGTAGTCATCGCTAGGTGGTCTATGGATCTGAATGTAATTTTTATTATTTCTAGTTTTCGTTATACTACCATGATTGAAGATGAATAGATTGGAAGTTTTTCTCGCAAAAAAATATATGTAAAAACATATTTAAAACATTCAATAATTGTTCATATTTCTTATAAAATGTTCACAATTTTCTAAACTGTTTACTTTGAAAATAGTTCTCGTATTAAAAAAAATTCAATTTTTATTATGGAAAACAAACATATTTTTTCCTTCTTAAGCATTTCTGTCTGGTCAAGAAAATATGAAAAATATATTTTTTTACCGTGAAACAACCGTATAGTTTTTATCCTGTTTTTGAAATATAGAAATGTAAAGATGAATAATATTTTCACAGTAGCTACATGTCAGTCGATTTAATTTCGAAATTGGGTCAATCGATTTTGATCGAAGGGAGAAATAGCCAGAGGAGAGGAAGAAACTCGCTGGGTAGGCTACCCCAGTATCTAACTTAGGGTTTAGGGTGAGGGCGGTGGTGGGGCAGTGGTGTGGCGCTTTGCCAGAGAAAAAACTCGGCGCGGGGGCCTAGAGGGAGGGCCGGGGGCGGCGGGAGACCGGCGGTGGGGGTGGTTTGTGGCAGGGCGGGGCGGCGAGACAACGCGGGGTGCAACCGGCTGCAGGCGGCGGGGTCCGGCAGTCCGCCCTGTGGTCCGTGATGGCGGTAAGATCGGGTGAAAGAAAGAAGAGAACCGAGGTGGAAGTTGATGCCCTGGACATTGGATCTTGATCCGACAGCTGAGATTGAAAGCTAGAAATCGACTGGTCGTTTCAAAAATTTCAGCCGACTGTTTTGTAACTGCTCCCTAATATTTTGGATGGAGAGAGAGATAGTTTATGTGGTGGATGGTGAGGTCAAGAAATCGAGGGTGTATTCTACTTCCTCGGTCGTGCCACATGTGCAGTTATCCAAACGTGAGGGTGCTTTAGGAAGATCAATGTATGGAACTAAAAGGAAGTTCTGTTACAAATAACCTTTACACACACGTGTGAGAGAATAACGCTGAACATCTAAGTGAGTCAATCAAATTAGAAATAAAATGAAAAAAGACAAAATAAAATGCTTACACAAATCTTAGAGCATCTCCAACCGCGCCCCAAACAGGCCCCCCAAGACCTTTTTTAGTGCCGGCGTCGAAAAATCGGCCCAGTCGCGCTCCTACGATCCTGTTTTTCGCCGGATTCGGCCGAAATTGGCGACGGCGCACCCAATCCGAACCCGGCGCGCTGGGGGGCACCCGGGGGCGCCGGCGCGAACGTTTTGGCGCGAAAGAGTGGTGGGACCTGCGCGTCAGCGAGACGAAGGCTGGTCGTCCTCATCGTCTCGGTTTTCCCTTGGGGAATCAATGCCAAGGCTGCCGCTGGCCAGCCTGCCATTGATTCACGGGCGGCACATTGCGGCGACGCCGCCCCGCCTTCCTCCACGCGTTCGCACGCGACCGTCCCCGAGCCGCTATAAAAGGCGCCCCTGGCCGCGCCGGTGAGGAACCGCAGTCCTCCCCCTCCTCGCCGCCGTTCGAGCCACTCTCTCCCCCCCGGCAACCATGAGCGCGAGGTACCCCGGCGACGCGGCGGCGGCCAACGGTTTCGGCCGCCGCTCGCTGCATGAGTGGGAGGCGTACCTCCTCCACGAGGCCAACTACCCCGCGCCGCCTGACGTACGCGCTCCGTCGCGGTGGAGGCTCAGCGCAGGCGGGGTCCCTGTCCCCCCTCTACCCGTCCCCGAGACGCCCGCCTATTTCCACGCCGAGATCGAGCATGCGCGGGCGTCTCTGACGGTTGCGGAGCGGGCGCTCCTGGAGTACGCCACCGGCAACCACGCGGCGTGGGCGGCGTACTTCGAACGCCGGCAGGAGGAGCGGCTCGCCTCCACCAACAACATGCCGGCGCCTCGGGGGCGCAACAACAGCGAGGGCCGCCGCCTGTGGTGGGGCGTCCCTGGACGCACGCTCAGCGGCGTGCTCGCGCACCTCGAGGGCGGCAACGACCCGCCGTTCGAGTACCCGACCGCTCAGAGCGGCGGCGCGTGGCTGCCGAGGAGGATGATGGGTTGGTCATCCTCCTCTTCCTCCTCCTCCTCCCGATCCTCCTCTCACTCCTCCGGCGCGCCAGCGTTAGCCAGCGTCAAGACAGAGCCGGCCGAGACGCCGCTCAGTAGGCGCACCCGCGGCACCGGCCTCGTCATCAACGACGGCGGCCGTGGCTCCTCCTCCTCGGCCCCTCCTCACCTCATCAAGCCGAAGAGGGAGCCAGGGCTGGCGACTGTGAAGCCGGAGCCGGGGCTCGCCGCCGTGAAGCCGGAGCCTGTTCTCGCCGAGGAGGTCGACGAAAAAGAGGCCGCCTTGAATTGGGCGCGCGAGGACTGCGCGCGCATTGAGCTGGACCGCCAGCGCCGCGCCCTGGAGGAGATCGTCGAATGCCGCCGCCGTGAAGCAACGCACCGGGGTGAGGGGTCGAGCAGCGGCGCCGGCCGTGTCAAGGAGGAGAAGCAGGAGGACGACGCCGGCGACGACTACGCCCTGCTCAGCTCCTACTTCGACCGGTAGTTTAGGTTTTTTTTGCCCCTTTTCGTGTAAAAACGCCTAAATTTATCAGAAATATGCCGTGTTTGTTCAAATTTGGTCGTGTTTGCTGAATTTTGGCCGTGTTTGCTGATTTTTGGCCGAACCGTGGGGGCGGCCTGAGGGCGGCGGCTGGGAACGTGCTCGTCCCCACGCCTAAAATAGCGTCGGCTCGCCCCCAAGCGGCGGTTTTTGGCGCGTCTTGGGGGCGCAACAGCTGGAGATGCTCTTAGCATAAGATCCATGATATAGGATTTAGATCTGTAATACTTAGAGCACATTTAGATGTACTTTAGCATAACCGAACATCTTTATTGTTGGTAATAGGAGCAAAATGCTAAAAACTGAGGGTTATTATCATATATAGATGTGGTATACGGACTCACAAAGGTGTGGCGCGGTGTATGTGAGGCATAGCATAGACTGCTAGAAGATCATGTTTATGCAAGAATGCACGGATTACACACAGTTTACATCTGATATTTTACACAAAAGGAAGGCCAAAGTATGTCCCTTCGATTCGGAACGACATGTCCGGTGTACTAGGCGATGCATCCATCACTACGTAGTTTCCAAGGTAGGCTCTTCTCGGCCCCGAGCTTCGTGCATGCATGGAGACTGAACTCGATCAAAGCATCTCAGCTTTGAGCCTGGTGCGCCACTGTCGACCGGAAGCTCATCCTAAGCAATGCATCATCATCATCATCAGTTTCTGTGCTGTCCATAGGAGGAACGACGCCAAACACATGCAACCCCAAGGCAGCCATCCACAAGAAATGTAGGTGTGCAGCAGTACAATCTGCGGTGGCGGCGGGCGCCGTGACAACCTCGCGACGGCACATGGGGCAGCTCTCCTTCTCCTGCAGCCACCTCTCTACGCACGGCCCGTGGAACCGGTGCCCGCACGTTGTCTCCTTCCACGCCGCCGCCTCGTCCTCCTCCAAGCAGATCGGGCAGCTGAGATCATCGTCGTCAACCGTCTTCAGCGCCTCGGCCACCGACGCTGCCAACTCCGGTTCGTCTGGAACGCCGACGACCGCAGTGTCCTCGGATAGAAATTCCTCGTGACCGCCTTCTTCTTGTGGCAGGTCCATGGCTAGCGACGGCATCAAGCTGGCCTTTCACGCGCGAGAGAGATCGAAAGAGGTTGATCTGTTCTTTGCCGGCTTGATGGTGAAGTGAAACCGGATGTGATCGTAGGAGATCGATGTTCGGGCAAGCAATGGGAATAAGCGAGCGAGCGTGTGGCAGTTTACTTATAGTGCTTCGGGCTTGGATGGTAGGAGAGGAGATCGATCGGGAAACACGTTCTCGTGCCGGAGTAGGATAGGATATGATTTACCACGGGTACGTACGCCCGACTTCATTTTTCTATATCGATCTCGATGAGCTCCTGGGATCTGAGTCCGTGATGTAGTAGTAGCAATAGGATCGAGTCAACTGATAAAAAAAAAACAACTTACCGAGCTGCGTGACATCAGCATGATTCAATTCGATCCCATCGTCTCTCTCTCCGTACCACGCCGGCGTGCACAGAAACTGCGTCCATGTTGTTAAACCTACTAATTATGTAATTAGGGTAAAATCTCCCATTGCCCGATCCGTCGTTGCGGTTTGTCCCGCAACCGACTCCTCTCTTCGATCTCCTGGAACCGACGACCCGTCGAGGGATTGTCGTGTCTCTTCTGGAGATATAAAAGGGCCCTGTAACCATCGATCTAGGGAATCGATCACTTCTGATTCAAAACACGTTATCACGCACATAGAACAGCCAGCAAGAGCAACAGAGAAAGTAGAAGAGAGGGAGCACTTGCCGCCGGTGAGATGCCTGGCCTTGTTTCCTTCTTTCTCCGCCTGATCGGTGAGGACGGTCGTCGCTATCGTCGTCACTACCATGGCGTTGGTGGCCTCCGACGCTTCCGTCGTAGGATGCAGGCCGTCCGTCGTTTCGGCCGTTGCGCTGCTGGGCGTTGTGGTCACCGCGCCACTGGACGTGGCGCACCTGGTGGTCACCGCGCCGCTGGACGCGGCCACGGCGTCGACGTACACGCCGCTCCTGGTGCTCGCCACGCCCACGGGCACGGCCTCGGCGCTGCTACGCGTGCGCCCTCAGTGAACAGGGGGCTTGACCCATGGCTTGTGGCCGGTCCGAGCGCCCCTATGCTGCACGGCGCCGGACCCCCCGGATCTCCGCCTCCACCTCCTCCTCCACCGGCTGGGTGGCTCCCGCCGTCGACGCCGACGCCGGATGCCGCGGCCGCTGCCCCGAGCCGCCACCCGCATGGCTATGCCCCGGTGCCGTTGCACTCCGTGGTGAATGAGGAGGAGGCGCTCGTCTTCGTCTCTGCGCCAACCGGCGCCTCCGGCGTCATCCATCTTGGAGCCAGCATGGAGAGCATCAACGCCAACGCCTAGCTTCAGCCCGAGATGGCAGCGGGCTCGAGCAGCCGCGCGGAGCGGCGCTTCGGCCGCCTCTTCGGGCGCGCCGCCGCAGCCCTCGACCGCCGCCCCGTCCGTCGCCTAGGCTCATGGGCTCCGGTGAACCCCGGATTCGCCGTCACTCCGCTGCGCCATGCCTCCACCGTCGTCGTCTCCTCTTCTTCTGACGAGGAGGGATCCTCCGTGATGCGCCGGTGAACACCGATGTAGCGAGGGGAGGCGGCGACCCTCACTCCGACCGCCGGCGACTGGGATCGAGCGCAGGTGGAGGTGGGGGATCGTGTGCTGGTGGTGGTGCGGGTCGGGCTTATCCGTAACCACTCCACCCCTCGCCTCCTCTTATGCGGTGGGGGAGCGGCATGGGCCGGCCAAAGGCTGTCAAGGCCCAGGCCCAGCGCCCGTGTTGCCTCTGGCCGGCTGCTGTTAATTTTTTTCTTTTTTCTTTTTCTCTGTTTTTATTAGTCTAGTACTAATTATTGTATAAGGTGTAGTTTTTAGACTATATTTGGTACTGTTTTAGTACTACTACCTACATTCTAGTCCAGTTCTAAATTAAATCTAGGTTAGGACTTGTGTAATTACTAGTGTGATTATATTATGCAATTGACTGATAATATAAATAAAGTACCGGATTTCATTCGGGAAGAATGACATGTTCCATGTGTTTACCACATATCAAGTTCTCTTGAACATGTCTTTGCGATCGAGATCATCTTCTCTCGCATACCAAACTTGCAAATTTTTGAATTTTTCTCCCTCCTTAAATATGAATTGTAGCATACACAAGGTAATGGCAATGTGGCCCATTACTGTGAGATCTAAGTGATCTTCGATGTGTTATGTTTACACAATTGAGGTTGAGAAATTTTTCAAGTTTTTCACTTGAGCATCAAATTTTTGCGTTCTTATTACAGAACCATGATGGTTTTTAATTTACCACCTGTAAATTAATTATCTCTGGTTCCTCATGTAGGCAAAGATGACTGCCAAAGAGTTTGAGGAGCTTGCCCTCAATGGCCACAACTATCCTACATGGGCTATGGACATCAAGACCAGTCTTGCGTCTCGTGGGATTGCGCGTGCAATCCAGCCCCCCGAGACTCCTCTCCCGGCTGGAGCCACGCCGCTGACAGAACAGCAGAACTATGCTGCTTTATTCATCATAAGGCATCATATTCATCCAGATCTCAAGTCTGAGTATTTACAGGAGGAATCTCCTAGTACTCTATTTCTGGCCCTCAAAACGAGGTATGAACAGCAGAAGGCAGTAGTCCTGCCAGAAGCACTCCATGATTGGACTCATCTCCGTCTTCAGGATTTCAAGTCCATCGGTGAGTACAATCATGCTGTTCATAAGACATGTTCCAAACTGCGCTTTTGTGAGAAGGAACCTACTGAAGGGGAGAAGATAGAAAAAACTTTGTCTACTATGCTCCCTTCAGATAGGATCCTCCAACAACAATACCGTGCTCGTGACTTCACTGTCTATTCCGAGCTTATTCACATGTTACTTCATGCTGAAAATCATGATGAGCTACTTGCTAAGAATGGCTCTCAGCGCCCAGTTGGGGCACAACCTTTACCTGAAGTTCATATGAATATCGCGAATAGACAAAAGTTTAATGGTACCTTTCGCGGTAAACAATCCAATTTCGAGCATAAGCGAAAGCGCAATGGGAACATAAGATCCAAAAACCCAGGCAAGGGAAAAGGCACTTCAAAGCCGAGGTTTGATAAATCTAAGCTTTGCAACAAGTGTGGATGCTACACGCATTCTACTGAAAAGTGCACAATGCCCAAGCATCTGGTTATGTTGTACCAGCAATCTCAGGGACGCAAAGCACCTCAAGGGAAAAGGTTTGAAGCCAACTTCAACCTTCATCCGCATAGCGCACAAGGAGCCGGTGATTCGCACGATGTCCCTCCTGGACCGAGCAACGCCATGATTCCTTATCCGCCCGAGGATCCTGCTAAAATGGAGAATACATTGATTGAGTACACCGCAAACAACGTGTTTGGCGACTTCGACTAGTCCCTCAATCTCCTAGTGATCTACTCATTTATGTCCATTTGTGATGATTGTAATAAGAACATAAGTTTGTTGTTGTCTTTATATTGTATTGTATCATCACATTTGATATAATAAAGATTGTATACTATGTATTACCGTGAGATTTTCTTATTGAAAATTCTTTGTTTTATATAGTTCTCTACGGGGACAATCCGATGGAAGAGGAATTATGCCTTGCGGACAGTGGTGCCACAAACTCCATACTGAGGGAGATGAAATATTTCCAAACTCCGAAAAAGACGAATGGAGATATTCTAACTATCGATGGACGCGATACAGTGATTGTTGGTACTGGACGTGCCATGTTCACCCTCCCAAGTGGTACACATGTGACAATTGAGGATGCTTTACTGTATCTCGATTCTTCACGTACCCTGATCAGTAATCGAGATATCCGTAAAAATGGTTTTCATATTGAAGCCCATGAAGACAACAAAGAGGAGTATCTACTCTTTACCAAAGATCACGGATATGACAAAAAGGTACATGAGAAAATTCCTTCTCTATCGTCTGGTTTGTACTATACGTACATCAAACCCGTAGAACATGTTGCATACAAATTAATCTTTCTGAATGTTAATGCATTTCAAACCTGGCATGATCGCCTAGGCCATCCCGGAATTAGGATGATGAGAAAAATTACTAGCAATTCCATTGGTCATAATTTGCTTGAGTCAAAATTTCCTCAATCTTCTAATTTTGTGTGCACATCTTGTGCCACGGGAAAGCTAATTTTGAGGCCCTCGCACCTCAAAATACAAGCTGAACCACTTCAGTTCCTTGAACGTATTCAAGGAGACATTTGTGGTCCCATTCAACCATTATCTGGACCTTTCAGGTATTTCATGGTTCTCATTGACGCATCTACACGATGGTCACATGTGTGTCTTCTATCCACACGGAACCATGCATTTGCCAAGATAATGAGGCAAGTCATTAAGTTGCAAGCCCATTATCCTGAAAGTCGAATTAAGTCAATTCGAATGGACAACGCTGCAGAATTCTCCTCTCATGCTTTCAATGATTATTGCATGGCTTTGGGGATTGAAGTTCAACACTCTGTTCCATATGTGCATACACAAAATGGTTTGGCTGAATCATTAATTAAGAGGATCAAACTCATTGCAAGACCTTTGCTGACGAATTGCAACTAGCCAACCTCTTGTTGGGGTCACGCTGTCTTACACACTGCTGACTTGAAACAATTGAGGCCAACTGCATATCACAGTTCTTCTCCTCTGGAATTGGTACGTGGAAATCCTCCAAGAATTTCCCATCTGCGTAATTTCGGGTGTGCTGCTGATGGCTTCTCGCCCCTCGTTGGTTACCCCAAGTGGAAGGTTGAGATGTAGCGTAGCGGCAAATTTCCCCTTGGCAAAGATACCAAGGATCGAATCCCGTGAGACTCCGAGGGTCGACAAGAAGGTGTCAATAGCGCCAGAGACTTTCGCTTGACAGGACCTGCACATAGATACAAATAACTTTGCTCCCAACGAGTACAGAGAGGTTGTCAATCCCTCCGGCCTTGTCGTTTACAAAGGATCAAACGCAAGAGATAGTAGTGATAGGTATGACTGCAACTAGTAAATAAGAACAGGAAGTAAATAACGGGTGTGATCAGTGATGGTAATATGGACCGGGGTCCCATGATGTTCACTAGTGATGTCTCTCTCCCAAAAGACGATAAAACAGCTAAGCGAGGTAAACAAATTACAGCTGGGCAATTGACAGGATTATGTGCGCAAACCAATGCTAACTATGCTGTAAAAAAGGTAGAGGCTCAAAAGCATGGGCGGTACGCCAAGGCAAGTAGACCGAAATCCATCTGCATCTACTACTAATCATCCACCTTGAGATATCTATCCAGAACATCTCGCTGGTATTAAGTTGCGAGTCCCACCCATAGTGTAAACTCAAAGCAACAGACAACTGCATTAAAAGAACTTTACGTAAAGTAAACAATCCTTGCACCCGCAAGTACAAGCACCGTTGTTTTCCCCCTTGTGGCAACAGCACATCCCCTAGACTCATGTTTCTGTCACTCAAGCTAGTCATCGAGGGGCATGAACCCACAATCAAGCATAACGCTCCCTCTTGGAGTTACTACCTACTACTCGGCCAAAGCAATAAATAGCAATGGAGAACATGCAAGAATTACTCAAGAACATAAATATAAAAGAGGTGAATCAAATATATTACTCACACACAATCTGAACATAATCTCATAATCCATCGGATCCCAGCAAACTCAGCATAGCAACAGCATAAAGATTACATATGTGCCTCGATCATGTAGGGCAGCTCACGAGGTCTAATCGATGAAGAACAAAGAGGGGAGGAGAACATCACATAGCTACTGGTCATGGACCCATGGTCCAAGGGGGACTACTCACAACTCATCCGGGAAGCGTCCATGGTGGTGGAGAAGCTCCCGGTGGTGGTTCTCCCCTCCGGCAGGGTGCCGGGAAGAGTTCTCCTGGTGCTCCCGATCTTGGAAGCGCGGCGGCGGCGGAACAGAGATGAGATCACGAAAAAGGGTTCCGTCCTCGAGGGTTTCGGGACGCGTGCAATATATATGCCAAAGGGGGTCACCAGAGGCGGAGGTGGGGCCCCAGGCGCCCCCCTGGCGCGGCCAGGGATGGGGTCGCGCCGGGTGGCCGCCTGGGCCACCCCAGGCTCCCCTTTGGCCCTGCCTTGGTTTTTCTGGAAGCTCCCGATACACTGATTTTTCCTGTATTTTTCCCGGAATTTTTAGGGCACTTTTAATATGGGGGAAACCTGAAATAGAAAAACAGCAGAAAACAGGAACTGGCACTGTGGTGCACTGAGTTAATAGGTTAGTCCAAATATGATCAAAAGTGTATGGAAGTGCATAAATATCATAGCAATATCACACAAAAGAGGCATTGAGCAAGCAGAAATTATAGATACGTTTTGGACGTATGAACATCCCCAAGCTTAATTCCTGCTCGTCCTCGAGTAGGTAAATGATAACAAGCATAATTTCTGTGGTGACATGCTACCAAAGAATCTTTCATAGTCACATGACAAATTCTTATTGAGATAATGAATCTTTAGTAATTAAGTTGCCTCATGAGAATATCACAAAGAACTGAAAGTTTTACAATATGATACTGAAACACCCAATAGATTTGTAGTGAGCATGGTGTGCAAACATGACAAAGTGATACCTCGCTTGCCCCCTTTAGTGAAGCAAAAAATAAATGCAGGAGCACCTCCGAAGTTTAAGTGACGACTAGATACAATGATTTCAGAATAAGCGATATCATAATCATGCAGAAGACAATGGTACTTTGGGATAATGCACATTACACTCAGAATGACAATCATGCTCTCAATAGTTGGTGCTTTGAAGAAAGAAGGTGGAGACTCTCGAACCATGGATTTTGATGGCAAGGTTGAAAACCCGTGGTTGGAAGCAAAGACTAAACATGTACCAGAGCTCTTGGTTTTAAAAACAGAGGCAAAAAATGATTTTTGGGAGGTGCATATTTCGTCAACGAATGTTAGTAGATAACTCAATTACTTCTCGAGCTGGACAAGTTTCGAGGAACGGCTCCCGCACGGGGATGATCACATCCCCTTAATCTCCTTTGTTTATCACTGCCAAAAGTTTTCTGATTTCTCATGAACAAAGCGTGAAGGAGGGTTTGTTTGTTGTATTCTCTTTTATGAGCCGGGCGCACTCATGCTAGTTCCTTCTCGTATTAGGGGTTTGCAGATTAGACATGCAATCCCGGGGTAAAACTTGTCCAACTTAAAAAGATCATGAATTAACTACTACTTCATCATGAGCTAAAACAGAGGCACAAAAGAGAAATGCTTTTGAATAATTTTGAGATGGTACAGGAAAGTCTTCGTTAGGAATGGCAAGTAAATACCATATATAGGAAGGTATGGTGGACTCATATGGCAAAACTGGTTTCAAGGATTTTGGATGCACAAGCACTCAGTCCGCTTAGTACAGGTGAAGGCTAGCAAAAGACTGGGAGCGACCAACTAAGAGAGCAATGACGGCCATAATCATGCAGAGCGACAAAGCAACATTGAATCGGGCATGGAAGTTATATCGCTACTCAGAAATTAAAGATCATCAAGGCTTGATAGACTTTCTTTACAGTCTTAAATATGCGTGAGCATATGCCAAGTCAATCAAAATAAATTCTTGGAGGAAGATATCACTAAACCATACCACATCATAGGCAAACAAATCATGCTGGTACTTCAATAACACATTAAAAACCCCCAGCTACTTGAGACTAACCATAAGAAAACATGAACTACTAAGCACCATTATGCACATAGCATTTTTATCATAGACATATCAACCAGTGCCACAGAACAAACTCTCTTAACAAGATAAACATGAAAACTCAAGAGAGTTCAGCAACCAACTAAACAAAAGCTCTTTAAAAATAAAAGCATGGAAACTAAGAGCTAAACATGACAGTAGCTATGGAAAGACAAAGAACATACACATCAAAGATAAGCATGAAAATCCTATGTTGTGTTCTAGGTTGAAGTGGAGCGTGTTTCTCTCCCACACAAAGAAAGCTGGGTTCTAACTCGTTATGAATAGCAAGCAAAGCTAAAGAAAATTAAAAAAGGAAACTAAAAGCAAGACGCTCCAAGCATAGCACATAACGCATAAAGTGATTAAAATATAGTGGAACGAAAGACGAACTGATAATTGTTGATGGAGAAGGGGATGCACGAGGGCATCCCCAAGCTTAGACGCTTGAGTTTTCTTGAATATTTCTTGGGGGTGCACGGGGGCATCCCCAAGCTTGAGCATTTGACCCTCCTGAATCTTTTTATCATCTTCCCTCGCACACTTGAAAACTCCCTTCATACATAACTCATCATAATCTGATTAGCGAGGTTAGTACCCATAATAAAATAATTTTTCCCTGCTCGAAATAAGGATAATCTTGAAGATCTACTGTTTCTCAAGATTGCCAAAAGGTTTTTGCAAAGAAAAAGCAAGCTCAAGGTTTGCAAAACGAAGAAAAGGCAAAACAGGACAGAATCTGTGAAAAACAAACCAGCAGGTAGTAAATAATTTTTAGGTACATAAGTATCCTCACCGAAAAAATTCCAAGATTCAATCACTAGCTAGGAACGGTCATGCCCGCCGTTTTGACCACATTTTGAAACGGTCATACAAATTTCAAAAAAAAATCAAAAAATTGGAAAACCTTCGCATTGTATCATTATATGTGACCAAGTTTCCAAGAAAAATAATAAACTTGTAATACGGAAATTATTTTTAAAAAGTGTTCTCAGAAATGAGCTATCATGCGTGAAGATTCATGGCTTTCAAGCCAAATGATCAATCTTATGGCCACATTCATGGCATAGTTTGTTCAAATGATCTCATATTGTGCACAAGGGTGCATCTTGGAATTGCAAACAATGTTGCCTAAGGGAGTTTTCACTTTCTTTGGACGAAAAATTCATTTTCCATTTTCCGAGTGCCCAAAAGGAGGTTTTTTTGTGAAGGACCTCCCAAATAATTGTTGGAAAATTTGACCAAATCAATTTCCTAAAATACTAGGACATATTTAATGCACAATTGACAAAATGGTTGGGTGTAAAAAGTTTTGATCCACCTCTCGTGAAAAAGACAAATTTCCGCCGATTCAGCTGGAAGCGGGTCAAATTTGAACTGCGGCTGCCTCATTGTTTGCTGTTTATTTTTTCCAAAAATCATTTCTAGGTACATAAGTATCTATTTAATCAGAGAAACACCAAAAAAATTCCAAGATTCAACCACTAGCTAGGAACGGTCATTCCCGCCGTTTTGACCGCATTTTGAAACGGGCATAAAAAAATTCAAAAAAAATCAAAAAATTGGAAAACCTTCGCATTGTGTCATTATATATGACCAAGTTACCAGGAAAAATAATAAACTTGTAATACGGCAATTCTTTTAAAAAAGTGTTCTTAGAAATGAGCTATCATGCGTGAAGATTCATGGCTTTCAAGCCAAATGATCAATACTATGGCCACATTCATAGCATAGTTTGTTCAAATGATCTCATATTATGCACAAGGGTGCATCTTGGAATGGCAAACAATATTGCTTAAGGAAGTTTTCATTTTCTTTGGACGAAAAAATCATTTTCCATTTTTCGAGTGCCCAAAAGGAGGTTTTTTTGTGAAGGACCTCCCAAATAATTGTTGCAAAATTTGAACAAATCAATTTTCTAAAATACTAGGAAATATTTAATGCACAATTGACAAAATGGTTGGGTGTAAAAAGTTTTGATCCACCTCTCGTGAAAAAGACAATTTTCCGCCGATTCAGGTGGAAGCGGGTCAAATTTGAACTGCGGCTGCCTCATAGTTTGCTATTTATTTTTTCCAAAAATCATTTCTAGGTACATAAGTATCTATTTAATCAAAGAAACACCAAAAAATTCCAAGATTCAACTACTAGCTAGGAACGGTCATTCCCGCCGTTTTGTCCGCATTTTGAAACGGGCATAAAAAATTCAAAAAAAAAAATCAAAAAATTGGAAAACCTTCGCATTGTGTCATTATATATGACCAAGTTACCAGGAAAAATAATAAACTTGTAATACGGCAATTCTTTTAAAAAAATGTTCTCAGAAATGAGCTATCATGCGTGAAGATTCATGGCTTTCAAGCCAAATGATCAATCCTATGGCCACATTCATAGCATAGTTTGTTCAAATGATCTCATATTATGCACAAGGGTGCATCTTGGAATGGCAAACAATATTGCTTAAGGAAGTTTTCATTTTCTTTGGACGAAAAAATCATTTTCCATTTTTCGAGTGTCCAAAAGGAGGTTTTTTTTTGTGAAGGACCTCCCAAATAATTGTTGCAAAATTTGACCAAATCAATTTTCTAAAATACTAGGACATATTTAATGCACAATTGACAAAATGGTTGGGTGTAAAAAGTTTTGATCCACCTCTCGTGAAAAAGACAAATTTCCGCCGATTCAGTTGGAAGCGGGTCAAATTTGAACTGCGGCTGCCTCATAGTTTGCTATTTATTTTTTCCAAAAATCATTTCTAGTTACATAAGTACCTATTTAATCATAAATACATGGTTTGGTGGCGATACGTCGAGGTTTGGGCGGTGGTCGAGGGCCCCAACTCTAGAGCGCGTAAACTCGCATGCCCGCCGCGTGCTCACCGCGTGACTGTGGCGTTGCCATGTGTTCTGGGCGGCCTACGCATGTCTAGTGGGTTGGCCACTCCCCAGGTAGGTGCTAGGAAGAAAATTACAACATAAGATTCTCACGAGGAGACCGATCGATGCTCAAACATGAATTAGCAGCCAAGTGTTTGATTAGCGGTACCGGAAATGCACATGGCTAATGGGCGTGAGTTTTGGTTGAGGATGATCAGTTACTAAGAAGACCGTCTTCACAAATTTTCAGCTCAAAAGGAGGAGTCTAGGTGGTACTTGCTTTGCAAAGTACCACACTGGACATAAATACGAATGTTGAAGATGGGCTCAAAATAATGAATGGATTGAGCTGGCATTTGGTGGAGGATAGTTATTTGGGCATAGGAAAGCACTGTAGAAAATGGATACCATTTGGACATGCCAAAGTGGTACTTCCTACACAAAGTGTTTTTTTGAATAGAATAGGAAAATGAATATTTTTGAATTATTTTTGAACTAGGCAAGGAAGATTTTTTACATATTTGACGAAGATATGACCCAAAGAATTTATGAGATTTTTTGGGGAATTTTGGGAATGACAGAAATATAGGTTGCTTCACAACCTAGGGCAAAAACTGCCACATGGACATGACACATAGGCAAAACTGATGAGGTGGCGCCTAGTCGTAGCAACCCACCACAATTTACAAGGTTATGACCATATATATTGGTCATGATCAGCTAGAAATAAGGCAGCGAACCAGTGCTATCTGCTTTATGACCATTTCGTGTAAGGAAATTATGACCTTTCTGACCAAAATGGTCGTTATAGTTTAGGGTTTGGAGCCCCCCGAACAGCTTTTGACCAATTGGTCTGAAATGGTCATAGATCTATGACCAATTCTTCCAGGATCACTAACAAAAGGTCATAAGTTGACATATTTCTTGTAGTGCTTGCTTGAGTCACCACATCCGTCGACGCTTGCCATCCCTCTAAAACCAACCACCATATTTGGTTGCCACGATCTCGCGCACCTCGCATTTGATACCGTTAACCTCTTGTCTTTCCTCCACCGCTGGTGCGACTACTATTCTTCTTCCTCCCTCCGCCTACCTTTTCTTTGCCCACTTTATTGACCCGCCCACCTCTACCTACGGAACTTCCCCCGACTACCATCCACTAATAGCAAGTGTTGTCACATACTACCTCATCGCACCCTACCCGAGTCATCGCCTCCACCACTGCCCAACCCTCTAAATCATGCCAATCTCGAGCGCCGGCGACCTTCATGTTGGGAAACGTAGTATTTCAAAAAAGAAATCCTACGATCACGCAAGATCTATCTAAGAGAAGCATAGCAACGAGCGGGGAGAGTGTGTCCACGTACCCTCATAGACCAAAAGCGGAAGTGTTTAGTAACGCGGTTGATGTAGTCGAACACGATCGAACCGATCCAAGCACCGAACGTACGGCACCTCCGTGTTCAGCACACGTTCAGCACGGTGACGTCCCTCGAGCTCTTGATCCAGTTAAGGACGAGGAAGAGTTCTGTCAGCACGACGGCATGGCGACGGTGTTGATGATGTGATCCGCGCAGGGCTTCGCCTAAGCACTGCGACAATATGACCTGAGGTGGAATCTGTGGAGCGGGGCACCGCACACGGTTAAAACAACTGTTAACTTGTGTATCTTTGGGGTGCCCCCTCCCACGTATATAAAGGAGGGAGAGGAGAGGCCGGACGGCCAAGCTAGGCGCACCGGGAGAATGGGAATCCTACTAGGTCTCCAAGTCCTAGTAGGTTCCCACCTAAAGGAGAAGGGGGAAGGAAGGGAGAGGGGGGCCGCACCCCCGACCCCTTGTCCAATTCGGACTGGGCTTGCGAGGGGCGCGCGCCACCTCCTGGCTGCTGCCTCTCCTTCCCACTAAGGTCCATTAAGGCCCATTGACTCCCCAGATTAATAATGCCGAAGGTACCGACCCGAGTGTGGTCAATGGACAAAGAATTAAGCACAATATTTCAGGTATGCCTATTAATGTTGAAATTAATTTTATCCAAACCGTTACACCAGAGAAACATGTAAAGAAATCATTCAAAGCACTCCAGAACCCTCAAAAGGAAGATGTACGTGATACGATAAGTAATAGCGGAACCTGGAACCATTCAAAGCACTCTAGAACCCGAAAAATACCCGAATCACTCGGAACCATTCCGATGTCCAAATATAGCCTTCCAATATATCTATCTTTACCTCTCGACCATTTCGAGACTCCTCGTCATGTCTGTGATCTCATTCGGGACTCCGAACAACATTCGGTCATCAAATCACATAAACTCATAATACAAATCGTCATCGAACGTTAAGCGTGCGGACCCTACAGGTTCGAGAACTATGTAGACATGACCGAGACATATCTCCGGTCAATAACCAATAGCGGAACCTGGATGCTCATATTGGCTCCTACATATTCTACAAAGATCTTTATCGGTCAAACCGCATAACAACATACGTTGTTCCTTTTGTCATCAGTATGTTACTTGCTCGAGATTCGATCGTCGGTATCATCGTACCTAATTCAATCTCGTTACTGGCAAGTCTCCTTACTCATTCCATAATTCATCATCCTGCAACTAACTCATTAGTCACATTGCTTGCAAGGCTTATTATGATGTGTATTACCGAGAGGGCCCGGAGACACCTCTCTGCGGATATCAGCAACGTAGTTCAATCTTCCAAATCTGACCTGATGGCCAGGGGCGTAGCTCTCAACCTCCTCGTGGTGGGCTTCTGTGTTGGCACGGAGCATGAAGCCGCCAAACACAAAAAGCTGTCCGAGAGGAAAAGTCCCCTCGGCGGTAGTGCCGCTGTTGTTGATGAAGCGATCCATTAGTCCTTCGGTCGACGACATAGTGAAACTCTCAATGAAAGCACCAATGTCGGTGTCAAAACCGGCGGATCTCGGGTAGGGGGTCCCAAACTATGCGTCTGAGGATCGATGGTAACAGGATACTGGGGACACGATGTTTACCCAGGTTCAGGCCCTCTCGGTCGAGGTAATACCTTACTTCCTGCTAGATTGATCTTGATGAATATGATTACAAGAGTTGATCTACCTCGAGATCGTAATGGCTAAACCCTAAAAGTCTAGCCTATGACTCTGTTGTTGTCTAGCCTCTACGGACTAAACCCCCCAGTTTATATATGCACCAGTGGGCCCTAGGGTTTGTACATAACCATCTTGCAGAGGAAGGAAAGATTACACCCGAACCTAAAACCTCCCATTATATGCACATAGGAGTCCTATCCGGATACGAAAGACGATCTTCAACAATGATCTTCACGGCCCACCAGTCCGGCCCACCAAGTGTTATCTGGACACATGAGGACCCCTCAATCCAGGACTCCCTTAGTGCCCCCTCCCACGTATATAAAGGAGGGAGAGGCGGCTGGCCAAGCTAGGCGCGCCGGGATGAGGGGAATCCTACTAGGACTCCAAGTCCCAATAGGTTTCCACTTAAAGGAAAAGAGGGGAGGAAGGGAGAGGGGGGGCCTCGCCCCCA
This sequence comes from Secale cereale, assembly GCA_902687465.1. NCBI lineage: Eukaryota > Viridiplantae > Streptophyta > Magnoliopsida > Poales > Poaceae > Secale > Secale cereale. Next base: position 743,251,532 of record LR738712.1, read on the forward strand.
ACCACTTGTCCAATTCGGACTGGGCTTGGGAGGGGCGCGCGCCACCTCCTGGCTGCTGCCTCGCCTTCCCAATAAGGCCCATTAAGGCCCATTGACTCGCCGAACGAATTCCTGTAACTCCCCGGTACTCCAAAAAATACCCGAATCACTCGGAACCATTCCGATGTCCGAATATAGCCTTCCAATATATCAATCTTTACCTCTCGACCATTTCGAGACTCTTCGTCATGTTCGTGATCTCATCCGGGACTCCGAACAACATTCGGCCATCCAATCACATAAACTCATAATACAAATCATCATAGAACGTTAAGCGTGCGGACCCTACAGGTTCGAGAAGTATGTAGACATGACCGAGACATATCTCCGGTCAATAACCAATAGCGGAACTTGGATGCTCATATTGGATCCTACATATTCTACGAACATATTTATCGGTCAAACCGCATAACAACATACGTTGTTCCTTTTGTCATCGGTATGTTACTTGCTCGAGATTCCATCATCGGTATCATCATCCCTAGTTCAATCTCGTTACCGGCAAGTCTCTTTACTCGTTTAGTAAATCATCATCCCGCAACTAACTCATTAGTCACATTGCTTGCAAGGCTTATTATGATGTGTATTACCGAGAGGGCCCAGAGATACCTCTCCGACACTCGGAGTAACAAATCATATTCTCGATCTATGCCAACACCACAAACACCTTTAGAGACACATGTAGAGCATCTTTATAATCACCTAGTTACGTTGTGACGTTTGATAACACACAAGGTGTTCCTCCGGTATTCGGGAGTTGCATAATCTCATAGTCAGAGGAACATGTATAAGTCATGAAGAAAGCAATAGCAATAAAACTAAACGATCATTATGCTAAGCTAACGGATGGGTCATGTCCATCACATCATTCTCTAGTGATGTGATCCTGTTCATCAAATGACAACACATGCCTATGGTCAGGAAACATAACCATCTTTGATTAACGAGCTAGTCTAGTATATGCATACTAGGGACACTCTGTTGTGTCTATGTATTCACACATGTACTAAGTTTCCGTTTAATACAATTCTAGCATGAATAATAAGCATTTATCATGATATAAGGAAATATAAATAAGAACTTTATTATTGCCTCGAGGGCATATTTCCTTCAGTCTCCCACTTGCACTAGAGTCAATAATCTAGATCACATCACCATGTGATTAACACCAATAGTTCACATCACCATGTGATTAACACCCACAGTTCACATCGCCATGTGACCAATCCCCAAAGGGTTTACTAGAGTCAACAGTCTAGTTCACATGGCCATGTTATTAACACCCAAAGAGTACTAAGGTGTGATCATGTTTTTCTTGTGAGATAAGTTTAGTCAGCGGGTCTGTTACATTCAGATCCGTGTGTATTTGTATTTCACAAATTTCTATGTCTACAATGCTCTGCATGGAGCTACTCTAGCTAATTGCTCCCACTTTCAATACGCATCCAGATTGATACTTAGAGTCGTCTGGATTAGTTTCAAAGCTTGCATCGGCGTTACTCTTTACGACGAACTCTTTATCACCTCCATGATTGAGAAAAAGTTCCGTAGTCATCCAGTAACTAAGGATAATTTGGACCGTTGTTCAGTGATCTACTCCTAGATCACTATTGTACCTCCTTGCCAAACTCATGGAAAGGTACACAACATGTTTGGTACACAGCATGGCATACTTTATAGAACCTATGGCTGAGGCATAGGGAATGACTTTCATTCTTTCTCTATCTTCTGCCGTGGTCGGGTTTGGGTCTTACTCAAGTTCATACCTTACAACTCAGACAAGAACTCCTTCTTTGACTGATCTATTTTGAACTCCTTCGAAATCTTATGAAGGTAAGTACTCATTGAAAATCTTATCAAGCGTCTTAATCTATATCTATAGATCTTGGTGCCCAATATGTAAGCAGCTTCACCGAGGCCTTTTATTGAAAAACTCCTTTTAAACAATCATTTATGCTTTCCAGATAATTCTACATCATTTCCGATCAACAATATGTCATTCACATATACTTATCAGAAATGTTGTAGTGCTCCCACTCACTTTATTGTAAATACAGGCTTCACCATAAGTCTGTATAAAACCATATGATTTGATCACCTCATCAAAGCATATATTCCAACTCCGAGATGCTTGCACCAGTCCATAGATGGATCGCTGGAGCTTGCACACTTTGTTAGCACCTTTAGGATCGACAAAACCTTCTGGTTGCATCATATACAACTCTTCTTTGAGATATCTATTAAGGAATGCAGTTTTGACATCCATTTGCCAGATTTCATAATCATAAAATGCGGCAATTGCTAACATGATTCGGATAGACTTAAGCATCGCTACTGGTGAGAAAATCTCATCGTAGTCAACTGCTTGAACTTATCGAAATCCTTTTGCAACAATTCGTGCTTTGTAGACAATAACATTACCATCAGCGTCAGTCTTCCTCTTAAAGGTCCATTTATTTTCAATGGCTTGCCGATCATCGGACAAGTCAACCAAAGTCCACACTTTGTTCTCATACATGGATCCCATCTCAGATTTCATGGCCTCAAGCCATTTTGCGGAATCTGGGCTCATCATCGCTTCCTCATAGTTCGCAGGTTCATCAGGGTCTAGTAACATGACTTCCAGATCTGGGTTACCGTACTACTCTGTCGCAGAACATACTCTGGTTGACCTACGAGGTTCGGTAGTTCAGTTGATCCGAAGTTTCATGATCATCGTCAGTAGCTTCCTCACCAATTGGTGTAGGAATCACTGGAACTGATTTCTGTGATGAACTACTTTCCAATTCGGGAGGAGTTACAATAATCTCATCCAGTTCTACTTTCCTCCCACTCACTTCTTTCGAGAGAAACTCCTTCTCTAGAAAGGATCCATTCTTAGCAACAAAAGTCTTGCCTTCGGATCTATGATAGAAGGTGTACCCAACAATTTCTTTTTGGGTATCCTATGAAGACGCATTTCTCCGATTTGGGTTCAAGTTTATCAGGCTGAAGCTTTTTCACATAAGCATCGTAATCCCAAACTTTATGAAACGACAACTTTGGTTTGTTGCCAAATGATGGGCCTCTAACCCCTCGTTGGTTACCCCAAGTGGAAGGTGTGAGATGCAGTGTTGTGGAAGTTTTTCCCTTAGCAAAGATGCCAAGGATCGAATCCCAGAGACTCCTAGGTTCAACAAGTAGGTGTCAACTGCTAACGGCGCCAGATATTAGCAATCAACGTGGACCTGCACACAAATACAAATAACTTTGCTCCCAACGAGTACAGAGAGGTTGTCAATCCCTCCGGCCTTGTAGTTCACAAAGGATTAAACGCAAATGATAGTAGTGATAGATAATGTTTGCAATAGTAAATAATAGCGAAAAGTAAATAGCGGATGTGATCAATGATGGTAATATGGACCGGAGTCTCATGATGTTCACTAGTGATGTCTCTCTCCCAAAAGATGATAAAACAGCTATGTGAGGTCAACGAATTACAGCTGGGCAATTGACAGGACCACGAACGCAAACCAGTGCTGACTACATTACAAGAAAGGTTGAGGTTCAAAGCATGGGCGGTACGCCAAAGTAAGTAGACCGAAATCCATCAATATCTACTACTAATCATCCACCTTGAGATATCTATCCAGAACATCTCGCTGGTATTAAGTTGCGAGCCCCACCCATAGTGTAAACTCAATGCAACAGACAACTGCATTAAAAGAACTTTGCGTAAAGTAAACAATCCTTGCACCCGCGGGCACAAGCACCGTTGTTTTCCCCCTTGTGGCAACAACACATCCCCTAGACTCATGTTTCTGTCACTCAAACTAGTCATCGAGGGGCATGAACCCACAATCGAGCATAACGTTCCCTCTTGGAGTCACTACGTATTACTTGGCCAAAGCAATAAATAACAATGGAGAACATGCAAGAATTACTTATGAACATAAATATAAAAGAGGTAGATCAAATATATTACTCAAGCACAATCTGAACATAATCTCATAATCCATCGGATCCCAGCAAACTCATCATAGCAACAGCATAAGGATTACATATGTGCCTCGATCATGTAGGGCAGCTCACGAGGACTAATTAGTGAAGCACAAGAACGAGAGGAGAACATCACATAGCTACTAGTCATGGACTCATGGTCCAAGGGAGACTACTCACAACTCATCCGGGAGGCGTCCATGGTGGTGGAGAGGCTCCCGATGATGATCCTCCCCTCCGGCAGGGTGCCGGGAAGAGTTCTCCTGGTGCTCCCGATCTTGGAAGCGGCGGCGGCGGCGGAACAGAGATGAGATCGCGAAAAAGAGTTCCCGTCCCGAGGGTTTCGAAGGACGCTCTAAATATATGCCAAAGGGGGGCACCAGACGGGGCTCGTGGGGCCCAGGCGCCCCCCCGGCGCGGCCCAGGGGGGCGCGCCGCCAGGGCGCCTGGAGCCCTGGTGGACCCCCCCGGCTGTCCTTCGGGAGCAAGGTAGGTTCTGGAACACTGATTTTTTATATAATTTTTCTGGATTTTTCCTGGCAGTTCTCGTAATGTGAAAACCTAAAATAAAAAAACAGCCGAAAACAGAAACTGGCACTGGGGTGCACTGGATTAGTAGGTTAGTCCAAATATGATCAAAAGTGTATGGAAGTGTATAAATATCATAGCAATATCACCCAAAAGTGGCATGGAGCAAGCAGAAATTATAGATACGTTTTGGACGTATCAACATCCCCAAGCTTAATTCCTGCTCGTCCTCGAGTAGGTAAATGATAACAAAAATAATTTCTGTGCTGACATGCTATTAACCATATAGGACTCTTTATAGTCATATGACAAAAGCTTACTGAGACAATGAATCTATAGTAATTAAGTTGCCTCATGAGAAAATCACAAATGACTGAAAGTTTTACAATATGATATTGAAACATCAAAAAGATTTGCAATGATTATGATGTGCAAATATGATAAAGTGATATCTAGCTTGCCCCCTTTAGTGAAGAAAAACATAAATGCAGGGGCACCTTCAAGGTTTAAGTGATGACTAGATACAATGATTTCAAAATAAACGATATCACAATCATGCAAAAGACAATGCTACTTTGGGACTATGCACATTACACTTAGAATGACAATCATGCTCTCAGTAGTTGGTGCTTGAAGAAAGAAGGTGGAGACTCAACATAAAAGTAAAAGGATGGTCATGTGCTAGAGCTTTTTATTATTATTTTGAAAACATAGAAGCAATTTTGTCAACGGTAGTAGTACTTCATATGTGTCATGCATAAGACATCCTATAAGTTGCAAGCCTCATGCATCGAATACCAATAGTGCTCGCACCTTGTCCTAATTAGCTCGGATTTCCATGGATTGTCATTGCATTACATATGTTTCAACCAAGTGTCACAAAGGGGTACCTCTATACCACCTGTACAAAGGTCCAAGGAGATAAATCGCATTTGATTTCTCGTTTTTGATAGATCTCAACTCGAGGACATCCATATCGGGACAACATAGAAAATAGATAATGGACTCCTCTTTAATGCATAAGCATATTCTCATAAGAGATTGAGGATTAATGTCCAAGCTAAAACTTCCACCATGATACATGGCTTTGGTTGGCGGCCCAATGTTCTTCTCTAACAATATGCATACTCAACCATTCAACCCATGGCAAATCACCCTTACTTCAAACAAGACGAACATGCATAGCAACTCACATGATATTCAAGAATAGTGTGACAGTTGATGGCGTCCCCAGAAACATGGTTACCGCTCAGCAAGCAACTTATAAGAAATAAGATACATAAGTGACATATTCTTTACCACAATAGTTTTTAAGCTACTTTCCCATGAGCTATGTATTGCAAAGTTAGTCCGCTTAGTACAGGTGGAGGTTAGCAAAAGACTGGGAGCGACCAACTAAGAGAGCAATGACGGTCATAATCATGCAGAGCGACAAAGCAACATTGAATCGGGCATGGTAGTTATATCGCTACTCAGAAATAAAAGATCATCAAGGCTTGACAGACTTTCTTTACAGTCTTAAATATGCGTGAGCATACGCCAAGTCAATCAAAATAAATTCTTGAAGGAAGATATTACTAAACCATACCACATCATTGGCAAACAAATCATGTTGGTACTCCAATAACACATTGGACCCCCCCAGCTATTTGAGACTAACCATAAGAAAACATGAACTACTAAGCGCCATCATGCACGTAGCATCTTTATCATAGACATATTAACCGATGCAACGGAAGCAAACTCTCTTAATAAGGTGAGCATGGTAATTAAAGAGAGTTCAAGCAACCAACTAAACAAAAGCTCTTCGAAAAGATAAGCATGAATACTAAGAGCAGAACATGATAGTAGCTATTAAAAGACAAAGAACACACACAGCAAAGATAGACATGAAAATTCTATGTTATGTTCTAGGTAGAAGTGGAGCGTGTTTCTCTCCCACATAAAGAAAGCTGAGTTCCGACTCGTTATGAAAAACTAAAAAGAAAACTAAAAAGCAAGACGCTCCAAGCATAGCACATAACACATGAAGTGATAAAAATATAGCGGAACGAAAGACGAACTGATAATGTTGATGGAGAAGGGGATGCAGGGGGCATCCCCAAGCTTAGACGCTTGAGTCTCCTTGAATATTTCTTGGGGGTGCACGGGGGCATCCCCAAGCTTGAGCGCTTGACACTCCTGAATCTTTTTATCATCTTCCCTCGCACACTTGAAAACTCCCTTCATACATAACTCATCATAATCTGATTAGCGAGGTTAGTACCCGTAATAAAATAATTGTTCCTTGCTGGAAATAAAGATATTCTTGAAGGTCTACTGTTTCTCAAGATTGCCAAAAGGTTTTTGCAAAGAAAAAACAAGCTCTTGGTTTGCAAAATGAAGGAAAGGTAAAACAGGACAGAATCTGTGAAAAACAGAACAGCAGGTAGTAAATGATTTGTTCGGGGTACTTCTGCAACTCAAATCAAAAAACTCAGAACAGACACACGAAAGACAATTATATAGAGAACGCTGTCGAAACAATTCACACCAAAAAGATGATCTGGTGATTTTATACGAATTTTTCTATCCAAGGACAGAATCTGTTTCCTGGACAGCACCTCACAACTTTTGAACTTTCTAGCAATCAGAGGCTATACTTGGCACAAATATGAAAAGCAAAGATACAATGATGATGCTACTGTAGTAAACAACATCAAGACACAACAAAAGCAAAATAAAAAATGTATTCATGTGGGCTGCCTCCCAAAAGCGCTTTCTTTTATGCCTTTAAGCTAGGCATAATGCATAGAGATCAAGTTTTATCAAGAGTAAAAGAATAGCTAGCCCGTACAACGGACTCAAAAGGTAATTTGATCTTCTTTCGAGGGAAGTGTTCCATCCCTTTCTTGAGAGGAAACTGAAATTTTATATTACCCTCTTTCATGTCAATGATAGCACCAACGGTGCGTAAAAAGGGACGTCACAAAATAATTGGACATGAAGGATCACATTCAATATCCATAATAGTAAAATCAACGGGAACATAATTGTCATTGACAACGATAAGAACATCGTCGATCCTCCCCAAAGGTTTCTTTATGGAAGAATCAACGAGACGAACACCAAAAGAACAAGAATTATAAGGTTTCAATTTAAGCATATCATATATTCTTTTGGGCATAACAGAGGTACTAGCTCCAACATCACATAATGCATAGCAAGAGAAGTCATTCAATTTAATTTTTATCATATGATCCCAACCATCTTCTAGCTTTCTAGGTATGGAGGCTTCTACTCTAAGTTTCTCCTCCCTAGCTTTGATAACAGCATTAGTGATATGCTCTGTGAAGGCAAGGTTAAGCGTGCTAGTGCGGGGGTCTCTAGACATCTTGTGAAGGAAATCAATAACTTCGGTAAGAGTGCAATTATCAAAATCAAGGTCATTAGCATCAAGTAAAGTGGTAGTGGTATCCTTAAGGTTCACTTGTTTGGTAGTTTCTATAGTCATAGCATCACCATTAATAGGTCCAATGGGACCAGGAGTACATTGGGTGCTAAGAGTTTGGATATCCTCGACAACTTGGATAGTAGCAACAGTGTGGTGGGTAGGAAGGCTCTTAATTCTATCTTCTTCCTCCCTTTCTCTAGCCCATCTCTCTTTAAGTTTAGCCATCATCCTAATGTTTTCATTAATTTGCACTTGAATAGCATTTATAGGAGTGACTTCCCTCTCCTCAAGAGGAGAAGTTTTAATTTTTAGCAATTTTACCTCATTGGCTAAATGGTCTACCTTAAAAGAAAGATCATCTAGTTTATGTAGTTTTTCTTCTACGCTCTTATTACAGGCTTTTTGGGTAGTGATGAAATCTTTAAGCATAGTCTCTAGTTCAGTAGTGGAGTTCTTGGTGATAGGATAAGCATTGTTGTTCCCATAAGAATTAGAGGGCAACGGTCTAGGATTGCTACCAAAGTTACTCCTATAAGCATTGTTATTAAAATTGTTTCTAGAGATAAAATTCACATCTACTTGTTCTTGAGCAATCAAAGAATTTAAAGGAAGATCACGAGGATCAACAGAGGATTGCTTCGAAAGTAAAGACATGATCAAGTCAACTTTTTCATTAAGGGAGGAAATCTCCTCGACAGAGTTTACCTTCCTACCTGTTGGAGCGCGTTCGGTGTGCCATTGGGAATAGTTGGTCATCATCTCATCAAGAAGCTTCGTGGCAGCACCAAGTGTAGTTGACATAAAGGTTCCTCCCGCGGCCGAATCTAACAAGTTCCGCGAGGTAAAGTTCAAGCCTGCATAAAAAGTTTGGATAACCATCCAAGTAGTCAAACCATGAGTAGGGCAGTTCTTGATAAGAGATTTCATACGTTCCCAAGCTTGGGCGACGTGTTCATTATCCAATTGTTTAAAATTCATTATGTTACTTCTCAGTTGGATAATTTTAGCAGGTGGATAGTATTTTCCGATAAAAGCATCTTTGCACTTGTCCCATGAATCTATGCTATTTCTAGGCAAAGACTGAAACCAAATTTTAGCTCCTCCTCTCTAGGAGAAAGGAAAAAGCTTAAGCTTAACAATATTACCATCTATTTCTTGGTACTTTTGCATATCACAAAGTTCAACAAAGTTGTTTAAGTGTAAAGCAGCATCATCTCCAGCACCGGAAATTGATCTTTCATGACTAAATTCAGTAAAGCAGGTTTAATTTCGCATGAAGGTGCTGAAGTGGCAGGTGTAGTGATAGGTGTGCTGATAAAGTCATCGTTGTTGTGACTAGTGAAGTCACACAACTTGGTGTTCTCGGTGGAACTCATAGTAGCAAGCAAGCAAGATAACTATTTTTGTGATTTTCGATAAAAAGGTACTAAAGCAAAAACTGAAAGGTAAACTAGCAAGACTAAAAAGCAAAGGTAAAAGATAGCATGCAACTCCCCTATCCTGAAGAGTGGAGTCCCCGGCAACGGCGCCAGAAAAACTCCTTGATGGGCCTCTAACCCCTCGTTGGTTACCCCAAGTGGAAGGTGTGAGATGCAGTGTTGTGGAAGTTTTTCCCTTAGCAAAGATGCCAAGGATCGAATCCCCAGAGACTCCTAGGTTCAACAAGTAGGTGTCAACTGCTAACGGCGCCAGATATTAGCAATCAACGTGGACCTGCACACAGATACAAATAACTTTGCTCACAACGAGTACAGAGAGGTTGTCAATCCCTCCGGCCTTGTAGTTCACAAAGGATTAAACGCAAATGATAGTAGTGATAGATAATGTTTGCAATAGTAAATAAAAGTGAAAAGTAAATAGCGGATGTGATCAATGATGGTAATATGGACCGGAGTCTCATGATGTTCACTAGTGATGTCTCTCTCCCAAAAGACGATAAAACAACTATGTGAGGTGAACGAATTACAGCTGGGCAATTGACAGGACCACGAACGCAAACCAATGCTGACTACATTACAAGAAAGGTTGAGGTTCAAAGTATGGGCGGTACGCCAAAGTAAGTAGACCGAAATCCATCAATATCTACTACTAATCATCCACCTTGAGATATCTATCCAGAACATCTCGCTGGTATTAAGTTGCGAGCCCCACCCATAGTGTAAACTCAATGCAACAGACAACTGCATTAAAAGAACTTTGCGTAAAGTAAACAATCCTTGCACCCGCGGGCACAATCACCGTTGTTTTCCCCCTTGTGGCAACATCACATCCCCTAGACTCATGTTTCTGTCACTCAAACTAGTCATCGAGGGGCATGAACCCACAATCGAGCATAACGTTCCCTCTTGGAGTCACTACGTATTACTTGGCCAAAGCAATAAATAACAACGGAGAAGATGCAAGAATTACTTATGAACATAAATATAAAAGAGGTAGATCAAATATATTACTCAAGCACAATCTGAACATAATCTCATAATCCATTGGATCCCAGCAAACTCATCATAGCAACAGCATAAGGATTACATATGTGCCTCGATCATGTAGGGCAGCTCACGAGGACTAATTAGTGAAGCACAAGAACGGGAGGAGAACATCACATAGCTACTGGTCATGGACTCATGGTCCAAGGGAGATTACTCACAACTCATCCGGGAGGCGTCCATGGTGGTGGAGAGGCTCCCGATGGTGATCCTCCCCTCCGGCAGGGTGCCGAGAAGAGTTCTCCTGGTGCTCCCGATCTTGGAAGCGGCGACGGCGGCGGAACAGAGATGAGATCGCGAAAAAGAGTTCCCGTCCCGAGGGTTTCGAAGGACGCTCTAAATATATGCCAAAGGGGGGCACCAGACGGGGCTCGGGGGGCCCAGGCGCCCCCCCGGCGCGGCCCCGGGGGGGCGCGCCGCCAGGTCGCCTGGAGCCCTGGTGGCCCCCCCGACTATCCTTCCGGCGCAAGGTAGGTTCTGGAACGCTGATTTTTTATATAATTTTTCTGGATTTTTCCTGGCAGTTCTCGTAATGTGAAAACCTAAAATACAAAAACAGCCGAAAACAGAAACTGGCACTGGGGTGCACTGAATTAGTAGGTTAGTCCAAATATGATCAAAAGTGTATGGAAGTGTATAAATATCATAGCAATATCACCCAAAAGTGGCATGGAGCAGGCAGAAATTATAGATACGTTTTGGACGTATCACCAAACCACATTCATACGGTATCATCTCAACGGATTTAGATGGTGCCCTATTTAACATGAATGCAACTGTCTCTAATGCATAACCCCAAAACCATAGTGGTAAATCGGTATGAGACATCATAGATCGTATCATATCTAATAAAGTACGGTTACGACGTTCGGACACACCATTATGCCGTGGTGTTCCAGGTGGCGTGAGTTGTGAAACTATTCCACATTGTTTCAAATGAAGACCAAACTCATAACTCAAATATTCACCTCTGCGATCATATCGTAGAAACTTTATTTTCTTGTTACGATGATTCTCTACTTCACTCTGAAATTCTTTGAAATTTTCAAATGTTTCAGACTTGTGCTTCATCAAGTAGATATACCCATATCTTCTTAAATCATCTGTGAAGGTCAGAAAATAACGATACCCGCCGCGAGCCTCAACACTCATTGGACCGCATACATCAGTATGTATGATTTCCAATAAGTCAGTTGCTCGCTCCATTGTTCCGGAGAATGGAGTTTTAGTCATCTTGCCCATGAGGCATGGTTCGCAAGCATCAAATGATTCATAATCAAGTGATTCCAAATGTGCATCAGCATGGAGTTTCTTCATGCGCTTTACACCAATAACCTAAATGGCAGTGCCACAAGTATGTTGCACTATCATTATTATCTCTGCATCTTTTGGCTTCAATATTATGAATATGTGTATTTACTAGGATTGAGATTCAATAAACCATTCACGTTGGGTGTATGACCATAGAAGGTTTTATTCATGTAAACGAAATAACAATTATTCTCTCACTTAAATGAATAACCGTATTGCAATAAACACAATCCAATCTTGTTCATCCTCAACGCAAACACCAAATAACATTTATTTAGGTTTAACACTAATCCCGAAAGTACAGGGAGTGTGCGATGATGATCATATCAATATTGGAACTACTTCCAACACACATCGTCACCTCACCCTCAAGTAGTCTCCATTTATTCTGCAACTCCTGTTTTGAATTACTAAACTTAGCAACCGAACAAGTATCAAATACCCAGGGGCTACTATGAACACTAGTGAGGTACAGATTATCAATATGTATATCAACTATACCTTTGTTCACTTTTCCATCCTTCTTATCCGCCATATATTCGGGGAACTTCTGCTTCCAGTGATCATTTCCATTGAAGTTCAAAGCACTCAAATTCAGGCTTAGGTCCAACTTTGAGCTTCTTCACGGGAGTGACAACTTGCTTGCAATTCTTCTTGAAGTTCCCTTTCTTCCCCTTGCCCTTTTCTTGAAACCAGTGGTCTTGTTAACCATGAACAATTGATGCTCTTTCTTGATTTCTACCTTCGTTGATTTCAGCATCATGAAGAGCTCAAGAAGAAGAAGAAGAATAAGAAGAAGAAGAAGAAGAAGAAGAAGAAGAAGAAGAAGAAGAATGTCGGTGTACAAAAAGAGGGGCACACTTTTTGTACCCCTATGACTGTGCACGGGCAGTCTGAGCCACAGGCACCGCCACAGCAAGCATGGCCAAGGAGGTGAGCTAGGGTAAGACCGAAGCTCGATGG
>LR738712.1:743264430-743280255 GCA_902687465.1 Secale cereale
AGAAGAAGAAGAAGAAGAAGAAGAAGAAGAAGAAGAAGAAGAAGAAGAAGAAGAAGAAGAAGAAGAAGAAGAAGAAGAAGAAGAAGAAGAAGAAGAAGAAGAAGAAGAAGAAGAAGAAGCAGAAGAAGAAGAAGAAGAAGAAGAAGAAGAAGAAGAAGAAGAAGAAGAAGAAGAAGCAGAAGAAGAAGAAGAAGAAGAAGAAGAAGAAGAAGAAGAAGAAGAAGAAGAAGAAGAAGAAGAAGAAGAAGAAGAAGAAGAAGAAGAAGAAGCAGAAGAAGCAGAAGAAGAAGAAGAAGAAGAAGAAGAAGAAGAAGAAGAAGAAGAAGAAGAAGCAGCAGAAGAAGAAGAAGCAGAAGAAGAAGAAGAAGAAGAAGAAGAAGAAGAAGAAGAAGAAGAAGAAGCAGAAGCAGCAGAAGAAGAAGAAGCAGAAGAAGAAGTAGAAGAAGAAGAAGAAGAAGAAGAAGAAGAAGAAGAAGAAGAAGAAGAAGAAGAAGAAGCATGGCCATGGAGGTGAGTGATACGTCCAAAACGTATCTATAATTTCTGCTTGCTCCATGCTTCTTTTGTGTGATATTGCTATGATATTTATGCACTTCCATACACTTTTGATCATATTTGGACTAACCTATTAACTCAGTGCACCCCAGTGCCAGTTTCTGTTTTCTGCTGTTTTTGTATTTTGGGTTTTCCTATTACTTAAATTGCCAGAAAAATTCCGGGAAAAATATATAAAAAATCAGCGCTCCAGAAGCTTCCACGCGCCAGAAGTGGGGCCAGAGGGGAGCCAGGGGCAGCCCAGGCGGCCTGCCCACGCGACTGAAGGAAATATGCCCTAGAGGCAATAATAAAGTTGTTATTTATATTTCCTTATATCATGATAAATGTTTATTATTCATGCTAGAATTGTATTAACCGGAAACTTAGTACATGTGTGAATACATACACAAAACAGTATGTCTCTAGTATGCCTCTACTAGACTAGCTCATTGATCAAAGATGGTTATGTTTCCTAGCCATAGACACGAGTTGTCATTTGATCAACAGGATCACATCATTAGGAAAATGATGTGATGGACAAGACCCATCCGTTAGCATAGCACTATGATCGTTTAGTTTTACTGCTATTGCTTTCTTCATGACTTATACATGTTCCTATGACTATGAGATTATGCAACTCCCGAATACCGTAGGAACACCTTGTGTGCTATCAAACGTCACAACGTAACTGGGTGATCATAAAGATGCTCTACAGGTGTCTCCAAAAGTATTCGTGGTGTTGGCATAGATCAAGATTAGGATTTGTCACTCCGAGTGTCGGAGAGGTATCTCTGGGCCCTCTCGGTAACACACATCATAATAAGCCTTGCAAGCAAAAGACTAATGAGATAGTCACGAGATGATGTGTTACGGAACGAGTAAAAGAGACTTGCCGGTAACGAGATTGAACTAGGTATAGAGATACCGACGATCGAATCTCGGGCAAGTAACATACCGATGACAAAAGGAACAACATATGTTGTTATGTGGTTTGACCGATAAAGATCTTCGTAGAATATGTAGGAACCAATATGAGCATCCAGGTTCGGCTATTGGTTATTGACCGGAGATGAGTCTCGGTCATGTCTACATAGTTCTCGAACCCGTAGGGTCCGCACGCTTAACGTTTGATGACGATCAGTATTATGAGTTTATGAGTTTTGATGTACCGAAGGTAGTTCGGAGTCCCGGATGAGATCAAGGACATGACGAGGAGTCTCGGAATGTCCGAGACATAAAGATTGATATATTGGACGACTATATTCGGACACCGGAAGTGTTCCGGAAAAGTTTCAGATTTAACTGGATTGCCGGAGGGGGTTACCGGAACCCCCCACGAGGGGGGGTGGTCCATAGTGGGCCTTGAGGAAAGGAGAGAGGCAGCCCATAGAGGCTGGCCGGCGCCCCACCAGGGGATCCTAGTTGGACTAGGATTAGGGGGCGCCACCTCTCCCTCTTTTTCCTTTCCCTCTCTTCCTTCTTGGTGGACTCCTACTAGGAATAGGATTGCAATCCTATTCCTAGTAGGATTGCCCTAGCCGCACCATAGGAGGCCGGCCGGCCCTCCTCCCTTGCTCCTTTATATACGGGGGCAGGGGGGCACCCAAAGACACACAAGTTGAATTGTTCTAGCCGTGTACGGTGCCCCCCTCCACAGAAACACACCTCGGTCATACCGTTGCAGTGCTTAGGCGAAGCCCTGCGCCGGTAGATACATCATATCCGTCACCACGCCGTCGTGCTGACGAAACTCTCCCGTGAAGCTCAACTGGATCAAGAGCTCGTGGGACGTCATCAAGCTGAACGTGTGCTGAACGCGGAGGTGCCGTACGTTCGGTGCTTGATCGGTTGGATCGCGAAGAAGTTCGACTACATCAACCGCGTCACATGACGCTTCCGCTTCCGGTCTACGAGGGTATGTAGACACACTCTTCCCTCTCGTTGCTATGCATCTGGTAGATAGATCTTGCGTGATCGTAGGAAAATTTTAAAATACTACGTTCCCCAACAGTGGCATCAGAGCCAGGTCTATGCGTAGATGATATGCACGAGTAGAACACAATGAGTTGTGGGCGATACTAGTCATACTGCTTACCAGCATGTCATACTTTGCTTCAGCGGTATTGTGAGATGAAGCGGCTCGGACCGACATTACGCGTACGCTTACGCGAGACTGGTTTCACCGTTATGAGCACTCGTTGCTTAAAGGTGACTGGCGGGTGTCTGTCTCTCTCACTTTAGCTGAATCAAGTGTGGCTACGCCCGGTCCTTGTGAAGGTTAAAATAGCACATACTTGACGAAACATCGTTGTGGTTTTGTATGCGTAGGTAAGAACGGTTCTTGCTAAGCCCGTAGCAACCACGTAAAACTTGCAACAACAAAGTAGAGGACGTCTAACTTGTTTTTGCAGGGCATGTTGTGATGTGATATGGTCAAGACATGATGAGTTATACGGTTTTTGTATGAGATGATCATGTTTTGTAATGTTATCGGCAACTGGCAGGAGCCATATGGTTGTCGCTTTATTGTATGAAATGCAATCGCCATGTAATTGCTTTACTTTATCACTAAGCGATAGCGATAGTCGTAGAAGCAATAGTTGGCGAGACGACAACGATGCTACGATGGAGATCAAGGTGTCGCGCCGGTGACGAAGGTGATCATGACGGTGCTTTGGAGATGGAGATCAAAAGCACAAGATGATGATGGCCATATCATGTCACATATTTTGATTGCATGTGATGTTTATCTTATTATGCTTCTTATTTTGCTTAGAACGACGGTAGCATTATAAGATGATCCCTTACTAAATTTCAAGGTATAAGTGTTCTCCCTAAGTATGCACCGTTGCGAAAGTTCGTCGTGCCGAGACACCACGTGATGATCGGGTGTGATAAGCTCTACGTTCAAATACAACGGGTGTAAGCCAGTTTTGCACACGCAGAATACTCGGGTTAAACTTGACGAGCCTAGCATATGCAGATATGGCCTCGGAACACTGGAGACCGAAAGGTCGAGCGTGAATCATATAGTAGATATGATCAACATAAGATGTTCACCATTGAAACTACTCCATCTCACGTGATGATCGGACATGGTTTAGTTGATTTGGATCACGTGATCATTTAGTTGACCGGAGGGATGTCTATCTAAGTGGGAGTTCTTAAGTAATATGATTAATTGAACTTTAATTTATCATGAACTTAGTCCTGGTAGTATTAGCATATCTATGTTGTAGATCAATAGCTCGCGATGTTGCTCCACGTTTATTTTTTATATGTTCCTAGAGAAAACCAAGTTGAAAGATGTTAGTAGCAATGATGCGGAATTGTTCCGTGATCTGTGGATTATCCTCATTGTTGCACAGAAGCATTATGTCCTTGATGCACCGCTAGGTGACAGACCTATTGCAGGAGCAGATGTAGACGTTATGAACGTTTTGACAAAAGCTCGATATGATGACTACTTGATAGTTTAGTGCACCATGCTTTACGGCTTATAACCGGGACTTCAAAAACGTTTTGAAACGCCACGGAGCATATGAGATGTTCCAAGAGTTGAAATTAGTATTTCATACTCATGCCCGTGTCGAGAGGTATAAGACCTCTGACAGTACTTTGCCTACAAGATGGAGGAGAATAGCTCAACCAGTGAGGATGTGCTCAGATTGTCTGGGTAGTACAATTGCTTGAATCAAGTGGGAGTTAATCTTCCAGATAAGATAGTAATTGACAAAGTTCTCTAGACACTATCACCAAGTTAGTAGAACTTCGTGATGAACTATAATATGCAAGGGATGACGAAAGTAATTCCCGAGCTCTTCACGATGCTGAAATCGGCGAAGGTAGAAATCAAGAAAGAGCATCAAGTGTTGATGGTTAACCAGACCACTTGTTTCAAGTAAAGGGCAAAGGGATAGAAGGGGAACTTCAAGAAGAATGACAAGCAAGTTGTCACTCCCGTGAAGAAACCCAAAGCTAAGCTCAAGCCTGAAACTAAGTGCTTCTACTGCAAAGGAAATGGTCACTAGAAGTGGAACTGCCCTAGATATTTGGCGGATAAGAAGGATGGCAAAGTGAACAAAGGTATATTTGATATACAAATTATCGATGTGTATTTTACTAGTGTTCATAGAAACCCCTCGGTATTTGATATTGGTTCAGTTGCTAAAGAGTAGTAACTCGAAATGGGAGTTGCATAATGAACATAAACTAGTTAAAGGATGAAGTGACGATGTGTATTGGAAGTAGTTCCAAGATTGATATGATCATCATCGCACACTCCCTATATTTTCGGGATTAGTGTTGAACCTAAATAAGTGTTATTTGGTGTTTGTGTTGAGCATGAATATGATTTGATCATGTTTATTGCAATACGATTATTCATGTAAGTTAGAGAATAATTGTTGTTCTGTTTACATGAATAAAACCTTCTATGGTCATACACCCAATGAAGATGGTTTGTTGGATCTCGATCGTGTGATACACATATTCATAATATTGAAGCCAAAAGATGCAAGGTTAATAATGATAGTGCAACTTATTTGTGGCACTGCCGTTTAGGTCATATTGGTGTAAAGCGCATGAAGAAACTCCATAGTGATGGACTTTTGGAATCACTTGATTATGAATCACTTGGTGCTTGCGAACCATGCCTCATGGGCAAGATGACTAAAACTCCGTTCTCTGGAACCGTGGAGCGAGCAACAGAGTTGATGGAAATCATACATACTGATGTATGCGGACCAATGAGTTTTGAAGCTCGCGGCAGATATCGTTATTTTCTGACCTTCACTGATGATTTGAGCAGATATGGGTATATCTACTTAATGAAGCACAAGTCTGAAACATTTGAAAAGTTCAAAGAATTTCAGAGTGAAGTGGAGAATCATCGTAACAAGAAAATAAGAGTTTCTACGATATGATCGTAGAGGTAAAATATTTGAGTTAGCGAGTTTGACCTTCAATAAAAACAATGTGAAATAGTTTAACTACTCACGCCACCTGGAACACCACAGTGTAATGGTGTGTCCGAACGTCATAACCGTACTTTATTAGATATGGTGTGATCGATGATGTCTCTTACCGATCTACCACTATCGCTTTTGGGGTTATGCATTAGAGACAGCTACATTCACGTTAAATAGGGCACCATCTAAATCCGTGGAGATGACACCGTATGAACTGTGGTTTGACGAGAAACCTAAGCTGTCATTTCTTTAAGTTTGGGACTGCGATGCTTATGTGAAAAAGTTTCAACATGATAAGCTCGAACCCAAATCGGAGAAGTAAATCTTCATAGGATACCCAAAAAGAAACTGTTGGGTACACCTTCTATCACAAATCCTAAGGCAAGGTCTTTGTTGCTAAGAGTGGATCCTTTCTAGAGAAGGAGTTTCTCTCGAAAGAAGTGAGTGGGAGGAAAGTAGAACTTGATGAGGTAATTGTACCTTCTCCCAAATTGGAAAGTGGAACATCACAGAAACTAGTTCCAGTGATTCCTACACCAATTAGTGAGGAAGCTAATGATGATGATCATGAAACTTCAGATCAAGTTTCTGCTGAACTTCGTAGATCAACCAGAGTTCGTTCCGCACCAGAGTGGTACGGCAACCCAGTTCTGGAAGTCATGTTACTAGACCATGATGAACCTACGAACTATGAGGAAGCGATGATGAGCCCAGATTCTGCAAAATGGCTTGAGACCATGAAATCTGAGATGGGATCCAAGTATTAGAACAAAGTATGGACTTTGGTTGACTTGCCCGATGATCGGCAAGCCATCGAAAATAAATGGATCTTCAAGAGGAAGACCGACGCAAACGGTAATGTTACTGTTTACAAAGCTCGACTTGATGCGAAAGGGTTTCGACAAGTTCAAGGAGTTGACTACGATGAGACTTTCTCACCCGTAGCGATGCTTAAGTCTGTCCGAATCATGTTAGTAATTGCCGCATTTTATGAAATCTGGCAAATGGATAACAAAACTGCATTCTTTAATGGGTTTATCGAAGAAGAGTTGTATATGATGCAACCAGAAGGTTTTGTCAATCCTAAAGGTGCTAACAAAATGTGCAAGCTCCAGCGATCCATCTATGGACTGGTGCAAGCATCTCGGAGTTGGAATATACGCTTTGATAAGTTGATCAAAGCATATAGATTTATACAGACTTGCGATGAAGCCTGTATTTACAAGAAGTGAGTGGGAGCACTACAACCTTTCTGATAAGTATATGTGAATGACATATTGTCGATCGGAAATGATGTAGAATTTTCTGGAAAGCATAAAGGAGTGTTTGAAAGGAGTTTTTCAAAGAAAGACCTTGGTGAAGCTGCTTACATATTGGGCATCAAGATCTATAGAGATAGATCAAGACGCTTGATAAGACTTTCGATGAGTACATACCTTGATAAGATTTTGAAGTAGTTCAAAATGGATCAGTCAAAGAAGGAGTTCTTTCCTGACTTGTAAGGTGTGAAGTTGAGTAAGACTCAAAGCCAGACCACGGCAGAAAAATATAGAGAGAATGAAAGTCATTCCCTATGCCTCAGCCATAGGTTCTATAAAGTATGCCATGCTGTGTACAAAACACGTTGTGTACCTTGCCATGAGTTTGACAGGGAGGTACAATAGTGATCCAGGAGTAGATCACTGTACAACGGTCAAAATTATCCTTAGTAATTGGATGACTAAGGAAATATTTCTCGATTATGGAGGTGATAAAGAGTTCGTCGTAAAGGGTTACGCCGATGCAAGCTTTGACACTAAATCCAGATGACTCTAAGTATCAATCTGGATGCGTATTGAAAGTGGGAGCAATTAGCTAGAGTAGCTCCATGCAGAGCATTGTAGACATAGAAATTTGCGAAATACATACGAATCTGAATGTGACAGACCCGTTGACTAAACTTTTCTCACAAGCAAAACATAATCACACCTTATTACTCTTGGGTATTAATCACATAGCGATGTGAACTAGATTATTGACTCTAGTAAACCCTTTGGGTGTTGGTCACATGGCGATGTGAACTATGGGTGTTATTCACATAACGATGTGAACTATCGGTATTAAATCACATGGCGATGTGAGCTAGATTATTGACTCTAGTGCAAGTGGGAGACTGAAGGAAATATGCCCTAGAGGCAATAATAAAGTTGTTATTTATATTTCCTTGTATCATGATAAATGTTTATTATTCATGCTAGAATTGTATTAACCGGAAACTTAGTACATGTGTGAATACATAGACAAAACTGTATGTCTCTAGTATGCCTCTACTAGACTAGCTCATTGATCAAAGATGGTTATGTTTCCTAGCCATAGACATGAGTTGTCATTTGATCAACGGGATCACATCATTAGGAAAATGATGTGATGGACAAGACCCATCCGTTAGCATAGCACTATGATCGTTTAGTTTTACTGCTATTGCTTTCTTCATGACTTATACATGTTCCTATGACTATGAGATTATGCAACTCCCGAATACCGTAGGAACACCTTGTGTGCTATCAAACGTCACAACATAACTGGGTGATCATAAAGATGCTCTACAGGTGTCTCCAAAAGTATTCGTGGTGTTGGCATAGATCAAGATTAGGATTTGTCACTCCGAGTGTCGGAGAGGTATCTCTGGGCCCTCTCGGTAACACACATCATAATAAGCCTTGCAAGCAAAAGACTAATGAGATAGTCACGAGATGATGTGTTACGGAACGAGTAAAAGAGACTTGCCGGTAACGAGATTGAACTAGGTATAGAGATACCGACGATCGAATCTCGGGCAAGTAACATACCGATGACAAAAGGAACAACGTATGTTGTTATGCGGTTTGACCGATAAAAATCTTCGTAGAATATGTAGTAACCAATATGAGCATCCAGGTTCCGCTATTGGTTATTGACCGGACATGTGTCTCGGTCATGTCTACATAGTTCTCGAACCCGTAGAGTCCGCACGCTTAACGTTTGATGACGATCAGTATTATGAGTTTATGAGTTTTGATGTACCGAAGGTAGTTCGGAGTCCCGGATGAGATCAAGGACATGACGAGGAGTCTCGGAATGTCCGAGACATAAAGATTGATATATTGGACGACTATATTCGGACACCGAAAGTGTTCCGGAAAAGTTTCGGATTTAACTGGATTGCCGGAGGGGGTTACCGGAACCCCCCATGAGGGGGGGTGGTCCATAGTGGGCCTTGAGGAAAGGAGAGAGGCAGCCCATAGAGGCTGGCCGGCGCCCCACCAGGGGATCCTAGTTGGACTAGGATTGGGGGGCGCCACCTCTCCCTCTTTTTCCTTTCCCTCTCTTCCTTCTTGGTGGACTCCTACTAGGAATAGGATTGCAATCCTATTCCTAGTAGGATTGCCCTAGCCGCACCATAGGAGGCCGGCCGGCCCTCCTCCCTTGCTCCTTTATATACGGGGGCAGGGGGGCACCCAAAGACACACAAGTTGAATTGTTCTAGCTGTGTACGGTGCCCCCCTCCACAGAAACACACCTCGGTCATACCGTTGCAGTGCTTAGGCGAAGCCCTGCGCCGGTAGATACATCATATCCGTCACCACGCCGTCGTGCTGACGAAACTCTCCCGTGAAGCTCAACTGGATCAAGAGCTCGTGGGACGTCATCAAGCTGAACGTGTGCTGAACGCGGAGGTGCCGTACGTTCGGTGCTTGATCGGTTGGATCGCGAAGAAGTTTGACTACATCAACCGCGTCACTTGACGCTTCCGCTTCCGGTCTACGAGGGTACGTAGACACACTCTTCCCTCTCGTTGCTATGCATCTGGTAGATAGATCTTGCGTGATCGTAGGAAAATTTTAAAATACTACGTTCCCCAACAACGGCCCCCCTCCTGGCCGCGCCGGGGGGCGCCTGGGCCCCCCTCTCTGCCTCTGGTGACCCCCTTTGGCATATATTTACCTCGCGTCCCGAAACCCTCGAGGACGGAACCCTTTTTCGCGATCTCATCTCTGTTCCGCCGCCACCGCGCTTCCAAGATCGGGAGCACCAGGAGAACTCTTCCCGGCACCCTACCGGAGGGGAGAACCACCACCGGGAGCTTCTCCACCACCATGGACGCCTCCCGGATGAGTTGTGAGTAGTCTCCCTTGGAACATGGGTCCATGACCAGTAGCTATGTGATGTTCTCCTCCCCTCTTTGTTCTTCATCGATTAGACCTCGTGAGCTGCCCTAAATGATCGAGGCACATATGTAATCTTTATGCTGTTGCTATGCTGAGTTTGCTGGGATCCGATGGATTATGAGATTATGTTCAGATTGTGTGTGAGTAATATATTTGATTCACCTATTTTATATTTATGTTCTTGAGTAATTCTTGCATGTTCTCCGTTGCTATTTATTGCTTTGGCCGAGTAGTACTCCCTCCGTCCGGTGAAGAGTGTACGTTTGGCTTCAAAATTTGTCCACAAAAGAGTGTACTTCTATCTTCCCAATGCACTTTAAAATACTTCTCTCTCATCACACGGTAATCTAGACCAATAACAATCTACACATAGTCTTCTTAATTTCTACATGCACTTAGCTCATTGGAGGTTGGGTACTTAAAGAGGAGAGAGATGATGGCTTGCACCTTTCCAATGCATTTTTTATTTCAATCCATAATTTGTCCTAAAATCTCTAGATGTACACTCTTCACCGGACGGAGGGAGTAGGTAGTAACTCCAAGAGGGAACGTTATGCTTGATTGTGGGTTCATGCCCCTCGATGACTAGCTTGAGTGACAGAAACATGAGTCTAGGGGATGTGCTGTTGCCACAAGGGGGAAACAACGGTGCTTGTACTTGCGGGTGCAAGGATTGTTTACTTTAAGCAAAGTTCTTATAATGCAGTTGTCTGTTGCTTTGAGTTTACACTATGGGTGGGACTCGCAACTTAATACCAGCGAGATGTTCTGGATAGATATCTCAAGGTGGATGATTAGTAGTAGATGCAGATGGATTTCGGTCTACTTGCCTTGGCGTACCGCCCATGCTTTTGAGCCTCTACCTTTCTTACAGCATAGTTAGCATTGGTTTGCGCACATAATCCTGTCAATTGCCCAGCTGTAATTTGTTTACCTCGCTTAGCTGTTTTATCGTCTTTTGGGAGAGAGACATCACTAGTGAACATCATGGGACCCCGGTCCATATTACCATCACTGATCACACCCATTATTTACTTCCTGTTCTTATTTACTAGTTGCAGTCATACCTATCACTACTATCTCTTGCGTTTGATCCTTTGTAAACGACAAGGCCAGAGGGATTGACAACCTCTCTGTACTCGTTGGGAGCAAAGTTATTTGTATATGTGTGCAGGTCCTGTCAAGCGAAAGTTTCTGGCGCTATTGACACCTTCTTGTCGACCCTCGGAGTCTCACGGGATTCGATCCTTGGTATCTTTGCCAAGGGGAAATTTGCCGCTACGCTACATCTCAACCTTCCACTTGGGGTAACCAACGAGGGGCGAGAAGCCATCAAGCAAGTTTTCTGGCGCCATTGCCGGGGACTCCACTCTTCAAGATAGGGGAGTTGCACGCTATCTTTTATCTTTGCTTTTTAGTCTTGTTAGTTTACCTTTCAGTTTTTGCTTTAGTGTCTTCTATAAAAAATCACAAAAATAGTTATCTCACTTTTTAGTTGGCATTATGTCTGGTCCTTTTGCCTTTGGTGAGGCAGAAGTGCTCACCTTTAAACAAAGAGGTGGGGAAAGTCTAAAAGATGCTTGGTATAGAATTAATGATTCTCATAAAAGAGCCACTAAGAAGCAATCTACTACTATCCTGCTTAGAAATTTTTATGTTGGAATTACTTCTTGGAATAGGTTTATTCTAGATTCTGCTATCAATGGAAATTTCCTAGAAGCCCCAGTTTGGAAATCCCCCTGTCATGTTTAGCTCTTAGTTTCCATAGCTACTGTCATGTTTAGCTCTTAGTTTCCATGCTTTTCTTTTTAAAGAGCTTTTGTTTAGTTGGTTGTTGAACTCTCTTGAGTTTTCATGTTTATCTTGTTAAGAGAGTTTGTCTGTTGCACTGAGCTGTGTGTCTTAACTTAAAGTAGGTAATCGAGGTTGCTATTCAATTTTAGTAGTAACTTGCAATAGTTTTGAGGTATTGCCGTGAGTAATGTTTGAACTTTTGGTGTCAAGAGCTTTAGCCTATTAGTGATAGATGTCGTATTTTGGGCAATCCGTGTTTATTTTCGAAAACCTACAAAATAGTTGAGAACTTTAGCTACTAAATGGATCACTAATCTTTGGAGGGATCGAATATTAGAGTACACTCACGTACCATGGGTCGAGGATGCGCAAGGGTAACCAAACCCCCATACACTCCTCCTCGGGGTACTTGTCTCTTTGTGAACCTCCTAATTAGATTGAGAGTTACCGATAATAAGTGCATGAGTTCTTCGGACTAATGTGAGTATTCGAAGGTTGACACTTCCACCTACCCATATTTTTCTAGCCTCTTCGGTACCGTGCATTGCCCTTTCTCACCTCGAGAGTTGGCGCATACTTCGCTGGTGCATCCAAATCCTTGGCACGATACGCTCTGTCATCATAAGCCTCATTATATCTTTCCTCAAAACAGCCACCATACCTACCTATCAAGGCATTTCCATAGCCTTTCCGAGATACATTGCCATGCAACATCCATCTTCTCATGACTTGATCTTCATGTCATACATACTTTTTGCTTGATCGATGAGCCGCATGCTAGTTGGGCCTTGCCCTAATCATTGCTACATGACGCGCTAGTATCATTGCATATCCTGCTACACTGGCAGAGGCATACATTTGCATAGATCATGATAGTTTCATTTTCTTTATGTTGAGTTCTTTTGTAAAGTGTGAAAGATCTTCTATACTTCTTGTAATACATAGAGTGTTGCCCCTAAGTGAGGAAAAGATCCCAAAGAGGACAAAATCAAAAGATCCCAAAGAGGACAAAATCAAAAGATCCCAAAGAGGACAAATGAGAGATAAATAGAAAGAGCCATTGAGGCCACAAAAAAATAAAAAAAATAGAAAAAAAAGAGAAAAAGAAATAAAAAGAGAGAAGGGGGCACACTACTATTTCTTTTGAGATCCACACTCGTACTCCATCTTATACCTTGTACTCCATAGAGATTATCATTTATGCATATAGCTATGTGGGGACCTTTACACTATAGAACTTGGCTTGTATATTCCAATGATGAGCCTCCTCAAAAGAGCTCTAGGTCTTCTTGAGCAAGCAAGTTGGATGCACCCCCACTAGTTCCATTGGAGAGCTTACCTTAGCTCATATGTGCATCCGTTGCATGGCAATCCCTGCTCCTCGCATCATATCTATCATTTGGCTTTCTCTCGCCGATGATTGTCCTCATTGATGTGAGCCTTTCACACCTTTTTTGTCTTCCCCCTCTATCATCCTTCTCTCTTTGCCATCCTAAGTGTTGACTTTCTTGCTTACGCTCATCCATTGCATGAGTGCTCAAAATATTGAAAGGGTGTGGATCATTTTGACTTGTACCTGGCTGACGGTCTAGGGATGAGTCAAGATAAGATTCCAAAGAAGACCAAGTGTGAAACTTTAGTAGATTAAGTTCTCAACAATACAAAAACTATGTTTTACTCTCTCATATATCCCTATCCCCTTTCTTGCACGCAAACACCATTTGGAGACATTTGAGTCACGGACAACGAGAGCTCTTGCACCTTTATGTTCTTATGTTACTTGTTACAATACTAATATAGACTCTTGCTTGTTATGACTTGAATTGGATTACATGCCTTGATTGCTTTACTTAAAAGTTCTTATATGGTTGATAGCATGTCACCACAGAAATTATGCTTGTTATCATTTACCTACTCGAGGACGAGCAGGAATTAAGCTTGGGGATGTTGATACGTCCAAAACGTATCTATAATTTCTGCTTGCTCCATGCTTCTTTTGTGTGATATTGCTATGATATTTATGCACTTCCATACACTTTTGATCATATTTGGACTAACCTATTAACTCAGTGCACCCCAGTGCCAGTTTCTGTTTTCTGCTATTTTTGTATTTCAGGTTTTCCCATTACTTAAATTGCCAGAAAAATTCCGGGAAAAATATATAAAAATTCAGCGCTCCAGAAGCTTCCACGCGCCAGAAGTGGGGGCCAGAGGGGAGCCAGGGGCAGCCCAGGCGGCTTGCCCACGTGGCCCCCCTCCTGGCCGCGCCGGGGGGGGGGGCGCCTGGGCCCCCCTCTCCGCCTCTGGTGACCCCCTTTGGCATAAATTTACCTCGCGTCCCGAAACCCTCGAGGACGGAACCCTTTTTCGCGATCTCATCTCTGTTCCGCCGCCGCCGCGCTTCCAAGATCGGGAGCACCAGGAGAACTCTTCCCGGCACCCTGCCGGAGGGGAGAACCACCACCGGGAGCTTCTCCACCACCATGGACGCCACCCGGATGAGTTGTGAGTAGTCTCCCGTGGACCATGGGTCCATGACCAGTAGCTATGTGATGTTCTCCTCCCCTTTTGTGAGCTGCCCTACATGATCGAGGCACATATGTAATCTTTATGTTGTTGCTATGCTGAGTTTGCTGGGATCCGATGGATTATGAGATTATGTTCAGATTGTGTGTGAGTAATATATTTGATTCACCTCTTTTATATTTATGTTCTTGAGTAATTCTTGCATGTTCTCCGTTGCTATTTATTGCTTTGGCCGAGTAGTAGGTAGTAACTCCAAGAGGGAACGTTATGCTTGATTGTGGGTTCATGCCCCTCGATGACTAGATTGAGTGACAGAAACATGAGTCTAGGGGATGTGCTGTTGCCACAAGGGGGAAAACAACGGTGCTTGTACTTGCGGGTGCAAGGATTGTTTACTTTACGCAAAGTTCTTATAATGCAGTTGTCTGTTGCTTTGAGTTTACACTATGGGTGGGACTCGCAACTTAATACCAGCGAGATGTTCTTGATAGATATCTCAAGGTGGATGATTAGTAGTAGATGCAGATGGATTTCGGTCTACTTGCCTTGGCGTACCGCCCATGCTTTTGAGCCTCTACCTTTCTTACAGCATAGTTAGCATTGGTTTGCGCACATAATCCTGTCAATTGCCCAGCTGTAATTTGTTTACCTCGCTTAGCTGTTTTATCGTCTTTTGGGAAAGAGACATCACTAGTGAACATCATGGGACCCCGGTCCATATTACCATCACTGATCACACCCGTTATTTACTTCCTGTTCTTATTTACTAGTTGCAGTCATACCTATCACTACTATCTCTTGCGTTTGATCCTTTGTAAACGACAAGGCCGGAGGAATTGACAACCTCTCTGTACTCGTTGGGAGCAAAGTTATTTGTATCTGTGTGCAGGTCCTGTCAAGCGAAAGTTTCTGGCGCTATTGACACCTTCTTGTCGACCCTCGGAGTCTCACGGGATTCGATCCTTGGTATCTTTGCTAAGGGGAAATTTGCCGCTACGCTACATCTCAACCTTCCACTTGGGGTAACCAACGAGGGGCGAGAAGCCATCAGTGAGCCAGGGTAAGACCGAAGCTCGATGGAGACATCACATTTATTTAGGTTTAACACTAATCCCGAAAGTACAGGGAGTGTGCGATGATGATCATATCAATATTGGAACTACTTCCAACACACATCGTTACCTCACCCTCAAGTAGTCTCCATTTATTCTGCAACTCCTGTTTTGAGTTACTAAACTTAGCAACCGTACAAGTATCAAATACCCAGGGGCTACTATGAACACTAGTGAGGTACACATTATCAATATGTATATCAAGTATACCTTTGTTCACTTTTCCATCCTTCTTATCCACCAAATATTCGGGGAACTTCTGCTTCCAGTGACCATTTCCATTGAAGTCCGAAGCAATCAAATTCAGGCTTAGGTCCAACTTTGAGCTTCTTGACGGGAGTGACAACTTGCTTGCCATTCTTCTTGAAGTTCCCTTTCTTCCCCTTGCCCTTTTCTTGAAACCGGTGGTCTTGTTAACCATGAACAATTGATGCTCTTTCTTGATTTCTACCTTCGTTGATTTCAGCATCATGAAGAGCTCAAGAAGAAGAAGAAGAAGAAGAAGAAGAAGAAGAAGAAGAAGAAGAAGAAGAAGAAGAAGAAGAAGAATGTCGGTGTACAAAAAGAGGGGCACACTTTTTGTACCCCTATGACTGTGCATGGGCAGTCTGAGCCACAGGCACCGCCACAGCAAGCATGGCCAGGGAGGTGAGCCAGGGTAAGACCGAAGCTCGATGGAGACAGCAGCAGCAGAAGAAG
>LR738712.1:743280586-743296974 GCA_902687465.1 Secale cereale
AGAAGAAGCAGAAGAAGAAGAAGAAGAAGAAGAAGAAGAAGAAGAAGAAGAAGAAGAAGAAGAAGAAGCAGAAGAAGCATGGCCAGGGAGGTGAGCCAGGGTAAGACCGAAGCTCGATGGAGATAGCAGCAGAAGAAGAAGAAGAAGAAGCAGAAGAAGTAGTAGTAGAAGAAGAAGAAGAAGAAGAAGAAGAAGAAGAAGAAGAAGAAGAAGAAGAAGAAGAAGAAGAAGAGGAAGAAGAAGAAGCTATTCCAACTGTTAGTGGTGATCATAACACCTCCATTAAAATGCTTAAAGAAATTATCTTCCCGAGGTTTGGAGTCCCTAGATATTTAATGACTGATGGTGGTTCACACTTTATTCATGGTGCTTTCCGTAAATTACTTGCTAAATACGATGTCAACCGTAGAATTGCATCACCTGATCATCCTCAATCTAATTCCCAAGTTGAACTTGGCAATAGAGAAAAAAATTAATATTTCCAAAAGGTTTCAATAGGTCTCGAAAGAATTGGTCTAAGAAACTTCATGATACACTTTGGGCCTATAGAACAACTTATAAAAATCCTATGGGTATGGCTTCATATAAAATGGTCTATAATAAAGCTTGTCATCTGCCTCTTCAATTAGAACATAAAACATATTGGGCAATTAAAGAACTCAATTATTATTTCAAACTTGGTGAAAAAAGATTGTTTGATATTATCTCACTAGATGAATGGGGAACCCAAGCTTATGAAAATGCCAGATTATTTAAAGAAAAAGTTAAAAGATGACATGTAAAAATTGAATAATCCAAAAGCAAGAATTCAAAGTTGGTGAATATGTCCTATTTTACAATTATCGTTTTATTTGTTTGCTGGAAAACTTCTTTCCAAATGGGAACGACCACATATTATCAAAGAAGTTTATCGCTCTGGAACTATCAAGATTAATAATGCCGAAGGTACCGACCCGAGTGTGGTCAATGGACAAAGAATTAAGCACAATATTTCAGGTACGCCTATTAATGTTGAAATTAATATTATCCAAACCGTTACACCAGAGAAACATGTAAAGAAATCATTCAAAGCACTCCAGAACCCTCAAAAGGAAGATGTACGTGATACGATAAGTAAATGAACAACGAAAAATCTGGAAAAATATTTTTGTCAGTTTAGGAATATTAGAAAAAGTAGAAAAAATAAAAACAACCGGGAAGGCAACCTAGGTGCCCACAAGGCACCAGGGTGCGCCTGCCCCACCAGGCGCGCCCTGATGGGCAATGGGACCCTCAGGACCAAATGTTAGTTCTGGCCAAAAGTTAGTGGACTAGTTATACTTCACTAAGCTTTACTCGGACTGATACTTCTCTATTTTTAGGGGATCAGGTAAATTCGCTCTAAGAGCAACAAAATACTAAAAACCGAGGGTCGTTATCCTACATATAATATGCACTGTGAAGTACTAGTAATTAGCCTAACTTGACGACTTTTATAGATGTAGTATATGGACTCACAAAGGTGTGGCGATGTGTATGTGAGGCATACACCGCTAGATCAGGGTTTATCGGCAAGGATGCACGGATTACGCACACTTACTTTACATCTGTTTTTTAAGCAACTCCAACGGGGCAACCCATTTTGTCCGTCGTCGTCCGTTTGGGTCGTCGCGCATACAGAAGGCGACCCAACGCGCCGACCCAAACGGATGGGCGTCCGCTTGGCGTCCGCATGGCGATCCCTTCTTGGCCCAATTTTAAGCTGGATTTGCATCGGTGCGGACACGAGACGGACACGCACGCGCCTACTCCTCTCCTTGGGCCCGCCGGCCGGTGACAGCCACCATCATTCCCCCATTTCCACCACAAACCCTTCCGCCCGCGCGGTCCCGCCCCAACCCGCCATGGACGACGCCATCGACCTCGACGCCGCCACCGGCCTCGCCTCCCTTGCCTCGTCCGGCGCCACCGCCCCACCGGCAAAGGCCGGCCTTGTGCCCCGCGCAAGAACGCCGTCGCGACCAAGCCAAAGAAGCCACTAACGCCCGAACAGCAGGCAAGGGAGTCGGCCAAGAGGAAGAGCCGGAGGCACGCCGCGGAGGCGAGGGTTGACGCTGCCGCGCAGCAGTAGGTCACCAACGCCCGCGTCGCGCAGGCAACGAGGGATGCGCTCTACATGCTAGGGTTAAACCCTAGCCAGCACAGTCTCGACCAAGTCGCCGTCGCCGCGGCCTGCACCGGCTCGTCGGCGTTTCCTCGGATGGTGCTGCCCGACTCGCCCCGCGCGTCGGCTTGCAACCCGGTGCCAGGCTTCCACGTCTACCCGTAGACCTCCCGCCTCTCCGATGAGTGCTCACCCGACGTGAGTGTGGTCGCGCCTTCCATGCCCGCGCCCATCGACCTCAACGCCACCCCGGGGACATGTGGCTCGTCATCCGGCAGTGCCAGGAAACGCGCGCGGCAGACGCCCGACGTGCTCCCGGACGCCCACAACCTGTTCGAGGGAATACCGTCCGCCGTCGACGAGGACTACATGCAGAACCTCATCTTTGAGGGCGGTGCGCCGGCCGCTGGCTACGATCCCGACGAGACACGAAGCCAGGACGGCCACGGCTATGATCCCGATCAGGCGGCCTTCATGCGTGATCAGGTCGGCATCGACCTGGACGGCTTCCCACTCAACCACGAGTTCCCGGACGACTACGGGCTAGCCGGCACTTATTCGAGGACGAGCTCGCCAACCAAGCCGCCGGTCCTAAGCCGAAGCGCAAGAGCAAGCGCACGAAGGCATACACGGCGGTCGAGGACAAGCTTCTTTGCGAGTGTTGGCGAGACATTGGACAAGACCCCAAGACATGCGCCGAGCAAAAGCATTCAACCTTTTGGATTCGTGTCCACCGAGAGTTTCACGAGCGCAAGAAGTTTCCGCCTTACCAATTTGTGAGCACGCGCGGGTGGGTGTCCATTTCCAAGCGATGGAGGATGATCCAACAAGAGTGCAACAAGTTTTGCGCCACTCTTGAGAGCGTCAAGGCCCGCCCCATGAGCGGCATCGACATGCAAGACATGGTATGCTAGCAAGCCTCCCTCTTTTGTGTCATCAAGTCCGTGCTTGCGTGCTCATTTGCATATCATTTGCCCATATGCTTGCATGGAAACATTTTGTAGGCATTTCAAGCTTTGGAGACATTCAAGGTTTAACACAATGGCAAGTGCTACAACCTCTCCCATTGCTTTCGGGTCATCAAGGACGAGGAGAAGTTCAAGGCGCAATATGCCTCACTCAAGTTGCGTGGGGGGAAGCAAGCCATGGAGAATGTTGGGGTGGGCGAGCCGGCACGGCCGCGGTGGAAGACCAACTCCAAGAAGGAGGACAAGCTGGATGCGGCATCCAACGCCTTGATCGTAAGCGTGGAGGGCATGATGAAAAAGAAGGACTCAAGGGAGGAGGAGCGCCCGGAAGTTCAAGGCGGAGCAAATGGACGCTTTCATGGAGATCCAAAGGAGGAGGCTTGAGATGGATGCGGAGAAGCAAGCCAAGATGTTCGAGTTGGAGGCGGAGAAGCAAGCCAAGATGCTAGAGATCGAGGCCGCCAACGCGAAGACCAAGGCGAAAGAGGTGGCTCTCGCGAGCATGATGACCGGGGTGGAGATCATGAAGGTGGATCTCAACACCGTGTTGCCGAGGAAGAGGCCGTGGTTCGAGAAGATGCAAGCCGACATGCTCAAGTTCGATGACGAGTGATCTATGGCGGCGAGCGCCATCTTTTTTGTATACCGGCAGGTGTGCTGGCATGACCACGGAGGTTGCGATGGCATGGTCGAACTCAAGTCCCACCCTTTTTTGTGTGCTGGCATGTGTGCCGTCCGGCTGACGAATGCGCCAGCATGAACTGTGGTGATATTTTCTGAAGCCGGCATTGTATTGTATGGCGGCGCTGGCATCGTGCCGGCATCAGACATGACCGCTGGCATGATCGGCCGCGGGCCTTTTTTTTAAAGCTGAGTGCGGACATGAAATGGATCGGCGCGTTGGGCGCACTGCCGACCCAAATGCAAAACTGGGAGGACGCCGGGCGGGAGACCGAC
Organism: Secale cereale; assembly: GCA_902687465.1. Classification (NCBI taxonomy): domain Eukaryota; kingdom Viridiplantae; phylum Streptophyta; class Magnoliopsida; order Poales; family Poaceae; genus Secale; species Secale cereale. Next base: position 743,284,655 of record LR738712.1, read on the forward strand.
TCAAACAGACAAAAAGCGGACAAATACGCCGTCCGTTTGGGTCGGCCAGTTGGAGTTGCTCTTACACACAAGGAAGACCAAACTATGGCAAGATGGTCTGGTGGCCTTCGATTCGAGACTGATCTCGATCAAAGCATCTCAGCTTTGAGCTTGGTGCCGGACGTCGACCGGAAGCGAACCCTAATCATCATCATCAGTTTCCATGCCGTCCGTAGGAACGACGCCAAACACATGCAACCCCAAGGCAGCCATCCACAAGAAATGTGGGTATGCAGCAGTACAATCTGCGGTGGCGGCGGGCATCTTCACGACCTGGCGACGGCACATGGGGCAGCTCTCTTTCTCCTGCAGCCACCTCTCTAGGCACGGTCCGTGGAACCGGTGCCCGCACGGCGTCTCCTTCCACGCCGCCGCGTCGTCCTCCTCCAAGCAGATCGGGCAGCCGCGATCGTCCTTGTCGGACGGCGCATCCACCGTCTTGAGCGCCTCGGCCACCAACGCGGCCAACTCCTGGTCGTCTGGACTCCTAGACGGCGCATCCCACGACGCGGACGAACGCAGAGTCCTCGGATTGAATGTCCTCGTGGCCACATTCTTCTTGTGGCAGGTCCATGGCAAGCGACGGCATCGGGCTGGCCATCGCTCGCGAGAGAGGTTAATCAGTTCCTCGCTGGCTACACTCGTACGTACGTGATGGCGAAGTGAAACCTGATCTGATGGTAGGAGATCGATGTTCGGGGAAGCGATGGGAATAAACAAAAGCCTGCGGCAGTTTTCTCATACGTATATATATAGTGCTACACGCCGCGATCGTAGGAGATGAGATCGAGTGGGAAGCGCGTTCTCGTGCCGGAGTAGGATAGGATTACCACGGGTACGCCCGACTTCGTCTCTATATCCATCCGGCCGGAAGCAACGAATTCGTCACTGATCGGCATTTTGGGCAGTTGGAGTCCGCTATGGGGGCTAGCAGTGGCGGACCTAGCCCACAAGGCCAGAGTGGACCAACAGTGTAATTGTACATATAATTCTATTTCTTTTATTTTTTACTTTTTTCTCTATGGTATAAAGCCCATTTTTTCAATCTCAGGGTGGGCCGTGGCCCACCCTGTCCACCCTCTACCTCCGCCACTGGGGGCTAGGCTTCGGATTTCGGATTCTTTTCGGTTTTCCGTCCCAAGTTTGTTACTATGCCGCTTTCCTTTTCGGATGGATTTTAAAAAATAATTCCTTTTTTATTCCTTTTGGTTTTCTTTAACTCCTTTTACATTTTTTCTTTCTTTCAATAATGTATATTAAAAAAAACTTTCACGGTTTCGGCGAGTATTCTTGAAATTGGAAAAAAAGTTATATATCTATATATATGTAAAAACATATTTAAAACATTCAATAATTGTTCATATTTCTTATAAAATGTTCACAATTTTCAAACGGTTTACTTTGAAAATAGTTCTCATATTAAAAAAAATTCATTTTTTATTATGGAAAACAAACATATTTTTTTCTTTCTTAAGCATTTCTGTCTGGTCAAGAAAATATGTAAAATATATTTTTTATTGTGAAACAACCATATAGTTTTTATCCTGTTTTTGAAATATAGAAATGAAAAGATAAATAATATTTTCACAGTAGCCACATGTCAGTCGATTGAATTTCGAAGTTGGGTCAATCGATTTTGATCGAAGGGAGAAATAGCCAGAGGGGAGGAAGAAACTCACCGGAGGGGAGGAAGAAGCTCGCTGGGTAGGCTACCCCAGTATCTACCTTAGGTTTTAGGGTGAGGGCGGTGGTGGGCGGCTATGGTGGGGGGCGGTGGTGGGGCAGTGGTGTGGGGCTTTGCCAGAGAAAAAACTCGGCGCGGGGGCCTAGAGGGAGGGCCGAGGGCGGCGGTAGACCGACGGTGGGGGTGGTTCGTGGGAGGGCGGGACGGCGAGACAACGCGGGGTGCAGCCGGCTGCAGGCGGCGGGGTCTGGCGGTCCGCCCTGTGGTCCGTGGTGGCGGCAAGATCGGGTGAAAGAAAGAAGAGAACCGACCTGGAAGTTGATGCCCTGGACATTGGATCTTGATCCGACAGTTGAGATTGAAAGCTAGAAATCGACTGGTCATTTCAAAATGGGTGTGGGTAGGTCTCAGTCGACTTAGACTTCGCGAAGTCTCAGTCAAGTGACATAGTGTATAAAAAGAAAAAAAGAAAAACGAAAAAAAAAACTTTACACGAATCTCTATGCAAGATCAAAGGAACATATCATCGACTGAGACTTAGTCTCAGTCGACTAAGATTTAGCAGCACCGTTTCAAAATTTTCAGCCGACTGTTTTGTAGCCGCTCCCTAATATTTTGGATGGAGAGAGTGATAGTTTATGTGGTGGATGGTGAGGTCAAGAAATCGAGGGTGTATTCCTAAAGAATACACCCTCCGTCCGGCCGGCCGTGCCACATGTGCAGTTATCCAAACGTGAGTGCGCTTTAGGAAGATAAACATATGGAACTAAAAGGAAGTTCTATAACAAATAACCTTTACAGACACGTGTGAGAGAATAACGTAGAACATCTAAGTGAGACAATCAAATTAATAGAAAATGCGTACACAAATCTTAGCGTAAGATCCATGATATAGGATTTAGATCTGCAATACTTAGAGCACGTCGAGATGTACTTTAGCAAAACCGAACATCTTTATTGTTGGTAATAGGAGCAAAATGCTAAAAATTGAGGGTTATCATACATACGTATAAAATGCACTATGACGTAATTAGCCTACCTTGACGACATATATAGATGTGGTATACGGACTCACATAGGTGTGGCGATGTGTATGTGAGGCATAGCATAGACTGCTAGAAGATCATGTTTATGCAAGGATGCACGGATTACACACACAGTTTACATCTGATTTTGTACACAAAAGGAAGGCCAAAGTATGTCTCTTCGATTCCGAACAACCTGTCCAGTGTACTAGGCGATGCATCCATCACTACGTAGTTTCCAAGGTAGGCTTTTCTCGGCCCCGAGCTTTTTTTTTTTTTGAAACGGAGACAAAAGATTTGCCTCATCTATTAAAGTAGAGAGCTTCGTGCATGCATGGAGACTGAACTCGATCAAAGCATCTCAGCTTTGAGCCTGGTGCGCCACTGTCGACCGGAAGCTCATCCTAAGCAATGCATCATCATCATCAGTTTCCATGTCGTCCAAAGGAACGTCGCCACCAAACACATGCAACCCCAAGGCAGCCATCCACAAGAAATGTAGGTGTGCAGCAGTACAATCTGCGGTAGCGGCGGGCGCCGTGACAACCTCACGACGGCACATGGGGCAGCTCTCTTTCTCCTGCAGCCATCTCTCTACGCACGGCCCGTGGAACCGGTGCCCGCACGGTGTCTCCTTCCACGCCGCCGCCTCGTCCTCCTCCAAGCAGATCGGGCAGCTGAGATCATCGTCGTCGTCGGACGGCGCGTCAACCGTCTTCAGCGCCTCGGCCACCAACGCGGCCATCTCCGGTTCGTCTGGAACGCCGACGACCGCAGTGTCCTCGGATAGAAATTCCTCGTGACCACCTTCTTCTTGTGGCAGGTCCATGGCTAGCGACGGCATCAAGCTGGCCTTTCAGGCGCGAGAGAGATCGAAAGAGGTTGATCTGTTCTTTGCCGGCTTGATGGTGAAGTGAAACCGGATGTGATCGTAGGAGATCGATGTTCGGGCAAGCAATGGGAATAAGCGAGCGAGCGTGTGGCGGTTTACTTATAGTGCTTCGGGCTTGGACGCTAGGAGATCGATCGGGAAACACGTTCTCGTGCCGGAGTAGGATAGGATATGATTTACCACGGGTACGTACGCCCGACTTCATTTTTCTATATCGATCTCGATGAGCTCCTGGGATCTGAGTCCGTGATGTAGTAGTAGCAATAGGATCGAGTCAACTGATAAAAAAAAACAACTTACCGAGCTGCGTGACATCAGCATGATTCAATTCGATCCCATCGTCTCTCTCTCCACGTACCACGCCGGCGGGCACAGAAACTGCGTCCATGTTGTTAAACCTAATTATGTAATTAGGGTAAAATCTCCCCTTGCCCGATCCGTCGTTGCGGTTTGTCCCGCAACCGACGCCTCTCTTCGATCTCCTGGAACCGACGCCCCGTCGAGGGATTGTCGTGTTTCTTCTGGAGATATAAAAGGGGCCTGTAACCATCGATCTAGGGAATCGATCACTTCTGATTCAAAACACGTTATCACGCACATAGAACAGCCAGCAAGAGCAACAGAGAAAGTAGAAGAGAGGGAGCACTTGCCGCCGGTGAGATGCCTGGCCTTGTTTCCTTCTTTCTCTGCCTGATCCTTGAGGACGGTCGTCGCTATCGTCGTCACTACCATGGCGTTGGTGGCCTCCGACGCTTCCGTCGTACGATGCAGGCCGTCCGTCGTTTCGGCCGTTGCGCCGCTGGGCGTTGTGGTCACCGCGCCACTGGACGTGGCGCACCTGGTGGTCACCGCGCCGCTGGACGTGGCGCACCTGGTGGTCACCGCGCCGCTGGACGCGGCCACGGCGTCGACGTACACGCCGCTCATGGTGATCGCCACGCCCACGGGCACGGCCTCGGCGCTGCTGCGCGTGCGCCGTCAGTAAACAGGGGGCTTGACCCATGGCTTGTGGCCGGTCCGAGCGCCCCTATGCTGCACGGCGCCGGACCCCCCGGATCTCCGCCTCCACCTCCTCCTCCACAGGCTGGGTGGCTCCCGCCGTCGACGCCGACGCCGGATGCCGCGGCCGCTGCCCCGAGCCGCCACCCGCATGGCTATGCCCCGGTGCCGTTGGACTCCGTGGTGAATGAGGAGGAGGCGCTCGTCTTCGTCTCCGCGCCAACAGGCGCCTCCGGCGTCATCCATCTTGGAGCCGGCATGGAGGGCATCAACGCCAACGCCTAGCTTCAGCCCGAGATGGCAGCGGGCTCGAGCAGCCGCGCGGAGCGGTGCTTCGGCCGCCTCTTCGGGCGCGCCGCCGCAGCCCTCGACCGCTTTCCGATATCTTATATCTTTGGCAGTGCAAAATCATCTATCTATGCAGTTGATGGACATCGTGACCGCATATCTTTACGGGTCACTAGATTCGGATATATATATGAAGGTTCCTGATGGAATCTATGTCCCGAATAAAAATGCAAAACGCAACATGTATTGTACAAAGCTGAATAAGTCATTATATGACTTAAGGCAGTCGGGACGGATGTGGTACAACCGACTCAGTGAGTTCCTTCTTGAGAAAGGTTACTCCAATAGTGCTGATTGCCCATGTGTTTTCATCAAGAAGTCCTCTATAGGATTTTGCATCATTTCTGTGTATGTTTATGATCTCAACATCATTGGCAGCACACCAGACATTGATGAAGCACGCAATCACCTAAAGATGGAATTTGAGATGAAGGATTTAGGTAAAACCAAATTTTGCTTGGGTATTCAACTTGAGCACCTTCCCTCAGGAATCATGGTACACCAAGCTGCCTATATCCAGAAAATATTGGAGAAATTCAATATGGACAAATCGTATCCATCTAAAACTCCTATGGTGGTTCGATTTCTAGACGTAGAGAAAGATCCGTTCAGACCGAGGGATGATGGAGAAGAGGTGTTGGGACCTGAAGTTCCATACCTCAGTGCCATTGGAGCGCTTATGTATCTTGCAAATTGCAGAAGACCTGATATTGCATTTGCAGTGAATCTACTTGCTAGACATAGCGCAGCTCCCACTAAACGTCATTGGTCTGGAGTGAAGAATATCTTTCGATATCTCCAAGGCACAAAGGATCTTGGCCTATTTTTCCAGTTTCAGAGAAATCTGGACTCTGATATGATTGGATATGCAGATGCCGGTTACTTGTCTGATCCCCACAATGCCAGATCTCAGACCGGTTTTGTGTTCCTACATGGTGGTACTGCTATATCATGGAAGTCTTCAAAATAGACTCTGATGGCAACTTCCACCAATCATTATGAAATAATTTTATTATTTCACTACTAGGAAAAGACCTACTAATGGCGCACCAGTTTTGCCTACTAATGGCGCACTACTGGTGCGCCATTAGTACCACGCCATTAGTATTTTTTACTAATGGCGCACCTGTGGTGGTACTGCTATATCATGGAAGTCTTCAAAGTATCTGGTATACTAATGGCGCACCACAGGTGTGCCATTAGTATAGCCTCGGTGCGCCATTAGTATCTGGTATACTAATGGCGCATCACATGGAAGTGCGCCATTAGTAATATTTTTTTTTTCAAATTTGAATTTCAGAAAAAATTTTAAAAATATTTTTTTTTCAATTTTTCTTAATCTCACGTCACTATGGCTTAATCTCGGGTCAATATGCTTAATCTAAAGTCAAATCGCACTATGTGGTCATACTTCTTGATGTCTAGGACTTTGTTCATGTTCATACGTATGATGAAATTATGAAAAAATATTTCAAACTTCCCGGTCATATTACGTATTATCATATTTTGTAAAAAAATACAATTTTTTTTCGAAACCAATTTATTTTCTGTTACTAGTGGCGCACCGGTGCGCCACTAGTAAGTTTGAATGTTTTTGAATTTTTTTGCCTCTAGATCTTAAAAGCCCCATAACTTTTTTCTGTTAGGTTTTTTGGGATTTTGAAAATGTTTAACGGGGTTCCCCCCGGTTAAATTCGGATGTAACTTTTCGAGTAGATGATTTTTCATATAAAAAACTTTTTAATCCGAGTTCGTATGCAAAAGTTAAGCCCATTTTACAAATTCCAGAGATATTTTGCAAATAAAGTCGAAATTCATATATGTAAATTTTCCCAACAAGTTGACCACATATCACATGGGAAACTTATTTTCTTTTATTTTTATTGACATTTCCATCATTTTCTTTTATTTTTTTTAAACTGGAAAAGGCGGTCCGGGGGTGTGCAGTTGGTGAAATTTTGGGGCAAGTTAGTAATGGCGCACCGTGGGAGCCATTACTAGTTTTGAAAAAAATAAAAATAATAAAAATAAAATTTGAAAAAAAAATACTAGTGGCGCACCGTGGATGTGGTGCGCCATTACTAGTTGAACTAGTAATGGCGCACTATCCACTGGTGCGCCATTACTAGTTGAACTAGTAATGGCGCACTATCCACTGGTGCGCCATTAGTAGTTTTGAAAAAAAATTGACAAAAAAAATTAAAAAAGTTTTGAAAAAAATTACTAATGGCGCACCGTGTATGTGATGCGCCATTACTAGTTAAACTAGTAATGGCGCACTACCCACTGGTGCGTCATTAGTAGTTTTGAAAAAAAGAAAAAAAATTGTTACTAATGGCGCACCGTGGATGTGGTGCGCCTTTAGTATTTGGACACTAATGGCGCACCCACATGGTGCGCCATTAGTATATGATAAACCACATACAACAGTCATGTTGAATTGGTTCGATAAGACCACCTACCATTATCTATGAAGATAATGCGGCATGTGTTGCACAAATTCAAACAGGATACATTAAGAGCAATATCACCAAGCATATTTCTCCTAAATGTTTTTCCCCGTAATCTTCAAAAAAGCGGGGAAATAAGCATTCTGCAAGTCAAGTCATACGACAACCTTGCTGATTTATTTACCAAGTCTCTACCAAATTCAATATTCCAAAAATATGTTCATGAAATTGGTATGCGACGACTTAGGGACTTGCAGGTGCCAGGGGGAGTCTCTTCTTGAGATATCCTTATTTAAATGACATCACATTATGCTATCTTTCTTTGTGAGTATATGTTTCAGGTTCTCATGAAAGATTTTATGAAGAACTTTTGAAGGAGAATCTTTGAGATGATAGAGCTTTCCGGACAATCGTGAAGATAATTCTACATGGTCAAGCATAGATTAGGGGGAGTGTTAAAACTAATTATGTAATTAGGGGGGAAAATCTCCCCTTGCCCGAACCGTCGTTGCGGTTTGTACGGAAACTGACGCCTCTCTTCGATCTCCTGGAACCGACGCCCCGTCGAGGGATTGTCGTGTCTCTTCGGGAGATATAAAAGGGGCCTATAACCATCGATCGAGGGAATCGATCACTTCTGATTCAAAACACATGTGCCTGCTCCAACTCCGCCATGGGTCCGTCGATTCCGGCCCAATCACCACCTTCCTTTGTACATGACGTGTCAGCTCCCGAATGGCGCCCCCGTCGCTATTTTCAACATCCCCAAATCTGCTCCACTCCCACACCAAGCACCAGCACCAATAACTCGAGAGTCCACGTCTTCCCCGCCACCGCCGCCAATTTCACCTGAGCCGACGACAATCCATCTCTTTCCCCATCATGGCCGCCCGCCCGATTCCACGCTCCCCGTCCTCTATCCTCTCGTGCCGGAGAACAACATTTGACCCTGAGCAGAGCACGTTAGTCCGTGTGTTCTCTGGACGGCGGAATGACGCCGGGGGTCGTCGCCGGACCCAGATGCCCTCCTCTTCTCTGTTCGTCCCCGGCGATTTGGCCCCTAAGATGAAGCCACTAAGCAACCAAGAGTCAAGAAGGCTATTTTTCAAGAAAATATTTGGTTCGGAAGATGTTTGTCGTCCTTTTTAGGAAGAAGTTTCAGTTAAAATTTTAAAAAGATGTGGCGGCTTGCCACTTGCAGTTATTACTATCTCTAGCCTTCTGGCTAGTCAATGAAACAAATGAAAGGAGCAGTGGGAGCATGTACTGAAATCTCTGGCCTGCAACTTGGAAGTACATCCCACATTTGAAGGAATGATACAAATACTAAGCCTTAGCTACAAAAATCTTCCTTATTATCTGAAGACATGCATGCTATATATGGGTATATATCAAGAGTATCACACTATCGAGAAGAATGATTTGGTTAGGCAATGGGTAGCCCAAAGTTTTATAACTAAAGGTCATGGGTGAGATCCAGAGGATGTTGCATAGGCCTATTTTAATGAGTTTGTCAACCGCAACATTGTTCAACCAGTAGATACAAATTCTAATGACGAGCTCTTGTCTTGCAGAATACATGATATGATGCTTCGTCTTATTTTACACAAGTGTAGAGAGGAGAATTTTATCACCGCAATAGATGAGTTATAGGACATGGTTGGATCGCATGACAAGGTCCACCCACTCTCACTCAACTCGGACAGTGTAATAGATGCCATCTGGCTCTCACAAGTAAGAATGCTAGCGATATTTGGTGCCTCAACATACAATCCTTCTTTATCAGAGTTCAAGCATCTCAGGGTATTAACTCTTGAATTTCTAGTTAAACCTAGAGGAAACCATGAAATTGTGCGACTTGACCTCACTGGCATATCTAATTTGTTTCACTTGAGGTATCTAAGAGCTATTGCAGCTTTCTTAGTGCTACCCGAAAAAATTCAGGGACTACAACAATTGGATATGAGGGAATTAAGAGCTTCGACAAGAAACTCTATTCGACCTCAACTTCCATCAGATATTGTTCATTTGCCTCGATTGCTGCACCTGACTATATCTTGGTCATGTTTTCCCGCCAGGATTTGCAACATGGTTACGTTACGTACACTTCACTTTGATTTGTCTTGGGACTCAATAGACAACATCAGAGACCTTGGAAGTTTGACTGAGCTGAGGGATCTCATAATTTCCTACACCAATTCTAACCGTGTGGCACATGTGAGTAACATACATATGGATGCTTTGAACTATGCCCTTGAAAAACATTGCAGTCCTAAATCTTCTTCAGGCTGCTTTCTTGAGAGACCGCACTTGCGATGCAACTTACCGAGGGTTCCAAAGTTGACGGGAGAGCTCCATAATCTTCATCACCTTGAACTTCAGGTTATAAAGATGGTGGAGGATGATGTTGGAATTCTTGCACGGTTGCAGTCGCTTAATTATCCATCTGGAATTGCACATCTTCGGAACTCCGAAATGGGCCATTATGATTGGAGTGAGATTCCCTATTCTCAAGTGTTTTAGCATCACGTGTATCAAGATTTCGTTCCTGGCCATTGAGGTAGGGGCTATGTCCAAGCTACAACAGTTGGAGATACATTTTAACGCGCATCGATGGGAGGACCAGCAGGGCGCTCCACCTGTCGGCATCGAGTAGTTGCCATGTCTTAGGGAAGTAGTTATACTTATTGGTTGCCACCACGCAAAGGAATCTGATAAAAGGGCTGCAACATCTGTTCTTCCTTTCTCTGATCAATCTTGACCTAGGAAGCTAGACATCTTCAGTCCCTGGCGGAATTCTCAAAGTGTTATAACTACCAGCACCATGTCTGAATCTTTGACTCCAACAGCCATGTCTTGCAAAACAAGGTATGGATACATACACTAACATATATGTATATACAACCATCAACATGAACACACGTACACATACACCATATCCCTATGAACGCCTCTGAGTGACTGAGCCAACAGATCTGCAGATTGATGAAGTGCACCTCACTTTCGACGGGCATGTTGCTTACCACTAAAACAATAGCCATTAAATCTTGGAATAGATACAAAATAGCTAGTGCGAGCACTCATGCCAAGTCTAAAACTTGATTCCAAGCGGGCAAATTTCACCACATATAATATGCCTCGGTTCGCAAAAGCAACTACTTTTCAATTGGATTAAACACACCAAAGTGAGTTATTGAATTTTTATGTGTGTTGTTCGCACTACTCCTGATCTAGTCCCGCTATATTTGACATGTGTTATTTCAAGATTGCACTGCAGAAATCAACCAATTCTCATTGTTCAATTGACAATACTTGAGTTTTTTTTCCTCCAACGAAGGAACACAAACTAAAAATTTCTATGGAGCAGCTCATATTGGTTCTCGTTCTTATGTCATGATGCTTCCTTTATGCAAGAGCTATGGAGAGAATTTTTCTTCTTCCGGTCTCGAGAGGAGGCTATGATTGTTAGTTGTGTATGTTGCGCTTGAAAGTATACCTCGTACAATGGACATATAAGTGGTTCAAGTATTCGTAAATTATAATGTACGAGAGAGTTTATAATACGAGTTTGGGAGTCAATTTTTTTTCATGAATACAATAAGCCATATACTTGATTGATCTGAAAACAAACCAATACAATTTATTTAGACTAAATTCTTTTACTTTCTATAATTACTGATCATCTTTCCAACATATAATCTTAACTAACATGTTTTTTAGTGTTACAAGCCATATTTATTTTGTATAACTTTAATGCTGATCATGAAAAAATATGCAATTTCACTAAATTGAACAGTATATTACATGAAATGTGACATAGTTATTTTGTAGACATTGCGTCTCCTATTTTTTAACTAAATTATTATAGATCAAAGAAAAGTAAATAAAAAACTAATCCCAAGTCTTTGGAATATTAATGTCACTTAGATGAATTGCAAATGTATGTTGGTGTTTGTTTCCACTTTAGATTACTTAAATATTATGGCCGGGAGCTATAAAGTGGACCGATGTTTCTAGAATGCATGCTTCTCTATTTTGTGTGCAAGTAAATAAAGGGATAATTATGGTCATACAAATAGAAAATTCTAGTATGTAAAGAGGAAAAAAAACTACGACATTGCTTTTTCAAACTACTGCATTGATTGTTTACTCGTTTGTTCATGGCCAAATACGCGTTTCATGTTCTTGGATTCAACAATCATCTCGCATCTCTGATGTCTAATCGTCCCACCTCGCATTTTAACTCAATTCACACTGGTTAATATACCAGACACGTTGGGAATTAACAAACAGACCGAGAAAATCAGCCACGTGATTGGGACGCGGTAGTTAAACTGATGCGCTAATTTGAACATATAAAGCCTGCTAGAGTACCCGCCATTCCAGGGGCATTCGCCGCGCGCGTGCGTTGTGGCCGCACGATTTCACAGCAACAGGAATTTTTACGCTGCTGTCAAAGTCGTGGCCGTTAGTCCTGTATGACTCATTTATTTTGCTTTCTCGTCCATGACGGGTGGGTCTCAAATGTCCACGGGCCCAGTGTATTGGTGCGTCCCGTGTGCGTCCTGGGTGAGAAAGCAAGAGGCGTGGGGCTGGATCGTAGTGCGCGGTGAAAACCTAGCCCCCAATCCTGTTCATCTCCGAGCAGCCAATCCCACCGCTTCTCGAGCCCCGCTCCCTCCTCCCTTGGTCTCCACTTCGCCGCCTCCTCCCCTTCACTTTTCTCCTCCCGTGCTCTCGCCCGGGCCAAGCTGAGCGACCTCCTGGCCAGCATCTACTCCATCTTGTTCTTCTCCGGCTGAACAGCGGCGAGCCCGCGGATCTGGCGTCCCGGGAGTGGAAGAAACGAGGAGCAGCCGCCCGACGGGGGAGGTCCCCCCCCC
>LR738712.1:743297006-743331633 GCA_902687465.1 Secale cereale
CGCACCAGTGACAACACCACTGCCGTGCACCATCACTCACGCCTCCTCCTCGTTCTGCCAGCCTCTGCGACGTCGGCGACCCACGTGGAACTCCTCCACTAGCGAGCCCCCCTGCCCTCTGATGCATTCCGTCGACTGTGATGTTGAGGTGTTTTTCTAATCTGTTTCTTCTCCCTTTAGGATTGGCTTTCTCTGCTTTGTGGAATAGACAGGAGTTTCAATTTCATAGACGTGAGGGCCTACTGAAGAAAAGCTCCCATGGGAACTTCTGCCCATACTTTGAGTTGAATTTATAGGTGATCAATCCATGGAGACAAGGTGTTTGTAAAATTGCCCAAGAGGGTTGTGTGGATTTTACAGCTATTACTGATCTTCTAAATTATGGTTTGTTATTCCTTTCATCTATTATGTGGTTACTTTTGAGGTGTTTTTTGGTTATGCCGTGACACAGGCTTATCCAATGGTGGCGCCACCTCTAGCATCAGACATGGTGTGGCTGGTTGTGGTGTTTTACACCCACAGAAAGGCCCTTCGCTCAGGTACGCACGATGCTTGACAACATTCCGCACCTCAATCCTTTTCATGATCTTTTCATAGCTGGTTGGGTTTAGACATAAGTCGTGGCATGGCAGCCGGAGTTTCCTTGGATAATGGGCCTGGCTGTGAGTGGTTGTGGAAGGGTGCCCTCGACGAGCAGGACAGTGCCACATCCCTTGCTCACCGGTCTGGCTGACATGACCATCTTCATAAATGGGATGGAGGTGAGTACATGACTTTTTGGACTCGTTCTTAAAATGGACGTGTTAACACCTGTTTATATGAAGCTACAAAGAGATCAATAGTAACCATTGGGATTGATTGAAAATTAAATTATGATGTATATCTGCAGTACCTGACTTTCGTACTCATATTCAAGTTATACCACTAAATTAATGCTGATGATATAGCCTAATCCTAATGAGTGGGCTAGAAATTCTAAATATTATTTGTTTGAAATAGCACCTAAGCAGCAAAAATTGTTTGCTTTGGCTGAAGATATAGAAATCCTCTCTCAATGGGTTTGCATGAGGGTTTGATTGCTCAGGTTTTGTTTCAGTTCCATTTAGTGGTCTGATGTTTCGAGGATTTTGATAGTACTGAGCTTCCTTTCTTACGGAACATAAGATTAAGAAGAGATATCTGTGTTGTTTGGTACCTTACAGAGGATGCATTACGCGATGCTCTCGGCAACTGTGGCAAGATTTTACAGTCATGATTTATCTGTATTGGTATGGATTCTAAAACCTTATAGGAAAATGCCATCTTTCACAGAATGAAACTACGCCTGCAGAGCTGCTGAGGAAGGCCCTGTCGTGGACTGGCAGAGACTATCGAGCATCATGTTCAAAATCTTCAGAGGTACTTCTTTCACCCCTGCAATCTATGTGTGACTGTTTCTACAAGCTTAGATTCAGTGATTTGTTGTCACATTCGCATGGTGTCCGTCTGATCTAGAGGTTGCGATATACTTTGTCAACCAATGGATGAATATAAATTTGACCTTCTCATTATGGTGTTCATTTGCATGAGCAGAAATAGATTGTATCATGCTTTGTCATAGATTCCGTAGGTCTGGTGTCTGGTCTATACCAAGAAATAGCTGCAGATTTTAATGTTGCTATGTGCATAGAAGCTTCAGTATTTTGCTTGGCATTAACCTCAGTCACATATACACATGGACGGCCATGATTTCCTTTTTTAGCATTTATCATTTCAACATTACGTCCTTCATAGCTTAATTAAAGGTCTAGAGAAGCAAGATTTATTTCCACACTATGTTCTTCTTGTTGTCTATTGAGAAAGAACCAATTGTTGGTGACATTTATTTTGATGCTTTCTATACTACACTCTTGATTCTTTATGTTCGGTGTCCTTGATATTTTATTCCTTGTTTTTTTCGAAAGGTGCAGGGAGCTCATTGGTAGCCTGGGCTGCTTTTGGTATATCAATGAGGACATCCATGCCATAAATTCGTTTCGTGATAGGTAATTCCACACATCAGCTGTTTTGTGTGCGAGCTACAACTGTTTGCTTGGCTTGGCAATCGTCTGCATGCCTTCCGTGAAAATATTTCTTATTTTGTAGTGGGTGATTGACAAAGGAGGTCAAGGAGAAGGCAGAACACGGATGGAGTAGTTGACTTGTTCATGTTTGTTTCCTTTTACGCAATGAACAAAACCAATTAATTAATTTGGGTGTATGCTGATTGTGATAGCTAATCAATCGGGTATGTAGACCATGGTGTTGGTAGGTAAGTTTAAACTCCTTTGCATTTGCGGATTTTCTACCTGAATATTCAGATTACTGATGTTGCAGGCTTTCCTTTGATAGATCCCTCGTTTGTTAGCACTGGCGGGACTAAGGTGATCGGGAGCGTCAGCAGCTGCAATTAATTCATTTATCCATGGAATTGGGATAACAAGAAGGTAAATGGCTTGCATGATCCCACTTTTGAATGTTTAGTATCCACTCTTTGCGTCAAACTTAGCATCAAATAAAATGATCCTAGCTGCAGATGGGGAAGTATAGAATGCTTGTCTATAAGCCCAACTAAACTGTTTGCCAATGTGTGATTGTGTAATTTTACTCTTTGGTGCTTGCGCATCATTGACCTGTAAGCACTGGATCCTGTATATTGTTGCAGAAGTTTGATTATCTCTTTTTACCAAGGCTGAGAAATACTTAGGACAGCTTATTACCATTTGATGGTTATAAGCATGAAATTCCAGTCATTAATATAGGAGGGAATATACTTAAAAATTTACTCAGAGTTATGTTGATTATCTAGCTACATCTTTGGGGAAAATTGATAAATATACCGCTTCCTTTGGCATATATGTTCTCTCTGATTTATTTTTGTAAAAAGGATATCCTATATTTGGTTCATGGTTTCTCGATGTACTAATGTAAGTCAAGCAAATTTTCCCTCCTGCAATTTTCTTATTTGGACTTCCGACATTTTGTAGGATACATTTTTTGAATGCATTGTTTTCTTTAGGAAAGAAAGCCCTGCTCTTACAGCTGCCTGTCAGCTCCATATCAGTTGACAAGTGATCACCGCGCCCTTCCGACGATCACATCGACCACCTATACATGCTTTACATGTTTCTACATTATTTATTTTGCAACTAACAGAGTGTTCTTTGCTATTGTATTAAGTGAAAGTGGCAATCGTGACAACCTAGAGGAAGATGATACCGCCCAAAGTGATGTGCCGGTGGATGATATGGACGAATGCAACGAGAATATTGCCAAGGCTATTGTTGCATCAAGGGCAAGACTTGTTACTGATTCTGAGCGCAAAGTTGAATATATGCTCATGGGGTTATGGGTACCTCCTCCAACGCTACCCATGTGCATAATTTCCCTTAAATCTATCATTAGGATTAAGACTGTTGAGCATGCGTTTACTTCTGATTTTGTGGATTATGCGCGCACAATGAATTATGGTCGGTAGTAGTGATTTATCGCCTTTGAATCTATGTTCAATCATAATGTCACTATTTCTGTGTGAAAATGCAGTGTTTACTTCATCTATATCATACTCCCTTTTTACACTAACATAAGATGTTTTTGCAGTTTAAATTGAACTGCAACGATGTCTTATATTGTTGTACAGAGAGAGTATTTATGTTCAATGGCAATCATCTCTATAAATTACCCTAGCCTAATTACAACAGTATATGGAAACATGCTTAGAACTATATGAAACAACTTGTCTCACATATACGAAACCAAGGTTGCTTATCAGTAATACCCCATTGTTTAGCATATGCTTTAGGGCCAAATTATGTTTCATGTGTCTCTCCTATTGCCTTTTTACTATATGATTGAAATCCATACCTGACATCAAACAATCTTAAACAGATCCATTTATCAACGATGACTCTGCTTGATGTCGCCGCATACCAGCAGAAGATAACAAAATTCAACCATAGGCTGGAAGACTGGGGCTATATAGATTGCTCTCTAAAACCAATGCAGATCACTCTGCTGAAGAAGAAGGAGAGGAAGTTAGAAATCAGTTTCAGTTTTACAGGTGCAAAATCAACTCATTCCACTGTAATACTGG
Source organism: Secale cereale (assembly GCA_902687465.1). NCBI lineage: Eukaryota > Viridiplantae > Streptophyta > Magnoliopsida > Poales > Poaceae > Secale > Secale cereale. The sequence goes on from LR738712.1 coordinate 743,301,118, forward strand.
ACATCCAGATATGTTAGCTTGCCTTTTGTAAGTACTTTTCGATCGAGTCGAATTAGCTGCTGCTATCTATGGTGATTTGCATGAGCATAATACTGTTGTAGAAGACCATGCTAATCAAGCGAATATGCTTCTTCAGGGGAATCGAAATAACAGTCAGTCGTGGATGGATTAGAATAGATTATTTATTACCTTGGTGACAACATCGGGCGGGCGTTAAATCGTGGCCATGTCCCCATGGATCCGGGCGGCTGGGCAAACAGATGGACTAAGCTCCCTCCTCCGCCCAAGCAGCAGCTGGGGAAGCAGCACCGACGGCCGGAACAACACGACGGCGGATCCAAATCGCCAGTCTCCTCTGTCTAGAGGTGAACTGAGTGGCTGCCCCCGTGAGAGGACACGCGCACAGCCAAACCCCCACACACCAGACACGCGTGGCATGATGGCTTATCTGGTGGGTGACTGCCGCTTGCTCACGCTGAACGTTGTGGCCCACAACGCTTGCACCCGTCCACCCGTGAATGTTGTGTCCCACTGTCGCTTGCCTGCTTGCACCCGTGAGGCCCACCTGGAAAATGCATATTTGAGCGCTCGCATGTGCCGGCCATCTATTCCAAGGGGAGAAAAAATATACTCCCAAGAGTTTTTCTTTTCTTTTTAAATGGTCTATTATTCTCAGGTACTCCCTCCGTCTCATAATATAAAATACTTTTTGACACTACATCAGGGTTAAAAAATGTCTTACATTATGAGAAAGAGGGAATATATTTTATTCACATAAACAAGTGTGACGACCGGTCAAAATCTTACCACTCAATTATTATTTTCAAAAATGATCCATATCTATTATCAATGTTCATTGAAAATACAAAGCATATTAAACATAATAAAAATTACATTGAGATTCCAAGACCATCGCATAGCCACTACTGTCGCTGATGCGCCGCTTCCCTACGGGAGCCAGCTTGACCTGGTCAATGATAGTCGGGAAGTCTTCATGCATGTGCCCCTTGTTCAATACCTGGAGCTGCAATCGTCATTGTTGAACCCTTGCCTATATCTGAAGCATCTGACACCAAATCCCGCCACATGACTAGAAACCCTAACCTCATCATCCCAAGGAGACGACAGGAATCTATGCCAGAGCTTCGTCGGTTATGTTCAAATGAACGAACTCGAGTAGGATTGGGGCCTGAAAGACAAACTCGAAGAAATAGCGCCACCTTCCGCTCGAGTGCCGCACCTGCGAGGACTAAAAAAACCTAACCTAAACCACTAACTGGATCGAAGGCACCGAGATTCCCATCCCCACCACCTACCGACAGAGCGGTAGAAAAGGGAAGGTGAATCCACGGGCTCGCTGGTGCAGTTTCGAGGGGAGAGTTTGCCCTAGCCACCTAGAGTTTACTCTCCCCGAACAGCAAGCGACATAACAAAAATACATGTCGGAGCGCTCCCAACCATCCATTCTCGAGGAGTTTTTCTTTTTCTTTTTGAGGGTCTATATTCAGTTTTTATTCACATAAACAAGGGTGATGTTGCAGAAACAAGCATGATGACCCGGTCAAAATCATACCCCTCAATTGAACAAGGGAGCTCCTACCCCTAGGGAGATTAATGATTTATAAAGGTAACGATAAATATGATAATAAAGATATGCTTTCTTTGTGTGAGAAACTTTCAATGTATTCATATTCAATTATGGGAGTACAAAGAACACCAAAGATAATAAAAATTATTACTAGGTCCGTGGGCCACCTGGCGACGACTACGAACACTGGGGCGAGCCAAAGGCGCACCGCTATCATCGCCCCTCCCTCGCCAAAGCTGGAGAAACCTTTTTGTAGTAAACAGTTAGAAAGTCATCATTCTAAGGCCCCATAGGAGCAGCGTTACGGAGCAACAACCATCACTAACGAAGAAAGTCGTAAAATCGGAATGATCAAACTTGTACACACCCAAACGAACACGAACGAAGACCGGATCCAAACTGATCCACCGAAGACCAGCACCGACCGAATTCCATGAAATCCGACGGAGACACACCTCCACACGACCTTCAACAACGCTATACACACCATCTGGATGGGGATAGAATGTGAGAGACATTATTCCTACCAAGGAACATCCCACCAAACATACCCACCATGTGCTGAGATGATGAGGTGATCTTCGACACAAATGGAACATGTAGTCAATATTTTCTTCCATAACCTTTAATAAGGTAATCCGATTATTATTTGTAATCAAATTTCTAGCACATTGTATGCATTCAATACTAACACTGTATTCTTACGTAGATTTGTTCATCGAGGAAAACAAGGACCTCAGACAATAGTCACCTTTCAAAGTTCTCCCCCAAATGTTTTTGTGTGTACAACTACAATCGGTCTTCCTATTCATTTATTGTACAATTTGATTCTGCAGAAGCGGCATGAAAAAGAAGAAGCAAAAAGTTAATTATGAGGACGACGAAAGACTACATATCTTAGTTACCGGAGGTTGGGTGATCAAAGCAATCTACATGATGTATCTCTGCCTCTGTAGTTTTTCTTACCATAAGCTGAGCTCATGACTTTCTTTGAGCCTATGAACCTACTATCAATGTACTCCCTCCGTCGCAAAATAAGTGTCCCAACCTTAGTATAATTTTGCAGTAAAATTAGTACAAAGTTGAGACACTTATTTTAGGATAGCGCTTCTTATAAACTACTCCTTATGTTTAAAGAATATCGGTTTCTAAATATTCTAACTTGCATGGTTTGCTCTCGCCCTTTGCGTCATCGGCGCAATGGGTCATCTAGCATGAACAAAGGGCAAGCATATGCTTTCGCCTACAAATGCACTTCCAAGGGACTGCGCCTGATCGTCTACCCAATATAAGCAAGTTGCAAGAACCTCTTATTATATAACTTAATATTAGTATAGATGCCCACCAAGACTTCTCTGTTTATCATTCTTTTGAATCTTATGTAATCCCCTAAAACCATCCCGTGCATTTAATTATCGGTTATTTACTACTTAGAATGTTGTGTAGTATGCTTATATGCTCACTCTTCCAATACTTGGCTTACACTCGGCCTTTGCGCCATTGGCGCAACGGGTCATCCAGTTAAAGAAAGTATCGTGGGCTTAAAAGAAGGAAAGACCGTGAGCTCGGATAATTAAAGGAAAGATTGTGGGCTAGGGTTGTGCTTGTGATTATCATAATCGTCATAATAAGGTGCCAAGGTGGGATAACTAAGGAAGGACTAGCAGAATGCACGTGCGTTGCCACGGGCTTTTGAAATATTTTACTGAAGTTATGTAAACATAATGCATGTTAATTTTCTCATGTAGAGAAAAGATAGCACGTCACAATCGGGTAATAACTGAAGTCCACTTTACTTGCAATGTAAATTGATTAAAAAGGTAATTTGTTGATGTGTAAATATAAAACGATTATCTAACTAAAAATATGTTAAAAATTAAAATCTACTTGATGCGCTTACGAAATTCTCGCACAATATCAGGAATGTTGTCTATCCAATTTTTTTAGCTTACCTACCCAGCCTTATCCTCACCTCAGCCACTCTCTCACCGCACCCACACCTCTCACTCTCTCACCCATGCACCCCTCACTCTTTGTCTTTTTGTGTCGACAATACACAAACGATGAAAGTGACCGTCATGAACTACATTCTTCCTCATCTCTCCATCCAAATAGATTTTCCTAACATAGTTTCACTAATTTCTTCTATTTATGTGACTGCTCGGGAGGATTGTGCAAACGAAATGTTGTAACATTTTGTGTCGGACATCCCTCTAAACACTACAACCTCCGCCACCTGAGATGTCTCGTACCCCGCCTTCAAATCCGTTAATCCCCTGCCCCTTCTCAGGTAGGGACGACCCACCTCAGGTTCTTCTTCTTCCTCATATCGCCACTGCATTTTTATTCAACCACTCTGTTGACCCGCCCACCTCTCTCTGCCTAACCACCTACCACCCTACAGCCAGCGAGTGTGGCCGCACGTCGCCCCTTGCTTGAGTCACCACATCCGTCGACGCTTGTCATCCCTCTAAAACCTACCACCATATTTGGTGCCCACGATCTCGCGCACCTCGCATTTGAGACCGTTAACCTCTTGTCTTTCCTCCACCGCTGGTGCGACTACTATTCTTCTTCCTCCCTCCGCCTACCTTTTCTTTGCCCACTTTATTGACCTGCCCACCTCTACCTACGGAACTTCCCCCGACTACCATCCACTAATAGCAAGTATTGTCACATACTACCTCATCGCACTCTACCTGAGTCATCGCCTCCACCACTGCCCAACCCTCTAAATCATGCCAATCTCGAGCGCCGGCGACCTTCATGTTGGGAAACGTAGTATTTCAAAAAAGAAATCCTATGATCACGCAAGATCTATCTAAGAGAAGCATAGCAACAAGCGGGGAGAGTGTGTCCACGTACGCTCATAGACCAAAAGCGGAAGTGTTTAGTAACGCGGTTGATGTAGTCGAACACGATCCAACCGATCCAAGCACCGAACGTACGGCACCTCCGTGTTCAGCACACGTTCAACACGGTGACGTCCCTCGAGCTCTTGATCCAGTTAAGGACGAGGGAGAGTTCCGTCAGCACGATGGCATGGCGACGGTGTTGATGATGTGATCCGCGCAGGGCTTCGCCTAAGCACTGAGACAATATGACCTGAGGTGGAATCTGTGGAGCGGGGCACCGCACACGGTTAAAACAACTATTAACTTGTGTATCTTTGGGGTGCCCCCTCCCACGTATATAAAGGAGGGAGAGGAGAGGTCGGACGGCCAAGCTAGGCGCGCCGGGAGAATGGGAATCCTACTAGGTCTCCAAGTCCTAGTAGGTTTCCACCTAAAGGAGAAGGGGGAAGGAAGGGAGAGGGGGGCCGCACCCCCGTCCCCTTGTCCAATTCGGACTGGGCTTGCGAGGGGCGCGCGCCACCTCCTGGCTGCTGCCTCTCCTTCCCACTAAGGTCCATTAAGGCCCATTGACTCCCCAGACGAATTCCCGTAACTCCCCGGTACTCCGAAAAATACCCGAATCACTCGGAACTATTCCGATGTCCGAATATAGCCTTCCAATATATCGATCTTTACCTCTCGACCATTTCGAGATTCCTCGTCATGTCTGTGATCTCATTCGGGAGTCCGAACAACATTCGATCATCAAATCACATAAACTCATAATACAAATCATCATCGAACATTAAGAGTGCGGACCCTACAGGTTCGAGAACTATGTAGACATGACCGAGACATATCTCCGATCAATAACCAATAGCGGAACCTGGATGCTCATATTGGCTCCTACATATTCTACGAAGATCTTTATCGGTCAAACCGCATAACAACATACGTTGTTCCTTTTGTCATCAGTATGTTACTTGCTCGAGATTCGATCGTCGGTATCATCGTACCTAATTCAATCTCGTTACTGGCAAGTCTCCTTACTCATTCCGTAATTCATCATCCTGCAACTAACTCATTAGTCACATTGCTTGCAAGGCTTATTATGATGTGTATTACCGAGAGGGCCCAGAGACACCTCTCCGCGGATATCAGCAACGTAGTTCAAGCTTCCAAATCTGACCTGATGGCCAGGGGCGTAGCTCTCAACCTCCTTGTGGTGGGCTTCTGTGTTGGCATGGAGCATGAAGCCGCCAAACACAAAAAGTTGTCCGAGAGGAAAAGTCCCCTCGGTGGTAGTGCAGCTGTTGTTGATGAAGCGATCCATTAGTCCTTCGGTCGACGACATAGTGAAACTCTCAATGAAAGCACCAATGTCGGTGTCAAAACCGGCGGATCTCGGGTAGGGGGTCCCAAACTATGCGTCTGAGGATCGATGGTAACATGATACTGGGGACACGATGTTTACCCAGGTTCAGGCCCTCTCGGTCGAGGTAATACCCTACTTCCTTCTAGATTGATCTTGATGAATATGATTACAAGAGTTGATCTACCTCGAGATCGTAATGGCTAAACCCTAAAAGTCTAGCCTATGACTCTGTTGTTGTCTAGCCTCTACGGACTAAACCCCCCAGTTTATATATGCACCAGTGGGCCCTAGGGTTTGTACATAACCATCTTGCAGAGGAAGGAAAGATTACACCCGAACCTAAAACCTGCCATTATACGCACATAGGAGTCCTATCCGGATACGAAAGACGATCTTCAGCAATGATCTTCACGGCCCACCAGTCCGGCCCACCAAGTGTTATCTGGCCACATGAGGACCCCTCAATCCAGGACTCCCTCAGTGCCCCCCTCTCACGTATATAAAGGAGGGAGAGGCGGCTGGCCAAGCTAGGCGCGCCGGGATGAGGGGAATCCTACTAGGACTCCAAGTCCCAGTAGGTTTCCACCTAAAGGAAAAAAGGGGAGGAAGGGAGAGGGGGGGCCGCGCCCCAACCACTTGTCCAATTCGGACTGGGCTTGGGAAGGGTGCGCGCCACCTCCTCGCTACTGCCTCGCCTTCCCACTAAGGCCCATTAAGGCCCATTGACTCCCCGGATGAATTCCCGTAACTCCTCGGTACTCCAAAAAATACCCGAATCACTCGGAACCATTCCGATGTCCGAATATAGCCTTCCAATATATCAATCTTTACCTCTCGACCATTTCGAGACTCTTCGTCATGTTCGTGATCTCATCCGGGACTCCGAACAACATTCGGTCATCCAATCACATAAACTCATAATACAAATCATCATAGAACGTTAAGCGTGCGGACCCTACAGGTTCGAGAAGTATGTAGACATGACCGAGACATATCTCCGGTCAATAACCAATAGCGGAACCTGGATGCTCATATTGGCTCCTACATATTCTACGAACATCTTTATTGGTCAAACCGCATAACAACATACGTTGTTCCTTTTGTCATCGGTATGTTACTTGCTCGAGATTCCATCATCGGTATCATCATCCCTAGTTCAATCTCGTTACCGGCAAGTCTCTTTACTCGTTCCGTAAATCATCATCCCGCAACTAACTCATTAGTCACATTGCTTGCAAGGCTTATTATGATGTGTATTACCGAGAGGGCCCAGAGATACCTCTCCGACACTCGGAGTGACAAATCCTATTCTCGATCTATGCCAACACCACAAACACCTTCAGAGACACCTATAGAGCATCTTTATAATCACCTAGTTACGTTGTGACGTTTGATAACACACAAGGTGTTCCTCCGGTATTCGGGAGTTGCATAATCTCATAGTCAGAGGAACATGTATAAGTCATGAAGAAAGCAATAGCAATAAAACTAAACGATCATTATGCTAAGCTAACGGATGGGTCATGTCCATCACATCATTATCTAGTGATGTGATCATGTTCATCAAATGACAACACATGCCTATGGTCAGGAAACATAACCATCTTTGATTAACGAGCTAGTCTAGTAGATGCATACTAGGGACACTCTGTTTTGTCTATGTATTCACACATGTACTAAGTTTCCGTTTAATACAATTCTAGCATGAATAATAAGCATTTATCATGATATAAGGAAATATAAATAAGAACTTTATTATTGCCTCGAGGGCATATTTCCGTCAGTCTCCCATTTGCACTAGAGTCAATAATCTAGATCACATCACCATGTGATTAACACCAATAGTTCACATCACCATGTGATTAACACCCACAGTTCACATCGCCATGTGACCAATACCCAAAGGGTTTACTAGAGTCAACAGTCTAGTTCACATGGCCATGTTATTAACACCCAAAGAGTACTAAGGTGTGATCATGTTTTGCTTGTGAGATAAGTTTAGTCAGCGGGTCTGTTACATTCAGATCCGTGTTTATTTGTATTTCACAAATTTCTATGTCTACAATGCACTGCATGGAGCTACTCTAGCTAATTGCTCCCACTTTCAATACGCATCCAGATTGATACTTAGAGTCGTCTGGATTAGTGTCAAAGCTTGCATCGGCGTTACTCTTTACGACGAACTCTTTATCACCTCCATGATTGAGAAAAAGTTCCGTAGTCATCCAGTAACTAAGGATAATTTGGAGCGTTGTTCAGTGATCTACTCCTAGATCACTATTGTACCTCCTTGCCAAACTCATGGCAAGGTACACAACATGTTTGGTACACAGCATGGCATACTTTATAGAACCTATGGCTGAGGCATAGGGAATGACTTTCATTCTTTCTCTATCTTCTGCCGTGGTCGGGTTTTGGGTCTTACTCAACTTCATACCTTACAACTCAGACAAGAACTCCTTCTTTGACTGATCCATTTTGAACTCCTTCGAAATCTTATGAAGGTAAGTACTCATTGAAAATCTTATCAAGCGTCTTAATCTATCTCTATAGATCTTGGTGCCCAATATGTAAGCAGCTTCACCGAGGTATTTTATTGAAAAACTCCTTTTAAACAATCATTTATGCTTTCCAGATAATTCTACATCATTTCCGATCAACAATATGTCATTCACATATACTTATCAGAAATGTTGTAGTGCTCCCACTCACTTTATTGTAAATACAGGCTTCACCGTAATTCTGTATAAAACCATATGCTTTGATCACCTCATCAAAGCATATATTCCAACTCCGAGATGCTTGCACCAGTCCATAGATGGATCGCTGGAGGTTGCACACTTTGTTAGCACCTTTAGGATCGACAAAACCTTCTGGTTGCATCATATACAACTCTTCTTTGAGATATCCATTAAGGAATGCAGTTTTGACATCCATTTGCCAGATTTCATAATCATAAAATGCGGCAATTGCTAACATGATTCGGATAGACTTAAGCATTGCTACTGGTGAGAAAATCTCATCGTAGTCAACTGCTTGAACTTGTCGAAAACCTTTTGCAACAAGTCGAGCTTTGTAGACAATAACATTACCATCAGCGTCAGTCTTCCTCTTAAAGATCCATTTATTTTCAATGGCTTGCCGTCATCGGACAAGTCAACCAAAGTCCACACTTTGTTCTCATACATGGATCCCATCTCAGATTTCATGGCCTCTAGCCATTTTGCGGAATCTGGGCTCATCATCGCTTCCTCATAGTTCGCAGGTTCATCTGGGTCTAGTAACATGACTTCCAGATCTGGGTTACTGTACTACTCTGTCGCAGAACGTACTCTAGTTGACCTACGAGGTTCGGTAGTTCACTTGATATGAAGTTTCATGATCATCGTCAGTAGCTTCCTCACCAATTGGTGTAGAAATCACTGGAACTGATTTCTGTGATGAACTACTTTCCAATTCGGGAGGAGTTACAATTATCTCATCAAGTTCTACTTTCCTCCCACTCACTTCTTTCGAGAGAAACTCCTTCTCTAGAAAGGATCCATTCTTAGCAACAAAAGTCTTGCCTTCGGATCTATGATAGAAGGTGTACCCAACAATTTCTTTTTGGGTATCCTATGAAGACGCATTTCTCCGATTTGGGTTCAAGTTTATCAGGCTGAAGCTTTTTCACATAAGCATCGTAATCCCAAACTTTATGAAACGACAACTTTGGTTTGTTGCCAAACCACATTCATACAGTGTCGTCTCAACGGATTTAGATGGTGCCCTATTTAACGTGAATGCAGCTGTCTCTAATGCATAACCCCAAAACCATAGTTGTAAATCGGTATGAGACATCATAAATCGTATCATATCTAATAAAGTACGGCTACGATGTTCGGACACACCATTACGCTGTGGTGTTCCAGGTGGCGTGAGTTGTGAAACTATTCCACATTGTTTCAAATGAAGACCAAACTCATAACTCAAATATTCACCTCTGCGATCAGATCGTAGAAACTTTATTATCTTGTTACGATGATTCTCTACTTCATTCTGAAATTCTTTGAAATTTTCAAATGTTTCAGACTTGTGCTTCATCAAGTAGATATACCCATATCTTCTTAAATCATCTGTGAAGGTCAGAAAATAACGATACTCGCTGCGAGCCTCAACACTCATTGGACCGCATACATCAGTATGTATGATTTCCAATAAGTCAGTTGCTCGCTGCATTGTTATGGAGAATGGAGTTTTAGTCATCTTGCCCATGAGGCATGGTTCACAAGCATCAAATGATTCATAATCTAGTGATTCCAAATGTGCATCAGCATGGAGTTTCTTCATGCGCTTTACACCAATAACCTAAATGGCAGTGCCACAAGTATGTTGCACTATCATTATTATCTCTGCATCTTTTGGCTTCAATATTATGAATATGTGTATTTACTACGATCGAGATTCAATAAACCATTCACGTTGGGTGTATGACCATAGAAGGTTTTATTCATGTAAAGAAAATAACAATTATTCTCTCACTTAAATGAATAACCGTATTGCAATAAACACAATACAATCTTGTTCATGCTCAACGCAAACACCAAATAACATTTATTTAGGTTTAACACTAATCCCGAAAGTACAGGGAGTGTGCGATGATAATCATATCAATATTGGAACTACTTCCAACACACATCGTCACCTCACCCTCAAGTAGTCTCCATTTATTCTGCAACTCCTGTTTGGAGTTACTAAACTTAGCAACCGAACAAGTATCAAATACCCAGGGGCTACTATGAACACTAGTGAGGTACACATTATCAATATGTATATCAAGTATACCTTTGTTCACTTTTCCATCCTTCTTATCCGCCAAATATTCGGGGAACTTCTGCTTCCAGTGACCATTTCCATTGAAGTTCGAAGCACTCAAATTCAGGCTTAGGTCAAACTTTGAGCTTCTTCACGGGAGTGACAACTTGCTTGCCATTCTTCTTGAAGTTCCCTTTCTTCCCCTTGCCATTTTCTTGAAACCAGTGGTCTTGTTAACCATGAACAATTGATGCTCTTTCTTGATTTCTACCTTCATTGATTTCAGCATCATGAAGAGCTCAAGAAGAAGAAGAAGAAGAAGAAGAAGAAGAAGAAGAAGAAGAAGAAGAAGAAGAAGAAGAAGAAGAAGAATGACGGTGTACAAAAAGAGGGGCACACTTTTTGTACCCCTATGACTGTGCACGAGCAGTCTGAGCCACAGGCACCGCCACAGCAAGCATGGCCAGGGAGGTGAGCCAGGGTAAGACCGAAGCTCGATGGATACTGAAGCCCAAAGCCAAAGACCACAAAGAGCAAAGGGGACGAAGCGGGATCCCCCGGCAAGATCCTTGCCGGGGGCTGGTTCTAAGCAGCCCCGGCAAGACCCTTGCCGCGGCGATTCGCCCCACACCTACGGAGCGGATCACCCTTGAGTCCACTGTCCCCATGATACGTCCAAAACGTATCTATAATTTCTGCTTGCTCCATGCCACTTTTGGGTGATATTGCTATGATATTCATACACTTCCATACACTTTTGATCATATTTGGACTAACTTACTAATCCAGTGCACCCCAGTGCCAGTTTCTGTTTTCGGCTGTTTTTGTATTTCAGGTTTTCACGTTTCGAGAACTGCCCAGAAAAATACAGAAAAAATATATAAAAAATCAGCGTTCCGGGAACGACACTGCTTCCGAAGGGGAGCCTGGGGGGGCCACAGGGGCCCCAGGCGCCCTGTGGGCGCGCCCCCCCTGGGCCGCGCCGGGGGGGGGCGCCTCGGCACCCCGAGAGCCCCCCGGTGCCCTACTTTGGCAGATATTTAAAGGGTCCCCCGTAACCCTTGAAACAGGACTTCTTTTCGCGATCCCATCTCGGTTCCGCCGCCGCCGCTGCTTCCAAGATCGGGAGCACCAGGAGAACTCTTCCCGGCACCCTGCCGGAGGGGAGGATCACCACCGGGAGTTTCTCCACCACCATGGACGCCTCCCGGATGACTCGTGAGTAGTCTCCCTTGGACCATGAGTCCATGACCAGTAGCTATGTGATGTTCTCCTCCCATTCTTGTGCTTCACTAATTAGTCCTCGTGAGCAGCCCTACATGATCGAGGCACCTATGTAATCCTTGTGTTGTTGCTATGTTGAGTTTGCTGGGATCCGATGGATTATGAGATTATGTTCAGATTGATCTTGAGTAATATATTTGATTCACCTCTTTTATATTTTAGTTCATAAGTAATTCTTGCATGTTCTCCGTTGTTATTTATTGCTTTGGCCAAGTAGTAGGTAGTGACTCCAAGAGGGAACGTTATGCTCGATTGTGGGTTCATGCCCCTCGATGACTAGCTTGAGTGACAGAAACATGAGTCTAGGGGATGTGCTGTTGCCACAAGGGGGAAAACAACGGTGCTTGTGCCCGCGGGTGCAAGGATTGTTTACTTTACGCAAAGTTCTTTTAATGCAGTTGTCTGTTGCATTGAGTTTACACTATGGGTGGGACTCGCAACTTAATACCAGCGAGATGTTCTGGATAGATATCTCAAGGTGGATGATTAGTAGTAGATGCAGATGGATTTCGGTCTACTTACTTTGGCGTACCGCCCATGCTTTGAACCGCAACCTTTCTTGCAATGTAGTCAGCATTGGTTTGCGTTCGTGGTCCTGTCAATTGCCCAGCTGTAATTTGTTACCTCACATAGCTGTTTTATCGTCTTTTGGGAGAGAGACATCACTAGTGAACATCATGTGACTCCGGTCCATATTACTATCATTGATCACATACACTATTTTACTTTCCGCTATTTATTTACTATTGCAAATTACTATCTATCACTACTATCATATTGCTTTTAACCCTTTGTGAACTACAAGGCCGGAGAGATTGACAACCTCTCTGTACTCGTTGGGAGCAAAGTTATTTGTATCTGTGTGCAGGTCCACGTTGATTGCTAATTGCGCCGTTAGCAGTTGACACCTACCTGTTGAACCTAGGAGTCTCTGGGGATTCGATCCTTGGCATCTTTGCTAGGGGAAAACACTTCTACTTACTGCATCTTACACCTTCCACTTGGGGTAATCCAACGAGGGGTTCGAGGCCCATCAAGGAGTATTTTCTAGCGCCGTTGCCGGGGACTCCACTCTTCAGGATAGGGGAGTTGCATGCTATCTTTTACCTTTGCTTATTAGTCTTGTTAGTTTACCTATCATATTTGCTTTAGTTCCTTTTTATCGAAAATCACAAAAATAGTTATCTTGCTTGCTTGCTACTATGGGTTCCACCGAGAACACCAAGTTGTATGACTTCACTAGTCACAACAACGATGACTTTATCAGCACACCTATCACTACACCTGCCACTTCAGCACCTTCATATGAAATTAAACCTGCTTTACTGAACTTAGTTATGAGAGAACAATTCTCCGGTGCTGGAGATGATGCTGCTTTACACTTGAACAACTTTGTAGAACTTTGTGATATGCAAAAGTACCAAGAAATAGATGGTAATATTGTTAAGCTTAAGCTTTTTCCTTTCTCTTTGAGAGGAGGAGCTAAAATTTGGTTTCAGTCTTTGCCTAGAAATAGCATAGATTCTTGGGACAAGTGCAAAGATGCTTTTATTGGAAAATACTATCCTCCTGCTAAAATTATCCAACTTAGAAGTAACATAATGAATTTTAAACAATTGGATAATGAACACGTTGCCCAAGCTTGGGAACGTATGAAGTCTCTTATCAAGAACTGCCCTACTCACGGTTTGACTACTTGGATGGTTATCCAAACTTTTTATGCAGGCTTGAACTTTACCTCGCGGAACTTGTTAGATTCGGCCGCGGGAGGAACTTTTATGTCAACTACACTTGGTGCTGCCACAAAGCTTCTCGATGAGATGATGACCAACTATTCCCAATGGCACACCGAACGCGCTCCAACAGGTAGTAAGGTAAACTCTGTCGAGGAGATTTCCTCCCTCAATGAAAAAGCTGACTTGATCATGTCTCTACTTTCGAAGCAATCTTCTGTTGATCCTCGTTATGATCCTTTGGATTCTGTGATTGCCGACGCTTATATGAGTAACTTTGGCTATGATAAACTGGTAGAAATAGAGGAGGCCACTAAGAATTACATGCACACCCAATACGAACAAAACGAAACCTTCTCGAGGCAATTAAATGAGCATACTGCTATCTTGCAGGACATTAGTAGACGATTAGAGAACATAAATATTGAGATTTCTAACCTCCAGACTAGACTCACTATCACTGAGACCCAAGTTTCCAATATGTCTCACACGCAGGCCACTTTGATAAACCAAATGGCAGCTAAACCCGAAGTGGTTGCATCCCTAAGGGAGGAAGAGGAAAGAATTAAGAGCCTTCCTACCCACCACACTGTTGCTACTATCCAAGTTATTGAGAATGTTCACACTCTTAGCACCCAATGTACTCCTGGTCCCAATGGACCTATTAATGGTGATGCTATGTCAACTACCAAACCGGTGAGCCTTAAGGACACCACTACTACCTTACTTGATGCTCGTGACCTTGATTTTGATAATTGCACTCTTACAGAAGTTATTGATTTCCTTCACAAGATGTCTAGAGATCCCCGCACTAGCACGCTTAACCTTGCCTTCACAGAGCATATCACTAATGCTCTCATCAAAGCTAGGGAGGAGAAACTTAGAGTAGAAGCCTCCATACCTAGAAAGCTAGAGGATGGTTGGGATCCTATGATAAAAATTAATTTGAATGACTTCTCTTGTTATGCATTATGTGATGTTGGTGCTAGTACCTCTCTTATGCCCAAAAGGATATATGATATGCTTAAATTGAAACCTTATGATTCTTGTTCTTTTGGTGTTCGTCTCGTTGATTCTTCCATAAAGAAACCTTTGGGGAGGATCGACGATGTTCTTATTGTTGTCAATGATAATTATGTGCCCGTTGATTTCACTATTATGGATATTGAATGTGATCCTTCATGTCCAATTATTTTGGGACGTCCCTTTTTGCGCACCGTTGGTGCTGTCATTGACATGAAAGAGGGTAATATAAAATTTCAGTTTCCTCTCAAGAAAGGGATGGAACACTTCCCTCGTAAGAAGGTCAAGTTACCTTTTGAGTCCGTTGTACGGGCTATTTATTCTTTTACTCTTGATAAAACTTGATCTATGCATTGTGCCTAGCTTAAAGGCATAAAATAAAGCGCTTTTGGGAGGCAGCCCACATGAATAAATTTTTGCTTTTGTTGTGTCTTGATGTTTTTTACTGCTGTAGCATCATCATTGTATCTTTGCTTTTCATATTTGTGCCAAGTATAGCCTCTGATTGCTAGAAAGTTCAAAAGTTGTGAGGTGCTGTCCAGGAAACTGATTCTGTCCTTGGATAGAAAAATTCGTATAAAATCACCAGATCATCTTTTTGGTGTGAATTTTTTCGACAGCGTTCTCTATATAATTGTATTTCATGCGTCAGTTCTGAGTTTTTTGATTTGAGTTGCAGAAGTATCCCGAACAGGTCAATTACTGCCTGCTGTTCTGTTTTTCACAGATTCTGTCCTGTTTTGCCTTACCTTCACTTTGCAAATTAAGAACTTGCTTTTTCTTTGCAAAAACCTTTTGGCAATCTTGAGAAACAGTAGAACTTTAAGAATATCCTTATTTCCAGCAAGGTATAATTATCTTATTAAGGGTACTAACCTCGCTAATCAGATTATGAATGAGTTATGTATGAAGGGAGTTTTCAAGTGACTCAAGCGTCTAAGCTTGGGGATGCCCCCGTGCATCCCCTTCTCCATCAACATTATCAGTTCGTCTTTCGTTCCGCTATATTTTTATCACTTCATGTGTTATGTGGTATGCTTGGAGCGTCTTGCTTTTAGTTTTCTTTTTAGTTTTTCATAACGAGTCGGAACTCAGCATTCCTTTATGTGGGAGAGAAACACGCTCCACCTCTACCTAGAACATTACATAGAATTTGCATTGTCCATCTATGCTGTGTGTGTTCTTTGTCTTTTAATAGCTACTATCGTGCTCTGCTCTTAGTATTGATGCTTATCTTTTCAAGAGCTTTTATTTAGTTGGTTGCTTGAACTCTTTTTAATTACCATGATCACCTTATTAAGAGAGTTTGCTTCCGTTGCATGGGTTAATGTGTCTATGATAAAGATGCTACTTTCATGATGGTGCTTAGTAGTTTAGGTTTTCTTATGGTTAATCTCAGATAGCTGGGGGGTTCCCAATGTGTCATTGGAATACCAACTTGGTTTGTTTGCCTATGATGTGGTATGGTTTAGTAATATCTTCCTTTGAGAGTTTATTTTGATTGACTTGGCGTATGCTCATGCATATTCAAGACTGTAAAGAAAGTCTGTCAAGCCTTGATGATCTTTTGTTTCTGAGTAGCGATATAACTACCATGCCTGATTCAATATTGCTTTGTCGCTCTGCATGATTATGACCTTCATTGCTCTCTTAGTTGGTTGCTCCCAGTCTTTTGCTAACCTACACCTGCACTAAGCAAATTAACCATGCAATACATAGCTCATGGGAAAGTAGCCTAAAAACTATTGTGGTAAAGAATATGTTGCTTATGTATCTTATTTCTTATGAGTTGCTTGCTGAGCGGTAACCATGTTTCTGGGGACGCCATCAACTGTCACACTTTTGTTGAATATCATGTGAGTTGCTATGCATGTTCGTCTTGTCTGAAGTAAGGGTGATTTACCGTGGGTTGAATTAATATGCATATTGTTAGAGAAGAACATTGGGCCGCCAACCAAAGCCATGCATCATGGTGGAAGTTTTAGCTTGGACCTTAATCCTCAATCTCTTATGAGAATATGCTTATGCATTAAAGAGGAGTCCATCATCTATTTTCTATGTTGTCCCGGTATGGATGTCCTCAAGTTGAGATTTATCAAAAACGAGAAATCAAATGCGATCTATCTCCTTGGACCTTTGTACATGTGGCATAGAGGTACCCCTTTGTGACACTTGGTAAAAACATATGCAATGCAATGATAACCCATGGGGATCCGAGCTAATTAGGACAAGGAGCGAGCACTATTAGTATTCGATGCATGAGGCTTGCAACTTATAAGATGTTTTATGCATGACACATATGAAGTACTACTACCGTTGACACAATTGCTTCCATGTTTCAAAATAAAAAGCTCTAGCACTTCAAGCATCAACTACTGAGAGCATGATTGTCATTCTGAGTGTAATGTGCATTGTCCCAAAGCAGCATTGTCTTTTGCATGATTGTGATATCGTTTATTTTGAAATGATTGTATCTAGTCATCACTTAGACCTTGAAGGTGCCCCTGCACTTATGTTTTGCATCACTAAAGGGGGCAAGCTAGATATCACTTGATCATATTTGCACATCATGTTCATTGCAAATCTTTTTGATGTTTCAGTTTCATGTTGTAAAACTTTCAGTCATTTGTGATTTTCTCTAGAGACAACTTAATTACTTTAGAATCATTGTCTCAGTAAGCATTTGTCATATGACTATGAGAAAGTCTTATATGGTTAATAGCATGTCACCACAGAAATTATTCTTGTTATCATTTACCTACTCGAGGACGAGCAGGAATTAAGCTTGGGTATGTTGATACGTCCAAAACGTATCTATAATTTTTGCTTGCTCCATGCCACTTTTGGGTGATATTGCTATGATATTCATACACTTACATACACTTTTGATCATATTTGGACTAACTTACTAATCTAGTGCACCCCAGTGCCAGTTTCTGTTTTCGGCTGTTTTTGTATTTCAGGTTTTCACATTTCGAGAACTGCCCAGAAAAATACAGAAAAAATATATAAAAAATCAGCGTTCCGGGAACGACACTGCTTCCGAAGGGGAGCCTGGGGGGGGGGGCGCAGGTGCCCCAGGCGCCCTGTGGGCGCGCCCCCCCTGGGCCGCGCCGGGGGGCGCCTCGGCACCCCGAGAGCCCCCCGGTGCCCTACTTTGGCAGATATTTAAAGGGTCCCCCGTAACCCTTGAAACAGGACTTATTTTCGCGATCCCATCTCTGTTCCGCCGCCGCCGCCGCTTCCAAGATCGGGAGCACCAGGAGAACTCTTCCCGGCACCCTGCCGGAGGGGAGGATCACCACCGGGAGCTTCTCCACCACCATGGACGCCTCCCGGATGACTCGTGAGTAGTCTCCCTTGGACCATGAGTCCATGACCAGTAGCTATGTGATGTTCTCCTCCCGTTCTTGTGCTTCACTAATTAGTCCTCGTGAGCTGCCCTACATGATCGAGGCACCTATGTAATCCTTGTGTTGTTGCTATGTTGAGTTTGCTGGGATCCGATGGATTATGAGATTATGTTCAGATTGATCTTGAGTAATATATTTGATTCACCTCTTTTATATTTTAGTTCATAAGTAATTCTTGCATGTTCTCCGTTGTTATTTATTGCTTTGGCCAAGTAGTAGGTAGTGACTCCAAGAGGGAACGTTATGCTCGATTGTGGGTTCGTGCCCCTCGATGACTAGCTTGAGTGACAGAAACATGAGTCTAGGGGATGTGCTGTTGCCACAAGGGGGAAAACAACGGTGCTTGTGCCCGCGGGTGCAAGGATTGTTTACTTTACGCAAAGTTCTTTTAATGCAGTTGTCTGTTGCATTGAGTTTACACTATGGGTGGGACTCGCAACTTAATACCAGCGAGATGTTCTGGATAGATATCTCAAGGTGGATGATTAGTAGTAGATATTGATGGATTTCGGTCTACTTACTTTGGCGTACCGCCCATGCTTTGAACCTCAACCTTTCTGGCAATGTAGTCAGCATTGGTTTGCGTTCGTGGTCCTGTCAATTGCCCAGCTGTAATTTGTTTACCTCACATAGCTGTTTTATCGTCTTTTGGGAGAGAGACATCACTAGTGAACATCATGAGACTCCGGTCCGTATTACCATCATTGATCACATACACTATTTACTTTCTGCTATTTTACTTACTATTGCAAAACACTATCTATCACTACTATCATATTGCTTTTAACCCTTTGTGAACTACAAGGCCGGAGAGATTGACAACCTCTCTGTACTCGTTGGGAGCAAAGTTATTTGTATCTGTGTGCAGGTCCACGTTGGTTGCTACTAATCTGGCGCCGTAGCAATTGACACCTACCTGTTGAACCTAGGAGTCTCTGGGGATTCGATCCTTGGCATCTTTGCTAGGGGAAAACACTTCTACTTACTGCATCTTACACCTTCCACTTGGGGTAATCCAACGAGGGGTTCGAGGCCCATCAGTTGCTCCCAGTCTTTTGCTAACCTACACCTGCACTAAGCAAATTAACCATGCAATACATAGCTCATGGGAAAGTAGCCTAAAAACTAATGTGGTAAAGAATATGTTGCTTATGTATCTTATTTCTTATGAGTTGCTTGCTGAGCGGTAACCATGTTTCTGGGGACGCCATCAACTGTCACACTTTTGTTGAATATCATGTGAGTTGCTATGCATGTTCGTCTTGTCTAAAGTAAGGGTGATTTACCGTGGGTTGAATTAATATGCATATTGTTAGAGAAGAACATTGGGCCGCCAACCAAAGCCATGCATCATGGTGGAAGTTTTAGCTTGGACCTTAATCCTCAATCTCTCATGAGAATATGCTTATGCATTAAAGAGGAGTCCATCATCTATTTTCTATGTTGTCCCGGTATGGATGTCCTCAAGTTGAGATCTATCAAAAACGAGAAATCAAATGCGATCTATCTCCTTGGATCTTTGTACAGGTGGCATAGAGGTACCCCTTTGTGACACTTGGTTAAAACATATGCAATGCAATGATAACCCATGGGGATCCGAGCTAATTAGGACAAGGAGCGAGCACTATTGGTATTCGATGCATGAGGCTTGCAACTTATAAGATGTTTTATGCATGACACATATGAAGTACTACTACCGTTGACACAATTGCTTCCATGTTTCAAAAAAAAAGCTCTAGCACTTCAAGCACCAACTACTGAGAGCATGATTGTCATTCTGAGTGTAACGTGCATTGTCCCAAAGTAGCATTGTCTTTTGCATGATTGTGATATCGTTTATTCTGAAATGATTGTATCTAGTCATCACTTAAACCTTGAAGGTGCCCTTGCATTTATGTTTTGCATCACTAAAGGGGGCAAGCTAGATATCACTTGATCATATTTGCACATCATGTTCATTGCAAATCTTTTTGATGTTTCAGTTTCATGTTGTAAAACTTTCAGTCATTTGTGATTTTCTCTTGAGGCAACTTAATTACTATAGAATCATTGTCTCAGTGAGCTTTTGTCATATGACTATGAGAAAGTCCTATATGGTTAATAGCATGTCACCACAGAAATTATTCTTTTTATCATTTACCTACTCGAGGACGAACAGGAATTAAGCTTGGGGATGTTGATACGTCCAAAACGTATCTATAATTTCTGCTTGCTCCATGCCACTTTTGGGTGATATTGCTATGATATTCATACACTTCCATACACTTTTGATCATATTTGGACTAACTTACTAATCTAGTGCACCCCAGTGCCAGTTTCTGTTTTCGGCTGTTTTTGTATTTCAGGTTTTCACGTTTCGAGAACTGCCCAGAAAAATCCAGAAAAAATATATAAAAAATCAGCGATACGGAAACAACACTGCGTCCGAAGGGCAGCCTGGGGGGGGCACAGGGGCTCCAGGCGCCCTGTGGGCGCGCCCCCCCCCCCCTGGGCCGCGCCGGGGGGGGCGCCTGGGCCCCCCGAGGCTCCCCCGATGCCCTACTTTGGCATATATTTAAAGGGTTCCCCGTAACCCTCAGAACAGGACTTCTTTTCGCGATCCCATCTCTGTTCCGCCGCCGCCGCCGCTTCCAAGATCGGGAGCACCAGGAGAACTCTTCCCGGCACCCTGCCGGAGGGGAGGATCACCACCGGGAGCTTCTCCACCACCATGGACGCCTCCCGGATGACTCGTGAGTAGTCTCCCTTGGACCATGAGTCCATGACCAGTAGCTATGTGATGTTCTCCTCCCGTTCTTGTGCTTCACTAATTAGTCCTCGTGAGCTGCCCTACATGATCGAGGCACCTATGTAATCCTTATGCTGTTGCTATGTTGAGTTTGCTGGGATCCGATGGATTATGAGATTATGTTCAGATTGATCTTGAGTAATATATTTGATTCACCTCTTTTATATTTTAGTTCATAAGTAATTCTTGCATGTTCTCCGTTCTTATTTATTGCTTTGGCCGAGTAATAGGTAGTGACTCCAAGAGGGAACGTTATGCTCGATTGTGGGTTCATGCCCCTCGATGACTAGCTTGAGTGACAGAAACATGAGTCTAGGGGATGTGCTGTTGCCACAAGGGGGAAAACAACGGTGCTTGTGCCCGCGGGTGCAAGGATTGTTTACTTTACGCAAAGTTCTTTTAATGCAGTTGTCTGTTGCATTGAGTTTACACTATGGGTGGGACTCGCAACTTAATACCAGCGAGATGTTCTGGATAGATATCTCAAGGTGGATGATTAGTAGTAGATGCAGATGGATTTCGGTCTACTTACTTTGGCGTACCGCCCATGCTTTGAACCTCAACCTTTCTTGCAATGTAGTCAGCATTGGTTTGCGTTCGTGGTCCTGTCAATTGCCCAGCTGTAATTTGTTACCTCACATAGCTGTTTTATCGTCTTTTGGGAGAGAGACATCACTAGTGAACATCATGTGACTCCGGTCAATATTACTATCATTGATCACATACACTATTTTACTTTCCGCTATTTATTTACTATTGCAAATTACTATCTATCACTACTATCATATTGCTTTTAACCCTTTGTGAACTACAAGGCCGGAGAGATTGACAACCTCTCTGTACTCGTTGGGAGCAAAGTTATTTGTATCTGTGTGCAGGTCCACGTTGATTGCTAATTGCGCCGTTAGCAGTTGACACCTACCTGTTGAACCTAGGAGTCTCTAGGGATTCGATCCTTGGCATCTTTGCTAGGGGAAAACACTTCTACTTACTGCATCTTACACCTTCCACTTGGGGTAATCCAACGAGGGGTTCGAGGCCCATCACCCCATGGGGCAAGGATTCGGCAGGTATCCCCGTGGTGGCATGCAGATCTTTGTGAAGACATCCAAGATCAGATACAAGCTGAGAAGACGACGACCCTTGGCGGGACCCCAGCCAAGGAGGACCACAAGGCCTCCGACAAGCACCTTGCCGGGGATGACAGCAGGCGCTGCGACAAGACCCTTGCCGGGGCCCCGGAAAGGTCCTTGCCGAGGGCACCCGCAGGGCCACCGTCAGGCCCGCACCAACTGGGTTTCCACCGCCCCACACAGCTGCCGACCCAACCAGCTAGGCAGGTTCCTGCGTGGCAACTTGCAGATCTTCGTGGAGACCCGGCGTTGTGCCACCTTAGCTGCGTGCCTGCCTACATGGCACCTCAGGCACCGCTGCCTGCCTACATGGCACCTCAGGCACCGCTACATGGCACACAAGGAGGAGCGGCGACGGACAAGACAAACATCTCCCCTCGTCCCCGATAAAGCGAGGACACCTAAGCTAAGCGCATTAAATGCGCCTTGTCCTGTAATGCGAGGGATAACCTCGCATCACTGTACCCTTTCCACCTCTTGTGTGCCACTGTGGCAACCCCTTTTTCCTATAAAAGGAGGCCCGCGGTGACCAAGAGGAGGATTCGGCTTTTTAGAACTCTCCATGACTCTTTTGGAGCTCCTCACTAGCTGAAGAACACAAACATATAATCCACCAAAGCAGGAGTAGGGTTTTACGCACCTTTGCAGCCCGAACCTGGATAAAGGAACCGTGTGCTAACTGTTAGATCCGCTCTTCTCTCAACCCCGCACCCCGCAACCGTAGTAGGGATTCTTGTGATCCCATAGGTGTCGATCCAAATACACCGACATCTTTGGCGCGCCAGATAGGGGGCGCAGTTGTGAGAATCGGCTCTGGCAGTTGGCCCGACGCTCTCTCGTCTCCGTGGCCTTTTGAGAAGGAAGGAGGCCGGCAGATCTGCGCTCGTGCGGCTACAAATAGAAGCTAAGTTACATCGAACCTTGGATATTTCTATCCTATTATTTAAAGTTGTTTTTTTCCTCGGAGCTGTCGTTCTTTGTACAAAAAGAAACCTGCACGCAAATGGGGCCCTTCCCGATCGGCAACGCCTTTGCTCTGTTTCGAGTCCGCTCAACAGTTCAAACGGCTGCGTTGGAAGCGGTAGGGTAACCTTCCGCAATTGACAAGGCTCTCGACTCTGACTCGAGTCAAACTCGACAGTTCGAGCGGCTGCGTTAAGGGCGACAAGGTGGCTTGCCCGGTGGCACGCTCGCCCGGCAGGCCAATGGGAACCCGTCCCGAAGACGCCGCCTTGGGTTTATCGCACCGGCAAGCCTGCCCAGCTAGCGTAGGGCGGACACACAAAGGGGACAGCAAACAGGAAAATAACATGCATAATTTCAAAAAAAATTCAAAGTTATATTACATCATGTCATCGCTGCGGTTCTAACTAAAGATAAAAGTTGTCTTGGTCATGAACCCGCAGCGGCGAGGAAGAACGGGATGCCTAATCCCGGCGCTGGCCCTCCACCCTCTTGATTTCGTCGATGCGGCTGATGACGGGCTTGATGCGCTCCTTGAGCGCCGTGAGGTCAGCATCCTCTGGCAAGCTGTCCATCGCAGCTTTGAAGTCGAGGGTGGGGTTCCAGAACGCCATATTGGTGAGGACCTTGGTCATAACCCCCCGGCAAAGCCGCCGGGCCTCCCCGGCGAGCGTGACCGTTCTGTTGGAGTGGAGATCAGTCAAGGCATTGAGGACGCCCTCGAAGAACAGGGTCAGCTTGGCGTTGACGGACCCGCTCCATTCAGGGGCAAACCTCACGTTTGGCATCCCCATGAGGGCCAACTGTGAGGTAACCCTGCCGGCGATGTCCTCCAGCCGGCCGATCCACCTGTTCTCGCCCGCCACGTACTCTTGGTGGGAGGCACCCTCGTCCACCGGCAGCTGTTTCTCCTCCTCCAGGCTCTTGATCAAGGCCTCCTCCCGAACTGAGCTCTCCGACAACATCTTCTCGAGATTCTCCAGCCTCAGCTTGAGATCTCTGATGGAGTTTTGTGCCTCGGAGAGCTCCCCAGCCCTGCTGATGACTGCTCCGTGCGCCTCTGTCAAGGCGCAGTTGAGCCTGTTCTTTTCGTCGGACAGCTTGAGTGCCTGCCCCTTCAGCTCGTCCCGCTCCACATCTAGCTCTTGTACCTTGCCGGCGTGGGCCAGAGCCTGGGCATCGAGTGCCTCTTTATGCCTCTGCCCTAGCTCACGAGTCTGCCGCTCGACAAGGACCTCAAGCTCCTCATCCTTGCCGCGAAGCGTTGCGGCAAGCTTCGCCTCACGCGCGGAGAGGTCTTCTTCCTGGGAATCGAGGGCGGCTTGATGCTGCTTCCGGGCGGCCTCCGCCGCGGCAGCCAAGTTCGCTGCCTCTTCCTGGCCTTCTCGATGTCGGCCATGTTCATGATGAGCTCTGCATCACGCTTGGCCAGTTCTTCCTGGAAGGTCCTCTGCTCCTCGCGGGATTGGTGGAACCAGGTTTGCGCCTCAGCGACGCGCGCCTGGAAGTCCACCTCCGCCTCGTCCACTGCTGCCGTTCTGGACTTGAGCTTGTCCAGACGGGCGTGGTAGAGCGCCTAGAGCTTCCGGAAGTTGGCCCCCATGGCCCGGAAGGGCTGCCCTTCTGGAGAGCCGTCGCCGCCGACACCCGGTTCATCGACAAGCTCGAGCCCGGTGGCGGCAAGCACCTCGCCATCGAAGACTTCCCCTCCGACGAGCGCCCGGGAGCTCGACGCCCCGGTGAGATGGATGAAGAGGCCGTCGCCCACCTTCAGGTACCTGCCGGGGCCCGAGGTTGTGGAGGAAGAAGGCTGATGGGCCTCGAACCCCTCGTTGGTTACCCCAAGTGGAAGGTGTAAGATGTAGTAAGTAGAAGTGTTTCCCCTAGCAAAGATGCCAAGGATCGAATCCCCAGAGACTCCTAGGTTCAACAAGTAGGTGTCAACTGCTAACGGCGCAATTAGCAATCAACGTGGACCTGCACACAGATACAAATAACTTTGCTCCTAACGAGTACAGAGAGGTTGTCAATCTCTCTGGCCTTGTAGTTCACAAAGGGTTAAAAGCAATATGATAGTAGTGATAGATAGTGTTTCTCAATAGTAAGTAAAATAGCGAAAAGTAAATAGTGGATGTGATCAATGATGGTAATATGGACGGGAGTCTCATGATGTTCACTAGTGATGTCTCTCTCCCAAAAGACGATAAAACAGCTATGTGAGGTAAACAAATTACAGCTGGGCAATTGACAGGACCACGAACGCAAACCAATGCTGACTACATTGCAAGAAAGGTTGAGGTTCAAAGCATGGGCGGTACGCCAAAGTAAGTAGACCGAAATCCATCAATATCTACTACTAATCATCCACCTTGAGATATCTACCCAGAACATCTCGCTGGTATTAAGTTGCGAGTCCCACCCATAGTGTAAACTCAATGCAACAGACAACTGCATTAAAAGAACTTTGCGTAAAGTAAACAATCCTTGCACCCGCGGGCACAAGCACCGTTGTTTTCCCCCTTGTGGCAACAACACATCCCCTAGACTCATGTTTCTGTCACTCAAGCTAGTCATCGAGGGGCATGAACCCACAATCGAGCATAACGTTCCCTCTTGGAGTCACTACCTATTACTCGGCCAAAGAAATAAATAACAACGGAGAACATGCAAGAATTACTTATGAACTAAAATATAAAAGAGGTGAATCAAATATATTACTCAAGATCAATCTGAACATAATCTCATAATCCATCGGATCCCAGCAAACTCAACATAGCAACAGCATAAGGATTACATAGGTGCCTCGATCATGTAGGGCAGCTCACGAGGACTAATTAGTGAAGCACAAGAACGGGAGGAGAACATCACATAGCTACTGGTCATGGACTCATGGTCCAAAGGAGACTACTCACGAGTCATCCGGGAGGCGTCCATGGTGGTGGAGAAGCTCCCGGTGGTGATCCTCCCCTCCGGCAGGGTGCCGGGAAGAGTTCTCCTGGTGCTCCCGATCTTGGAAGCGGCGGCGGCGGCGGAACAGAGATGGGATCGCGAAAAGAAGTCCTGTTTCGAGGGTTACGGGGAACCCTTTAAATATCTGCCAAAGTAGGGCACCGGGGGGCTGATGCGCCCTCCCGGCGCGGCCCAGGGGGGGGGGGGGTGCCCACAGGGCGACTGGAGCCCCTGTGGCCCCCCCAGGCTGCCCTTCGGACGCAGTGTTGTTTCCGTATCGCTGATTTTTTATATAATTTTTCTGGATTTTTCTGGGCAGTTCTCGAAACGTGAAAACCTGAAATACAAAAACAGCCGAAAACAGAAACTGGCACTGGGGTGCACTGGATTAGTAAGTTAGTCCAAATATGATCAAAAGTGTATGGAAATGTATGAATATCATAGCAATATCACCCAAAAGTGTCATGGAGCAAGCAGAAATTATAGATACGTTTTGGACGTATCAACATCCCCAAGCTTAATTCCTGCTCGTCCTCGAGTAGGTAAATGATAACAAGAATAATTTATGTGGTGACATGCTATTAACCATATAGGACTTTCTCATAGTCATATGACAAAAGCTTACTGAGACAATGATTCTATAGTAATTAAGTTGTCTCAAGAGAAAATCACAAATGACTGAAAGTTTTACAATATAAAACTGAAACATCAAAAAGATTTGCAATGAACATGATGTGCAAATATGATCAAGTGATATCTAGCTTGCCCCCTTTAGTGATGCAAAACATAAGTGCAAGGGCACCTTCAAGGTTTAAGTGATGACTAGATACAATCATTTCAGAATAAACGATATCGCAATCATGCAAAAGACAATGCTACTTTGGGACAATGCACATTACACTCAGAATGACAATCATGCTCTCAGTAGTAGGTGCTTGAAGTGCTAGAGCTTTTTATTTTGAAACATGGAAGCAATTGTGTCAACGGTAGTAGTACTTCATATGTGTCATGCATAAATCATCCTATAAGTTGCAAGCCTCATGCATCGAATACTAATAGTGCTCGCTCCTTGTCCTAATTAGCTCGGATCCCCATGGGTTATCATTGCGTTGCATATGTTTTAACCAAGTGTCACAAAGGGGTACCTCTATGCCACCTGTACAAAGGTCCAAGGAGATAGATCGCATTTGATTTCTCGTTTTTGATAAATCTCAACTTGAGGACATCCATACCGGGACAACATAGAAAATAGATGATGGACTCCTCTTAAATGCATAAGCATGTTCTCATGAGAGATTGAGGATTAAGGTCCAAGCTAAAACTTCCACCATGATGCATGGCTTTGGTTGGCGGCCCAATGTTCTTCTCTAACAATATGCATATTAATTCAACCCACGGTAAATCACCCTTACTTCAGACAAGACGAACATGCATAGCAACTCACATGATATTCAACAAAAGTGTGATAGTTGATGGCGTCCCCAGAAACATGGTTACCGCTCAGCAAGCAACTCATAAGAAATAAGATACATAAGCAACATATTCTTTACCACAATAGTTTTTAGGCTACTTTCCCATGAGCTATGTATTGCATGGTTAATTTGCTTAGTGCAGGTGGAGGTTAGCAAAAGACTGGGAGCGACCAACTAAGAGAGCAATGACAGTCATAATTATGCAGAGCGACAAAGCAATATTGAATCAGGCATGGTAGTTATATCGCTATTTAGAAATAAAAGATCATCAAGGCTTGACAGACTTTCTTTACAGTCTTGAATATGCGTGAGCATACGCCAAGTCAATCAAAATAAATTCTCGAAGGAAGATATTACTAAACCATACCACATCATAGGCAAACAAACCAAGTTGGTACTCCAATGACACATTGAGAACCCCCCAGCTATTTGAGATTAACCATAAGAAAACCTGAACTACTAAGCACCATCATGAAAGTAGCATCTTTATCATAGACACATTTAACCCATGCAACGGAAGCAAACTCTCTTAATAAGGTGAGCATGGTAATTAAAGAGAGTTCAAGCAACCAACTAAATAAAAGCTCTTGAAGAGATAAGCATCAATACTAAGAGCAGAGTGTGATAGTAGCTATTAAAAGACAAAGAACACACACAGCATAGATAGGCATGAAAATTCTATGTAATGTTCTAGGTAGAGGTGGAGCGTGTTTCTCTCCCACATAAAGGAATGCTGAGTTCCGACTCGTTATGAAAAACTAAAAAGAAAACTAAAAGCAAGACGCTCCAAGCATAGCACATAACACATAAAGTGATAAAAATATAGCGAAACGAAAGACGAACTGATAATGTTGATGGAGAAGGGGATGCACGGGGGGCATCCCCAAGCTTAGACGCTTGAGTCTCCTTGAATATTTCTTGGGGGTGCATGGGGGCATCCCCAAGCTTGAGCGCTTGACACTCCTGAATCTTTTTATCATCTTCCCTCGCACACTTGAAAACTCCCTTCATACATAACTCATTCATAATCTGATTAGCGAGGTTAGTACCCTTAATAAGATAATTATACCTTGCTGGAAATAAGGATATTCTTAAAGTTCTACTGTTTCTCAAGATTGCCAAAAGGTTTTTGCAAAGAAAAAGCAAGTTCTTAATTTGCAAAGTGAAGGTAAGGCAAAACAGGACAGAATCTGTGAAAAACAGAACAGCAGGCAGTAATTGACCTGTTCGGGATACTTCTGCAACTCAAATCAAAAAACTCAGAACTGACGCACGAAATAAAATTATATAGAGAACGCTGTCGAAAAAATTCAGACCAAAAAGATGATCTGGTGATTTTATACGAATTTTTCTATCCAAGGACAGAATCTGTTTCCTGGACAGCACCTCACAACTTTTGAACTTTCTAGCAATCAGAGGCTATACTTGGCACAAATATGAAAAGCAAAGATACAATGATGATGCTACAGCAGTAAACAACATCAAGACACAACAAAAGCAAAAAATTTATTCATGTGGGCTGACTCCCAAAAGCGCTTTCTTTTATGCCTTTAAGCTAGGCATAATGCATAGAGGAATCAATATTCATCATAATAATCGGAGTTATAAATTGGTTCAAATGATTCCTCAACAAGTTCATTCTTGTTCCTTCTAGGAAAGGGGTACACACCTTTTGCCTTCCCGCGTAAGCGGATTTGTCCCTTACCTATATCAATGAAGCCTTTAACTGCTCGGAGGAAGTCCCTTCCAAGCACTATATTTCCTTGATCTGGCTCCATGATGAAGAAATCAATCATTGCAATCCCTTTAAGGAATTTAACCGGTACGTCATTTATTTTTCCCTGGATTTCAGAAATATCTCCATTAGTATGTTCATGATATAATGGTAATCTATCCATGTTAAATTTTAAAGAATCATGAACAATTTTTGGCATAGTAGAAACCATAGATCCAATATCACAATAAGCAAGGAAGTCTTGATTAGAGATGCTAATCCTAACAAGAGGTTCCCAGTCATTATCTATTTCCAGAATGTCTCTCTTATTGGGTTTAGGTTTCTCTACCTTCATTAAGTCTAGAGCATCCATTCTCTTTTCAATAGTAGCAAGTCTATCTATGACAGTATCAAAATTATGATCATAAACAAAGTAACTAGATAGACCATGTATAATTTCAAGAGCTCTAGCTTCATCACATTCTAGGAAATCTCCCTCGGCTATAATGTCAAGGGAGTGTTTACACCATTTAAAAAGACCATGGTAAAAATTTCTAAGCACAATTTTTATAGGTATCCAAGGCATAATTCTCCTATGTGCATCAGAAATTTTGTCCCATGCCTTCTTCATATTTTCTCCATCCCTTTGATGGAAATCTAAAACTTCTGATTCCCTCAAAGCACCAAATCCTAACATGTTTAACTAAACAGATAGGACTACTAACAGGAAGGTAAATAATTTTTTTGTGATTTTCGATAAAAGGAACTAAAGCAAAAATGAAGAGTAAACTAACAAGACTAAAAAGCAAAGGTAAAAGATAGCATGCAACTCCCCTATCCTGAAGAGTGGAGTCCCCGGCAACGGCGCCTGAAAATACTCCTTGATGGGCCTCGAACCCCTCGTTGGTTACCCCAAGTGGAAGGTGTAAGATGCAGTAAGTAGAAGTGTTTTCCCCTAGCAAAGATGCCAAGGATCGAATCCCCAGAGACTCCTAGGTTCAACAAGTAGGTGTCAACTGCTAACGGCGCAATTAGCAATCAACGTGGACCTGCACACAGATACAAATAACTTTGCTCCTAACGAGTACAGAGAGGTTGTCAATCTCTCTGGCCTTGTAGTTCACAAAGGGTTAAAAGCAATATGATAGTAGTGATAGATAGTGTTTCTCAATAGTAAGTAAAATAGCGAAAAGTAAATAGTGGATGTGATCAATGATGGTAATATGGACGGGAGTCTCATGATGTTCACTAGTGATGTCTCTCTCCCAAAAGACGATAAAACAGCTATGTGAGGTAAACAAATTACAGCTGGGCAATTGACAGGACCACGAACGCAAACCAATGCTGACTACATTGCAAGAAAGGTTGAGGTTCAAAGCATGGGCGGTACGCCAAAGTAAGTAGACCGAAATCCATCAATATCTACTACTAATCATCCACCTTGAGATATCTA
>LR738712.1:743331654-743345628 GCA_902687465.1 Secale cereale
GGGGGGCGCGCCCACAGGGCGCCTGGAGCCCCTGTGGCCCCCCCAGGCTGCCCTTCGGACGCAGTGTTGTTTCCGTATCGCTGATTTTTTATATAATTTTTCTGGATTTTTCTGGGCAGTTCTCGAAACGTGAAAACCTGAAATACAAAAACAGCCGAAAACAGAAACTGGCACTGGGGTGCACTGGATTAGTAAGTTAGTCCAAATATGATCAAAAGTGTATGGAAGTGTATGAATATCATAGCAATATCACCCAAAAGTGTCATGGAGCAAGCAGAAATTATAGATACGTTTTGGACGTATCAAAGGCTGATCATCAATCGCCTCTTCCTCGGCTGTGGCCTTGCCGGCCTCCCCGGCAGGCCCATCGCCGGCATCCTCGGTGGCGCCCCTGGCGGAGTCCTCGGCGGCCTTATCCGCGGCGGCCCCGGCATCTTCTTTGGCAGCCTCCTCAGCGGCGATCTTGTCGGCCTCCGCCGCGGCCTCCTCAGCAACTTCCTTGATGACGGCGTCCACGTCCTCCATATCCATTGGAGGAGGGCCTGGGCAGTGATGAGGATGAGGAAGCCAAGAAAAAGGATAAGGGAAAATCAAAGACATAAGACTCACCAGTGCAGGGCTATGAAGCGGAAGTCCCCTCCCCACTGGCGTCCGGCGCCGGGGCAGAGCCACCAGCGCCCAAGTTCCCCTCTTCCTCTATGCGTGTGGGCTCCATGCTTGGTGCCCTTGCCGGGGATGCCCCTCGCGGCGGCGTGGTCGATGGGGGTGGTGTGTTTGGGGTAGCCCCCTGCGGCTCCTCCTGCTACTGCTCCCGTCCTACAAAACCGGCAAGGTCAGCACCTTAGCATCAAACGCCTACTGCATGTCGAGCGAGGAGAGGATGATGAACTTACGCTGGGGGGCCGTCCCGAGGGCTGCCATCTGGGCTGCTCAACACCACCAGTGGTGTCCCTGAAGCCCCAGCCGGGGGCTGGCTGCTCGCCGAAGCTTTGGCCCTCTTTATCCTCTGGGCCAACGTCTCTGCGTCCCTGAAGAAGCAAGAACAGATCAAGATGAGTGGCATGGTTCGGGAAAATGGAAATGGCAGTTAGGAATGGAATACTTACTCGTCGTCCATCTCCTCCTCCTCCACCGCTTTCCTCTTCCTCTTCGGGCTCAGAGGCCCGAGATCGAAGGGGAACTCCGCGTCGCCATCCGAGTCGACGTCTGCCGAGGGAGGCGAAGAAGGGGGCGGAGTTTGTGCGCGCCTAGACGGAGAAAGGGCTGCCGCCGCCTTCTTCTCGGCGGCCTTCGTCGACCTCCTCGCCGTCGTGGCCCTCGTGTGGCGCCTAGACCCCTCCAGGGCCAATTGAGGCTGCGCAGTTTTGCCAGGCCGGACCGGCTCGCCGGAACAGGCCCGCCGCAGGACTCGCCCTCTTCCTCTGGCTGGCGCCGGGCCGGCCGAGTCGTCCTCCTCCGACGATGACTCGTCGGTCGCGTCTTCGACCAGCGGAGCTCCAGTGCTGGCGCTGCTAGCCTCTCCGACAGCCGCCGCCCACTGGTCGAGCTCCTCCTCCTCCACAGCCGTGGCATCCTTGTCTTCCATACCCCCGGCGCAGCCGGCCTCCATGACGAGCTGCGCCTCCCTCGCCCTAGCGGCGATGTAGTCCAGCTCCTCCTGGGTGGTGTCCCTGACAAGCCACTGCTCGGCGTCAGGCTTGACACACACCTCGACCAGAGTGTCGAAGAATTGCTGCACGACCTCGTCCGCCGGCTCCTGCCAGCTCGGGACGGGGCCGTGCGTGTTGCATTTCGGCATCATGGCGACGATCTCGGACTGGCACGAATTGTTGCACAGCGGGACCACCCCCTCTGGCAGCTTGAAGAGCTGCCCCTTGACGGCCTTGCCGGCCTTTGCAGCAGCCTTCGCGGCCTTGCCGGTCCGTTCGACCTCGCCGTCGCGACCCACATCCAGCTGGAAGAGCCGCTGGCAGAAATGGGCGTGTCCCATCACTGTGAGGTTGTGGTCGAGGCCAGGGCGAAGGCGCATGACGTCAGCCGGGTTCTTGAAGAGCCAGGCTGGGCTCCCCTTGTTGTGCAGCGGGGCGATCCGACGGTGAATGAGGTCCGCCCCGATCATCTCAAGGGTGAGCCCGGCCTGGGTGAGCTGGTTGATCCTGGTGATGGCGACAGTGAGCCTCCCGTCGGCGGCGTCGACGTCGCCCCAGTCGCTGCCACGGACCGGCGGCACCCGGCGGACCCTGCAGAATGTTTGCGGCTCGTCTTCTTCAATCCAGCAGCACCGGCCGCGCCATTCGTCCCACCTCTCCTTCACGGCGCCCTCTGGGTACGCTCCCTTGGATCTCGGAATCCAGGTGATGCACCCAGAGACGGCGCCTCCCGGCTGGATCCGAGGGGTGAAATAGTGGCGGAAGAGCGCCGTGTTGGGCTGCACCCCGACGAAGCCCTCGCAGAGGTGCGCGAAGAAAGCCATGCACGCCACCGCATTTGGAGTAAAATCCAAAAGGCGGAAGCCAAAGGTGTGCATGACATCATAGAAGAAATCGGAGAAGGGGGGACACAACCCGCAAGAGAAGTAATCAACAAAGAAAGGGTACCGATTTGGGCCAGGTTGGGCGCAAGCGGCCGGAACAACGCGCGTCGCCGGATGGCCCAAGTTCTTCCCCCCCGCCTCCACCCCCCAAAGGGGTTTGAAGGCAGCCCGGAGCTCGAAGACGTCGACCGACGACGGGATGAAGAAAGCAGCCTTCGTCCGGTCCACGTAAACGCGCCCTCCGGCGGCCCCACAGGCCCGGCGCCCTTGGCCACCCCCTTGCCCTTGGCGGGTTTGGACGCCATGGCGGCTGAGTAGGAGGGCCAAGGGAGGGAGATGGAGGAACGACGGTGGTAGGCGACGGCGGAGGCTTCGGAAGGAAGGAAGAGAGGGAATAGCGGCTCTGAGATTGGAAGAGGCGCGAGGAAAATGGAGGAAGTGAGCAGTGCGCTCGCGGTTATTCCTTTTTATGGGGGAAAATGCGAGCCGCCTCCTTTCGTATTTACTGCGACGTGACGCATGCTTGCGGAAACCGCCCCACGCATGCTTCCCACGTCACGCACGCCCCTTCACCCTGCGCCATGCGCGCGGGTCGTGGGAGGCGCAGCGCGTGGAAATTTTTACCACGGTGAAAACCGCCCCGCCTGCCCGCGCACCGTTCTGGGCCTGGCTCAACAACGCGTCGCGCTCATGTGTGGCCCAGGCCCGGGGGCTCCTGTCAGTGTACAAAAAGAGGGGCACACTTTTTGTACCCCTATGACTGTGCACGGGCAGTCTGAGCCACAGGCACCGCCACAACAAGCATGGCCAGGGAGGTGAGCCAGGGTAAGACCGAAGCTCGATGGAGACTGTCGTGGAATTAGCACGGCAGATGTCCGGTTTAACGGACTTGATGATGGAACCATCGCACGGGTTAGCTTGAAGGGGTTCATAGCACACAAAGGACACAGAGAGTTTATACTAGTTCGGCCCCTTCGATGAAGGTAAAAGCCTATGTCTAGTTGGTTTGGTATTGCTTGGGTCGTCGATTTACAGGGAGCGGATTGCTTGCCTGTAGTCTCGACGGGTTGATTCTTGCCCCTCTTGAACCGTCGCCGGGTCGTCCCTTTATATAGAGGTGACGCCTGGTCCGGTTTACAGAGTCCCGAGGCCGGCTCATACTCGTGTCCGCCTCGGTCTCTGTCCTTTCTTCCTTATATCTCAAGTTACATCACTTGGCGGTTTACAAACCATAATTCTATACATGGGCCCTAATATCTCATGGGCCGTAGCCTCTACTAAATATTACAACCAAACATATTATAATTAATCCGGTTTACACTAGCCGGTTCATACCTGCTAGTCATATCCCTGACATTAGGCCCCAGAATGATTTGAACTTGTTCATATCAATCTCCCTTGTTTTGTATAATTTTCTTTGGTGTCTTCTCATTTTTGTAAACCGGCTCTGACGTCATCCTCGGGAATCATTGAATCTGATCGTGACATCATCTCTGCATTTAACGCTGCGAGCTGTACTGTGAACTTGATTAATGTTTATCCCGAAAATCGAGGCATCAAGGGATCTTTATCCGATCTTTGCTCCCTCGAATCCCGCACCTGTCGCTTCGTATCTGACCTTCCCTTATAAATACCGCCGTCCTCATTCGTTTATCTTCTTCTCGCATCTCCTTCCTCCGTCCGTCGCCTGAGCTTCAAGACGCCATTGACGCCTGAGCTTGAACCGCCGCCGTCGACTGCCGAGTCCAAGTCCTCGCCGGCCGCTGCATCACCCTGAGTTTGACCAGAGAACTCCGCCACTGATCTCCACTGTTCCAGGTATGTCTTTCCTCCTCATTATAGATCCGCACCCTCTAGGGTTCTTCCCTGTGCCTCCGCCATTAGAGCCTTAACAAAAGCTTTGCCTTGTTCATCTTAAACGCCCGTTTCACAGAAGTTTTTGACCTTTATATTTAGCTTTTAGATCTTGGCTTTTGCTCCGCTAGTATATGCTTTAGATCTCGTCACCTACACCCATCCTGTAGATTCATCTGCTCCACATAAGATCCTTGTATTTTCTTCCCGTATATCCTTGTATTTATTTTTCTTTTCTTGTGTGCTCAGATCTGCTCCACCTTTAGCTGTTTGCAAAAACTCGTTTCTTCTCCTTTGTAGATCTATTAGGTATACTCCGGTTTATGCTGTCATACCCTGTTCCATGATTTTTTTTTAAATTGAACGTAACGGTTTAGCCGTTCCTCTTTTGCTGTCATGAACCGGCAGTAATATAGCTCCTTTGTTATTGCCGGGTTAACCATATCATTAGTCCCTTGTCTAAACCGTTGCGTAATCTTCGTAGATATCTTCCGGTTTATACTGATGTACCCGCATAATCCGTTTTTGCACTTTATCTGTTCAGCACTCGCTCTTCTGCCATTATGTCCAAACAATTTGTGTCTTGTGACTGGGTGCCTTCCATCATCACGGAAGATGACTTGGTTAGAATTGCTGCCATTGGTACCTTAGGCCCTCAATCTGTTTTAAAGTGGCGGGCTCCAGGAAACGAATGCCCTCCTACTCCCAGAGAAGGGGAGGTTATTGCTTTCTTTGATCACATAACTCGAGGCTTCACACCCCCCGGTTCAAAGTTTTTCCGGGATGTACTTGCCGCCTTTCAACTCCATCCTCAGGACATAGGTCCAAACTCTGTCTCCAATATTTGTGACTTCCAAGTGTTTTCAGAGGTGTATCTGCAAGAAGAACCGTCTGTTGATCTGTTCCGGGATTTCTTTCACCTGAACCGGCGTACGGAATTCACCAGCGGACCGCATCAGGAACTCGGCGGGGTTAGCATCCAGAAAAGGAGAGACGTAGTCTTTCCACATGCCACTCTCCACACACACCCACAGGAGTGGAACAAATCTTGGTTTTACTGTGTTGACACTTCTCCTGAAGGGGAAAACCCACTGCCGGGTTATCGCGAGCACCGTCTTCCGGAGGATCACCCTCTGCCACCACGACTCAGCTCCACCGAACGGCCCCGGTTTGCGTCTCAGCTTTCCAGACTGAAAGCTTTTATGGCCCACGGTTTAATTGGAACCGATTTTATGCGTTGTTGGCTCTCTTGGAGTATTCTTCCCTTGAGTCGGCGATCGCAGTTGATGTGCCAGTATTCTGTTAAACCGGACGACCCTCAACGGTTTACTAAGGATAAACTTTCTGAATCGGAGGTTATTGAATCGGCTAAGAAGATGCTCAACGTCTCCTTAGCAGACTGCAGCAAGGTCGGATTAGCCCCGTATTACAAGAAGAACAAGTTGCCTGCGGTAAGCTTTGCTTTATCATGTATCTTTTCTTCCTTCGAATAGGATGAGGATCCTTTCTGGAAGAGAAAACCTCAGGAGAAACCCGGCAAACAAGCACGCCGGAAGACCTTTGCTAATAAGAAAAGAAAAGCAGCTGTTGGCTCCCGTTCTCACGCTGAGGATGATGATCCGGATTCCGAGGTATGAATTAATCCGGCTTTAATTTGCTTGCTTGTGCTCATATCTGTATCTAATGATAACTTTCCACAGGAGTTGGCTGAAGGTGATAACCCGGCCGAAGTTGAGGTAACTATCCTTTCTTCCGATTCAGAACCTCTTCCACAAAAAAGTCGTCGGACCGTCCGGAAATACCAATTTTCTCACCCTTATGCTCAATTGGATCCTAATTTTCTTTTGAAGAAACAACAACATGAAGCTCTTCGCCGGACCACTCTCCATAGCGGCCTGGCAGTGGAATCATCCGGGATTTCTCTAACTCCGGCTCGGAAACGCCGCACTGAGGTGATACTTTCTCCGACCCTCCTTCATCCCAAGGCCGGGCTTATCCGCAAACCACTTAAACCGTCTGACCCTGATTATCAGGAAACTCCATTATCTTCCTCTGGTGAATCGACTGCCACACAACTTCCCCCACTGAAAACTGTCCCAGGGTAAGTCCTTTTAACTTATCCGGTTTATGATTACATTTGTCTTTATAGTTCTAACTTGTTTTTTTTTAACTTCCTTCAGCAAGCCAAAGCCTAGTAAAAAACCAAAGGCCAACCCCTCAACTGCTGAGATTGTCGCTGATAATCCGGCAGCTAATCCGGATTCAACTGTCCCTCCAGAAGGCGAGCCCACAATTCCTCTTGAGGATCCTGCACCTATGGATCATATTTCAATGCCCGAGAACCCTACTGCTGATGATATTCATAATGCACCAAGTCCTGCCCGGGTCAATTCTCCTCAGGTCAATCCGGCCTCTCCCAGTCCGGCTCATATTGCAACTCCACCAACTGCACCTGCTTCTCCAGAAGTTGTAGTGACTGGGACTTTCGTTGCTCCGGCTGCGCCCACTGTTTTAGCCAAACATACGGCTAAAGCGGAGAAGCTGCATAAAGATAAAGGTAAATGGAGCACCGAGCTGTCCAGTCTTGCTGATATGAGTGCCCAGGAGCTCTATTCCGGGTACTTGAACCGGCTCCACAGCAGCCGTGATTATGAAGCGGCATTGGTTAATCTGATGAAAGAAAAATATGAGGTAATCCTTTCCTTCTGACTTTGTACTTTTGATATGCTTCTATCTCATAGTAGCCCCCAAGTTCCGGTTTAGCTGCGTGTTGAAGGTGAACCGGAACTTATAACTTGCACAACTGATCTTACATTAGCCCCCAAGTATCAAGTAGATAACTTGTTTATGTATTTCATACTTATAATAATTTCTTCTGGTACGTCAATTATCCATTAGTCCCCAAGTGTCAAGTAGACAACTTGTTTGTGTGCTTGAGACTTTTGACTTTGAATTGCTGCTTCTTATTGCTTCAACTGCCCATTAGCCCCCAAGTGTCAAGTAGACAACTTGTTTGTGTGCTTGAGACTTGTCTGATTTTCGCTTCCTATTACTTGATTGTACTTGCAGGCTGACTTAAACCGGAATGCTGATGAGATTAATGAGCTTCGGAGCCGTCTTGCTGAGACAGAGTCTGCTGCTTCGAAAGCCAAGAAAGATCTTCAGGTGAGTTTAAAGACTGCTGAAGATCTGAAAAAATTCTTTGAAGAAGAGCGGACCACTTTTGAGGTTCAGAAGAAAGAGCTGGAGAAAAG
Source organism: Secale cereale (assembly GCA_902687465.1). Lineage (NCBI taxonomy): Eukaryota > Viridiplantae > Streptophyta > Magnoliopsida > Poales > Poaceae > Secale > Secale cereale. The sequence continues at coordinate 743,339,296 of LR738712.1, forward strand.
GGTTCAGGATGCTGAGGGGGCGCTTAATCCGGTTACTGAAGAGTTAACCGGCTTAAAGCGGCAAATTGAGTTAATGACTTCTGCAATCTTTGGTAAGGATAATCTGAACTCCTGCTTCATCCTTGCAAGCTTCCATCTGTGCCGGTTTAATTGTGATATTCATATGCAGGGCGCCGTGTCACCCATCTTGGGGATGACCTACGGAAGAAACTTAAGGCATGTTACACTTTGGTCGAGCAGCTGTATTCCGGCGCTCAAAGGATCATCAGTGCAACATCTTTCGGTAAACCGGCCCCACGACCATCCAAGGCACGTTGGAAAAGTTGTCTGTTCTTCCAGTGCGTCTAGAAGAAGTTAAGAAATCTGCTGCTCGAGCCGGTGCCCTCGTGGCACTTACCAGGGCTAAAGCCTGGGTCCCGGATCTTGATCCGGAAGAAGCTTTGACTGGATTTCCTGACACCAAAGAAGACGGATCCACTTTTACCGCGAAGGACCTCCATGCCTTGACGAAGGAGATGCGTCCCCTCGCCAGCAAGCTTGCAGCTGAATCCGATTTATCCAGGTATCATCCGGGGTACGACTTGCAAAATGAGCGGGTGGAGCGGCCGGTTTATGACACCGTCAATTTAATCCCACCAGTTCGCCCTCATACCTTCGCTCCAGATATCGAACCTTCTGAACTTATCAGTGAAGAGATGTACTTCCGGGCCCTGACAAAGATTGACTGGTGTGTTCCGGACTTCCAACCGCTTCAAGAAGAAGAAGAGACTCCGGATCAAGTCGATGCCCAGCCGTCGCAGCGGGAGGGAGCATAGCTCATATCTTATTGTACTTGCAGTTCGGTTTTATCAAACAATCTTTTAATCCGTCAGGCTTGCTATGCCTTGTAATAGGATAGCTGAAACATTATCCGCTTTGATCCGGATATTCCGACCTTTTGTTTGAATATTTGCCAAATTAAATTTTGCTTCATGTCGCTTATCTTGCGTATCATCTGTTCCTGCATAAGTAATACTGAAAACATGTCCTAGTGGTTTACCACTGGACAGATTAAATTGTTCTCATAATATATCACACAAGTATATACTTATATCAGAAATAATTTTATACCTGAGACCAAGTATGCTCAATACTCTTAATCCGGTGGAACTTTAAAATTTCTTGATGACGACCTTCATGGATCCAAGAACAAAACCCGGTCTTGATAAAAGACACCGGTTTATATCATTCTGAAACTTTGTGCAGAAGTTTGTAGCTTGTTGCCTGATGGATGATCCGGGTTATGATGAACACCGGTTTATTCATGCTGGTATTCATGACCCAGACTTTTAACTTCATAGATATGTGGTCAACTTCTGTAGCTGTTCCACTCCGGTTTAAAGAGTTAAAAAACATAAACACCAAAGATGCAAATTTGCAAATAAAACCATGTAGTCGAGGCTTTTTAAGAGCTGCCAGGCTCAAAGCAAGGTTCAGCCAATCACTGGATGCGGGAATCCCGTCTGTCCAGAGGGCCATTGGATGTGGATTATCCATCTTTCCATAGGAACCATAAGAAAAAAATTTAGCCAATCACTGGATGCGAGTAAAACCGTGTGTCCAGAGGGCCGGTCGATGGATGCGGGTAAACCCGACTGTCCATAAGAATTTTAGCCAATCACTGAATGCGGGTAAACCCATCTGTCCAGAGGGCCGGTCGATGGATGCGGGTAAACCCGACTGTCCATAAGAATTTTAGCCAATCACTGAATGCGGGTAAACCCGTCTGTCCAGAGGGCCGGTCGATGGATGCGGGTAAACCCGACTGTCCATAAGAATCTTAGCCAATCACTGGATGCGGGTAAACCCGTCTCTCCAGAGGGCCGGTCGATGGATGCGGGTAAACCCGACTGTCCATAAGAATCTTAGCCAATCACTGGATGCGGGTAAACCCGTCTGTCCAGAGGGCCGGTTGATGGATGCGGGTAAACCCGACTGTCCATAAGAATCTTAGCCAATCACTGAATGCGGGTAAACCCGTCTGTCCAGAGGGCCGGTCGATGGATGCGGGTAAACCCGACTGTCCATAAGAATCTTAGCCAATCACTGAATGCGGGTAAACCCGTCTGTCCAGAGGGCCGGTCGATGGATGCCAACTGTCGTGGAATTAGCATGGCAGATGTCCGGTTTAACGGACTTGATGATGGAACCATCGCACGGGTTAGCTTGAAGGGGTTCATAGCACACAAAGGACACAGAGAGTTTATACTAGTTCGGCCCCTTCGATGAAGGTAAAAGCCTACGTCTAGTTGGTTTGGTATTGCTTGGGTCGTCGATTTACAGGGAGCGGATTGCTCTGGTTGTTATAACTTCCTTGACCATTTTGATTACCAACCCGGTTTTGATAACCATTGTTGTTACCCCTATAACCTGATCCGGAGCTGTTCCCCTGATGACCTGGACCATAAAACCCTGGGCCTGAACCGCCATTTGGAGGCCTGTCATTAGGATTAAAGCGGCCCATCATTGCATCCATAAAGGGCCTGCACTCTCTTATAGTGTGTTTTGCTGGTCGTTGTTTCGAGCCATGCTTCGGGCAAGGCTGATCCAACTCTTGGTCCCAACTAACAGCCCCTCCGCCGGTTTGTTGAGGTGGGTTGCCCATATTACGCTGAAAACCCCCTTGAATTTGGGTATTGGCTACGAAATCAGAGCCACCTTCTGCCTTTCGCTTGCCCAAGAAACTTGCAGTAGCCGGGTTAACTTGCGCCGGTTTACCAGGTTTGTTACCCTTCCCTGCCTTGTCTCCTTCAGCTTCTGGATACATGGTATTATCAGAGTCCCCATACTTTACCAGAGCACTCATGAGAGTTCCCATATCATTGCAATCCCTTTTAAGCCGTCCTAACTTTAACTTTAAAGATTCAAACCGGCAATTGTTTTCCAAAGTCACTATCGCCGTACTTGGATTGATACTATTCGAAGAGTGCAAGATCTCTAATACTCGCCTCACCCAAGCACTTGTAGACTCCTGCTCTCCTTGCACGCAGGCTGCTAGGTCCACCACCGACATCGGCTGCTTGCATGTATCTTTGAAGTTTTTGATGAACTGACGACGTAGTTCTCCCCATGATCCGATGGAATTTGGGGGTAAACCCTTTAGCCAGGTCCGGGCTGTACCCTCAAGCATCACGGTAAAATATTTTGCACAAGCTGTTTCATCCACATCCAGCATCTCCATGGCCATCTCATAACTCTCCACCCAAGCTTCATGAGGTAAATCCGCAGTGTAATTAGGTACCTTGCGGGGTCCTTTAAAATCCTTGGGCAGCTTGACACTCCGTAAAGCGGGGATAAGACACGGCACCCCAAAAGAACTCGTCGTGATTCCTGTTTCTGCTGTGGCTGTGTGAACCGGCGTTGTTTGACGAACCTCCTCCCGGGCTCCTGACCTAACCCGGTTTGCATCTTGAACTTGAGCATCTGCTCCTGCCGGATTATCCTGTGTGCGCCGATGTCGCCTGCGCTCACTGCTAGACACCTCCGGCTCCTCCCAATGCCTAGTGTAACTTCGGCTGGGACGTGGTGTTGAATGTAGCCTTTCCCTGCTATGAGAATACGCTTGCTGCTGTATTAACGCCGTATTAAGTAGATCTTTAACCCTGCGTGCCTCCAATGCCATCGGAGATGTCCCTTCAACGTGTAAAGCGGCCAAATCGTGCAGCAGCAGCGACGATGTTATCCAAAGGATTGGAATAGTGACCAGAAGGGGTAGGAACGTGAGGTGCAGACGTGATCCGCCGGTCTTGCTCTGCGGTGGGCTGCTGAACCGGCTCCTCCCTGGCCGGGGGTGCCCTCCGGTTTAAAGCCGGATCATTGCTAGTCCCAGCCCCAGGTGTCCTGAACAGATCCGTCGCTTCATAAACCGACGGTAGACGAGATTGATATTTTCCACCCCTTACTCCCTGCATAGAGGCCTGCTCCATCCTTAGATGAAAAGCCTGATCATTCAGCTCCGCTTGTCTTACCGCTATCATTGCCTTCTCTGCTTTCAGATCCTCCTTTAATTGATCAATCCGGCCTTTTAACTGAAGGAGCTCTGCATCATGCTGCGCCTTGTCTGCTGGAGCTATTGTTTCCACCGCTTTAGCTGTGAACTCCTCGATCAAGGAGGATAGAATGTCAGTAGGTGAGAGGGCCGGGCCGCTCCCCCTACACCAGCTTCTGCTGTCGCCCCGTTCACCGTGGGCTATGAACCGGCCATAAAGACAGCCACCCGGTTTGGCGGGTCGAAGGGGTCCGGAATACTGTTTCCATCGAACTCGCCCTCAGACCGGCCGTCCTGCAACTGATAGAAAGATTCAGTTTCTCCGGATGAAGATTCGTCGTCGGAGTAGACAACTGTTGCACCATCGGATTCCGATCCGTCCTCGTTTTGAACTCCATGGACCGCTCCAACGAAAACGTGCTTCACAGCGGGCTGAATCCGGTTTGATCTCGCACGCTGAGCCGGCTCGACGATGTTGGGGAAGATGTCCGGCTCAGGTCCCGGTTCGCCGATCTTGCCGATGAAAAAGTGGATGCCGCCGAAGGGAACCCGGTACCCGTATTCGATTGAATCGGCCTCCGGTCCCCAGCCTGCGTCGTCGATGTAGATCCGGCCGCGGCGACTCTTGGTCATCCGGCCGACCGCGTAACCCTTGAGCCCTTCAAAGCTGCCCTTCAAGAACTCGAAACCATCGTGCGGAGGCCCCACGGTGGGCGCCAACTGTCATGGAATTAGCACGGCAGATGTCCGGTTTAACGGACTTGATGATGGAACCATCGCACGGGTTAGCTTGAAGGGGTTCATAGCACACAAAGGACACAGAGAGTTTATACTAGTTCGGCCCCTTCGATGAAGGTAAAAGCCTATGTCTAGTTGGTTTGGTATTGCTTGGGTCGTCGAGTTACAGGGAGCGGATTGCTTGCCTGTAGTCTCGACGGGTTGATTCTTGCCCCTCTTGAACCGTCGCCGGGTTGTCCCTTTATATAGAGGTGACGCCTGGTCCGGTTTACAGAGTCCCGAGGCCGGCTCATACTCGTGTCCGCCTCGGTCTCTGTCCTTTCTTCCTTATCTCTCAAGTTACATCACTTGGCGGTTTACAAACCATAATTCTATACATGGGCCCTAATATCTCATGGGCCGTAGCCTCTACTAAATATTACAACCAAACATATTATAATTAATCTGGTTTACACTAGCCGGTTCATACCTGCTAGTCATATCCCTGACAGAGACTGAAGCCCAAAGCCAAAGACCACAAAGAGCAAAGGGGACGAAGCGGGATCCCCTGGCAAGATCCTTGCCGGGGGCTGGTTCTAAGCAGCCCCGGCAAGACCCTTGTCGCGGCGATTCGCCCCACACCTACGGAGCGGATCACCCTTGAGTCCACTGTCCCCATGGGGCAAGGATTCGGGAGGCATCCCCGTGGTGGCATGTAGATCTTTGTGAAGACATCCAAGATCAGATACAAGCTGAGAAGACGACGACCCTTGGCGGGACCCCAGCCAAGGAGGATCACAAGGCCTCCGGCAAGCACCTTGCCGGGGATGACAGCAGGCGCCGCGGCCAGACCCTTGCCGGGGACACCCACAGGGCCACCGTCAGGCCCGCACCAACTGGGTTTCCACCGCCCCACGCAGCTGCCGACCCAACCAGCTAGGCAGGCTCCTGCATGGCAACTTGCAGATCTTCATGGAGAGCCGCCGTTGCGCCACCTCAGCTGCCTGCCTGCCTACATGGCACCTCAGGCACCGCTTGCCAGGGCGCGTGTCAATACAAGGAGGAGCGGCGACGGACAAGACGGACGTCTCCCTTCGTCCCTGATAAAGCGAGGACACCTAAGCTAAGCGCATTAAATGCGCCTTGTCCTGTAATGCGAGGGATAACCTCGCATCACTGTACCCTTTCCACCTCCTGTGTGCCATTGTGGCAACCCCTTTTTCCTATAAAAGGAGGCCCAAGGCGACCAGGAGGAGGATTCGGCTTTTTAGAACTCTTCACGACTCTTTTGGAGCTCCTCACTAGCTGAAGAACACAAACATATAATCCACCAAAGCGGGAGTAGGGTTTTACGCACCTTTGCGGCCCGAACCTGGGTAAAGGAACAGTGTGCTAACTGTTAGATCCGCTCTTCTCTCAACCCCGCGCCCCGCAACCGTAGTAGGGATTCTTGTGATCCCTTAGGTGTCGATCCAAATACACCGACAAAGAAGAAGAAGCAGAAGAAGAAGAAGAAGAGGAAGAAGAAGAAGAGGAAGAAGAAGAAGAAGAAGAAGAAGAAGAAGAAGAAGAAGAAGAGGGAAAACTGA
>LR738712.1:743345663-743369200 GCA_902687465.1 Secale cereale
AGAAGAGGAAGATGAAGAAGAAGAAGAAGAAGAAGAAGAAGAGGAAGAAGAAGAAGAAGAGGAAGAAGAAGAAGAAGAAGAAGAAGAAGAAGAAGAAGAAGAAGAGGAAGAAGAAGAAGAAGAAGAAGAAGAAGAAGAAGAAGAGGGAAAACTGAAGATGGTTTGAAGAACAAGAAAAAGAGGAGAAGAAGAAGGAATAGAGGAGAAAAAATAGAATAGTACTTATATGTGCAGTTATATTTTATCGAGATAAAATATTTGTGTTGATCGAGTGGATTTAAATGTGCAGTTGTTTCGCCACTGTGAGGGTCTGGTGTTCGACGACCTCCCCATGCGTTCGACGAGCTCCGCCCCAGCGTTTGTGGGTGAGCCCAAAAGACATCTCCCCCCTTCATTTTCTCTGTTCTGGTCTTCAGGCCGACGGAAATTGCTAGCTATAGGTAGATTATATCATCAGTATGCGTGACCAGTATGCGTCTCCCGTTCGAAAGGGTTTGATGACGACGATTCTGATTATGTTGTTGGTATTGTTTTAGGACAAAGAGTTGATAGGAAATTAAATATTGTCCATTATGCTAGTAAAACTCTAGACAGTGCCCAAAGAAATTATGCCACTACCGAGAAATAATTTTAGCAGTTGTGTTTGCTTGTGATAAATTCATATATTAAATTGTTGATTCCAAAGTAATTATGCACACCGATCATGCTGCTATTAAATATCTTATGAAAAAGAAAGATGCTAAACCTAGACTCATTAGGTGGGTGCTCTTGCTACAAGAATTTGACTTGCATATTACTGATATGAAAGGAGTTGAGAACCCCATAGCTGATAACTTGTCTAGGTTAGAAAATATTCTTGATGACCCACAACCTATTGATGACAGCTTTCCTGATGATCAACTAGCTATAATAAATGCTTCTCATAATACTCCTTGGTATGCTGACTATGCTAATTATATCGTTGCTAAATTTATACCACCTAGTTTCACATACCAACAACAAGAAAAAACTCTTCTCTTAAGACATTACTTTTGGGATGACCCACATCTTTATAAAGAAGGAGTAGATGGTATTATTAGACGATGTATACCTGAGAATGAACAGTAACAATTCCTACGGAAATTTCACTCCAAAGCTTATGGAGGACATCTTGCGGGAGATAGAACTGCGCACAGGGTATTACAATTTGGTTTTTATTGGCCTACTGTTTTCAAAGATGCCCGTAAGTTTGTCTTATCTTGTGATAAATGTCAAAGAATTGGTAATATTGGTAATCATCAAGAAATGCCAATGAATTACTCACTTGTTATTTAACCATTTGATGTTCGGTGCTTTGATTATATGGGACATTTTCCTTTCTCTAATGGGTATACACATATTTTGGTTGTTGTTGATTATGTCACTAAGTGGGTAGAAGCTATTCCAACTGTCAGTGGTGATCATAACTCCTCCATTAAAATGCTTAAAGAAATTATCTTCCCGAGGTTTGGAGTCCCTAGATATTTAATGATTGATGGTGGTTCACACTTTATTCATGGTGCTTTCCGTAAATTACTTGGTAAATACGATGTCAACCGTAGAATTGCATCACCCGATCATCCTCAATCTAGTTCCCAAGTTGAACTTGGCAATAGAGAAAAAAAATTAATATTTCCAAAAAGTTTCAATAGGTCTCGAAAGAATTGGTCTAAGAAACTTCATGATACAGTTTGGGCCTATAGAACAACTTATAAAAATCCTAAGGGTATGGCTTCATATAAAATGGTCTATAATAAAGCTTGTCATCTGCCTCTTCAATTAGAACATAAAACATATTGGGCAATTAAAGAACTCAATTATTATTTCAAACTTGGTGAAAAAAGGTTGTTTGATATTATCCACTAGATGAATGGGGAACCCAAGCTTATGAAAATGCCAGATTATTTAAAGAAAAAGTTAAAAGATGGCATGTAAAAATTGAATAATCCAAAAGCAAGAATTCAAAGTTGGTGAATATGTCCTATTTTACAATTATTGTTTTATTTTTTTGCAGGAAAACTTCTTTCCAAATGGAAACAACCACATATTATCAAAGAAGTTTATCGCTCTGGAACTATCAAGATTGATAATGCCGAAGGTACCGACCCGAGTGTGGTCAATGGATAAAGAATTAAGCACAATATTTCAGGTACGCCTATTAATGTTGAAATTAATATTATCCAAACCGTTACACCAGAGAAACATGTAAAAGAAATCATTCAAAGCACTCCAGAACCCTCAAAAGGAAGATGTAAAGTAAATAAACAACGAAAAATCTGCAAAAATATTTTTGTCAGTTTAGGAATATTAGAAAAAGTAGAAAAATTAAAAACAACCGGGAAGGGAACCTCGCCTGCCCCACCAGGCGCGCCCTGATGGGCAATGGGACCCTCAGGACCAAAAGTTAGTTCTGGCCAAAAGTTAGTGGACTAGTTATACTTCACTAAGCTTTACTCGGACTGATACTTCTCTATTTTTAGGGGATCGGGTAAATTTGCTCTAAGAGCAACAAAATACTAAAAACCGAGGGTCGTTATCCTACATATAATATGCACTGTGAAGTACTAGTAATTAGCCTAACTTGACGACTTTTATAGATGTACTATATGGACTCACAAAGGTGTGGCGATGTGTATGTGATGCATACACTGCTAGATCAGGGTTTATCGGCAAGGATGCACGGATTACGCACACTTACTTTACATCTTTTTTTTAGAGCAACTCCAACAGGTGACCCATTTTGTCCGTCGCCGTCCGTTTGGGTCGGCGCGCACACAGAAGGCGACCCAACGCGGCGACCCAAACGGATGCGCGTCCGCTTGGCGTCCGCATGGCGATCCATTCTTGGCCCAATTTTAAGCTGGATTTGCATCGGCGCGGACACGAGACGGACGCGCACGCGCCTACTCCTCTCCTCGGGCCCGCCGGTCGGTGACAGCCACCATCATTCCCCCATTTCCACCAAAAACCCTTCCGCCCGCGCGCTCCCGCGCCCACCCGCCATGGACGACGCCATCGACCTCGACGCCGCCACCGGCCTCGCCTCCCTTGCCTCGTCCGGCGCCGCCGCCCCCACCGGCAAAGGCCGGCCTTGTGCCCCGTGCAAGAACGCCGTCGCGACCAATCCAAAGAAGCTACTAACGCCCGAACAGCAGGCAAGGGAGTCGGCCAAGAGGAAGAGCTGGAGGCAGGCCGCGGAGGTGAGGGTTGACGCCGCCGGGTAGCAGTAGGTCACCAACGCCCGCGTCGCGCAGGCAACGAGGGATGCGCTTTACATGCTAGGGTTAAACCCTAGCCAGCACAGTCTTGTCCAAGCCGCCGTCGCCGCGGCCAGCACCGGCTCGTCGGCGTTTCCTCGGATGGTGCCGCCCGACTCCCTCCGCGCGTCGGCTTGCAACCCGGTGCCAGGCTTCCATGTCTACCCGCTGACCTCCCGCCTCTCCGGTGAGTGCTCACCCGACGTGAGCGTGGTCGCGCCTTCCACGCCCGCGCCCGCGCCCATCGACCTCAACGCCATCCCGGTGGCATGTGGCTCGTCATCCGGCAGTGCCAGGAAACGCGCGCGGCAGACGCCCGACGTGCTCCCGGACGCCCGTATCCTGTTCGAGGGAATACCGTCCGCCGTCGACGAGGACTACATGCAGAACCTCATCTTCTAGGGCGGTGCGCCGGCCGCTGGCTACGATCCCGACGAGACACGAAGCCAGGACGGCCACGACTATGATCCCGATCAGGCGGCCTTCATGCGTGATCAGGTCGGCATCGACCTGGACGGCTTCCCACTCGACCACGAGTTCCCGGACGACTACGGGCTAGAGGAAGAGGACGAGTGCGACATCGAAGCGGAGCCCTTATTTGAGGACGAGCTCGCAAACCAAGCCGCCGGTCCTAAGCCGAAGCGCAAGAGCAAGCGCACGAAGGCATACACGGCAGTCGAGGATAAGCATGACCACGGAGGCCGCGATGGCATGGTCGAACTCAAGCCCACCCTTTTTTGTGTGCTGGCATGTGTGCCGGCCGGCTGACGAGTGCGCCAGCATGAACTGTGGTGATATTTTCTGAAGCCGGCATTGTATTGTATGCCGGCGCTGGCATCGTGCCGGCATCAGACATGACCGCTGGCATAATCGGCCGCGGGCCGTTTTTTTTAAAGCTGAGTGCGGACATGAAATGGATCGGCGCGTTGGGCGCACTGCCGACCCAAATGCAAAACTGGGAGGACGCCGGGCGGGATACCGACCCAAACAGGCAAAAAGCGGACGAATGCGCCGTCCGTTTGGGTCGGCCAGTTGGAGTTGCTCTTACACACAAGGAAAACCAAACTATAGCAAGATGGTCTGGTGGCCTTCGATTCGAGACTGATCTCGATCAAAGCATCTCAGCTTTGAGCCTGGTGCCCGACGTCGACCGGAAGCGAACCCTATTCATCATCATCAGTTTCCATGCCGTCCGTAGGAACGACGCCAAACACATGCAACCCTAGGGCAGCCATCCACAAGAAATGTGGGTATGCAGCAGTACAATCTGCGGTGGCGGCGGGCATCTTCACGACCTGGCAACGGCACATGGGGCAGCTCTCTTTCTCCTGCAGCCACCTCTCTACGCACGGTCCGTGGAACCGGTGCCCGCACGGCGTCTCCTTCCACGCCGCCGCGTCGTCGTCCTCCAAGGAGATCGGGCAGCCGAGATCGTCCTTGTTGGACGGCGCATCGACCGTGTTGAGCGCCTCGGCCACCAACGCGGCCAACTCCTGGTCGTCTGGATCTCCCACGAAGCGGACGAACACGGAGTCCTCGGATTGAATGTCCTCGTGGCCACCTTCTTCTTGTGGCAGGTCCATGGCAAGCGACAGCATCGAGCTGGCCATCGCTCGCGAGAGAGGTTAATCAGTTCCTCGCTGGCTACACTCTGTTAGGTTCTCTCTACTAATTCCACACAATCGCCATGGATTCAGTTACAAGTTCAAGCTACAGGAGGGAGAGAAGGGATTACAGCAGATGAGGAAGAAGAGGAAGCCAAGCCTCGGCCGTAGCCGCCGTCTGTTCCTAGCCGAGTTGCTCGTTGCCATCTCCACCCGCATATGTAGTCGTTGCTTTCCAAGGCTTCTCATCAGGCCCATGGCCCAAGAGCGGCCCACTGTCTAGTCCAGGTAGTAGTTGTAGGGAAGGTTGCTGACACACTCGTACGTACGTGAAGCAACAAAACCTACCCTCGAGTTTAGGGTTTTCGTCTCTGGCGGCGCCACCATCGGCGCCTAGAGTTTTTCTGATCTATCGCCGGTCCGCCTCTCCGGTAGCCCGTCCTGCTGCCGGGAAGCGAGAGGAGGGGACCGTCTGCTTTTTCGACCGGCTAGTTGTGAACGAGACAAACCCTAGATGGCGGCCGCGGGAGGTTCGTCTTCCACGGGGTGGTCGGGGAAGAAGCTGGAGGATATGCTGCAGCACCTGGATCTCAAGGATGACGAGCTGGATGACGTGATAGTGGGGGAGGAGGAATCCAGGAAGTATGAAGCAGATGCCAGATGGTTGGCGATCGGGAAAGTAAACACGACCCGGATCTTTAGCGCATCGTCGATGTTCGAGACCATGAAATCTATCTGGGGCTTAGCACAGGTGCCAAAGTACAGGGTGGCCGGTGAAAATCTGTACATCTTTTAGATGTTCTGCTTGGGAGATTGGAAGAGAGTTGTCCATGGAGGACCATGGTTGTTCAGGGGGATGGGCATGCTAATTGAAGATTATGATGGCAAGCAAGATCCAGCATCTATTGTCTTTGATGGCCTTTATGTCTGGGCGCAGATCCACAATATACCAGAGCTCTACCGTAAACCCGAGGTAGTTGATCAGCTAGCACGTCGGATTGGCCGGGTCAAGGAGACACAACTCTCGCCGAGGCTCTTCTACGAGGGTGATTATGTACAGATCCGTGCCAGAGTTCTGGTGAATAAACCCCTTACAAGAGTGACTCCGCTAAACGTTGTGGGGGAGGGCAGGAAATTCCCCGTGTCAAGTATGAGAAGATACCTTATTTTTGCCAAGTTTGTGGTCTTATGGGTCACAACCACGAGGAGTGTGGAGATGGAGTCTGGGAAGAGAAAGACAAGCAATGGGGAAGCTGGATGTTGGCACAGAGAAGGAAGAATGCACAGGAGCAGCCGGGCGGAGGCAGATCTTCTCGAGGAGGCCGTTTTGGAGGCCGAGGCAGAGGCAGGTCAGGTAGGGGCGGCCCACCGCCCCATCAGGATTCACCAGTGCGCAAACGCTCCTCTCAAGAGGTGGGGCTGGATTCAGATGCGGAAGCGGGGGCAGAAGAAGAGGTTACAAGCCCACTAAAACCAGCTGATACAGGGGGACAGAAGTATGTGGAAGGACTTGGGGCTCGAAGAAATCTAAACCTCGCCATGACGGGCACTGCGCAGGTTCAGGATCAACAATCCAAGGCTGGAACCGGGGAATCAGGCGCGGGCTTGACAGCGTCGGATGGCATGAGTCATGCTCTGGTGGTCGTTCCACCATTACCCCCATCATATGTGTCTCCCAGAGATGCCAAGAAAGCAAAGAAATCAGTTTCACCAGCAAAGCAGAGCACGAACACACCGGCGTTATTGGCGGGATCCGACGGGGGACGCCGCCAGGCCCAATGAAAATATTAAGTTGGAACTGTCGCGGGATAGGCGATCCCGCGACAGTTCGCGAGCTCCGCGATCTTGTGGAGATTAGTTCGCCAGCTATTTTATGCTTAGTAGAAACTCAATTACAAAAAAGTCGTGTTGAAGGTCTTCGTTCTTCTTTAGGGTTTGATTTTAGTTTTGGAGTCGGAAGCAGCGGCCGCAGTGGCGGCCTTTGTATCTTTTGGAAAAAATCCTTGGATGTGGAAATAAAAAACTTTTCGGAGTATCATGTCGATACCTGGGTCACAGAATCGGGCAAAGAGCAATGGAGGCTCACATTGTTTTATGGCGAAGCAACCAGGAGCCTTCGGAACAAGACCTGGAATACTATGAAACGATTAAGGGGTGAGAGTACCCTTCCATGGATGTGTATAGGTGATTTTAATGAGATCTTGAGGCCTGAGGAGCAACATGGCCCAAATGAACGTGACAGTTCTCAGATTGACGCGTTCAGAGAAGCTATTGATGTGTGCGGTTTAGCGGACCTGGGATACCGCGGACTGGACTGGACATGGGAAAGGAAAGTTGCCGGAGGACACTTTTGCCGTGTTCGATTGGAAAGAGTTTTGGCTTCGTCTTGCTGGTCAGCTCTATTCCCTTTTGCTTCTCTTGAGCATCTTACCGCAGCAAAATCGGACCACTGCCCAATTCTCCTCGAGACTGAACTGATAGATACAAGCACACGCGCAAAACAAAAACAGTTCCGCTACGAGTGTATGTGGGAACGTGATACACGGTTCGGTGATGTGCTAACTGAAGCTTGGAATTCGACAGGGACAGCCCAAACCGTCACTGAACTATCGGACAAATTGGCCTCGGTTGCTGGCAGGCTACAGAGTTGGGGACGAACCACTTTTGGTGCAGTCCGCTCAGAACTTCGCCGGTTACGGAAGCAACTTGAGGAGCTTCACTCACTTCCCAACCGCATGGGGCCGTCGACAGAGGAGGAACGGGTGGAGAAACGCATGGTCGAGTTATGTCTAAGGGAAGAGATTATGTGGCGCCAGAGAGCGCGAATTCAGTGGCTTGCGGAGGGAGATAGTAACACCAAATTTTTCCACAGGGAAGCTAGTGCCCGCAAGGCAAGGAACCGCATAACTGAGCTACAAAGGGCCGATGGATCCATTTACCAGGAGGAGCATGAGATGGCAGAGATGGCGACATCCTTCTACAGCAATCTTTATGCTTCAGAAAACACAGTGGGAATCGAAGAGGTCCTCTCTCACATACCATCCAGGGTAGACGCAGCAATGAACGCCTCCCTTATTGCATAGTACAGCAAAGCTGAGGTGAAAGCGGCCTTGTTTCAGATGTTCCCGACAAAGGCCCCAGGGCCTGATGGCTTCCGTGCACATTTTTTCCAACGTCACTGGGAGTTGTGTGGTGATGAGGTTACTGCTATGGTGCTCCGTGTTCTTGATGGAGAGGATTCCCCAGAGGAGATCAACAAAACGTTCACTGTTTTAATCCCCAAGATTGCTAGTCCAAACAATTTAGCACAGTTCCGACCGATAAGCCTTTGTAATGTGATCTACAAGATTGCATCCAAGGCGTTGGCTAATCGGCTCAAGCTGATTCTCCCCGATATCATCTCCGAAGAACAGTTAGCATTCGTACCAGGACGTCTTATTACGGACAATTTCATATCTGCCTATGAATGCCTCCATTATATGAAAACAAGGAAGCTGAAGGGTAACAGGTTTTGTGCCTTAAAACTTGATATGATGAAAGCGTACGATAGGCTCGAGTGGAGTTATTTGGAAAGAGTGATGCTCAAACTTGGGATCAGCCCTCGCTTTACACAAACAGTGATGAGGTGTGTCACGTCCGTCTCGTTTTCGATCATCTTCAATGGAGGAAAGCAAGAGGAGTTTAGGCCATCCCGAGGACTCAGGCAAGGCTGTCCTATATCTCCATATCTGTTTCTACTAGCCGCTGAAGGACTCTCCTGTCTTCTGAAATCCACTTTGCCAGATGAGGTTGTTGATGGAATCACAGTGGCTCCGGGCGCCCCCCAGGTAAACCACCTACTTTTTGCCGATGACAGTCTTTTATTCTTTAATGCTACACCTGAGATGACAACTAGAGTCGACAGCCTCCTCCAAAGATATTGTGCTGCCTCAGGGCAGCGCATCAACAAGGACAAATCCTCCATATTTTTCAGCAAGGGCTGCCCGGAAACCCTGAGACAAGAGATCAAGCTACTCCTTGAAGTCCAAAATGAGAAACTTTCCGACAAATACCTGGGTCTCCCTGCCGATGTAGGTAGAGCCAAGGAAGGATCCTTTAAGTACCTCAAGGACATAATTTGGAAGCAAGTGCAAGGCTGGATGGAGAAGGCCCTTTCTGTAGGAGGAAAGGAGGTACTTATCAAGTCCGTTGCTCAAGCAATTCCCACATACTCCATGGCATGCTTCAAGCTACCCCGCGGTCTGTGCCAGCACATCAACGGGATCTTGAGGAAATTCTGGTGGGGATCGAAAAATGGCGAGAGGAAGACCGCTTGGGTCTCCTGGGAAGTTATGACACAGCCAAAATTCATGGGGGGCATGGGATTCCGCGACATCGAGCTTTTCAATCTTGCCTTGCTTGCGCGGCAAGCATGGCGTCTCCTACAGGAACCAAACTCCCTCAGTGCCCGTATTCTCAAGGCTGTTTATTATCCTACCTCTTCTATCCTTGAAGCAGAATTGGGCAGGAATCCATCACAAGTCTGGCGATCGCTAGTGGAAGGCAGAGACACTTTAAAATTTGGGCTTGTCAAACGGATTGGTTTCGGTGAGGACACTAACATCTGGTCAGATAATTGGATACCGCGAGATTTCAAATTGCGACCGGTGTGCCCAAAATCTCCTAACCCTCCGCAGATGGTATCGGAGCTTATTAATCCCATCACCTCATCATGGGAGAACGATGTGCTAGAGGAGCACTTCTACCCGATGGACAAGGAGGCGATCCTCAACATCCCTCTCAGCTCCCGGGTACGCCACGATTTCTGGTCATGGCACTATGAACGCAAGGGCATTTTCATAGTCAGGTCTGCGTACAAGCTACTATCTTCTATTAAGCAGCACCACACAGATTGGCTAGACCATAATGAGGGACACTCGCACATCGAAGCAGATCGCCGGTCTTGGTCCAAACTCTGGGGAGCAATAGTACCTTCAAAAGTTCGTGTCTTCGCTTGGAGATTGGCCAAGTGTTCCATCCCTACAGGAGAGGTGCGTAAGCACAGGAGTATGGCTGATTCGGCAGAGTGTTCCATTTGTCACACGGCTATGGACACATGGCGCCACTCTCTCTTTGATTGCCGTATGGCACGATGTGTTTGGGCCCTCACCGATGAGGACCTTACAGAGACAATCATCTCTAACAGGATGGAAGACGCAAAGCTCTGGATGTTTTGGCTTGTTGACACTTTACCTACAGAGGACCTAGCACGCGTTTTGGTAACAATGTGGGCCATATGGTGGGCGAGGCGCCGAGCTATACATGACAACCAGTTCCAGAGCCCTCTGAGCACTCACACCTTTATCAACAAGTTCCTAGTAGAGCTCGATATGATCCCAGAGAGGAAATCACGCCCCAAGGACCTGCATGTAATCTCGGGGGACCTGCATGCGAGCACTAGGGACCTGCATGTAACGAATGAAAGGCGCGTGGATCCGTCACCATTCGGGTGGCTTCCTCCTGAGCACCACGATGTCAAGATGAATGTGGATGCAGGCTTCTCGAAGGTTGGCGACCGAGCTGCGTCAGCAGTAGTCTCCAGGGACAAGCAAGGCAACTATCTGGGTGCTTCGGCCATCATCTATGAAGGTCGCCTCGATCCAACAATACTCGAAGCTCAGGCATGCAGCGAGGCCCTCTCGCTTGCATCGGATCTGCAGGTCCAATCCGTGCGTGTGGCCTCAGATTGCCTGGAGGTAGTAATGAACATACAAGATGAAGTCCCTTGCCGATATTACCCCATCCTGCAAGATATCAAGTACCAGAGTTCGCGCTTTCAGAATATCACTTTTATTCATGAAAATAGGAAGCATAACGGGGAGGCCCATGCCTTAGCAAAGGCAGCTGCTTCTCTTAGTCCCGGGCGCCATGTGTGGCTTATTGTTCTGCCCGATATCCTCCGTATCCCTATGTGTTTGAACGCTTAATAAAGGATGCAGTTGCTCAAAAAAAAAAAAAAACTCGTACGTACGTGATGGCGAAGTGAAACCTGATCTGATGGTAGGAGATCGATGCTCGGGGAAGCGATGGGAATAAGCAAAAGCCTGCCGCAGTTTTCTCATACGTATCTAACATTCTTAAGAAGTTGCTCCCCACTTCTACCTATTCTCTCACCATGCACACCGTCCACATCAGCCTTGTGCCACATCATCAATCAGTTTGCAAAATCAACCAATCAGCCTTATTGATCCTATGGTCATGAAGTTGAAAAAAAAAACAGTTTTTCCTCTACCACACCAGCCGCTTGTCCGGGGGATTCCAACCCAATCTTTTCTCCAACCCGCACGGCCGGCCGCCCCCATCTCGTGGTCAGATCGGTTTCGCTTCCTTTCCCCCGGTTGATTACCCAACAAAGCGCCGGAATCACTTCCTTTCCCCGGTTGATTACCCAACAAAGCGACGGAAGCACTTCCTTCTCACTTAAGTTTCTCGCCCACCATAAATCTTTCCCCAATCCTCGTGGTGTCGCGGCTGGACGGCAATCTCCTCGTGAGGGCGCTACTCCGGCTCTGACCACTGGTCCGCTCGCGTCAAGTCCGCCGGTGTTACTCCCCTTCGACGCCTCCCTGCGCGATGTTGACGCGGGTGGAGCTGCGGTTCCATCGCCGCCCACCGAGAACATTGAGTTGCGCGGCCGAATCAGATTGTGTGAACCCCATCGCTCTGCTCATGGCCCTCCTCGCACCGGACGCAGTCATCCCCGCCGCGGCGCTCGGTCTGAAAAAGAGTTCGCGTTCCGGCAGGAGGAGCTCGGCAAGGAGAAGCTCCTGGAACGGTAGGCATCCACGAGCGCCGCCTGTTCCTCTTCTACAAGGGCCCCAAGGAGAGGTCGTCCCACGTTCAGGCCGACTGCCTCCCCCGCCTCCTTGCTGCTGCCATCAAGGTCATAAGCCTAACACGAACAAGAGCGTGAGCATCTCCTCTCCTTCTCCCTCCCTCTCGATTTGCTTTATGAGTGCCTTGATTTGATGTAGTGATGTGACATCCGTAACCCCTTCCCCTTACTCTCCTCTCTGCAGGAGCGGCAAAGCTCAGCCTGCCGGTCGCTGCTAGGGGTTGACGTTTCTATCACTACTGTCTCAGTTGGTGGAGCAGTACATCTAGCATCATAGATTTTCTCTTTAGTGGTAGATGCGGCATCAGTCTCTCCACCCCACATCCTAAGCAAGTCCCAGGCCCGACGAGTCCTTTGTGCTTCCGGTAATTATGTGTTCCTCTTCAGTGTGTGTTCCTTCGCTATCCTTATATTCCATTAACAGGTTGAAGTTAAGCGGCATGTATATTCTACGTGTTCCATGTGGTAGATGCATGTCCGCTAGCATCATCAGGTTTCATTGGTTGTTTAGTGGATTATAAGTTCCATCGTATAATAAAAGTCAATTTCGCTTGTATGATGAGCTGCTATTTTATCTCATTGTGTTTTGCCTCGCTGTCTAACCGGAACAACTTTGTCTAAGTACATTCTCTTCTTGACCTTACATATCTCTTGAGTACATTATTACTGGATCATTGACCACTGTTGTTGTACTATATATGAGCTTTAGGTACGCTTAAGGCATGCCCATTGAACTGCCATGCCATTTTATTTTCAGTAACAATGGGTATTTCATGTACACATACTTTTCTGACTATCAAATCAAACAGAGATTGCGTTTTTGAGCTACATATCTGCGCCTCAAGCCCTCGCGCGCCCAGTTGACAGTTGGGTGGTAATTCTTCACATCTAATCGTTTTTTATGGATTAGATTAAACTAAAATGGATTTCATTATTTTGATTGGAATATGTTTGCTTGTAGAATTACCACATTAGACAATTGGTCCAGTTCTATGTGGTTCAGCTAAGATTATCCGTTTGATAATTCTTTTGCACTACTATTCCTGTTAGATGTTACTGTCGTTTTAGTTTTGTTTTATTTACATGCATGGCCGTTCTAAACTTCTAATAGGCATTCATTGTTCAGGTTTTGACCTTTCTTGATTAATGCGACTCCGTTATATTTTAGCACCTCTGCTTTCACATTTATTGCAAATATGGAGGGTTGTTGATTATTTCTTCAGGTATATATGTTTCGCGAGATTTCAATCGAGATCGAGTATAGCAGTTTCTCTGTCAATGATTTCAAATATCAAAACCTTTGCACCCCGTTGGCACCACATTTCTTTATAACATTATCCATTCATGAAGTCCATTTTACATATAAACATGGAATGTTCTCCAAGATAATCTCAATGCTACACATACGATCATATAGTTCTTGACTCAATCAAATGAAGCAATTTCATTAGAGTAGATATTTTACTAAATGGCATTCAGGTTAATCCTTTCATGCACGTCAGCAAATATTTTACCACCACCAGATAGCCAATATTTTTTCTTTCCTTAATGTGCACCTCCCAGTTAGTTGATTGGCAAGTTTTAGTTCTTATACTATTAATTCAACTATTCACATTTCGTATAACTAAATCTCATTGAACTATGTTACAAGCAATTCCCGCAGCAACGCGCGGGGTATCTTCTAGTATATATAGTGCTACAGGCCGCGATCGTAGGCCATGAGATCGAGCGGGAAACGCGTTCTCGTGCCGGAGTAGGATAGGATTACCACGGGTACGCCCGACTTCGTCTCTATATCCATCCGGCCGGAAGCAACGAATTCGTCACTGATCGGCATTTTGGGCAGTTGGAGTCCGCTATGGGGGCTAGGCTTCGGATTTCGGATTCTTTTCGGTTTTCCGTCCCAAGTTTGTTACTATGCCGCCTTCCTTTTCGGTTGGATTTTAAAAAATAATTCCTTTTTTATTCCTTCTGGTTTTCTTCAACTCCTTTTACATTTTTATCTTTCTTTCAAAAATGTATATTAAAAAAAACTTTTACGGTTTCAGCGAGTATTCTTGAAACTTTAAAACAAATGTTATATATCTATATATATGTAAAAACATATTAAAACATTCAATAATTCTCGTATTAAAATGTTCACAATTTTCTAAACTGTTTACTTTGAAAAAAGTTCTCGTATTAAAAAAATTTCATTTTTTATTATGGAAAACAAACATATTTTTTCTTTCTTCAGCATTTATGTCTGGTCAAGAAAATATGTAAAATATATTTTTGACTGTGAAACAACCATATAGTTTTTATCCTGTTTTGGAAATATAGAAATGAAAAGATGAATAATATTTTCAAAGTAGCTACATGTCAGTCGATTGAATTTCGAAGTTGGGTCAATCGATTTTGATCAAAGGGAGAAATAGCCAAAGGGGAGGAAGAAACTCGCCGGAGGGGAGGATGAAGCTCGCTGGGTAGGCTACCCCAGTATCTACCTTAGGGTTTAGGGTGAGGGCGGTGGTGGACGGCTATGGTAAGGGGACGGTGGTGTGGGGCTTTGCCAAAGAAAAAACTCGGCGCGGGGGCCTAGAGGGAGGGCCGGGGCGGCAGAAGACCGGCGGTGGGGGTGGTTTGTGGGAGGGCGGGACGGCGAGATAACGCGGGGTGCAGCCGGCTACGGACGGCGGGGTCCGGAGGTCCGCCCTGTGGTCCGTGGTGGCGGCAAGATCGGGTGAAAGAAAGAAGAGAACCGAGGTGGTTCCACCGAGGTGGAAGTTGATGCCCTGAACATTGGATCTTGATCCGACAGTTAAGATTGAAAGCTAGAAATCGACAGGTCATTTCAAAATTTTCAGCCGACCGTTTTGTAGCCGCTCCCTAATATCTTGGATGGAGAGAGAGATAGTTTATGTGGTGGATGGTGAGGTCAAGAAATCGAGGGTGTATTCTACTTCCTCAGTCGTGCCACATGTGCAGTTATCCAAACGTGAGGGTGCTTTAGGAAGATAAATGTATGGAACTAAAAGGAAGTTCTGTTACAAATAACCTTTACATACACGTGTGAGAGAATAACGTTGAACATCTAAGTGAGTCAATCAAATTAGAAAGAAAATGAAAAAAGACAAAATAAAATGCTTACACAAATCTTAGCATAAGATCCATGATATAGGATTTAGATCTGTAATACTTAGGGCACATTTAGATGTACTTTAGCAAAACCGAACATCTTTATTGTTGGTAATAGGAGCAAAATGCTAAAAATTGAGGGTTATCATACGTATAAAATGCACTATGACGTAATTAGCCTACCTTGACGACATATATAGATGTGGTATACGGACTCACAAAAGTGTGGCGATGTGTATGTGAGGCATAGCATAGACTGCTAGAAGATCATGTTTATGCAAGGATGCACGGATTAGACACATAGTTTACATCTGATTTTGTACACAAAAGGAAGGCCAAAGTATGTCCCTTCGATTCGGAACGACATGTCCAGTGTACTAGGTGATGCATCCATCACTACGTAGTTTCCAAGGTAGGCTCTTCTCGGCCTCGAGCTTCGTGCATGCATGGAGACTGAACTCGATCAAAGCATCTCAGCTTTGAGCCTGGTGCGCCACTGTCGACCGGAAGCTCATCCTAAGCAATGCATCATCATCATCATCAGTTTCTGTGTTGTCCATAGGAGGAACGACGCCAAACACATGCAACCCCAAGGCAGCCATCCACAAGAAATGTAGGTGTGCAGCAGTACAATCTGCGGTGGCGGCGGGCGCCGTGACAACCTCGCGACGGCACATGGGGCAGCTCTCTTTCTCCTGAAGCCACCTCTCTACGCACGGCCCGTGGAACCGGTGCCCGCACGGTGTCTCCTTCCACGCCGCCGCCTCGTCCTCCTCCAAGCAGATCGGGCAGCTGAGATCGTCGTCGTCGTCGTCGTCAGACGGTGCATCAACCGTCTTCAGCGCCTCGGCCACCGACGCTGCGAACTCCGGTTCGTCTGGAACGCCGACGACCCCAGAGTCCTCGGATAGAAATTCCTCGTGACCACCTTCTTCTTGTGTCAGGTCCATGGCTAGCGAGGGCATCAAGCTGGCCTTTCACGCGCGAGAGAGATCGAAAGAGGTTGATCTGTTCCTTGCAGGCTTGATGGCGAAGTGAAACCGGATGTGATCGTAGGAGATCGTGGGCTTGATAGCGTGTGGCAGTTTACTTATAGTGCTTCGGGCTTGGATGGTAGGAGAGGAGATCCATCGGGAAACACGTTCTCGTGCCGGAGTAGGATAGGATTTACCACGGGTACGCCCGAGCCGGACTTCATTTCTATATCGATCTCGATCCAGCCGGAAGCAACGAGTTCGTCTCTGATCAGCATGTTGGGCAGTTGGAGTTCGTTATGGGGGGACTGAACTTCGGATTTTCCAACGAAATTGACTGTGCAACTCTGTTTTTTTGGTACAGAGGCAGACGCTCATCCAATCATATCTATGAACGCACGCACACACATCCTACACCGATTAGCGTCTCCGAGAGACCGAGTTGGAACATCATCTTAAGATTGATAAGCTCACCACAGATGCCTTCGTAATTGACGGGAACGTAATGTCTACTCGCACTGAACGCACATCGCCGAAAGGCCCAAAATAAATTCTGAAAAACGCGAACACCAGCGTGGAGTCTAGGACTTGAACCCTAGTGCGTCGGGGTTACCACTGTCCTGCTAACCATCGAACCGCTGGTTGGTTCGCAACCCTGTTATGAGAGTACTGACACATCTGATCTTATTTTGCAACATAGCGTACTACCAACCTCGCCACTGTTGCTGCCGGCTGGTGCGGCGGTGCCTGGACTCCGCCTCCTCCTCCGTCTTCTCCAGCGCGTCAGCGGACTCCGCCTCCTACGGCACCTCAGCGTACTCCGCCGCCTCAGCAACGGCGGCTAGCAGTACAAAAGGCGAGTAGAAATTCAGAGTTGGTCCAAGCCTCAAGGCTCCTCCAAAGTTACCATATGAGAGGACTGACGCGGAAAATAAGGACATCGTGGATGCCAAAGTGACGGCCCATTTTAAACGGAAATCTCCACCTCCAAAGCAGATAATAGATCCGGTGAAAGCGAAGCGTTCTCTTGATGCCCTTAGGCGACCACCACCGCCTCCGCCGCAATCACACTATGACCGCTGTATTGAAAATTCATATGATGAAGCGCTAGGAAATACTAGCAGTGCTGCAAGACGAAGTGGGAAGACAATTCCTTAGCTCGGCGAACAGGAGAAGATATCGTGCCCCTGGCTCATTATCGCTAATCATCCGGGGCTATTGCCCGGTACCACTTTTGGTGATTACGTGTGTGATGATGTACATTTTGAAATTGCAGAGGTAGTAGCGCCCTTTAAATACGAGTACGGGAAGCCTCTCGCAAAACCTAATCAACTCTCGCATCTACCAACAGTGATGCGAAAATTTCATAACCGGTACTTGGATGGGACCGACAGTCTTTTGCTGGGAATTAAAGATGAGTACGACTTCATTGGAGTTGACCTGATGTACGTTGAATTTGTGGAATTGTTTCAGTTATTCAATCAAGACCCGTGGACAAAATTCTCGTGACTTGCTACTGTTTGTTAGTATTATGTATGTAATTAAGTCCCTAGCTCAGCTCGTTCATTCACTAGTAGAAAACAGGGCTTTGGTCTAGGCCTTCCCAGCCCATTAGTCCCGATTCTGTCACAAACCACGACCCATGGTGGTATTGGTCCCGGTTTTTGAGCCCAGAGGCTCGGCCGGGCCTCGTGGGGCATTGGTCCTGGTTCATCTGTCCTCATCGGTCGCGGTTCCAGACACGAACCGGGACCAATGGGCCTTGCTCCTGGCCCACAACCATTGGTCCCGGTTTGTGTTTGGAACCGGGACCAAATAGGGGCTTTTAGTCCCGATTTCAGCCACGAACCGGGACCAATGAGGTGCCTATATATACACCCTCGCCCGCGAGCACACCACTCCACTGCTCTGTTTTTTCTGCCGGCGAGGGGAGAGCTTTGTGGTGCTCTAGCACACCTCCTATGCACATGAAGTGTTCGATGAAATGCCCTAGCCACACTACTTAAGCTTTCTCCTCTCGAAGCTCCTTGTCCAAGCTCCATTTTTCTCAATATTTGTCTAGGTTTGCCGGTCCCTCTCCTGTCCCGTCCCTGTCCTGACCGCCGTTATTCACCCGCGCCGATCTCGTCGTCGGCACCACCGTGGTGAGCCTCTTGTCCTTATCTTCTTTCTAAAAGAAAAAAAATTCTTACTTGTATGATTTAGAAATATATTTGTATAATTTTCTTACTTTTATTATTGTTTGTTATTATATAGTGCGATGGTTTTGGTATCCGCCCACGTCGGCCCTCGTCCTGTCTATTATTCGGGTGTGGTATATTATATTTAATTTATAACTATTTGTCTTAGTGTTTATGACAATTATGTCGACCAACATGACATATATGTTTTTATCTAGGAGGTATGTGAACCAGAAATTCCAACCGACCTCTTGTGGAGAGGTTAAATTTAGTTGAAAAGGAAAACATTTACTCGAAGAAAAAAAATGGAAAAAACTGAGGAGGAGAAGATGGAATTGGAATTGCATGTTGCGGAAGTCGTCGATGATCACGAGATCAAGATGGGCCCTATTGTCAAGAGGTTAAATTTAGTTGATGAAGAAAACAATTACTTGAAGGAAAAATTAAAAAAAATGAGGAGGAGAAAATGATATTGGAGTTGCATGTTGCGGAAGTCGTCGATGATCACAAGATCAAGATGGATGCCTTGCGCTTGAAGATTAGAAAGATTAAAAAATATGCCATTCATACGGTCATACCGAGGCTTGGTATCATTATGCCGTTGGACCAATTGTTACCTTGGTTGCGATTATGATCTCATTTGTTGTTGCATTGAAATGTTTCACATAGTTTCAATGTATGGTTTAATTAGATGCTATGGAGAACTATGTATGTACTTTGGTTTTAATGTGATGATAAACCTCTATTAATCTGGTCACACATATCTATTCATGAAGTTTTGTAATTGGTTTTGACACACTTAATTATATATAATGCACGCAGATGAACCGACAATGGAAGTACGGTGACAGACGCACCTCCGAGTTTATTAAGGGCATGCATAATTTTCTCGAAGTGGCTGAGGCAAACAAGCAGAATGGTTTTATGTGTTGTCCATGCCTTAGCTGTGGGAATACGAGGTCTTACTCTGACTCGAAAACCCTTCACACCCACCTGCTTTATAAGGGTTTCATGCCACACTACAATGTTTAGACCAAGCACAGAGAAATAGGGGTTATGATGGAAGACGACGAAGAAGAAGAGGATGATGACAACTATGTGCCCCCTGAATAAGGTGATGCTGCAACGGGGGAAGATGAAGATCAAGAGGAACCAGACGATGTGCCCGATGATAATCTCCGCCGGGTCATTGTTGATGCAAAGAGACAGTGCGAAAGTGAGAAGGAGAAACTGAAGTTGGATTGCATGTTAGAGGATCACAAAAAAGGGTTGTACCCCAATTGCGAAGATGGCAACACAAAGCTCGGTACCGTACTGGAATTGCTGCAGTGGAAGGCAGAGAATGGTGTGCCAAAGGATAACAAATTGCCCGACAGTACGTACGCAACCAAGAAGGTCGTATGCCCTCTAGGATTGGAGGTGCAGAAGATATATGCATGCCCTAATGACTGCATCCTCTACCACGGTGCGTACGAGGATTTGAACGCATGCCCGGTATGCGGTGCATTGCGGTATAAGATCAGACCAGATGACCCTGGTGATGTTGACGGCGAGCGCCCCAGGAAGAGGGTTCCTGCCAAGGTGATGTCGTATGGTCCTATAATACCATGGTTGAAACGTCTGTTCAAAAACAAAGAGCATGCCAACTTGATGCGATGGCACAGAGAGGACCGTAAGAAGGACGTGAAGTTGAGAGCACCCGCTGACGGGTCGCAGTGGAGAAAAATTGAAAGAACGTACTCGGAGGAGTTTGCAGGTGACGCAAGGAACATATGGTTTGGTTTAAGCGCGGATGTCATTACTCCTTTTGGGGAGCAGAACAACAATCACAACACCTGGCCCGTGAGTCTATGTATCTATAACCTTCCTCCTTGGCTGTGCATGAAGCGGAAGTTCATTATGATGCCAGTACTCATCCAAGACCCTTAGCAACTCGGCAACGATATTGATGTGTACCTAAGGACATTAGTTGAAGAACTTTTATAGCTGTGGAATGGACAAGGTGTACGTGTGTGCGATGAGGACAACCAGGAGGAATTTGACCTACATGCGTTGCTATTTGTAACCATCAATGATTGTCCTGCTCTCAGTAATATTTCAGGGCAAACAAACAAGGAATACCACACATGCACGCACTATTTAGATGACACCGAAAGTATATACCTGGAAAAATGCAGGAATAATGTGTACCTGGGGCATCGTCGTTTTCTTCCAACCAACCATCAATGTCGAAAGAAAGGCAAGTATTTCAAAGGCGAGGCAGATCACCGGAAGAAGCCCGCAATGCGTATCGGTGATCACATACTTGGTATGGTCAATGAATTACACGTAATATTTGGAAAGGACTTTCGGCAGTCGGTTGCAAACACGTCTCATGGGTGACAACACTGTTTCTGATGAGTTGTACTCGTTGGCCAGGGGACCATCTTCGACTATATTGACTTACAAAGGGTACGAGATAAATGAGAATACATTTTACACGATCGCCCAAGATCAAAAGAGCACCAACCAAAGCGGCGGTGTCCGCTTTGATGCAGCAATCAAGAAGGGAAATGACACATATTATGGTTACATAGTGGACATATGGGAACTTGACAATGGACATGATTTTAAGATCCCTTTGTTTAAGTGCAAATGGGTCAATCTGTCAGGAGGCGGGGTACATGTAGACCCACAGTACGGAATGACAACAGTGGATCTGAACAATCTTGGGTACACAGAAGAGCCATTCGTCCTAGCCGATGATGTGGCACATGTTTTCTATGTGAAGTACTTGTCTACCAAAACGAGAAAAAGAAAAGATAAGGAAGCGAATACATCATACGATGAGCCTAAGCGCCACATAGTTCTTTCAGGATAAAGAGACATTGTGGGATTGGAGGGCAAGACAGACATGTCTGAAGATTATGAAAAGTTTCATGAAATTCCTCCCTTCAAGTCAAGGCTGACCCAAGCACCCTGTTAAACGATGAAGATTATCCATGGTTACGGCGCAATAAGCAAATGACACAAGCGAAGAAAAAGTAAAGACTTTCTCTCCACAACTATTATGCTGATTCCTTTGATCTAGAATATCATTGCAGTTACATGTGAAGACATGAAATGCCTTTTGTAATAGATGAGTTTCCGTTCGAAACCCTGATCATTCGAAAGAGATTGTTTTTTTGTACACGAAGTGCATTCAGTTTTTGTCGTAACCCTCTCAACTTTTTAGCACATGCTATCTGGGTGAAATAATGATACCATGCCAACTTTCAACATTTTCAGAGTTCATTTGTAGTGCTTTACAATTTAAGGGTCATTTAGCTGAAATAATGAACTAATAGCAAAAAGAATGAACTAAAAGCAAAAAAGATTGAATCAAAAATAATCAATTAAAATATTATGTTATGATCAACTAAAACAAAACTATAATATTGTTCAATATCAAAAAAGAATCAACTAAAAAGCTTTTATAAAACTCCAATAGCAAAAGGAATAAACTAAAAAACTTTTTAAAAACCTCTAGTATTATTGAAACTAAAATTATATAAAATTTATGCAACTAAAATTATCAAATTATTTTCTGTTCAAAACTTTAAAAGCAAAAAGAATTTTCATAAAGAAATTATTTGTTAGAAATTTAATAGCAAAAAGAAATATCATAATTTTTTGTTAGAAACTAAAATAACAAAATATGTTTCTGAATATAATGATAAAACACAGTAATATTAAATAGTCGGAAAAAGAATCACTCAAAAATTTATTTTTATAGTAAAGTTATTCAAAAACTAGTGATTCACACAAATTTCAAAAAAATCAAATTTAAACTATTCAAATTTGAAAACAAATGGCACTAAAAGAAATATTATAATTTTCATTACCTAAAAGCAAAAAGAATCACTAAAAAACTAGTAAGTATTTTGCTATAAGTAGAAACAAAATAAAATTAATAAAGCAAAAAAGAAAACAAAAAATTAATAAAAAGTGCCACCTACTGGGCCACCACGGCCTGAATATGACTAGAAACCCAACCATGGGCCAGGATTCAGGCCCGCAGCAGGCCCAGTAGGCCCACATACACATAGTGTCAGCTTAGGCCCGGAAGACTATAGTTGAGAGGAGCTCAAGAGGGTGGGCGCAGCAGCGCTGATAAACCACTCTCGAGCTCTCTCAACTAGCGAGGTGGGACTAAACTTTTGGCCGCAACGCGGGCAGCACAAGGCCTTTTGTCCCGGGACCAATGCCCCCCTTTTAGTCCCGGTTGGTGCCACCAACCGGGACCAAAGGTCCCTGCTTCCCTCCCTTTGGGCTGCTCAAAAGAGACATTTGATTCCGGTAGGTGGCACCAACCGGGACTAAAGGGGGGCATTGGTCCCGGTTGGTGCCACGAACCGGGACCAATGCCTCGTCTATATAAGCCAACACTTGTAAATTTTTTGTTTCAGTTCTTCTTCCACTGCCCCGACGCCGTCGTCAGGCTGCCCCTCTGCCCCGACGACGCCGCTAGGCTGCCCTCTGCCCCGACGCCGTCGCCGCGCCGCCCGTGCCCCGACGACGTTGCCGCGCCATCACCGCCCCTGTCCGCGCCGCCCTCGTCGTCGTCGCCGAACACGCGCCGGCCCGCGCCGTCCCCGCTCCTGCCCTTGACGTTGCCCCCAACCCCGAGCGCACGCCCCTGGCCCGTCGACGTCGTCGCTGTCGCCGTCCTCGCCGCCAACCCCGCGCTCTGGCCCCTCCTCACCTTGGTCCGGCCGGCGCACTCCATGTCCTCCTCCCTCTCCCGCTTCCCTGTTTTTTTTTCATATATATATATAGGGATTGACTATTCGTCACCCTGGGTGAGAAATAGTTATTCTTCACCCCCCCTCTTTATTTACATCAATGCACTGTAATTTTACGTTCCATAAATTTTATCTCATTTCATACTAAAAAAAGAATGTAATAAAATATATAATCGTCGTAAAAATATTTTATGTTACGTAAAATTACAAATGTAAAAGTATAGTGTAAAATATACATAAAATGTAATTTTCCTGGTCTTATGACCTCGATTTTGTTTTTTTTTTTGTGCCAAATTTTACGTAGTGATTCAATATGAATGTAAATATTTGTATTTCAAATGTAATTTATAATGAAACAGTCATAAGATTACCTCGTGTGAAGAATAACTTACTTTGCACCCCGGGTGATGAATAGTAACACTATATATATATATATATTTGTTTATTTTTCATATATATGATGATATATGTGCTTGTTTTCATAATTGTTTTTGTTCATATATATGTGTAGAATATGATGTTTTTTATTCATAGATGATCATATATATGATGTATGCATGGATGTGGATGGAATATGATGTTTTTTTGTTCATAGAATATGATGTTTTTTCTATTCATAGATTTTTTTTTTCTGTTCATGAGAGAGGCGGGGACGTCGGATATTCATGAGAGAGGCGGTCCGTTCGTCGGACATGTCATTAGGCATTTTTTTGGTTCATAGAAAACTCCTAGAACTTCGACATGAGGGGT
>LR738712.1:743369294-743384702 GCA_902687465.1 Secale cereale
CCCGACCAAACTCTCGTGTCCACCCAAACCGACCGGAGAAGAAGAAAAAATAGAATAAGAAGGAATAGAGGAGAAGAAGAAAAAAAAGAATAACAAAAAAGAAGAAGAAGGAATAGAGGAGAAGATGAAAAAAATATTCTATTTTTTCTTCTTCTCCTCTTTTTTTGTTCTTCTATTCCTTTCTTCTTCTCCTCTTTTTTTCTTATCGGGAACGAGGGTGTCGAGGATCGCCGAGCGGTCGAGGGTAGGGGACTAGGGTAGAGGGTCGAGAGTCCCCGAGGGGTCGAGGGTCGAGGGTCGAGGATCGCCGAGTGGTCGAGAGGAGGACGTCGATCAACCCCCTCTTGCTCGACCAACTATCGAGGACACCCAAACCCTAGTAAAAAAACGTTGTTGATCTCCTACCCCCTCCCGCCCCTACGCGACAAACTCTCTCGAGATTTATAAGAGATTTATCAAGAATGCCCCCACTATGGATGTGCATAATTAAGTTGATCCATATTTTTTCCTGATCTCATCTACCATTCTATATGTGCACGTTCTCTTGTGTTAAAGTATGGAAGAAATCCATGGTTTCGTAATTATCCGGAAGTAACAGGCGCATGATGGTATGAAGCTATCCAAAATTATTTTGGAATGGAGTCCTGATAGGATAATTCACTTTTTGGTACGAAGTTCAGCAAAGGCCTTCCAAATAGCGATATTCGAAAGGCTCTTGCTGAACTTCGTACAAAAAAGAGAATTATCCTATCAGGACTCCGTTCCAAAATAATTTTGGAGAGCTTCATACCATCACGTGCCTGTTACTTCCGACTAATGATGCAGCCATGGTTTTCTTGAATCCTTTGATACTAGACAACGTGACATATAGAATGGTAGATGAGATCAGAAAAAATTGGGACCATTTTCTGCACATCCAGAATGGCGCCATTTTGTTAAATCCCTTGTGGTCCGGACGTCGGACATTCATGAGAGAGGCGGTCCGGTCCAAACCCAAGAAGCGTTGGCGAGGCCACCCCAAACCCTAGAAGCATCGAGGCCACCCCAAACCCTAGAAGCATCGTCGAGGCCACCCCAAACCCTAGAAGTGTTGCCGAGGCCACCCAAATTTACCAAGTTAAAAGAGCGTTGTCGTCGAGGCCACCCCAAACCCTAGAAGCGTTGTCTTCGAGGAAACTAATTAATATTCATTGTTGTGATTAGCTAGCTAGGTCTATGTTTGCCATTAATATATCCATCTGTCATGTTTGTATACTAATTGCCATGTTGTAATATTTGCAGAAACTATGGAGCACCGAGACGA
This sequence comes from Secale cereale, assembly GCA_902687465.1. Lineage (NCBI taxonomy): Eukaryota > Viridiplantae > Streptophyta > Magnoliopsida > Poales > Poaceae > Secale > Secale cereale. The sequence goes on from LR738712.1 coordinate 743,370,598, forward strand.
GGAAACATAACTGTTGTTGGGGGATATAATCTACAGCGGAGGTAATGTCTTGTCATTTCTCAACGACAACGATGGTATGGAAGGAGACGGTGAAGGCTCCGGTGATCGAACAATGGAGGAAGAAGGACATGATCACGATGTCCGTGATGACAGCTCCGGTGACGGAATGGAGGAGCGAGGTGTTGCAAAGTTTGTGCTGACGAGCTAATTGATGTATTAATTGTTTTGGTATGTACATATATAAACTATCTTCTTGCTTCTTTTATAGCCCTCCGGGTCGAGCCAAACTTCGGTAACGAGACAAGGCCCGAAGAAAAGGTTGCGCCCAGATGAAAAGTTCAAGATCACACATATCGCGAATGATGGCACGATTGAACCCAGCCGGACCAAGGAAACATTTTCTGCTCAGTGCGGCGCTATTGTTAAGGACATGATCCCGATCAGCATCCAACTATGGAATGAGCCTAAGAACGCAGACCCTCAAGTTCCTTATGTCAACGATAAACAAAAAGATGATCTTTGGACAGCGCTGAAGGAAAATATCACCCTACCGCCAGAGGAGGATCCGGATAAGCTAGTTATAGAGCCATTGGTCAAGGCTCTTGCTCTTAAGAGGATGGCCGATCTATTCAGGAGGTGGAAGAATGAGTTGAAAGCAAAGTTTGTCGACAAAGGGAAGACTCTAGAATTCACCGCCCGATTTGAGAAGATAAGAGATCACTGGTCCGCATTTGTGGCCTACAAGACATCAGACAGGACTAAGAAGATGTCAGAGACAAACAAGAAGAATGCTCAAAAGAAGAAGTTTCACCATCGCATGGGGTCAGGTGGATACATCAAAGCCCGACCGTTGTGGGACAAGGCTGAGCAAGACTTGGTTGCTAAAGGGGTCGAACCAGAGACATTGAACTGGTCATACCGTTCAAGGACTTGGTTCTTCAGGGTTGGGGGAACCTTGGACCCTCAAACAAGGAGGTGCCGTTGGACGCAGGAGCAACTTGAAATACCCGTCAAGAAGCTTCAGAAGTGCATCGTCGCAGTGCAGGAAGGGACATTCGTTACCGACAGAGAGAATGACGAGCTCACCGAGGCCCTCGGGAATCCAGAGCACCCTGGACGAACACGAGGCATGCCAGGCTCCCTTCCGTGGAAGGTTGGGTTTCTCGACGCAGGCGGTTACAAAACCAAGGAGAGAAAGAGGAAACTGGAGCAGACCGAACTGCAGAAGCTGCATGCAAGGGTACAAAAGCTAGAGGAACAAGCAGCAGACAGCCAGCGATCTGCCGGAGCTACCCCAGAATCTACCCCTGCCATCTCAGCGGAGAAGCAACATGACTTCCACCGAGATACTTCAGCAGCCTGGCTTCACGACTCCTAGCTACCCCGTGCATGCTATCACGGAGGCTCAACATTGCCAGCTTATGACACAATGGCAGCACCTCAAAGGCAAGGCGGCCGTCGGCTCTGTTGCACCTCCTCAACCCGACGCAACTTTTCACTGCCGTCCACTTCCACAAGGCTATGCTGCTGTGAATTATCCCGATGTGTCTACCTGGCCTATTAAAACATATAATATGCCACAACAGGAAGATGGGTGCGTATATACTTTCACATTATTTTAATATCTTATCTGAAATGCGAACTTATGAATCATTGTTTGTATGGACCAGCAATTCATGTGGAATATTTGTCCTTCGATGCTTTCAATAATGACAAATGGACAAGCCGTTTTTCGCAGGTATGGTTTTATTTCAAATGCTTATATTTAATTGAATTCATTATGTGATACAATTCGCATTGGACTAATATGATGTTCTAACAGGGTCAGTTAATAAATTGAGGGACATAATGATTGCGCAGCTTATTTTTTCAGAGAGAAATACGCTCAACGATGTCAAAGACAAGTTACCCGGCTTGCAAAGAAGAAATAAATGCGGCAAAATTTATGTAACAGAAAATTTTGTACGCTTAAATGATGCTTTCATTTATTTTGACTAGGATATATTGTGATGAAGAAAACACTAGTTGTTTGAATATTTAAGTTGAGAATGACATTTGGATTATTATTTTGTCTTCATGCCGTCGTCTATAATTTTCAATTACTCATATTCATACTTCTCCCATCGTCCACTTGTGTGACTTAAACATTCCATGTTTATATAATGTTAAAAAAATGCCCGCCCGGTGAATATTTCTCCCATCGTCTACTTGTTTGAATAAAATAGATGTTAAAAAATTCTTCTGCCGTCGTCTACTCGTGTGACTTAAACAGTACATGTTTATATAAAGTTAGAGAAATATGCCCCCCAATATTGCACGTCACACGTCGACAAACGGGCCAACAGGACAGCCACGACGACACTGTCCCACAGGGCAGCGTCGGACGGCGGTAGCATAGTGAGTTAATCAGAGGAGTTCGACTGCCTCTGTGGCGTCGGGGTATATATAAGCAGGTCGTCGCGCGCTCCGTCGGGCGAGGTGGGGCTAAACGTTCCATCGCCGCCGCCGTGTCGGGAGCGACGCGCGTGACCGCGTGGGCCGGCCCAATAGCACTTTACAGCCGGACAGACGGCGGCCCAAGTACCCCGCGGGGGCGATGGTAAATGTTTAGTCCCACCTCGCCCGACGGAGTGCGTGACGACCTGCTTATATACCCGATGCCACAGAGGCAGTCGAACTCCTCTGATTAACTCGCTATGCTACCGCCGTCCGACGCTGCCCTGTGGGACAGTGCCGTCGGTCCAGTCTGTGTAATTTCAGATTGGCCGGCGCACTTGTCGGGCTATTTTTAAAAAAAGCTAAAAACGACGGTGTTATAAGCGACGGTGACAGTGCAGAAAAACAAACAACGACGGCAGTACAGTGCATAATGAACACATCAAAATAAACAGAGTGAAAATACTTCTTGCATAACATAGTCTATCATCAACTAATACATATGTGGGTATCTTAGCACATAGTCTGACAACAACAAAGTAAAATAAGTCTCATATACCATAATCTAACAATTAAAAAAGATCTCATAGACACAAGCAATCCATAAAAAAACTGTCTTCAATCAAAGGGCGAAGCAATCTTCCATACTCCAGAAATCAAGCAAAGTTCCTACATACCAAAACAGTAAGATATGTGTTAATTCAAAATAAACAAATAAATTTGGTTTGAACAATAAGATTTACATGAACATACGAAAATCGTACTTCGGATTTTGAGGGCACCTGGACTTATAATGACCAGTAAGACCGCACTGGCCACATTGACGTTTGCTTTTCTCATCAAAAGCTTTAGGTCGCCCATTTTTAGTCACATCGGGACCATCCTTACCGCGGCCTTTAACATTCTGTTTTGGTGCGCCTTTGGTGTTAACTTTTGCAGGATCATGAACCAGAACATGATCTTGATTAGGCTCAAATGCATCGTCGTTCACAAACTTTTTCTCCGCACCAGGCTCATCCTCCTTAGTGTAATCATTATCTATTATGTCCCTCAGAGCCGCCTTCAACTTGTCGAATAAAAATGGTTTATGGCATGCTTTATGAGTTGATTCGGCAGATAAGATAGTCAACTCACTGTACCTAGCTCTGTCCCCTGCACCTGCCCATCCCCACGCAAACAGATCGCTAGTGCGCTTCATGGGAAGTCCACCCCTTGCAACTTGGCTCAACCTCCGCAGTACTAAACACTTAGGTATCTCACGTAAGCGTAGCTGAATCAGAACGTGAAGAATATGTTTGCAAGGAAGTCCTTTGCGATCCATACTTCTGCAACTGCACTTCACGGTTTCTTCGGAGTTACCTGGGGTGTAGTCCACAGTGAATCTGATATCCCTCTTTTCCTACCATGTCAGTATGAATCTGTGAGTGTCTGATCCTCTCAGTCTCTCAAGGACCTCAAGCTCCTGTGCCTTCTTCATATCTTCCTTTAAGATATAAAAGTTTGCTGCAGTGAACTCACGGGCAGCTGATTTCTCAATATCTTTACACTCGTCCAATACTGGTACAAGGACTGTCTGTGAGTTTGTGTAATTGTCATGCGCCTCGTTCTCACGGAGACGAACTATGCAGTTCTCGTAGTGCACAATCATATCAACAATAGTCATACCGGAGTCTAGATGCAAGTGAAGGCATGAATTCAGACTCTCACTTCGCTGGTTACTTCGCATACCTAGGAAAAGCCCACCAGACATATATGATGCAGCCCAAAGCGTTTTCTTCTTGTACATCCTACGTAACCATGTCTTTGTTTTCTCCGACTGCCATTTGGCGGTAAACGCTGTCCATCTCTCCTGAAATACTTTTTTTGAAGTGGAATAATAAAGTAGAGACACGAACTCCTTTAGAGACCTATGATAAAGGTGTTTCTGCATGTTCTTCTCAATATGCCACGAGCAAAGATGATGCCAAACCTCCGAAAGTACCTTTCTGATGGCCTTAATCATAACTGCATCTCCATCAGTAATTACTGAGCTGGGCCTCTTCTGATAGTGAGCCCTAAAAAACCTCTGAAGCAGCCAGACATATGTATCTTCCGTCTCATCAGACACAAGAGCACAACAGAATACCGTGGTGCAACGGTGGTTGTTCAGACCGACAAAAGGTATAAATGGCATGCCATACCTATTCATCCTGTATGTGCCGTCGAAGACGGTCACATCACCGTAGTCAACATAGTCTCGACGTGATTGAGAATCACACCAGAATAGGTTTTTCAGCCTTCCTTCATCATCGATGGTGTGCTCAAAGAAGAAATTTGGATCCCTCTCTCTTCTGGTCATCATGATCCCAATGACAGTGTCTGCATAAACTTGTGCAAGCAACTTCATTTTTTCTCTATAACACATGTTATAAAGCTTCTTCCTCCCAAAACCAACCTTTGCATATGACCCGTACCTACTGACAAGATTATCATAAATCATATGTTTCCTGATTCCAGCACCTGCCATATTTAAGATCTCAGCTTTTTGATATTCTTTTATTTGATTATGAGACTGAAGATATGTGACTTCATCCGGTCTAGCTAGAACGTGACTGTGATCATCACTGAAACTACTGACATACCAAACGTCACCCTCTTTATCAAGTTTCAAAGTTATATGCGCATCGCAGAAGCAACGAGTCTCCCCTCTGAGCCTGCGGGGTCCTGCCTTCCATTCTACAAAGTTTTGCCTGTCGTTTCCCAGCTCTCGCACACAGGTACTTTCTCAAGCGCATAGTTCCCTCACGACCTTTTGAATATTTCAGCGAGTCCTTTCTTACGCTGAAACCACGCTCGTACACATACTGGTTATAGAAAATGTAAGCCTCTCCTAGTGACCTGAACGTCTTCCTCATGACCTTCCAATGCATGTCCAATGATTCTTGCTGATATTCATCAAATCCGATGTCAAAATTAAACAGATCATCACCAACATGCTCATTCTTCCCGCTTGGACCATCTACATCTCCTTGTAAATTAATGCATGAAACCATGTATGCCAGTCAATTATTATTATAATATGTAATGTATGTAAGTTTCAAAACTTACTTTGCTGGAGCTGTCATCATGAGATGCATCAACGTGCGATTTGTCACTTTCATCGTCCAAAATATTCCTCACAAAGTCCCCATCCTCGTCCATCTGCGCACATTTCAAAAAAAAAATACATATAAGCGCTCATATGGTTATTATGTCATTTCTTCTATTTTTTTAGAAACATACCCGGAGTGCACTTTCAGCAAATGAATCATCTATATCCATATCATCATCATCATCATCATCATCATCATCATCGCCATGTCGCTGCATGATGCAAAAAACATGTAATTGTCCGTGCGGTTTATCATATTTATTGTTTTTATCAACATTGATCACAGTTACATTGCCACTATAAGATTCATCCAAACTCATGTAGTTCTCCTCAGCAGGTTCACCCATATTCAGTGACGAGGTTTCGTTGTCCTCGCAGTAATCATCGCCATCATAATCGCCCTCCTCCTCTAACTATACATGTTTAAAAAAAATCTAAGATCAATTGAACACCGTGTAACATCATCCTAAAATAATTTGTTCATCAAGCACAACGACGTCTCAAACCAACCTCTTGTACGGTGGCGAGGATTTCAGCTGGATCCATTTTGTCCGATGACGAATGCGCTGATGGCGTGACGTTGCTAGCCGGCCGAGGTAGGTGTCGACGGCGTGAGGACGATGGTCGGTTGTAGCAGGCGGAGTCCACGGAGGAAGGCGGCGACAAAGATCACGGGTGGGCGGCCATCTGGGCGACGGGAAAGGAACGCGGCGGCAGCGACAACGTCCTGTTTGGGCGGCGACCTGGACGACGGCGACTTCGTGGAGACGGGGGCCGACATGGAGACGGCGTGGATGCGTTTAGGGTTTAGGGTTACGATGGCGGGCGTCGGCGGCTCCCGTGAGGTTTTTTTTCATTAACTATCGACGCAACATGGAGACGTGCGGGCGTACAGCGGCGATGTACGGCGACGGGTGCGGGTACGCGGGCGGGCGTACGGGGCACGATGTACAGCCACGGGTGCGGCATACGCGGGCGGGCGTACGACGTCGCGCGCGGACGTACGGCGTTGGGGTGGGTATTCCTATACCTAATGAACTACTAGGAAAAGGCCTGTTAGTGGCGCACCTGTTTTGGCCATTAATGGCGCACTACAGGTGCGCCCACTATCATCACGCCATTAGTAACAAGTACTAATGGTGCACCCAGGGGTGCGCCATTAGTATACCAGACAATAGTGGCGCACCAGGCAGTGCGCCATTACTATGTCCCCCGGTGCGCCATTACTATGCCTCCTAGGATGCCATATTTACCTTCACGTATGCCCCCAAGTGCGCCATTACTATCCCCCGCAATGCACCACTGGTATTTAGCCCTGGTGCGCCACTAATGCTCAACAAGGTGCGCCACTACTATGAATATTAGGATTCTTTTTTTTTTGCTTTTCTGATATTTGCACAGGTTACAAAATACATTACATCACAGAATATAAACATCACAATATATAAACAACAAATTTATCGAATACAATAGAAGATTAGTCTCCGAATACAATTCATCATATTAGTCTCCGAATTCAAAATACCGAACAAAGTTAGAACATTACAAGTCTCGAGACCGTGAGTAGCGAGTTTGTCTTCACATTACAAGTCGATATCTAAACTACCATCACATAGAAGAGAGCTGCGGTCACGATGAGCATCATCACGATGAAACTGGTCTTCATCCGGTTCCTCCTCTGCTCCCTCCTCTCTCCCGCTAGATAGCGCGCGTATCTAGCTTCCGCCTCCGCCCTAGTGGTGTACCCTTTGTAACTGTTACCGCTGAAACGGTAAACCTGTCTCAAACACTCCTCCCAGTCGTCGTAGACTCCGGAAACCTTACCCTTGTACACGACATATGACGGCATCTCTATGCACTAGACAAACGAAACGTTAGTAGCAATTCACAGACAATACATAAGCAATATATAAGTATGCAACAAAAGGATCGGAAGAGAAAAGCAACACATTAATAGCACGATTCATGGTCCTACTAATAAATAGCATCGATTACATATAAGTTGAACGACTGTCCAAACCAAAGAGACATACAGGTTCATTAAAAAGTTTAATTACAACTTGAGCTAATCGATATTTCAGAACTACATAGCATCACTACTACTTTCGACTCGACTCAGGGACCGGAGCATGGATGAAGCCGCCGTCTTTCGTGATGGTCATGAATGTGCGATCGTTGTCAGCCTGCATTTGTAGCATTGTTTCTATTTCACTGTTGTACGGTTGATATTTGAGTTAGAACTGCCCCGAGGTACGAAGGACATCTTGATGGATGATTTCCTTAAACTCCGACTGGATGCGAAAGAATTCTTATCTAAGGTCTGCGTCCTGGATTTCCGACAAGCGTGCGGCCCATGCTTTGAGACTATTTGGTAGCTGAAGGTGATGATGGTTCCGTACGATCGCCCGCATGTGATGGAGGGCGTAGTAGGCATCCTTCTGACCGCCAGGCGGCTGCTTGATGCAGGGGAAAGTCGTTACGTGGGTGAACACGTGCCTGCCATACCTACAAATTGGCCTCTTGAAGGTGCCTCCAGATTTGGTGTAGCCGGGGAGAACATCATCAAGAACTTTTTCACATTTGAGTACTCTTCTTCGACTGACGGTCCGAGTCGAAATATGTGGCCATGGAATATTGCGGGCTTAAGAGGATGAGCGTGCAATGTGTGTCACTGCACAAAACACGGAATGTTAGAAAAAAAAGAACGATCAAAATCTAAGAAATCGTATGTTACGGGGCGGTGAGGGGATGACTTACTCGGAAAAGTAAGGCACGGGGAAGTTATCCTTATCTGCGTTCGACAGAATGACGCCTTCGAGGTATGAACTCGTGACTTGTCGGTCCCCAGCGCTGTCCAAGATCTTGGCACGCATGTAGAAGGGGTCGACTATCACAATGTCCGGGGTCTTGTCTCTAATGATCCGCATTTCCATAATCAACGAAAATAGCCGAACGAAGGTGTAGTGTAGTGGATGAAGGTTAAACATAGCGAAGATGTCATCAAACTGCAAGACGATCATACCCCCGATGGCGCTATCCACAAAGCCCTTGCCCTCTGGCACCTTGGCCACGAAAACCGGGTATGCCACATCATTCTCGGAGAGACGCCACTTCTCCAAAGAAAGAACACTGTCATGCAGACTCCGCATAGCATCGGTTGCAGCATTGAGCAGATTAGTCGGTAGCATTTGCCTACCCGCCACATGCACCCTCCTTTATATATCCTTAGGTGAAGGTGGCCCGTCCTGAGCACGGATCGTACTCGGTGCTGGCTGGCTCGCACCCTTGTTATTCTTTCTTTTCCGTCCCTTCTGCTTCTTTTGCTGTAATGGGATCGAGTTCTGCTCAGAGACCACCTTCTTGAGTGTGTTGGGGCTGATAATATTTCTCACCTCGGCTATCTGAGGCTCGGTGAAGGCGGCAGCTGGAGGCGTCTCCTGAGAACTGAACGCCAGACAACGCCTGTTGCAATTGGGTTTCTCCACGGTACCAGCTAGATTGCGATCGTCTTTTGCAGGGTTGGCTTCTTGAGAAGGAGGCCCCAAGAATTCATCATCGTACCCATGTTCGTTGAAGTACTTATCGACGTTGGTAAATGTACCGTCGTCGTCGTCCAAATCCTGTGCCATATGCATGTCCGGATCAGCTGACGGCGGTAGCGTTGCGGCGGTCTTGCCATGGCTTGGCGCCGGCACGATTGGCGGTGTTGTCTGTGGGGTGGTGCCCCCCGTCCCCAAACGAGTCTGGCTCTTCAGACAAAGCATGAGCCAGCTTATGCAGGCACTGAGGGTCATCCCATCATCTTTGTCAGCCCCAGGGGGTCGATACGGAGGTAACAAGTCGTCGAAGCCCCGCAGCACCCGAACCAGTTGAACCCTATACACGGTGGGCGGCATCGCATTACTGTGGAACATGCGGCTGCCCGGTTGAACGATTCTGGCCTTGGCGGCATCAATCAACTTGCCGTCCACGAAGTGTAGGAGAGTGCATGGAACGTCAGCGGCGCCCTGCAAAAACATGTAGGGCATCAGGGATGCCCAGTCAAAGGCAAGGAGATGAAGTCATCGTCCGAGAGAGGCTTAATTAGTTACTATGATGGCATCGAGCTCGGCTAATGTCGAGGTACCACCAACGGCGGGCGTGCAAGTGACGGAGGGGCCGCTTGCTGCCGAGGTGCCGGCCGGAGTATTCTTCCCTCACCCAGGTGCATTAAGCTCCAATACCGGCACCGACGACCGAGACACCAATGCCGCCTCCGCCGGAGACACCAATGGCGCCGTCGGTGCGTTGTGCGAGTTGCTGCCCGTGAAGCTAGGAATCGGGGGCGGCCCCTGTTGGCCGCCCGCAATCCACGGCTGCAGCCCCTTAATCAAGGTAGGCACAATGGCGGTGATCATCGCTCCCAGTTGGTCTCGCACTTGCTCTTTGACTATCTCCGGAATCTGCGCCACTTGTGCCTTGAGTTCTTGAACCTGGCGCTCCCGGCTTTCCTAGCTGTTCTTTTTCTCCTTTCGCCCAGCGGTATAGTATTCTGACCATTTTGTGGACAAGCCTTTGCCGGCCACACGACCAGCTGACGACGGCTTACTGAGCTTATCCTTGTTTTTCATTACGTTCAATGCCCTATTTAAAGTGGTGTCCCAAGGGGAGCTCTTAGACGACCCTGCGCTACTGCTTTCAGTTTCCTGCGGAAGGAACGTGAACCATTTAGAAATTTGGCTTCGTTAATTAGAATGCAACCATATGGAGCTAATTACGCGGGGGGTATTCCATACCAGAACAAGCTCAAGCGCCTTGGTCTTCGGATCCGTGGTAAGCTCCTTTGTTACTGGGTCAGTCTTGTACCGCGCCCTGACATAGTTCTTGGTCTGCTTGTCACGGTATTTATCGAAGAGGGGCGATAGGCCTTGCTCGGCACGCTCTGCGTCCTCCTTGTCCCATATAGGTTCCGCCACTCTGTAACCATCGAGACCGAGTGTGTGGACCCCTAAGTTCAAGTCCCGCATATCTTTCCCCCACTGACTTGATTCCTCAGGTGCGTTGCTCTCGCGCTTGATCTTGAACTCGAGGTAGTCAGCTTCGCTGATCGAAGGATTTTTCTCCTTGATCTTCTCATAACTATCACCTTTTTCAATCATACTCTTCACCATGGCTCTCCAAGTAGCCAGGGCCGTGCTCATCTTCGTGAGGGCAGCACTGTTCACTTTATTCCTTGAGAGGCGTGTATTTGTGAACTCACCGGGGAACTTGTATCGTTCGTACAGCTTCGTGAAGAGGAGGTTGCGCAAATTCCCTCGGTCACGATGCCTTAGGTTCTCGGTGTTGATCGAGACGGTGCTCCGGAGAATGCACCCGAGCTGTCCCACGTACGCCTTGACTAATTCTTTGGGCGCCGTTGGATGCCCACTGGAGGACACTTCAGTAAATTCCTCCTTGACGGTGCCGAGCACGTTCGGGCGCCGGTCCTTCCGTTGCATCTTCGGTTGGCTGCCATCTGTGCATGCGGCATCCTCGGCGGCATCAGTGGTGTCATCATCAGTGATGGCATCCTCGGCGGCACCATCAGTGGTGTCATCCCCGACGCCACTAGGGGTTGTGTAGTCGGGATCGGTGTCTTCTGCGGCGTCCTCATAGCGGTGAGGTTCTTCCTCCATCTCCTGGGACAGCTGCCAGAATGCCTTGCCCGAAACGCCGACCTCATCATTGGGGGCCATGTTCGCTCTAAATAGGAAAAAAGTTTTGTCAAAAAGTTGGTTATTGTCAAGGAACAAGATCTCTAAGTTGACCAAATAACTAGTGTGTGCCACAACAGAGCACAAATCTCCATCTAGCTAGTAGGAGTAGCTTTCCAAGACCTCTTTCCAAAGCCACAACTCCTCTAAGTTCTCAAGATAACCTAGTTGTCGAGGGATGTGTCCAGAAAGTTGGTTGATGTCAAGATACATGCTGATTATAATTTTTTCGGTTGAGAATCGGGCACCTTCTAGGCCAAGAAAATTGAGCATGACCTTTGCTAATTTTCTTGACCTAGGAGTGCCCCAATCTCAACTGAAACGGAAATTAATCAACATTTCAGGAGAAAGGGGTAACGAAGTGATGGGGCAAATGTGCCAGGCACCACAATGTGATCACAGAAACAAAGCAGCACCTCAATGTTGGATTCGTAGTGTAAGTGATGGATGAAAAGGCCACAGACCATATGGTCTTCTGCTTTCATATGGACAAAATAAAAGTTCACATGAATATGCAGTACTATACAATATCCATAACCAGAAAACAAGACATGCATAGGCTATATTTGAAACAAGATATTCTGCCAATCTTTGTTAACTGAAACTATCTACAATTCATGTGTTCAAAAATTCAGTTACATTCAGCTGTTGTGCAAAAGTTCAGTTATAGGGTGTCATTTTTCGAGTTCTAACATGATCTGCACCCTTTGAACTACTGCTGTCCTACAAGGGGTATTAAAATTAAAATTAAAGCAACATTTCCCAGCTTTAACAACAGTTGATCAAGTAGAATTAAAATTAAAGCATGCAGGCAAAACACATGAGAGAACTGTTGTTTTTATAAGTACGGAGTAAATGAGACAGGTGCCACTTGTTGCAAACAAGCTACCATGGCACACTACTTCGCCACATTAATGGATTATTATACCCCTCAAACAAACAAAAAATCAATGGACTCCATGTAGTGTACCAGCTTAAAGAGGAAGGAATGGGTGGTGGCTACAGGTACAACTTGCAGTAAGTTGATAATTCCACTCCGCTCTGTATGGAGACTCCTAAAAGGATCTTGAGAGAAAACAACAACTGCAGCGCACAGATAACAGGCTACAGTTTTCTTCTACCTTGCCCTTGTCCTTGGCCTAGCATTTTATTACTGTTGCCTTTACTTTCGTACAAGACCATTAGCTAGCTATAGCCTCACTTCTGCTGTAGATAAGTTTGAAAATATAGGAGGCACACCTACTAGTCACTATAATTTTTTGTACAGAGTTTGCACTTCTGCTACATTATGATGACAAGTTAGATAAGCTTGCTGCTGTGAATATGTTAACGACTTTGTGACTTGGCTGAATGTTCTCTACTTGTGCGAGTGCGACTGCTATCATACTAGAAGAGCATCTACGACACAAGTATAGATTATGCTTTCCCGGGCAAGATTATTACTTTTGTTCAAGTCACTCTTTGTAAACCCCTCAGTCTATATAAGTGGCGGTAACCGGATGAGATGCGTCGATCAACTACTCTGCCAATTATTGGTTTTATATTAGTACCAGCAGACATACATCATATACTCTTCTCTTTGCTCATACAGTTCCTGTCTAGATTTAGCAACCCACGAGAAGTTTTAGCTATAAACCATTGTTGCCACACATCCATATGTTTTAAACCATTGTTGGTACCTCATAAACTCACTGCATGAGATGTTTACAAGTGATTTGGTGTATCCATTTTACAACAAACGAGATCCTAATATCCTAGCAAGAATACCAGCAGCCAAACAAGTATAAATGTTTGGAAATATTGCAATATATGCCACTGAAATGCCGATCCGCTGTCATAAATTACGTCTCTTAAATTTCAGAGTAAGTGACAATAAGCACTGTGTGCTAAAGTAGCATTTCACTACCATCCTACTATCCTAGCAAGAATACCAGCAACTACATTCAGTTTTCACACACAAACAATCATGACCTTACAATATGCCATTTCCCATTTAGTCATCCTACCAAGAACAGTAGCATCTAGAAAATTAAAATGGAACATATTTTCCTCTAAGGGGCAAACAAGGAATAACTGCAACTTATGCCATGGAAATGCTAATTCACTGGCATAGTATTAACCACTATACTCGAAAGTGAGTCCTAAATGCTGCCCTGTTCAGTTTTAAGACACTAGCAGTTAAGAACAACTAAATGCCTAAAACTAGCATTCCACTACTGCCCACTAGATTGGAAATTTCGTCACAATTGCTGCATTTGTTTTTAGCTTGGAGGCATTTTCAGTTAACATCCCACAAGGTCCCATTTAGGAAAGAATCATAGCAAGATGCGTTGGTTTCGGACGCAAATTGTGCTAATCTAGCATGTCACTAAGGCAGATACATACTAGATTGAAACTGGGCCCTAAATGCTAGTACATATTCAGATTTCACACACAGCCAATCAAGACCCTAGAATGTGGCATTTGTTTATCCTACCAAGAACAGCAGCATCCAGAAAGGTAAAACGGAACATATTTCCCCTTGAGGAGCAGACAAGGCACAACCGCAATTCATGGCATTGAAAATGAAATGTCAATCCACCCCACTGGCATCATATCACATAGCACACATTTCAGAGGAAACGGCCCATGTGCAGCCTACAGCCTAGTGGTATCAGGGAGAGGAGCAGCTACAACCACATCTGATGCACACTCTTGGGCGTCCATCCGGGCAAATAAGAAAAGAAAGAAAAAGAAAACAAGAACGGGGATGTAATGCGGCGGGAGGTATCACCTTGAAGAGCTTGAGGGCAGGGGGGGGGGACCTT
>LR738712.1:743384798-743473469 GCA_902687465.1 Secale cereale
GGCGCGAGGGGTCAAGTGGGGAGGGGGGCCCGAGGAGGCAGGGCGGCGGCGGTGGAGCGGGCGCGGGCGGACGTTGGCGCTGGAGCGGGTGCGGGCGAGGTGGATCTGGCGAGGGAGGGAGAGAGGCCAGAGGGAGAGGGAAGTAACTGGAGTGGGGAAGGGTTAGCAATGGCGCACCTCTCGGGGGTGCGCCATAAACATGCGTATACCAATGGCGCACCTCCCAGGGGTGCGCCATTAGTAACTTTTTTTTGGATTTTCAGTTGCATCTAATAATTTTCTAGAAAATGACGATCAAATTTGAAAACATTTATGAATGTGAAAAAATATCATCAAATTTTTTATTTGAAAATATTTATGAATATGAAAAAATATCATCCAATTTGTTATTTGAAAATATCATCAAATTTGTTATTTGAAAATATTTGAAAAAATATCATAAAAATTTGGAAAACATTTATGAATATGAAAAAATATTAACAAATTCAATACTCATGAATTCAAAAAGTGCCCATGAAAATAAAAAATATTCATGAGTTCAAAAAATATTAACAAATTCAATACATTTTCTGAGTTAGAAATTCAATACCAGAATAAACATAAATAAAAATTGGTATACAAGAATAAACATAAATACCAGAATGAACATGAATAAATATTCATGAGGACTAGAACAGAAGAAATGTCATTTCCATATGTCGAAATACAATCGACAAATGAAGACTACAATTTAAATACAATCGATCTTAGCTAGCTATCTTTTCACAATCTTCTTGCCCTTCTTTTTCGTAAATGGAGTTTTTCTCTTGAACGGACGTCCTTTAGGTAGGGTGGTCCTGCTTCTTCTTGTGGTGTATGGCACTTCATCGTTGTCATCATGTTCCATCTTCGGGTCGCCGTACTTGTCGAAGTCTTGCTCATTGGCGACTCCATCCATTCCGATGATCTTCCTTTTGCCTCTCGTCACGACAACACGACTGGGCTTTGATGGGTCGGTAATGAAGAAGCATTGGTCTACTTGGGAAGCCAGTACCCATGGATCATTTTTCGCGGTGACGTTTGCGCACGCGGTCTTGGATTTGGCTTGGGGTATAACCATGGTGGTGAAATAAAGGTCTTATTTTAGGGCGCTCTTGGCCCATCTGACACGGAACATCGGCACCTTCTCTCCAGCGTAGCTCAGCTCCCAGATCTCCTCGATCCTTCCGTAGTATCTGTCCTTGTCGTTACCGGTGTAGGATTCCATCGTTACCCCGGAGTTCTGATAACCATCGCTCTTCATGTCCTTGTCCTCGGTGTAGAACGTGTAGCCGTTGATATCGTACGCCTCATACGTCATCAGGTTGTGCTCGGCACCCTGTGACAAGGCGAATATGAGATTTTCTTCCGCGGAAGAATCCTCATGTAAAGGGTATGACAGAAGCTTCTCCTTGAACCAACGCGTGAAACATGAGTTGTGCTCTTTGATTATATCTCCGTCCGTCCTCTGTTGGCCTCGGTCATTGTATGTCTTCTCAATAAAGGTTTTGTGCTCTACCACCCAAGGATCGACCACGTCTATGTGTTGTAGCGCGACTAGGATTGCTCTTTCAAAGTCGGCGAGTCGACCCTCGAAGTCGACATGCATTTCGTGGCGACCATCGCGGTGACCCCATCCAGCGAGCCTGCCGAGGTGCGTGTTGACGGGCAGACCAACGGGGTTCTCGATGCCTAGATAATTCGTGCAGTAGGAGATGCACTCTTCGGTCAGAAAGCCCCTAGCTATGCTTCCCTCTGGACGTGACATGTTGCGAACGTATCCTTTGATGACACCATTCATCCTTTCAAACGGCATCATGATGTGGAGGAACTTCGGCCCGAGTTGGATGATATCCTCTACGATATGGACCAGCAGATGCACCATAACGTCGAAGAATGCGGGCGAGAAGTACATCTCAAGCTCGCATAGTATCACCACGATCTCTTCCTGTAGCCTTCTGAGTTGCCTCACGCCAACCGACTTCCGAGAGATGACGTAAAAAAAGTTGCATAGGCCAAATAGCGTTTCACGAACGTGCGCGTCCATGATCCCACGGATTGCAACTGGAAGTATCTGCGTCATCAGCACGTGACAGTCGTGAGACTTCATCCCGCTGAACTTCTGCTTCGCTGAGTCTAGGTATTTGCTTATCTTCCCCGCATAACCGTAAGGAAGTTTTACTCCTATGAGGCAGGTGAAAAACTGCTCAATATCCTCCTGACTTAGAGTGAAGCACGCGGGAGGGTAGTCATTTCCGATCTTCTTGGCCTTTTTGCCTTTGAGACGACTTTTCTCGTCCTACTTCGCCTCATCATCATCATCATCATCATCATCATTAGCGTGAAGCTCCTCCCTGATGCCCATCGATTTCAAGTATACCCTTGCTTTCGGCCCATCTTTGGTCCTCTCTGGCATGTTGAGCAGGGTACAAAGCAGACTCTCGCACACGTTCTTCGTGACATGCATGACACCAAGGCTGTGAGGCACACGGAGGATCTTCCAGTACGGAAGGTCCCAGAAAACAGACCTCGTTTTCCATACCTTCAGCAGCCGCTCTGGCGCCTTTCACTTCTTTCCCGGCTCAGGCGCCTTTCCCGGCGGTGGGCACTCTTTCCAATTTTTCAACAGCTCGTCTATTTCCTCGCCACTCCTCGTACGCGGGCGTGTTCGGGGTTCGGTTTCACCATCGAACAGATCCTTGCGTTTTCTCCGTGAGTCATCGTCGCGAAGCCACCTTCGATGTCCCATGAACACGGTTTTCGAAGACCCGGGATCTCTATCTAGCTGGTGATATGTTGTGTCATCCATGCACCTGACGCATCCAGAAATTCCGTGGACCACCTGCCCCGCGACATATCCATAACCGAGATAGTCGTGCACCGTCGTGAGCAGTGCGGCTCTCATAGGGAAATATTCTTTCTCTGCGGTGTCCCACGTATTCGCTGGCGTTTTCCACAGCGTGTCTAGAACCTCTTTCAGCAGCCCCAGATATAGATTTATGTCGTTCCCTGGTTGTTTCGGCCCTTCAATTAGCATACTCATGTGAATGTACTTCCTCTTCATGCACAACCAGGGGGGAATGTTGTACATCCACACAAACACAGGCCAGGTGCTATGTGTGCTTCTCTGGCTGCCAAACGGATTGACTCCATCGGTGCTCGAGCCCAACACGATGTTCCTTGGATCGTCTCCAAATTCCGCGTCTTCAAAGTTCAATGCTTGCCACTAGCTCGCATCCTTAGGGTGACTCAGCATCTTGTCCTTTTTATTTATCTCCGGATCATTTCCGTCATCTTCTCGCTTCTTCTCCTCCCTATCCGCGTGCCAACGCAGGAGCTTTGCTAGCTTAGGGTCCGCGAAATACCGCTGCAGACGAGGAGTGATCGGAAAGTACCACACCACTTTTCGAGGAGCTTTCTTCCTCTTCTTGTATCGAGTGACGCCGCACACCGGACATATGGTAGACTCCGCGTGCTCGTCCTGATAAATGATGCAATTGTTCATGCACACATGGTATTTCACGTGCGGTAAATCCAGAGGACACACGATTTTCTTCGCCTCCTCGAAACTGGTCGGGCACTTGTTCCCCTTGGGAAGACGTTCGTGTCAGAATGACATGTTCTCGTCGAAGCATGCGTCGGTCATTTTGTGTTTTACCTTCATCTCCAGAGCCATGAGCATTACTTTCAGGCGGGTATCCTCGGGGCTGCATCCTTCATACAATGGAGTAACCGCATCTATCTCCAATTGATCTAGCCTGGCTTTCTCTCGGGCGGGAGCTCTTGCATTATCCGTCTACTTGAGAAGCATCTCTTGAATATGAGGGTCCTGCACCCAGCCCATCGATGGTCCATCGTCGTCTGCTCCAGCATCTTCTTGTTCATGATCATGCCCTTCGTCTTGATCTTCCTCATCATCATGTCTGACATCTTCTACATGATGATTGTGTACTGCATCACCATCGTGATCATGTCCTCCATATTATTCGTCTTCTCACCCGCCCTCGCCGCGGTTGTGTTGCTGCACTTCCTCATTTCTTGATCGCCCCACATGGACGACTTCATAGTCATCTTCATCACCTTGCCACCGATAGCCATCCATGAAACCACGGAAGAGCAGGTGGTCCTGCACCTGTCCGGAATCCGGGTCCGTAATAAGGCTCTTCAGCTTGCATCTTCGACACGAACATCTTATCTCCGTCTCATTCTTTTGAAGCATCTCAGCCATCGCGGAGCTCAAAAACCTATTCACGATGCCTTCGGTCATCGTGCGGACCATGGTCGCCTGCGGGGTAGAGCAAAACGATATTTTAGAACAAAAAAAAATTTCGCATGACTTTGCCTAAAAATAGGACAAAAAAGATTGCATAGTGACAAACTCTCACCGAAATGGAAATGAATCAACATTCCGGCAAAATATTGGCAACTATCGCATTTCAAATACCGGTACCTGCAAACACAAACATATGCAACACCATAAACATATGCAACACCACAAACATATGTAGATCTAGGCCATAAAAAGTGTGTACGTTGTTGGAGGGAGAAAAAAGTAGATCTAGAACATAAAGAAAGCTTTCCCCTTACTTACCTATCAAAAAAAGGAAATTTAACCACTTAATTTGGGTGAATCTATGGTGCAAATGAGGTGAGGAGGAGGAGGCAGCCGAGACCAAGCTTCGATAGAGGTGGAGAGAATGAAGTGGGGAAAGTGAGTGTGGTAGGTGGCTGTCCAAAATATCTAGATGCTCCCAGGTTACCAATGGCGCACCACTTAAGAATGCGCCATTAGTAACCAGGGTTACTAATGGCGCACCTGGTAGTGGTGCGCCATTACTAGTTTTGAAAAAAAAGATAAAAAATTGTTAGCAGTGATGCACCAGGGGATAGTGCGCCATTATCCCCTGGTGCGCCACTGCTAACAAATTTTTTTATCTTTTTTTTTCAAAACTAATAATGATGCACCGCCCACCAGATGCGCCATTAGTAATGAGGACATTAATGGCGCACCTGTATCTGGTGCGCCCCACATACATGATGCGCCATTAATGTCCATATTAGCTATAGCCCTTTTCCTAGTAGTGATGTGAATTGACCATACTATCCATTATACGTTTTAGGGGCGGTTGTACCGAAGCACTCCCGAATTGTATTTTCCCTGTTGATTTTCTGATCTTATTTCTCCCTCTTTATTCCCTGCATATATTTTGTTTCTGTCTTGGCCATGCTTAAATGTGACTGTGAGACTTTATTTTAGCACACAGGAATGCATGTGAAATTGATGTGCTCCAGACATATGCCATTCATCACAGCTTGTTGGGTTGTTGTCTGCAGGATTTCTTCGCCAGGAGGGACGGATCAAGTTATTATCCTGGAGTGGAATACCAGCACTTGCCTCACGTGTATAACCGATGAACTGTTTGTCGAGAAATGTGGACGGGCGTTGTATACGGAGCTACATATACTGCTTTGTCGTTGCAAGATTCTTCTTTCACCACTACAACTGCATGCTCTGTGTTCATTTGTCATTTTCTGTGAAGAAGCAATTTAGTTTTATCAGCAGAGAGCAATAAAAAGTGAGCATGGTTTCGTGTATATTTTACTATGACCTGATGTTTGCTACACTACCATGTGACCATATTTGCAGAGAGTACTTCCTTTTAATTGATCACATTTCACATGTACTCCCTCTGTAAAGAAATATAAGAGCATTGATCTAAACACTTTTATATTTCTTTACAGAGGGACTGAGGGAGTATAAGGGAGGAATGCTCATGAGATGTGTCCTTGGTAGCACACTAATAACAGCTACATGAATGTAGACTATAGTGAGTCTGTCTATTCTAAACTTAGGGAGAGCCTTGTAACACTAGTAGAAAACGGAGCTTTATTACCCGTTCGCAAGGGCTTTTAGTGCCGGTTCTGCAACCGGCACTAAACGGTGGAGACTAAAGCGCCCCCTAGTACCGGTTCAGCACGAACCGCCACTAAAGGCCCACCACGTGGCGTGAGCTCGCACCGTGGTATGGGGGACCTTTAGTACCGGTTGGTAACACCAAACGGTTTACCAACCGGTACTAAATGTTTTTTTTTTGAATTTTTTGGAAAAAAATTGTTTTATTTTTATTTTTGATTTTCTGTATTATTTGATGATTTAGTAATCACCCCTCTTAACTGCTCAAGTGTGGATCACTCATTCCAAATCATCTAACTTCCTGACCGGTCACCCATCCTCTCACTACTCCAACCTGATCACGCTTAACTTTTGGGTTCTATTCCCCCTCGTTTCAAAGTCTACACTTGTTGTTTCCCTGACAATAGTAAGATGTCATTCATATTAACCTTCAGGAGTTTAGCTTGAGCATGAAGTCACACATTTCACTATTTGAGATTGAAACTATTGTTCTAAAAAACAATGATTATTTAGTAACACTAATATTTCTTGACTAAGTAGTTTGACCAGATTTGACCAAAATTCAAAAAAACTGAAATAATTATTTAGTAACACTAATATTCTTGAATAATTATTTAGTAATACTAATACTTCTTGAATAAGTAGTTTGATCAGAATTTGAGCATAACTTTTTTTCCTTTTAGAATACTAATACTAATACTAATAATTGCAAACTGAAATTATTCAAGAAGTATTAGTATTACTAATAATTGCAAACTGATCAAACTAATACTAATTATTTAGTAACACTAATATTCAAGAAGTAGTTTGCTCAGTTTGCAATTCTTGAAATAATTATTTAGTAACACTAATATTCTTGAATAATTATTTATTAATACTAATACTTCTTGAATAATTATTTAGAATAATAATACTAATACTAAAATTACAAAAAACTAAAATTTGAGCATAACTTTTTTTCCTTTTAGAATTTGAGGATTCTAAAAAATTGCAAACAGGCCGTAGGTAGTCAAAATCGGATGTGGATTTTCGTGCAGAACATTGTGATATATTATACTTTTCTTCCGACATCGTATGCAAAAGTTATAGCCGTTTTACTTTTTCATCACACTTTTTCGCAAAACATGTCCAAATTTAAGTTTTCAAATTTTCCTAACCTGTAGATGTAGTAACATAATTACACCTCGAAGGATTTTATTTTTTGAAGTTTTTATCATTTTATTTTATTTTTTTCAAAAGTGAAATGGCGATCGGGGGGAGGTGGTAGAGTTTGAAAATTGCCCTATAGTCCTGGTTTGTGTCTCCAACCGGGACTATAGGGTAGACCCTTTTAGTGCCGGTTCGTGGCACGAACCGGTACTAAAGGTTAGCCCTTTAGTACCTGTTTGTGCCACAAACCGGGACTATAGGGGCTCGTGGGGACCCGGCCTGAAGCCAGCCTGCCACCACCCCTTTAGTACTAGTTCGTGGCACAAACCGGTACTAAAGTTTCAACACGAACCGGCACTAATGCATAGCCGTTCGAACCGGGACTAATGGTACCAATAATACCGGGCCAAAATCGAACCGGGACTAATGTGTCTCACATAAGGTCTTTTTTCTACTAGTGTAAACTTACAGTTTTTCCTATATGAGCAGGACACATGATCATAATATTTTCACCAATTTATCTGAGCTGAAATATGTTACCAAAAATGGAAGCAATTTTAGTTATAAGAATAGGCAACTTTTTTTTATGAAAAATATCGAGACTTTATTCATTAGATATAAGAAGTACATCATTCATGAGGATCATTACAATCTCATCTACCGGTTCCTCAAACTAGGAAGAAGTAAAAGAAAATCTAGCTAATTTAGCAAGCTCATGAGCTACTTTATTTGCTTCTCTATTACAATGTTCGAATCTAGTAATACTAAAATCACAAGTGTAATGAAAACAATCGTCGACGATTGTTGTTGCCGCACCCGCTGATTGCCCTCCATCCTGCATAGTATAAATTACCTCCAGGTTATCTGAGTTAATAATAAGGCGATTACATCCTGCCCTTTGCGCCAGTGTTAAACCAAACTTGAGAGAAATGGCTTCCACCATCAGCGCATCTACGCATCAACACTATCCTAGCTTTCCTAATAATCACGATACTCAACATCCCCCCGCAGTCACAATGGTAGAGACGCGGACGGTGATACTGGAGAAGAATCTGAAGGGACACCGACGGACATCCCCCATGGTCGTAACAGTCGATGCATCGCGGAGTCGTGGCTAGAGTGGCAACCGACGAGGTTGCTCAAGCAAGGCGATAGCCCTTTGTGTCGTTTATTGTGGTAGCCGAGAGCGTAGGTGGTGGAGCCGTGGTCGAGGTAGCCATGCGAAGAATGCCGTGGTCGATGTCGAGTCGGGGTAGCCGGTGTCGATGAAGTCGCCGTGGATCCGTGGCGCAAGGAGGCGCCGAGTTAGTCATAGGCGTAGTGGTGTCGAGGTAGTGGTGCGCCGGAAGGAGGATGGTGTTGATGACGCGTCGCGTCGGGTTTGCCAAGCCCGGGAACACATCATGGACGAAGGCACGCATCCGTGTTGCCAGCACCGGGCATGCGTAGACGGACGAAGTCGAAGCTGATGAAGCGCCGCACCAGGCTTGCCAGGCCCGGGGACACATCATGGACGAAGGCACGCGACGGTGTTGCCAGCACCGGGCATGCGTAGACTGGGACCTGCACGAGTTGTACGCCATGTCAAAGAAGTCGGAGAGGCCAGCAGAGAAGGACTTGATGACAGTTGCAGCACCAATCGGCACGGTCCAATGTTGCCCGCGGTTGTCGGAGTAGATGGAGCGCTCGGGGTAGATGATGGCGACGCTAGCGACGGACTGGTGCTGGACGAAGACAAAGGGGTTGGACGGGCGGCTTCGGCGGCTACGGGGGTAGCAGCGGCGGCGGTCGAAGAAGAGCGGTGGTGGCGGCTAGGTTAGGAGCGTGGCGGCGATGCTCGAAGTAGGCGAAGAACCCTGGTAGTGTGACGAAGACCGGCGCGGACGATGGCGTTCCCGCACCCAGGGAGATGGCGCGGCGCATACCACGGGAAGTCGACGCGCGGGGACGGCGAAGTAGACTGCGGGCCGCGGCGCTACGACTCGAAGGGGCGACGCAGCGGCATCTAGCAAGTTAGGGCGACGACGGAAGACCTTGGGGCGGCGGCAGGGACCACAGGCCATGTCGTGGTGGCCCGAAGGGCGACTCAACGGAGGCGCGCGAGTCGGTGCAGCCGCGGGGCCGACCTCAGGCGGCGACGGAGATCGCATGCCACGCTCGCTACGACCCGATGGGGCGACGCAGCGGCAGTGCGAGGGTCAGTGCATCCATGGAGACGACCTGGAACAGACGTCCTTGGGGCTATGGTATACCGCGGGCCGCGGCACTACGGCCCGAAGGGGCGACGTAGCGGTAGCACACGGGTCGATGCAACCACAGGGAGATCCACGGGACAGCGACGATGCGGCCTGATGGGGCGATGTAGCGGCAGCCCGATACATGATCGGTCGAGAGGCGTGCTGAACTCGAGGTTGATCTTCACAGGACCTCCAGAGACGCGCGCAACCGACGAGCCATATCTGTCGCACGGTATAGATGAAACAGATCACAGATTACATACGCTCAGGTGATCAGCCCAAACGTTTGCGAAGTCGAAGCGTCGGCTCCTCGGTGTGCATTGTCATCCGAAGTAGCAGCACACGGCGACTAGCCACGAGGCACACGTTGTACGAAGCCAGAAGCCAAGCATCAGGTGTGACCGGATCAACTAGACGCATGCATGCCTTGACGTCTAAGTGAAAGACGCCTGTTGGGTCAGCGTAGCACTCACGGGCGGCCGACCGTGGTCATTGCATCCAACACATGGGTTGAGCGTGCGGTGACCTGCGGCTACACAACATTAGGTGGCCACCAGTTGCACCAAGACGTGTCGTCTTGTAGGAAGATGAATCCGAGGTAGATGGACGTGGGGTTGGTGAAGAAGTCCCGATCTTATCAAGGTGACGATGATTGGCGTAGTGATGTGCGAACGGAGGCGCGGATTGCGGCCGTTCGGGCCGCCGTGTGCCACGCGAGACCGCTGAGTGAGAGAAGACGCCGGTAAAGTCGATGTCAAAGTTGGAGTAGAGGCGCGGTGGTCGACGGCGGCGGTGGACGACTCAAGCCAATCAGGGATTGCAAAACCAAAGAAAAATAACATCGATCAATCGATCGGCGAGAGAGAAAAACCCTAATCAATGGATCGGGAAAAAGACTATCTAGGGCAGCCGGTCAACACAACCGGCGGACGAAGCCTAGTTACGGGAGGCGCGGCCCTTGGCGGCGGTCATGGAGGCCGACCACCCCGGGGGTGGCGCGCGGGCGGAAGTGTCAGGCGGCGGCTAGGGTTTGGATCGGTTAGGCTGATACCATATTAGAAGGGAGAGATGGATTTGTTGGAAATCGTTGTTGTATTGCTTGAGCCTCATGGGCATATATATAGGAGTACATGGTCATCTTGGATTACATGGAAAGGTAAAATAATATCCTACGCTATCCTAGCTTTCCTAATAATCACGATACTCAACAATGACCATCCTTCCTTCTTAATTGTAGCCTTGGGCGATGAAGCATTAACAAAGTTTGTGGTAAGTGCTAAAACATCCATTGAAATCAGAAGGGCATTTTGGGTTGTCTCCTTATGCACCAACTTTTGTCTTTCCAACCATAAGGCCAACTCCAGCGCACGAGCCCATCCGGACGTTTTACTAGTTCACCACCGGAATCCATGCTCTATATGGTCATGCTTGCCGCTCACTTTCTCGTTTGTCGCCAGGACTCAAGGATATCAAACGGAAGGGATGTGCCAAGAAAGTAGCACATTAAGGAACCATCCAGCCCATCCTAGCTAGGTGGCTTTGATAGGTCAAGGATACACGCAGGTCATCAGAGACACACTTAGCTCTCAACAGTAGGACATGTTCATCACATTCCAATTCATCCCCGATGAATCAGACCTGACTCAACTCTAAGCAGTAGCAGGCATGACAACAAGCATGAATGAGTAGGCACATCAGGACTCAAACAACTCCTACTCATGCTAGTGGGTTTCATCTATTTACTGTGGCAATGACAGGTCATGCAAAGGAAAGGGGTTCAACTACCGCAACATGTAACAGTTGAATCGTTGTTGTCCTAATGCAGTAAAAGAGAGCAGAAGCGAGAGAGTGGGATTGTATCGGAATGAACAAGGGGGTTTGCTTGCCTGGCACTTTTGAACATATTATAGCTCTTCATCGGCGTCATCGAACTCATCGTCAGAACTACGTCCACTGAAAGGGGACAGATACCGGCAAATAGAGAAAGAACACAATCAATGCAGTGCAACAATATGATGCATGAATGTGACATGACAATATACTGTGATTTGAGCAAATGCAGCTAGCAAAATAAGGGTTTGAGTTGATTTGAACCAAAGGTTCAAATTTAAATTCAAACTATGAATTTCCAAAGTGCATTAACATGTTTTGATCTATACAGCAAGGTTAAGTTCTTTAATCATGCATGAAACCAGTACAAATGGATAGATTGGATTTTTCAGATCATTTTTCATATATAAATCTTTTCATTCTGAGCTATAGATTAATTTCCGTGATTTTTTGAAGTTTGTAACAATTTCTGGAATTTCTAAACATTTTCTAATTTATTTTAATATCAGAAAGGCTTTACCGCGTCAGCACTGCGTCATCATGACGTCGGTGAGTCAACATGGCGCAGTCCAGGCCAAACCTGATGTGTGGGGTCCACACATCAATGACTAACTAACTAATCTAAGTTAATTAGTGTTAAACTAATACTAACTAAAAGTGTCAGTGGGGTGGGGGGGGGGGAGGTGGCCCACGCGTTAGTGACACAGTGGAGGTCAAACCCCTGGTCAACAGGGTCAAACCCGCCGGACTTGGACCACGGCTCGTCGCCGGTGAAGCCCGAGACGGCGGAGGGGCTTGGCATTTGCCCATGGTCGACCAAATCGACCGCGGTTTGGTCCTACGCGTAGCTGGGACTCGCGCGCATCTGGTAAGGCAAGCGGGAGGAGCTGGGGTGGAGCAAGCTTGCCGGAGTCGAGCTCGTGGCGGCCGCCGGAGTTCGGGCGAGCTCGGGTTCGGCGTTAGGGAGCACGGCAGGGCTAGCAGGTGGGTGCGCTCGGCTCCTCGGAGCATGCTGAGTACGGTGACGCGCTTGGACGTGAGTGGCAGCAGCTGTGGCCACGGCGGCGACTTGGCCGGAGGCGGAGAGCTCTTGAGCTCGAAGGATACGGCGACTACACAGCGCAAACGAGCAAGGGGAGAGAGGGGATAGAAGGAGAAGCTCACGGCGAGCTTGGGGAAGCAATGGAGCGGGCGCACGGTCGCCGGCGATCTCGGCGGACCAAGGTTGAAGAAGAGAGCGTGGCGGAGTTTCAGTGCTTCCGGCGTCGCTTGGCTTGGTAAGGAGGTTGAGGACGAGGTAGCCGAGCTACTGGGCACGCCGAGAGGTTGAGGGGAGGCTCTGGATGCGGCAACGGCGAGCGGTGGCGACGAGTTCCGCTCGGGCTGCACGGGAGAGAGAGCAGAGAAGGGGAAGCGGTCCAGGGAGAGTGAGAGAAATCCAGGGGGTCGGGGCGATGTACATTGCGTCGTCGGCCACGTCGGGGAGGAGCCAGGCAGGCAGGGAGGGAGGAGCTGGCAGCACGGCAGTGCGCGCGCGTCGGGCACACGTTCGTCCTCCTGGCAAGGAGGAAGACGATAGGAGGGGGTGGCCAGGTGGGCTGCACAGGACCTTGGCCAGCCATGTAAGGCCAGGTAACTCTCTCTCTCTCTCTCTCTCTCTCTCTCTTTTATTTCTATTTTTCTATTTTCTGTAATTGTTTTGGCTTTAATAAAAATGCCAGAGCATTTTCAAAAATCCTGAAAATATTTGTGGGCTCTGTTTGGATTATTTCCAACAGCCCTCATTTACTTTCAAGATCATTTGGACATTTAAAATTATTTATAGAATTTAAATGTCCAAGAACAAATAATGTATGGTTTAGTTCAATAATCTAGAGTGTCCTAGAAAAGTGTGCACCATTTTTGGCAGAGGTTCTGGACCAAAACAAAAATGATGAACATTTATGAGGGGCATTTTGGGTTCATTGAAAATATTTAACTTTGACCCTAGTTGAATTTCATTTGCTGCTAGGGTTTATCAGTCCCCATTTCAAAGTTTCATAAAACTTAAACATGATGCAGGGAAGCTTATGCAGTGACAGGAAATGCCTAAGCTAGGGTAAGCTAGGGTTGTGACATGGTTTATTGAATCTCGATCGTAGTAATACACATGTATATAATATTGAAGCCAAAAGATGCAAAGTTGATAATGATAGTACAACTTACTTGTGGCACCGCCGTTTAGGTCATATTAGAATAAAGCGCATGAAGAAACTCCATGTTGATGGGCTTTTGGAATCACTTGATTATGAATCAGTTGGTGCTTGCGAACCATGCCTCATGTAAAAGATGACTAAGACTCCGTTCTCTGGAACAATGGAGCGAGCAAGTGACTTATTGGAAATAATACATATTGATGCATGCGGACCAATGAGCATTGATGCTCGCGGCAGGTCGTTATTTTCTCACCTTCATTAATGATTTGAGCAGGTATGGGTATATCTAGTTGATGAAGCACAAGTCTAAAACATTTGAAAAGTTCAAAGAATTTCAGAGTGAAGTAGAGAATCATCGTAACAAAAAAATAAAGTTTCTACGATCTGATCGCAGAGGCGAATATGTGTTATGAGTTTGGTCTTCATTTAAAACAATGTGGAATATTTTCACAGCTCACGCCACCTGGAACACCACAGCGTAATGGTGTGTCTGAACTTCGTAACCGTACTTTATTAGATATGGTGCGATCTATGACGTCTCTTACCGATTTACCACTATTGTTTTGGGGTTATGCATTAGAGACAACTTCATTCACGTTAAATAGGGCACCATCTAAATCCATTGAGACGACGCCTTATGAACTGTGGTTTGGCAAGAAACCCAAGTTGTCGTTTCTTAAAGTTTGGGGCTGCGATGCTTATGTGAAAAAGTTTCAACCTGATAAGCTTGAACCCAAGTCGGAGAAATGTGTCTTCATAGGATACCCAAAGGAAACTGTTGGGTACACCTTCTATCACAGATCTGAAGGCAAGATATATGTTGCTAAGAATGGATCCTTTCTAGAGTAGGAGTTTCTCTCAAAAGAAGTGAGTGGGAGGAAAGTAGAACTTGATGAGGTAATTGTACCTTCTCCCGAATTGGAAAGTAGTACATCATAGAAACTAGTTCCAGTGATTCCTACACCAATCAGTGAGGAAGCTAATGATGATGATCATGAAACTTCAGATCAAGTTACTTCCGAACCTCGTAGGTCAACCAGAGTATGTTCCGCACCAGAGTGGTACGGTAACCCTCTTCTGGAAGTCATGTTACTTGACCATGATGAACCTACGAACTATGAGGAAGCGATGATGAGCCTAGATTCTGCAAAATGGCTTGAGGCCATGAAATCTGAGATGGGAGCCATGTATGAGAACAAAGTGTAAACTTTGGTTGACTTGCCCGATGATCGGCAAGCCATTGAAAATAAATGGATCTTTAAGAGGAAGACTGGCGCCGATGGTAAAGTTACTGTCTACAAAGCTCGACTTGTTGCGAATGGTTTTCGACAAGTTCAAGGAGTTGACTATGATGAGAATTTCTCACCCGGAGCGATGCTTAAGTCTGTCCGGATCATGTTAGCAATGGTCACATTTTATGAAATCTGGCAAATGGATGTCAAAACTACATTCCTTAGCGGATTTCTGAAAGAAGAGTTGTATATGATGCAACTAGAAGGTTTTGTCGATCCTAAAGGTACTAACAAAGTATGCAAGCTCGAGCGATCCATCTATGGACTGGTGCAAGCATCTCGGAGTTGGAATTTACGCTTTGATAAGGTGATCAAAGCATATGGTTTTATACACACTTATGGTGAAGCATGTATTTACAAGAAAGTGAGTGGGAGCACTACAACATTTCTGATAAGTATATGTGAATGACATATTGTTGATCGGAAATGATGTAGAATTTTCTAGAAAGCATAAAGGATTGTTTAAGAGGAGTTTTTCAATAAAAGAACTTGGTGAAGCTGCTTACATATTGGGCACCAAGATCTATAGAGATAGATCAAGACGCTTGATAAGACTTTCGATGAGTACATACCTTGATAAGATTTTGAAGGAGTTCAAAATGGATCAGTCAAAGAAGGTGTTCTTGCCTGAGTTGTAAGGTATGAAGTTGAGTAAGACTCAAAACCCGACCATGGTAGAAGATAGAGAAAGAATGAAAGTCATTCCCTATGCCTCATCCATAGGTTCTATAAAGTATGCCATGCTATGTACCAAACCTGTTGTGTACCTTGCCATGAGTTTGGAAAGGAGGTACAATAGTGATCCAGAAGTAGATCACTGGACATCGGTCAAAATTATCTTTAGTTACTGGATGACTAAGGTAATGTTTCTTGATTATGGAGGTGATAAAGAGTTCATCGTAAAGAGTTACGCCGATGCAAGCTTTGACACTAATCCAGATGACCCTAAGTATCAATCTGGATGCATATGGAAAGTGAGAGCAATTAGGTAGAGTAGCTCCATGCAGAGGATTGTAGAGACATAAATTTGCGAAATACATACGGATCTAAATGTAACAGACCCGCTGACTAAACTTCTCTCACAAAGCAAAACATGATCACACCTTAGTACTCTTTGGGTGTTAATCACATGGCGATGTAAACTAGATTATTGACTCTAATAAACCCCTTGGGTGTTGGTCACATGGCAATGTGAACTATGGGTGTTATTCACATAATGATGTGAACAATTGGTTTTAAATCACATGGCGATGTGAACTAGAATATTGACTCTAGTGCAAGTGCGAGACTGAAGGAAATATGCCCTGGAGGCAATAATAAAGTTGTTATTTATATTTCCTTATATCATGATAAATGTTTATTACTCATGCTAGAATTGTATTAACCGGAAACTTAGTATATGTGTGAATACATAGACAAAACAGAGTGTCCCTAGTATGCCTCTACTTGACTAGCTCGTTGATCAAAGATGGTTATGTTTCCTAACCAAAGACATGTGTTGTCATTTGATGAACGGGATCACATCATTAGAGAATGATGTGATGGACAAGACCCATCAGTTAGCTTAGCATGATGATCGTTTAATTTTATTGCTATTGCTTTCTTCATGACTTATACATGTTCCTTTGACTATGAGATTATGCAACTCCCGAATACGAGAAGAACACCTTGTGTGCTATGAAATGTCACAAGGTAACTGGGTGATTATAAAGATGATGTACAGGTGTTTCCGAAGGTCTTTATGATGTTGGGATAGATCGAGAATAGGATTTGTCACTCTGAATGTCGGAGAGGTATCTCTGGGCCCTCTCGGTATACACATCATAATTAGCCTTGCAAGTAAATGACTAATGAGTTAGTCACGAGATGATGTATTATGGAACGAGTAAGAAGACTTGCCGATAACGAGATTGAACTAGGTATGACGATACCGACGATCGAATCTCAGGCAAGTAACATACCGATGACAAAGGGAACAACGTATGTTGTTATGCGGTTTGACCGATAAAGATCTTCGTAGAATATGTAGAAGCCAATACGAACATCTAGGTTCCGCTATTGGTTATTGACCGGAGATGTGTCTTGGTCATGTCACTACTAGGGAAAAGCCTAGCGATAGCGCGGGTATTTTATCTATCAGTAGCGCGGGAAGCCGTGCTACTGATATGGCGCTACAGCTTACATGTAGCAGTAGCGCGTGTCATCCCACGCTACTGCTATACACGGATAGCAGTTGCGGGCTTTACTGAAATGTGCTGCTGCTAATATCTGCAGCGCTTTAGAAGGACGCGCTACTGGTAAGGTAGCGCTACTCCTAACTTTCTTCCCCTCGCTATTGCTAGTTTTATTAGTTTCTGTTTTTTCTGCATATTTGTTTTGTATTTGAACATGCTTTATACAATAATCTTTAGCATATCATACACATACAAATGTAATCATAACATATACATACAAATCAAATCATAAACTAACTAGTGGTCTCATCAAATCATAGCATATCATACACATAC
Source organism: Secale cereale (assembly GCA_902687465.1). NCBI lineage: Eukaryota > Viridiplantae > Streptophyta > Magnoliopsida > Poales > Poaceae > Secale > Secale cereale. Next base: position 743,401,944 of record LR738712.1, read on the forward strand.
ATCCTTTATACAATAATCTCATCAAATCATGTCATAATCATAATCATCATCCAACACAAAGTGGTCTCTCGTCATCATCTCGAAAATAGCGATACAAGTCTTGGAACCTAAACTAACTACTGTCTGTCGCTCAGAACACTCGGGCCACTCGTCGTATACTCCTGGCGTAGCACTTCTTCGCCATCGATTATCTATGCACCTGCATCGTTACATGAGTCGATGATATGCAACATATATAGTTGAGCAACAAAAAGAGACAGACTTGGCAAAAATAGAAGCAACATATCATAAGCATAAATAACAAACTTCATCGTACCCAAAATGCAATAACTAGAGTGATCTTTGATACATCTCTGTCGTATCTATAATTTTTGATTGTTCCATGCCAATATTCTACAACTATCATATACTTTTGGCAACCTTTAATACAATTTTTGGGACTAACATATTGATCCAGTGCCCAGTGCCACTTCCTGTTTGTTGCATGTTTTTTGTTTCGCAGAATATCCATATCAAACGGAGTCTAAACGGGATAAAGACGGACGGAGATTTGTTTTGGAATATATGTGAATATTGGGAAGTGGAATCAACGTGAGACGATGTAAGAGTGGCCCACGAGGGTGAGGGGCGCGCCCTGGGCCCTCGTGGCCACTCCGTAAGGCGGTTGGTGCCCTTCTTTCACCACAAGAAAGCTAATATCCGAATAAAAATCATGTCCGAAATTCAGCCCAATCGGAGATACGGATATCCAGCAATTTAAGAAACGGTGAAAGGCCAGAATCGGGGAACACAGAAACAGAGAGAGACATAGAGATAGATTCAATCTCGGAGGGGCTCTCGCCCCTCCGCCGCCATGGAGGCCATGGACCAGAGGGGAAACCCTTCTCCCATCTAGGGAGAAGGTCAAGGAAGAAGAAGAAGGAGGGGGGCTCTCTCCCCCTCTCTCCCGGTGGCGCCGGAACGCCGTCGGGGCCATCATCATGTGACGATGATCTACACCAACACCTCCGTCATCTTCACCAACATCATCATCACTTTCCCCCATCTCTCTACAGCGGTCAACTCTCCCGCAACCCGCTGTACCCTCTACTTGAACATGGTGCTTTATGCTTCATATTATCATCCAATGATGTGTTGCCATCCTATGATGTTTGAGTAGATTTTCCTTGTCCTATCGGTGATTGGTGAATTGCTATGATTGGTTTAATTTGCTTGTGGTTATGTTGCTGTCCTTTGGTGCCCATCATATGAGCGGGCGCGTGGATCACACCATAGGGTTAGTTGTATGTTGATAGGACTACGTATTGGAGGGCAAGAGTGACAGACGCATCAACCTAGCGTAGAAATTGATGCATACGGGATTGAAGGGGGACCAATATATCTAAATGCTATGGTTGGTTCTTACCTTAATGAATGTTAGTAGTTGCGGATGCTTGCTAATAGTTCCAGTCATAAGTGGATAGAATTCCAAGTCAGGGATGACATGCTAGTAGTGGCCTCTCCCACATAAAACATGCTATCGGTCTAGTAACGTAGTCAATTGCTTAGGGACAATTTCGCAACTCCTACCACCACTTTTCCACACTCGCTATATTGCTTCTTTATCTAAACAGCCCCTAGTTTTTATTTGCGTTCTCTTTTTATTCTTGCAAACCTCTCCCGTTACACCTACAAAGTACTTCTAGTTTTATACTTGTTTAGGTAAAGTAAACGTCAAGCTTGCGTAGAGTTGTATCGGTGGTCGATATAACTTGAGGGAATATTTGTTCTACCTTTAGCTCCTCGTTGGGTTCGACACTCTTACTTATCAAAAGAGGCTACAACTGATCCCCTACACTTTTTTCTGGCGCCGTTGCCGGGGAGTTATAGCGTGAGGTGAATATTCTCGTGTGTGCTGATAACCCGCAAGTGTAGGGGATCGCAACAGTTTTCGAGGGTAAAGTATTCAACCCAAATTTATTGATTCGACACAAGGGGAGCCAAAGAATACTATTAAGTATTAGCAGCTGAGTTGTCAATTCAACCACCCCTGGAAACTTAGTATCTGCAGCAAGATAGTTTAGTAGCAAAGTAATATGATAGTGGCAGTAGCAGCAATAAAAGTAACGATAGTGTTTTTGTAGTTTTTGTGATAGTAGCAACGGAAAAGTAAATAAGCGACTAGCAATATAGGTAAAGCTCGTAGGCATTGGATCGGTGATGGGAAATTACGTCGGATGCAATTCATCATGTAGAAGTTATAACCTAGGGTGACACAGAACAAGCTCCAGTTCATCAATGCAATGTAGGCATGTATTCCGAATATAGTCATACATGCTTATGGAAAAGAACTTGCATGACATCTTTTGTCCTATCCTCCCGTGGCAGCGGGGTCCTTTTGGAAACTAAGGGATATTAAGGCCTCCTTTTAATAGAGTATCGGACCAAATCATTAACACATAGTGAATACATGAACTTCTCAAACTATGGTCATCACCGGGAGTGGTCCCGATTATTGTCACTTCGGGGTTGCTGGATCATAACAAATGGTAGGTGACTATAGACTTGCAAGATAGGATCAAGAACACACATATATTCATAAAAACATAATAGGTTCAGATATGAAATCATGGCACTCGGGCCCTAGTGACAAGCATTAAGCATAGCAAAGTCATAGCAACATGAATCTCAGAACATAGTGGATACTAGGGATCAAACCCTAACAAAACTAATTCGATTACATGATAGATCTCATCCAACCCATCATCGTCCAGCAAGTCTACGATGGAATTACTCACACACGACGGTGAGCATCATGGAATTGGTGATGGAGGAAGGTTGATGATGACGATGGCGACGATCTCCACTCTCCGGAGCCCCGAACGGACTCCAGATCAGCCCTCCTGAGAGAGATTAGGGCTTGGCGGCGGCTCCGGCTTGTGAAACGCGATAATTCCTTCTCTCTGATTATTTTTCTCCCCGAAACGGAAGATATAGGATCTGGGGGTACGTCGGTGGAGCATCGGGGGACCCACGAGGCAGGGGGGCACGCCCCCACCCTCGTGGATAGGTTGTGGGCCCCCCCGGTGAGGATCTTGTTGCAGACATTTTTTATATTTTCCGAAATAATTCTCCTTTGATTTTCGGGCGATTCCGAGAACTTTTTATTTCTGCACAAAAACAACACCATGGCAATTCTGTTGAAAACAGCATCAGTCCGGGTTAGTTCCATTCAAATCATGCAAGTTAGAGTCCAAAACAAGGGCAAAAGGGTTTGGAAAAGTAGATACGTTGGAGACGTATCAACTCCCCCAAGCTTAAACCTTTGCTTGTCCTCAAGCAATTCAGTTGATAAACTGAAAGTGATAAAGAAAAACTTTGACAAACTCTGTTTGCTCTTGTTGTTGTAAATATGTAAGCTAGCATTCAGGTTTTCAAAAAGATCATGAACTAACCACATTCACAATAACTTTCAGGTCTCAAGACTACTCACACCAATGGCATAATCAACAAGCGAGCAATAATAATAAACCTCAGATGACAACACTTTCGCAAAACAATCATGATATGATATATCAAGATGGTATCTCGCTAGCCCTTTCTGAGACCGCAAAACATAAATGCAGAGCACCTTTATGGATCAAGGACTGACTTGTAATTCATGGTAAAAGAGATCCAGTCATGATCATACTCAATGCAAATTAATAATAATACATGCAATGACAGAGGTGCTCTCCTACTGGTGCTCTTTGATAAGAGGATGATGACTCTGCATAAAAGTAAATAGATACGCCCTTCGCAGAGGGAAGCAGGGATTTGTAGAGGTGCCAGAGCTCGATTTTTAAAAAGAGATTGAATAACATTTTGAGCGGTATACTTTCATTGTCAACATAACAACCAAGAATCTCGATATCTCCCATGCTACGCACATCATAGGCGGTTCCCAAACAGAATGGTAAAGTTTATACTCCCCCAACCACCAACAAGCACACTCCACGGCTAGCCCGAAACAACGGGTACCGTCCAAACCAGCAACAGCCCTGGGGGAGTTTTGTTTAATTATTATGATTTTAAGCATGGGACTGGGCATCCCGGTTACCAGCCATTTTCTCATGAATGATGAGCGGAGTCTACTCATCGTGAGAATAACCCACCTAGCATGGAAGATATAGACATCCCTAGATGATACATGAGTTGTTCGAGCATACAAAACAAAATTTCATTTGAAGGTTTAGAGTTTGGCACATACAAATTTACTTGGAACGGCAGGTAAATACCGCATATAGGAAGGTATGGTGGACTCATATGGAATAACTTTGGGGTTTATGGAAGTGGATGCACAAGCAGTATTCCTGCTTAGTACAGGTGAAGGCTAGAAAGAGACTGGGAAGCGACCAGCTAGAGAGCAACAACGGTCATGAACATGCATTAAAATTAATCAACAATGAATGCAAGGATGAGTAGGATATAAATCACCATGAACATAAATATCGTGAAGGCTATGTTGATTTTTTTCAACTACATGCATGAACATGTGCCAAGTCAAGTCACTTAAATCGTTCAAAGGAGGATACCACCCGTCATACCACATCACAACCATTTTAATATCATGTTGGCATGCAAGATAGACCATTATAAACTCTCAGCTAATTAAGCATGGCATAAGCAGCTATGATCTCTAATTTTCATTGCAAGCATGTTTCATTCATAATAAACTGAATCAGGAACGATGAGCCATCATATTTATAAAAACAAAAGAGGTCGAGTTCATACCAGCTTTTCTCATCTCAATTAGTTCATAATATATCATCCTTATTGCCTTTCACTCGCACGACCGAACGGTGTGGATAATAATAAAAGTGCACGTGCATTGGACTAAGCTGGAATCTGCAGACATTTGATACAAGAGAGAAGACAAGGTAATATGGCTCAAGGTTAAATCAACAACAAAGCATATGAGAGCCACCAAGCATTTTCAATCATGGTCTTCTACTCTTAACCCCTAAAGAAGAGCAAAGAAACTATTTGCATGGGAAAGCTCCCAACAAGCAAAAGGAAGAACGGGAAATCTTTTTGGGTTTTCAATTTTTTACTACTACTACAAGCAAAGAAAATAAACTAGCTAGAAGCTACAACTATTTTTTTTTGGTTTTTCTAGCACACAAGAAAAAGAGTAAGAAAAAGAAATTGAAACTAAGCGTGGATGGTACAGTGAAAGAGTGTGAGCACCGACAACTAGAATAAGTGTGAACATGAATATAAGTCGGTGAGAAACACATACTCCCCCAAGCTTAGGCTTTTCGCCTAAGTTGGCCTATGGCCAGTACTAGCCTGACGGATATCCAAAGTTGTAGTTGGGGTCGTACTGAGATGCAGCAGATGTTGCAGCTCGAAGGCGGGTTGCCTCCGTCATGTTATAATAGGCATTTGCCTCCTCCATAGTCATAGTGTATCTTTATTTTTCCTGAAAGTTAAACAAAGTAGGGGCAGGAAGAACAATAGGGATGGCATGCTGCCTGTTAAAGATTAGTCGATATTTGAGGGTTTGATTATCCCACTCTATAAACCGGTGACTAGCCATAGCATGGTAGTCTAAATAAGCAAGCGGTAAAGGTTCATCATTCGTGTGCACAGACACACCAAGATAGCGGGCTATGCGGGTAGCATAGATCCCAACAAATAAATCTCCATGCAAACCATTATGGTGTAGCCTACGTGCAACAATAGCCCCCAGGTTATATTGCCTATCACCTAGTACAACACTCCTGAGAACACTAAGATTAGGGACACACATGTGACAAGCCTCATCTTTACCGTTTATGCATCAACCAATAAAGAGAGCAAAGTAATGAATAGCAGGAAAATGTATGCTCACCGTGGTAGCTTGTGTAACGTCCCTGGATTCCCCCACTATAATACTAGCTAGGAATTCTCTAAATTCAGATTTGCGAGGATCACTCATACCGCCGAACTGTGGGAGCTTGCAGGCAACATTAAAATCCTCTAAATCCATGGTATAAGATTTATCATAAAGGTCAAACAGGACAGTGTGAGAATTACGTGAAGATGAAAATTTAAACCTTCTCACAAAGCTATCAGTTAAGCCACGGTATTGATGACACTTATCTTCTGTGAAGTCCTCGAGGTCAGCGTTGCGCGTATATGCGTAAAATTCATCTTTGATGCCCGCTTGACCCATAAATTCATCTGACGGCCATTCACAAGACCGCACATTAGAATCCCTTGGTGGTTCATCGTCCGGCTCACGGAACGCGAGCCTCGGTTCTTGCTTCCTTGAAGGACCACCTTGGAAGTTTCTCCTAGACATTTTTCTGAAATTTTCTGAAATTTTTAGTAAAAAAGTTAACCAAACTCACCAAGATTGATAGCAACAACTCCTACAAGTGCCTAGAGGCTATATCATGCATTAGAACTACTTGGGACCAAGAAAAATTTGACATGCAAGCTCAAAAACAAGGTCACCACAGCAACATAAATTTGCAACAAATAAAGCACTAGAGCAAAAACTAATTGGACCAATGGAGGAGTCACATACCAAGGAACAATCTCCCCAAATAATTTGGTGAATGGTGCTTTGAGTAAGGAGATCGAAAATGGCAGCAAAATGAGCTAGAACTCGGGTTTGAGATGGTTGGGGATTTTTTGGGAGGAAGAAGAAGTGCATGGGTGAAAGGATAAGTGGAGGGGGCCACGTGGGGCCCACGAGGCAGGGGGGCGCGCCCTGCACCCTCGTGGCCACATGCTGGCCCCTCTCGCTGTGTGTTCAGTGCCATATTTTCTTAAATATTCTGGAAAAAATCATATTTCATTTTCATGGCATTTGGAGAACTTTTATTTTCGGGGTATTTTTCTATTGCACGGATAAGTCTGGAAACAGACAGACAATGCTATTTTTGTTTTATTTAACCTAATTAACAGAAAGTAAAAAGGGGGTACAGAAGGTTATGCTATCTAGATTCACCTATCCCATGCTCATCAAAAGGAATCCATTAACTAGGTTGATGAGGTCTTGTTAATAAAGTCTTTCCGAGTAACATGAAACTGGAGAATTTTCGATTAACACTAGGTTAACTCAATGGGGATATGTATGTCCCCAACAATAAGTATGTCATATGTCTTCTTGATAGTAGGAATAGGAAACTCAAAACCTCCAATAGTGATAGTTGAAGTTTTTCCAATATAATTGATACTATGGACCTGAGGTTGTTTCCTCGGAAAGTGTACCATATGCTCATTACCATTGACATGAAAAGTGACATTGCCTTTGTTGCAATCAATAACAGCCCTTGCAGTATTAAAAAAAGGTCTTCCAAGAATAATAGACATACTATCGTCCTCGGGAATATCAAGGATAACAAAGTCCGTCAGAATAGTAACATTTGCAACTACAACAGGCACATCCTCACAGATACCGACAGGTATAGCAGTTGATTTATTAACCATTTGCAAAGATATTTCAGTAGGTGTCAACTTACTCAAGTCAAGTCTACGATATAAAGAGAGAGGCGTAACACTAACACCGGCTCCAAGATCACACAAAGCAGTTTTAACATAGTTTCTCTTAATGGAGCAAGGTATAGTAGGTACTCCTGGATCTCCTAATTTCTTAGGCATTCCACCCTCAAAAGTGTAATTAGCAAGCATGGTGGAAATTTCTACTTTAGGTATCTTTCTTTTATGGGTAATAATATCTTTCATATACTTGGCATAACATTTGTTTTAAGCACATCAGTCAAACAGATACGCAAAAAGATAGGTCTAATCATTTCAACAAAGCGCTCAAAATCCTCATCATCCTTTTTATTGGATGGTTTTGGAGGAAAAGGCATGGGTTTCTGAACCCATGGTTCTCTTTCCCTACCGTGTTTGCTAGCAACAAAGTCTCTCTTATCATAATGTTGATTCTTTGATTGTGGGTTATCAAGATCAACAGCAGGTTCAATCTCTACATCATTATCATTGCTAGGTTGAGCATCATCATGAACATCATTATTAATATTATCACTAGGTTCATGTTCATTACCAGATTGTGTCTCAGCATCAGAAACAGATATATCATTAGGGCTCTCAGGTGTGGCAGCTACAGGTTCACTAGAAGCATGCAAAGTTCTATCATTTTTCTTTTTCTTCTTCTTAGAAGAACTAGGTGCATCTAAATTAGCTCTCTGAGAATCTTGCTCAATTCTCTTAGGGTGGCCTTTAGGATACAGAGGTTCCTGAGTCATTTTACCACCTCTAGTTGCAACTCTAACAACATAGTCATTATTCTTACTATTTAATTCATTGAGCAAATCATTCTGAGCTTTAAGTACTTGTTCTACTTGAGTGGTGACCATAGAAGCATGTTTACTTATAAGTTTAAATTCACTTTTAGCACTAGACAGATAATCACTCAAGCGTTCAATCATATAAGCATTGTGTTGCAATTGTCTACTGACATAAGCATTGAAGTTTTCTTGTTTCACAATAAAATTGTCAAACTCATCTAAGCATTGGCTAGCAGACTTATAACGAGGAATATCACCTTCATCAAATCTATAAAGAGAATTTACCTTTACTACCTGTGTCGGGTTATCAAGACCATGTATTTCTTCAATAGGTGGTAAATTCTTAACATCTTCAGCTTTAATACCTTTTTCTTTCATAGATTTCTTTGCCTCTTGCATATCTTCAGGACTATGAAATAGAACACCTATTTTCTTCGGAGTTGGCTTAGGGGCTGGTTCAGGAAGTGTCCAATTATTTTCATTGGCTAGCATATTATTCAATAGTAATTCAGTTTGTTCCACTATTCTTTACCTGAAAACACAACCAGCACAACTATCCAGGTGGTCACTGGAAGCATCGGTTAGTCCATTATAAAAGACATCAAGTATATCATGCATCTCAAGAGGATGATCAGGCAAAGCATTAAGTAACTGGAGAAGCCTCCCCCAAGCTTGTGGGAGACTCTCTTGTTCGGTTTGAGCGAAGTTATATATTTCCCGTAAGGCAGCTTGTTTCTTATGAGCAGGAAAATATTTAGCAGAGAAGTAATACATCATATCCTGGGGACTACACACACAACCAGGATCGAGAGAATTAAACCAAGTCTTAGAATCACCCTTTAACGAGAACGGAAATAGCTTAAGGATATAGTAATAACGAATCCTTTCATCGTTGGTAAACAGGGTGGCTATATCATTCAACTTAGTAAGATGTGCCACAACAGTTTCAGACTCATAGCCATGGAAAGGATCAGATTCAACCAAAGTAATTAACTCAGGATCAACAGAGAATTCATAATCCTTGTCAGTAATACAGATAGGTGAAGTAGCAAAAGCAGGGTCATGTTTCATTCTAGCATTCAAGGACTTTTCTTTCAGCTTAGCTAATAATTTCTTAAGATCATATCTATCATTGCAAGCAAGAAAGTCTCTAGCAGTTTCTTCATCCATAACATAACCCTCAGGAACAACAGGCAATTCATATCTATTGGGAGTAGTTTCATCGTCACTTTCACAAATATCATCAGTTTCAACATTTGTACTCTCCCTAACCTTAGCAATTTGTTCATCTAGAAATTCACCTAGTGGCACAGTATCAGGCATAGAAGTAGTTTCCTCATACAGAGCAGAAGTAGCATCATCAAGAACATACAACATATCAGATTCAATAGCAGGAGTAGGTGTCACAAGTTTATACATAACAGAAGGATAATCAAGTGCAGATCTAGATGGCAGTTCCTTACCTCCCCTCGTAGTTGAGGGTAAGATCTTGGTTTTTGAGTCCTTCAAATTCTTCATAGTGATAAACAGATATAAATCCCAAGTAACTTAAAGAATAGAGCTATGTTCCCCGGCAACGGCGCCAGAAAATAGTCTTGATAACCCACAAGTGTAGGGGATCGCAACAGTTTTCGAGGGTAAAGTATTCAACCCAAATTTATTGATTCGACACAAGGGGAGCCAAAGAATACTCGTAAGTATTAGCAGCTGAGTTGTCAATTCAACCACACCTGGAAACTTAGTATCTACAGCAAGATAGTTTAGTAGCAAAGTAATATGATAGTGGCAGTAGCAGCAATAAAAGTAACGATAGTGTTTTTGTAGTTTTTGTGATAGTAGCAACGAAAAAGTAAAAGCGACTAGCAATATAGGCAAAGCTCGTATGAATTGGATCGGTGATGGGAAATTATGTCGGATGCAATTCATCATGTAGCTCCAGTTCATCAATGCAATGTAGGCACAGAACTAGCTCAAGTTCATCAATGCAATGTAGGCATGTATTCCGAATATAGTCATACGTGCTTATGGAAAAGAACTTGCATGACATATTTTGTCCTACCCTCCCGTGGCAGCGGGGTCCTATTGGAAACAAAGGGATATTAAGGCCTCCTTTTAATAGAGTACCAGACCAAAGCATTAACACATAGTGAATACATGAACTCCTCAAACTATGGTCATCACCGGGGGTGGTCCCGATTATTGTCACTTTGGGGTTGCCGAATCATAACACATAGTAGGTGACTATAGACTTGCAAGATAGGATCAAGAACACACATATATTCATGAAAACATAATAGGTTCAGATCTGAAATCATGGCACTCGGGCCCTAGTGACAAGCATTAAGCATAGCAAATTCATAGCAACATCAATCTCAGAACATAGTGGATACTAGGGATCAAACCCTAACAAAACTAACTCGATTACATGATAGATCCCATCCAACCCATCACCGTCCAGCAAGCCTACAATGGAATTACTCACGCACGGTGGTGAGCATCATGGAATTGGTGATGGAGGAAGGTTGATGATGACGATGGCGACGATCTCCACTCTCCAGAGCCCCGAACGGACTCCAGATCAGCCCTCCCGAGAGAGATTAGGGCTTGGCGGCGGCTCCGTCTCGTGAAACGCGATAATTCCTTCTCTCTGATTTTTTTCTCCCCGAAACGAAAGATATAGGATCTGGGGGTACGCCGGTGGAGCATCGGGGGGCCCACGAGGCAGGGGGTGATACGTCTCCAACGTATCTTTAATTTTTTATTGTTCCATGCTATTATTTATGAAGTCTTGGATGTTTAATGGGCTTTATCATTCCCTTTTATATCATTTTTGGGACTAACCTACTAACCCAAAGGCCCAGTCCAGATTGTCGTTTTTTGCCTATTTCAGGGTTTTGCAGAAAAGAATATCAAACGGAGTCCAAACGGAATGAAACGTTCGCGAAGGATATTTTTGGAGAAAATCACGCCAGAGGAACTTGAGAACCACGTCAGGGGAGCCTAGAGTGGCCCTCGAGGTTGGAGGGGCGCGCCCCCCTTCCCAGGGCGCGCCCCCTGCCTCGAGGCCCACTCGAGCGTCCACTGGTGCCCTCCTTCTTCCTACATAAGTCCACGTACCCCAGAAACTACGTGAATAGAGAGAAAACCCTAATTCCACCGCCGTAGCTTCTGTTCCCGTGGAGATCCCATCCTTGAGCCTGTTCCGGAGCTCCACTGGAGGGGGATCCATCACGGAGGCCTTCATCATCATCATCATCATCGCCCTCACCATGAGTTGTGAGTAGTTTACCACAGATCTTCGGGTCCATAGCGGGTATCTAGATGGCTTCTTCCCTCTGTTCGGATCTCAATACAAAGTTCTCCTCGGTCTTCGAGGAGACCTATTCGATGTAATATCTTTTTGCGGGGTGTTTGTCGAGATCCGATGAATTGTGAGTTTATGATCAAGGTTATCTATGAAAGATATTTGGTTCTTCTCCGAACTTTTTATGTGTGCTCATAATATCCTTGCAAGTCTGTTTGAATTATTGGTTTGGTTTGGCCTACTAGATCTATAGTTCTTGCAATGGGTGAAGTGCTTGGCTTTGGGTTCAATCTCGCGGTGTCCTTTCCCAGTGATAGTAGGGGCAGCAAGGCACATATTGTATTGTTGCCATCGAGGATAAAAATATGGGGTTTACATCATATTTCTTGAGTTTATCCCTCTACATCATGTCATCTTGCTTAAGGCGTTACTGTGTTCTTATGAACTCAATACACTAGATGCATGTTGGATAGTGGTCGATGTGTGGAGTAATAGTAGTAGATGCAGGCAGGAGTCGGTCTACTTGTCTCGGACATGATGCCTATATACAATGATCATGCCTAGATAGTCTCATAATTATTCGCTTTTCTATCAATTGCTCGACAGTAATTTGTTTACCCGCCGTAGAATATCGCTATCATGAGAGAACCCACTAGAGAAAACTATGGCCCCCGGGGTCTATTCTCAACATATCAATTTACATCTACTTTACTTTTACCGCTTTTATTTGCTGTTTTATTAAACTAAAAATACCAAAAATATGAACTATCATCTCTATCAGATCTCACTCTCGTAAGTGATCGTAAAGGGATTGACAACCCCTTATCGCGTTGGCTGCGAAGTTTTTATTTGTTTGTGTAGGTGCGAGGGACTGGCGCGTGGTCTCCTACTGGATTGATACCTTGGTTGTCGAAAACTGAGGGAAATACTTACGCTACTGTGCCGCATCTCGCTTTCCTCTTTGAGGGAATACAACGCAAGCTCAAGAGGTAGCAGGGGGCGCGCTCTGGGCAGGGGGGCGCGCCCCGCACCCTCGTGGACAGGGTGTGGGCTCCCCGGTGAGGATCTTCTTGCAGATATTTTTTATATTTTCCGAAATAATTCTCCATTGATTTTCAGCCGATTCCGAGAACTTTTTATTTCTGCACAAAAACAACACCATGGCAATTCTGCTGAAAACAGCGTCAGTCCGGGTTAGTTCCATTCAAATCATGTAAGTTAGAGTCCAAAACAAGGGCAAAAGGGTTTGGAAAAGTAGATATTTTGGAGACGTATCATGTGCTTGTTTGCTTTATCACTAAGTAGATTTTATTGGCTGTTCTAAGTTGTTCTCTATCTTTAGTTATGGATATGGTACACGAAATACCAAAAAAATTAGGTGTACTTGCTATTCATGGAGATGGGGAACCTCCTAAAACCCTCGATGCTCATTATGTGAAAGATATTATGCACTACTTTGATAATCCTGAGAAAACCCCATTTAATTATATAATGGGAGTAACGTTGGATCAACGTGAATACTTTAGGGATTATTGCTTGACACAAAAAAGGAAACTATTATGGGATCAAATTTATATGTTGCATTGGTATGGCCGGCAACTATGCTTGAGATATGATTATACTTGTTGCTCTAGGATGAAGGCCCCACACCTTCCCTTTTCATGCAAATTTAATGATAATGAAACCTTAGCTTCTTATGCTAATGGTATATATGGTTATTATGGTGTGGAACAAATAGAAGAATTCGTTGCTTTTAAGGGTGCTTATGAAATTGAATCTCTGTTTAAAAAGAATGATGCTTTTGATGATGATGTTTATAGGCCTAAAAATCTTGCTATATTGAAATATTGCTATTTGAATTATGAATATAACTCCAATATTGATGCATTTATTGAGAAGGTCTCCACTGTCCAAGAAGAGACTAATATTTTGTAGGAGTCTATGGAAGAAGAAATTAATGACATTGTGAGCTGATTGTATGAAAAAGATGAGGAGGAGAGTGAAGAACAAAAGGAGGAAGAGCGGATTGATCACCCGTGCCCACCTTCTAATGAGAGTAACTCTTTATCCCATACATTGTTTAATTTCCCTTTGTGCTTACCGAAAGATGAATGCTATGATGATTATTATGATCCCGTTGATTCTGTTGAAATATCCGTTTTTTATGATGCTTTCTATGCTTGTGGACAAGATGCCAATATGAATTATGCTTATGGAGATGAACTTGTTATAGTTCCTTATGTTAAACATGAGATTGTTGCTATTGCCCCCACACATGATAGTCCTATTATCTTTTTGAATTCTCCAAACTACACTATATCGGAGAAGTTTGCGTTATTAAGGATTATATTGATGGGTTGCATCTCACTAATGCACATGATGATTTAGATAGATATAATATGTATGTGCTTGATGCTCCTACTTGCAATTATTATGAGAGAGGAACTACATCTCCGCCTCTCTATGTTTCCAATATGATAAAATTGCAAGAAACTGCTTATACTATGCATTGGCCTTTACTTGATGTCCACGAATTTATCTTGTATGACAGGCCTATGCATAGGAAGAGAGCTAGACTTCGTTTTTGCATGACACATATCACTTTGTGCTCACTACTAAATGCCAAATCATTGTTAATTAAAATTGGCTTTGATATACCTTGGGATCCGGGTGGATCCATTACTTGAGCACTATATGCCTAGCATAATGGCTTTAAAAAAAGCGCTGCCAGGGAGACAACCCGGAAGTTTTAGAGAGTCATTTATTTCTGTTGTGTGCTTTTATAAAGTTTAAAAACAAAAAAAAATAAAGAGGGGAACCTAAAGCTTTTTCGAAGAGAAAAGTGAAAGTACGAAGGACGAGCACCGTTGAAATGGGGGAGCTCCTTGAACTTTGTTCAGGCCCATGGAAACTTTGCAAATCTTGAATTACAGAAACTTTTCAACAAAAATAATTATCCCCTTGTACAATTCCATTGTATTATAAAAATAATGTGCCAAGAGTTTCCTTTAGGATGATTAAACTGCTTGTTGGTTTGTGCGGTGCAAAAACTGAAACTTTGGTTGTAGTGCGCGATTTTACATTTTTTCCGGGAATGTCGAAAGGATCTGACACTTTTTGCATAGTCTTTCTATAAAAATTGATGATTTTTCCTAATTATGCCATGATTTTTAGAATTACAGAAGTATGGTTAATGTTCAGATTACTACATATTGTCCTGTTTTCACAAATTGCTGTTATAGCTTCATTATTTGCATAAGTTTGAATTCTTGTTGAAGCCTCCTTGACTTGGAGCCATATAATTGTGATAGCATACAGTAGGTAATGTTTGTTTATAATTATACAATAATGTTAGAGCAGTACGTGATGGGATTTCATTGATCATATGCACTAACCCCGTCACTAAAAGTTTGGTTAAGTTTTGTGTGGATGAAGTGTTCGAAGATCGAGGAGGTCTCGATGTGAGAAGAAGGAGAAGAGGAAAGGGCTAAAGCTTCGGGATGCCCAAGGCACCCCAAGTAACTATTCAAGGAGACTCAAGTGTCTAAGCTTGGGGGAAGGCATCCCATCTTTCTTCAACAAGTATTGGTATATTTTCGGATTCGTTTCGTTCACATGTTATGTGTAAACTCTTGGAGCGCCGTGTGCTTTTTATTTTTCCTTTTAATAAATGCGCCATGCTAGTATGAGATAATCCTTGGTTGATTTATAGAATGCTCTTTGCACTTCACTTATATCTTTTGAGTATGGCTTTATAGAATGCTTCATGTGCTTCACTTACATCATTTGAAGTTTGGACTGCCTGTTTCTCCTCACATAGAAAACCGCCATTTGTAGAATGCTCTTTCGCTTCACTTATATTTGTTAGAGAGTGGGCATATATTTTGTAGAAAGAATTAAAACTCTTTATGACAAATGTTAGAGAGTGCTAATAGATTTTTCGCAATAAGTATGTGAGTTCTTTATGACAAATGTTGAGTCCATGGATTATACGCACTCTCACCCTTCCACCTTGCTAGCCACTCTAGTACCGCACAATTTTCGCCGGTGCATCAAACCACCTTATACCCTTCCTCAAAAACAACCACCATACCTACCTATTATGGCATTTCCATAGCCATTCCGAGATATATTGCCATGTAACTCCACCATTCCGTTTATTATGACACGCACCATCATTGTCATATTGCCTTGCATGATCGTAAGATAGCTATCATGATGTTTCCATGGCTTGTCCGTTTTTTGATGTCATTGCTATGCTAGATCATTGCACATCCCGGTACACCGCCGGAGGCATTCATATAGAGTCATATTTTTGTTCTAGTATCAAGTTGTAAGTAAATAAAAGTGTGATGATCATTATTATTAGAGCATTATCCCTTAAAAAAAGACCAAATAAAAAAGGACAAAAAAGTGAAAGGCCAAATTAAAAAAAGGAAGGCCCAAAAAAA
This sequence comes from Secale cereale, assembly GCA_902687465.1. NCBI lineage: Eukaryota > Viridiplantae > Streptophyta > Magnoliopsida > Poales > Poaceae > Secale > Secale cereale. The sequence goes on from LR738712.1 coordinate 743,417,966, forward strand.
AGAAAAAAAAAGAAAAGGGGGACATTGCTACTATCTTTTTTCCACACTTGTGCTTCAAAGTAGCACCATGATCTTCATGATAGAGAGTCTCCTATGTTTTCACTTCCATATACTAGTGGGAATTTTCATTATAGAAGTTGGTCTGTATATTCCAATGATGGGCTTCCTCAAATGCCCTAGGTCTTCATGAGGAAGCAAGTTGATGCACACCCACTAGTTGTCTTTTTGATCTTTCATACACTTATAGCTCTAGTGCATCCGTTACATGGCAATCCCTACTCACTCACATTGATATCTATTGATGGGCATATCCATAGCCCATTGATATGCCTAGTCTATGTGAGACTTTCTCCCTACTTTTGTCTACAACCACCTTCTATTCCACCCATAGTGATATGTCCATGGCTCACCCTCATGTATTGCGTGAAGAGTTGAAAAAGTTCTAAAAAGTAAAGTATGAAAACAATTCCTTGGCTAACATTGAGATGGGCATGATGGGTACCTTGTGTTAAGAAAAGGGAGCATAAAAGACTATATGATTTTGTAGGGATAACGTTCTTTAGCATTGATATTTTGAAAGACTCGATTGTTCGTTGGGATGCCCGAGTATTAAATTCTTTTACGTCAAGATTATGCTAGGTAGCATTCCACATCAAAATTATCTTTTTTATCATTTACCTACTCGAGGACGAGCAGGAATTAAGCTTGGGGATGCTGATACGTTTCCGTCGTATCTATAATTTTTGATTGTTCCATGCCAATATTCTACAACTTTAATATACTTTTGGCAACCTTTTATACCATTTTTGGGACTAACTTATTGATCCAGTGCCCAGTGCCAGTTCCTGTTTGTTTTTTGTTTTTTGTTTCGCAGAATATCCATATCAAATGGAGTCCAAACGGGATAAAAACGGACGGAGAATTTTTTGGAATATATGTGAATTTTGGGAAGTGGAATAAATGTGAGACGATGCCAGAGTGGCCCATGAGGGTGAGGGGCGCGCCCTGGGCCCTCGTGGCTAGTCCGTAAGGCGGTTGGTGCCCTTCTTTTGCCGCAAGAAAGCAAATATCCAAATAAAAATCGTTTCCAAAATTCAGCCAATCGGAGTTACGGATCTCCGGGAATTTAAGAAACGGCGAAAGGCCAGAACCGGGGAACGCAGAAACAAAGAGAGACAGAGAGATAGATCCAATCTTGGAGGGGCTCTCGCCCCTCCGCCGCCATGGAGGCCATGGACCAGAGGGGAAACCCTTCTCCCATCTAGGGAGAAGGTCAAGCAAGAAGAAGAAGGAGGGGGGCTCTCTCCCCCTCTCTCCCGGTGGCGCCGGAACGCTGCCGGGGCCATCATCGTGTGACGGCGATCTACACCAACACCTCCGTCATCTTCACCAACATCATCAGCACCTTCCCCCATCTATCTACATCGGTCCACTCTTCCGCAACCCGCAGTAACCTCTACTTGAACATGGTGCTTTATGCTTCATATTATTATCCAATGATGTGTTGCCATCCTATGATGTCTGAGTAGATTTTTTTTGTCCTATCGGTGATTGGTCAAGTGCTATGATTGGTTTAATTTGTTTGTGGTCATGTTGCTATCCTTTGGTGCCCATCATATGAGCGCGCACGTGGATCACACCATAGGGTTAGTTGTATGTTGATAGGACTACATATTGGAGGGCAAGAGTGACAGAAGCTTCAACCTAGCATAGAAATTGATGCATACGGGATTGAAGGGGGACCAATATATCTTAAAGATATGGTTGGGTTTTACCTTAATGAATGTTAGTAGTTGCGGATGCTTGCTAATAGTTCCAATCATAAGTGCATAGAATTCCATGTCAGGGATGACATGCTAGCAGCGGCCTCTCCCACATAAAACTTGCTATCGGTCTAGTAACGTAGTCAATTGCTTAGGGACAATTTCGCAACTCCTACCACCACTTTTCCACACTCGCTATATTGCTTCTTTATCTAAACAGCCCCTAGTTTTTATTTATGAGCTCTTTTTATTCTTGCAAACCTATCCCGTTACACCTACAAAGTACTTCTAGTTTTATACTTGTTCTAGGTAAAGTAAACGTCAAGCATGCGTAGAGTTGTATCGGTGGTCGATAGAACTTGAGGGAATATTTGTTCTACCTTTAGCTCCTCGTTGGGTTCGACACTCTTACTTATCGAAAGAGGCTACAACTGATCCCCTACACTTGTGGGTTATCAATCTTCGCTAGTCGAGGAGGACGGTTTAATTACATCACAAATAAAGTTTCTTCGTGCATAACTCAAAGTTTCGTCATATAGAAAGTATGGACTAATTAAACAAACACATTGTCATATATCGACAATCACTCCAACATGTCGTGCCATCCATCCAAGTCAGGGAGATAGTCCCCGAGCTTAGGGAAATGCTTCAGGCTGAGGCGCTGAGCGGCTACACGTGTTCGGACGTCTTCCCGCGACATTTATCCTTCTTCATAGAACATCCCTGTTTTTTCGACGACCTCCTTCATGATGATTTGGGCAAGTTTACGCTGGATGTGATAGAACTCGGCTCAAAGTAGATGATCCTCTTTATCTCCTAAGTTCTTTGCCCATTACTGAATATGGGTATCGCCGGATTTAGGTGACATGCGAAGGTTCTGATGATCTCGTCTGTACTCCAGTATGTGGTGTAGGACATAGAATCCATCATTAAGAGAACAACTCAGTTGCTAGATGCAGCGGAAGTCGGTCTTATGGCCGAAGGCGGGCCTGCCGTCCCTTTTCTTCTTGTCCTTGACCACTCCACCCCGTGCGGCATAGTAAAACATAGCACTATTGAGAACAGACTTGATGTGGGTGTAATCCTTTTTGTTAATGTTCTTCGACGAGTCCTAGTAAAGAGCGTGGGAGTATCGGGCGTAGAGGATGATAGGACGACGCGCTCGCCGCTGCGCAAAATAAGTACACCTCAAATTAATTAGCCTCCACCGTGCAAATGAATGATGAAATCGAAGGAAGGATATCCGCGCGGATGACTTACAGGGGATGATAAAGCACGAGAATCGCCTCCTTGTCCTTTTTGGCGAGCATGAAACTGGCGATGTAGTCCCTCGCGTATTCACGGTGCTTTCCGGAAAGTCCCAAGAAGCCCTCGTGCATGAAGTACGGGTCAGCGACACAGATATAAGGTATCTGCTCAACCCCGATGAGGTAGTTCATGTGCAAGGCATAAAGGAGGACAAACGTAAAATCCAACATCTTCATGTGAGACATGTCAAAGATGTAATCGAGTCAAAGGAAGAACTTCTCCGCGGGGAATGTGTCGACGTATGACAATTGCCGTGGCACATTAACCACGTAGAGTGGGTATCCTGGAATTTTCGAGGTGATGAGGCCTTTCTCTATCCGCATCACATCGTCATGAAGTCTCCTTAGATCACCAAATCAGGCCCCTAGCCCTACTTTAGATAGGATTGGTTCACCGACGATATGCCATTTTGCCGCACCGAGGATAGGTATACGGTCATGAACCCGAGGCTGCTGAGACGGCTGGAACATAGAAGCAGCTTTGTTGCCTTTCCTCGGTCTCTTCCTATGCTTCTTTGCTACCGGAAGGTCGTCTATAATACGTTCAGCCTCCCGAGGCGGCAATTCAGGCACCGACTCATGACACTCAAACACTGAGTAGGCGCCAGTATTGAGATACTGTTGAGTGTCATCGTCATCCTCATCCTCATCTATGGCGACGTCATCAACGACTAATGGAGCCTCTTCCTCACCCCGTCTGCTATCACCCAGCACGACAGCCGACGATAATTGGATTGGTGGGGTGTTTATGTTCATACCTAACTGCGTGCTCGTGGGTGTGCTCCCGGCCGCCTCCAGACGAAGCAGACTCTTTGGCCACAACAGGACCCACCCATTGCAACCACCAAGCCGCCGCAGGGTCTCGTCGTCATCCCCCCAAGTACCGGAGGAGCCACATTCTCATGGCCCAGTTTGACACTGGCCACGGAAACCTTGAAGACGTCTAGGGGGATCGGCCGACCGTGGAATAATGGTTCCTTCGGCTTCATTATCGTCGCCTTCCCCACGTCCACCTTCTGGTCGCCGATGGTGTACAATATGGTGCACGGGGTTACGCGGCCTGCAAAGATATGTCTGCGACGTGAGACATCTAAAAAGGCAACAGAAACGGGAGATTATACATTTATTGAAGAGGGCCGGTCTAACAGATACCGTGAGGGCGTCGAGCTCAGCCAAAGACGAAGCACCGCCCCAGAACGTCCTAGACGGAGGACGGGCTGCTATGAGCAGGTGCGGGAGCAGGTGCAGGTGCTCGTGCAACGCTGGACGAGCTGCTCCCTGCTACTTATTGAGCTTGTGTTGTATTCCCTTGAAGAGGAAAGGGTGATGCAACGCAGTAGCGTAAGTATTTCCCTCAGTTTTTGAGAACCAAGGTATCAATCCAGTAGGAGACCACACGCGAGTCCCTCGCACCTGCACAAACAAATAAGAACTTCACAGTCAACACGATAAGGGGTTGTCAATCCCTTTACGGTCACTTACGAAAGTGAGATCTGATAGATAGGATAGTGTGATTTTTTTTGGTATTTTTGGATATAAGAACAGAAAGTAAATAAAGCAAAGTAAAGTAGATTGGAAGATTAATATGTTGAGAATAGACCCGAGGTCCATAGGTTTCATGTAACACCCAAAAAAATTAACCATGTTTTATTAAATTAAAATTTTGCCATGGAATTAAAATTTGTCATTTTGCTGGATGTTCCTTTAGATTCCAGGACCATTTCTTTCTCTTGTATGTTGGGGTTTTTACCTCAAGTGAAAACTTTCCAGCTAATGTTAGACTCTCATATTCACTCTTTAAAACTTTTCTTATATCAGTAGAATTAATTATGTAATTGTCTCCCTAATTTTCTTCTCTCTAAAAAAATGGTTTCCCTTAGTTTATGGTTCCATTTGAACTGCAACCACTTGATAAATTTATTTAAATTTCCAACCAAAAATTGGAGATGTCATGTGATGTTGTTAGATCACTTTTATGCAAGAATATATTTATTTCATTTAATATTTTGAGCTCCACACCATGATTTCCAATCTGGTCCAGTGGGAAAATTTGCACTACAACCCCTTTAGATATTCCTTTAATGCTTCCACCAAAATTATGGGATATTCATAGGAGTATGTTATTCAACTTTATGAAAAAACCCATTTAGGTCCTTTGGAAAATTTGAGTGAACCAGCCTCTTTTTCATTCTGGTCCAGTTGGGTATTTTGCACTGCAACCCTAGTTCATTTTGCTCTAGTGCCCTTGAGCTTCCTCATGCTTATAGCCCTTCTTGCAAAACCCTTAAGTCCAGAAGAGTGGGCCTATTGGGATATTTTTGGTTCATGAAACAATGCCCTACACTTTCTGTCCAGATCTAATGATTTGCAAAACTTGCACTAGCAAGTTTCTGGTTTTGCCCGACCAGCTATGCCATCATCACACCCTCCTAAAGAGACCCTAATCTGGAGATATTGGCCACCATAAGAGATGCCCATATGCCCATGGCATTCTGTCGAGCACCTTGTGTGCATGGCCAGTGTTGGCATAGTTTTTAGTTCACATTGTGGACTTGAACCCCTGACCTAGCAGCCATGTCCACTAACCTCCTAGCTACCTCTAACCTAGGTCTGTTGAATTGTATTGGCATCCAAGCAGGTTTGGCCGCCCTGGCATTTCGTCGAACGAGTGCCGTGCGTGCCCAGAGTGCGGCCAGAGTGCGCGTTTTGCACGTGCCGCGCCCGAGCCGCCGCGCCCTTGGCCTGTCCCCCCCCGAGCTTATCGAAACCTTCTGCAGCTCGCAGCATAGAGCCAAGCCCCGACCGTACTCTCTCACAGGCACCACAGCGCCTCGCCACGTCTCCGGCAAGCCAGGAGCTAGCCGCCACCGCCACCTGCTGTGGTCGGTGCCGTACGGGCCACCTGGCGCGCCCCCGAGCACCCCAGACCGCCGTGCTCATCCACAACTTCGTCATCTACCTCTGCAAGCTCTGCCAGCCAGCCCCCACCTCGCCTGCTCTACAATAGTGCCGCCGCCGTCGTCCTTATCCTCGGCCACCGTCGAACCGACCTTGATCACATATTTAAGGAGGCCCCGAACCCCTCCGCAGCTTCAGTCAACCACTAGCCACCTCATGGAACGCCCCCGTAACAACCAATCGCCCCAGGGAAGTTTTCTTCTCCATCTCCGGCGAATACAGCCACCGCCGCACTCCAGTCCAATCCGTCGCAACCGAGCCCCTCCCGTCCAGCTGGCGCCATCATTCGACCCCACGACCCTGCAAAGCCACCCATCGCCTCAAACTCGCTCGGGAACCACCGCAACACAAAGCCCCAAATCCACCCAAGGCCGCCGTCTGCCGGGAAGCTTGTCGCCGGTGATTCCCTCCGTCCCCACCGGCCACTCAACCACCGGGAGGACCGCCCCAGTCTGGCGGATCCATCCCTGCACTCGGACGCCCTCAAGGAGCCGCCGTTCGCCGGGGACGATCACCGGAGCCCGTCCTCGTTCGGGCGAAGGAGGAAGGAGGCGGGTAGACCAGTCAAATATGACAGGTGGGCCCGCAGGTCCCACCGTCAGCCCCTCTTGTCCCCGCCCACCAGTTTAAATGGAGGCGCATTCCCTGAAGTACGTCTCCCCTTCCCTGGAAACGTATTCTCTGCTGATGCATTTTCCTTTTTCTGGTTTTTATTAAAACAGAGTGACTGAACTTTGACTGGCAATATCTCTTTAGATATTAATCCAAATGACTTGATTCTTTTTCTGTTGCTCCCCAAATATTGTCTAGTTTATTTTCATATTTATATGAAAAATTTCCAGACAACTTTTTTGGGCTGTTTTGAGTCTATGTTTTGTTTTCTTATTATTTCTTTTAGGATTTTGAAGAGGGAGAAAACTTCCAAAAAAAATTCGAATGCATTTTCTCCTCCCCTCTACTTGAAGGCAAGCATCTTGAACCCCGTTATAACATACGTTATGTGTTGTTTGCTAGAACATATGAACTCCATCAATATACAAAAATGGAGTAACGTTATTTCATGTGGAAGTCATACTCTTGCATATCTACATGTGGTGAAAAATCTTTTTCTGTTATGTATGTGATATTGGTGACAGTATCCACTTCTCATGCCACATATGCCTGTTGATAGTTCGGATGGAGTCCGAAGGAAGGTTGTGTTCCGGTGAACCGACCACATGACTGACATCTCGTTGTGGCGAGGAAGTGCAGTAAGGCATGATGTAGCATGAGGGGTGGTGACCCTATCAGGAATCTATGAAGAGCATTGTGGCACCAACCATACAGGGAATACATAAACCTCCTGAGTCGACCATAGATCGAGTCTTGCTCCAGTAACCCTGTCGGTGTACTAAAGTAGGGATACCTTAGTATCCCGACTAGTGCACGGGCAGTAGCAGCGTCCCGTGGCAGGGCTTGCCACGCGCTCGCCAAAGCCCACTTTGGTTCCTTTGGAGCCATTCAAGAACAAAGTATTCAAGTTAAGGAAACAAGGCCCCGGCAAGAGGAGCTTGCCGGGAAGGCCGCTCCAGGCTCAAAACCACCCCTTTAGCACAAGACCCTGGCAAGAGGAGCTTGCCAGGAAGGCCAAAACGTGGCATTTCAAGAGACTTGCCGTGGCGCATCGCGCGCCCCGGCAAGGCCCGGAGAGCGACAAGCTTCCGGGCGCGGCAAGATAGCGACCGCGGCAAGGCGCTTGCCGCGGCAAGCTTCCACTGTGTGCCCGCGCTCCAGCTCATCCGCCCACGCGTCGCTCTGGGGCCCTTCCAGGGGCACGTGGCGGAAGGCTGTGCAGCCTGGAGAACACGGTGGCAAGCCACGATGACGAGGCCACCGTCGTGGCGAACGGAGACGCCCGGACGGATGGTTTTTGCACTATTTGGGGCGACGGTGACGGGCATTCAATGCCCTTGTCCCCCACCGTCAGGGTTAGGTACAGAGCACTGTACATACACTGTTACAACTACCACCTTTTTTACATTTTTACCCTCACCTACGTTGCCACCTGTCGGTGACCCCTTTGACCTATAAAAGGAGGCCCATGCACAACATAGAGGAGGTTCAGATCTTCGATCACTCCCGCGCTCGGTGTAGCTAGCAACAAGTACTGTAGCTCTTCTTGCTCCCGAGCCAAGAACACAATACATACCAAGGCAGGAGTAGGGTTTTACGCATCCGTGCGGCCCGAACCTGGGTAAACTGCCCGCGTGCTTGCCTCGATCTGCTCTTCGTGCACCCTCCGCTCCCTTGCCGTACCGAAAAGGGGCTCCGGTCCCATAGGTGTTCGTGGGCGATCAGTTTCCCCGACATCTTTGGCGCGCCAGGGAGGGGGGCGTCGAGGTTGTGCGAACCTGGTCCGGCGTTCACGCTGGCGCAACCTTCAGCAACCTTCAGCAACTTCATTAACTTTGTTAACTTCATCGACATGCCGCCGAAGAAGAAAGCTTCGGAGGTAGGAGGCCCGTCCGCGTCGATCCCACCACCACCAGAACCAACGGTTGGTGGGGTAGACGCTGGCGGAAGGAGGGACGCCGGCGAGGAAACTCACGGCGCCGCCAAATCCAAGGACAAGACGGACGACCGGGCGCACTCCAAGACCTCGGCGTCCGTGCACGCACCGCACCCCTCTCAGGAGGTGCCGGACCGGCAGCGACATGGTACGCAGGGTACCATCCGCTTGCTGGGCCAAGGACAAGTCGGTGGGTCGCGGGACGCTCAAGGACAACGTGCTGGCACGAGCAAGGCGTGGTCGCCGGGGCGAGAACCTGCTCCTTCTAACGCGGTTAGAAGTCCGAGCGTGTCTCGCTCCTCGCACCGCTCGCCACCGCTCCCCTCCACTCCGGCAGAAGCTCTAGCTAGAGCTCAGCTACTCCTCGACTTCCCTCCAGTGACAGACAAGGCCGAAGACTGGAGGGCCACCATCCAAAGCCTCATCGCCTTCGCCAACAACGACACGCCGCAGCAACCGGCAGCGTCGCGGCCGCGGCAAGTCAGCCAGGCGCGGGCTGATGGGGACAAGACTGCCGGGGGTGCAACTACCGTGCACTCCCCGCCCCGAAGGCCGAAATCGCCGACTCGTCGGATCAACATCGACGACGACTCCACGGCATCGTCGGATCCGCAAGCTCGCCGCGATCAACGCCAAGTCCTCGATGACAGGCGACAAGAAGACGCTCGAACTCGCATCGAGCGTCGAAGAGAAGCGCGGCGACAGTCCGACCAGTGCGCTGGGACCGCTGTCGACATGCATGCGCCCGGAGAACCGGGCGAATTGCCGTACGCGGCAGGTTGCCCTGCGTTCACGCGTGAGCTGCGGCAAGTCCAGTGGCCCAGCATGAAGAACTTCAAGCCCGACGTACCCGAGAAGTACGACGGCAAGACCCATCCCTCAGAGTTCCTTAGCATCTACACCATTGCGGTGCAGGCTGCCGGGGGACGAGACGAGAAGATACTAGCAAACTACTTCCCGCTCGTGCTCAAGCCAAACGTCAGATCTTGGCTCATGCACTTGCCGGAAAACTCCATCTCTTCTTGGGCCGACCTGTGCCACCAGTTTGTCGGCGCCTTCACGGGCGGCCACAAGCCTCATGGCCAGGAAAGTGATCTCCATATACTTGCCCAGAAGGAGGGAGAATCCCTGCGAAAGTACATCCAGAGATTCAGCCGCGTCCAGCACAACATCCCGGACGTCCACCATGCCGCGGTTATTAGCGCGTTCCACCAGAACGTGCGTAACCGCAGGATGAGGGAGGAAATGGCGATGTGCAAGATACGAGACGTCAGTGAGCTTTACGCCCTGGCCGACAAGTGCGCACGCGCTGAAGAGGGGAGGAGACTCCCCGGAGAGGATGCTGGAGCAGGAGGAACGGACAGTGAAGATGCCGCCCCGGCAAGGAAAAACCGGCGGCGGAACAACAAGAAAAAGAAGAACAAGGAAGTACTGGCCGTCGAGCAGTCCGACAAGGAGGCTGGCGCCAAGAAAGCTCAGGCTGGTGGCTCCGGCAAGGAGGCTACCACTGTAGCGGCCGCCGACAAGCAGGACGGCTCCGACAAGCAGTACTGCAAGATCCACCACACCAAGGGCCACGATCTCCAGAACTGCAAAAGGGTCGAGTACCTCGTCGAACAGCAGAAGGCTGAGTACGAGCGACGTGACAAGGAGAAGGCTCAGGGAGGCGGAGGAGAGTCCGGCAAGAAGCGGCCATTCAATGGCCGGGGAGGACGCCGCGGCAAGGCCAAGCAGCGGCAAGGAGATAGGCCTCCCCGCGACCGCGACAAGGACGAAGACGAAGACGACGACGAGGACATGGACGATGGAGACAACAGTGAGCAGGAGTTCCAGAAGGCCACAGAAGTTTTGTGCGTTGATGGAGGTGCATCACTACATACTTCCCACCGCCAACTCAAGCAATGGGTGCGGGAAGTTAATGCAGCTGAGCTACCCGTCGAGTCGCGCAAACTCCTAAAGTGGTCCAGCACGCCCATCATCTTCGACATTGAGGATCACCCTGACCGCACAACAGCGGTCGGGTGCTTGCCGATGTTAGTTTCGCCAACCATCCGCAACCTCAAGGTCACCAAGATGCTGGTTGACGGCGGGGCCGGTCTGAACCTGATCTCCTCTGCTGTAGTCCGAAAGCTACAGATCCCCGACAGCGAGCTCGAGGAAACCGGAACTTTCCAAGGGATCAACCCGGGAAGGAGCAAGCCGAAGGGGAAGATCACACTGCCAGTAACCTTTGGCGGAGAGCTGAATTTCAGAACTGAGAGGATCACTTTCGACGTTGCCGATATCCAATTGCCATACAATGGGATACTTGGCCGTCCGGCGCTCGCCAAGTTCATGGCAGCCTCTCATTACGCCTACAACATGCTCAAGATGCCGGGCCCGATAAGCGTCATCTCTGTCCCCGGCGACAAGAAGGATGCGCTTATCTGCGCCGACAAGATCTACCGGGACGCAGCAGCTGTAACAGATAGCAAAACACTTGCCGCTGAAGCTCCCGGGGGGAAGAACAAGACCAAGTCCGGCAAGAGCTCTAGGGCCCACTCCGGCAAACGCACCTCGTCGGAGTGCTGCGCTGCCGTCGAGGGCGCACCATCGAGCTCCACCGGCAAGTGCAAGAATGGAATGGCAGCTCCACCTACAACCAAGAAGGTGTCCGCCAAGGAGGACGGCACTGGTGGTACTTTCACCATCAGTGCCACGCTCGATCCTAAATAGGAAAGCGCGCTCGTTGCTTTCCTGCGGGCGAATGTCGACGTGTTTGCATGGCAGCCGTCGGACATCCCCGGCGTTCCCAGGAAAGTAATTGAGCACAAGCTTGCCGTTTGTCCTCACGCGCGGTCCGTCAAGCAGAAGGTCAGGAAGCAAGTGGTAGAGTGCCAAGAGTTTATCGCTGAAGAAATCAAGAAGCTGGAAGCGGCAGGCCTTGTTAGAGGTGTGCTTCATCCCACGTGGCTGGCCAACCCTGTTGTCGTACGCAAAGCAAATGGGAAGTGGAGGCTTTGTATAGACTTCACTGATGTGAATAAAGCTTGTCCCAAGGATCCATTTCCCTTGCCGCGCATCGACCAGATCGTTGACTCCACGGCTGGATGTGAGTTGCTTTCATTCCTTGATGCATACTCCGGATACCACCAGATATTCATGGCTGAAGAGGATGAAGAGAAGACCGCATTCATTACTCCATGTGGCACTTACTGTTTCATACGCATGCCCTTTGGATTGAAGAATGCGGGTTCAACATTTGCAAGGGTGGTCCACACTGCTTTTGAGCCACAGATACACAGGAATGTAGAAGCTTACATGGATGATATAGTGGTCAAGAGCAAGGACAAAGATACCCTGATTCAAGACCTGGATGAAACTTTTGCGAATCTGCGCAAGATACAACTCAAGCTTAACCCCGAGAAGTGTGTGTTCGGAGTCCCCTCCGGCAAGCTTCTCGGGTTCTTTGTGTCCCAGAGAGGGATTGAAGCCAATCCCGGCAAGATCAAAGCCATCGAGCAGATCGAAGCTCCGAAGCGCGTCAAGGATGTACGAAGGCTTGCCGGCTGCGTGGCTGCTCTCAGCAGGTTCATTTCTAAGTCTGCGGAACGCGCCCTGCCGTTTTTCAAAATCTTGAAAAAGGCAGGTCCAATGAAATGGACTCCGGAAGCGGAGGCAGCGCTGCAAGACCTGAAAGAGTACCTGTCCTCCACTCCAATACTTGTCGCACCTAAACCGCAAGAGAAGTTGCTGCTGTACTTAGCAGCAACCAATCAAGTGGTTAGTGCTGCGTTAGTAGCGGAAAGGGAGGCGGATGAGGAGCCCACAGCCCCGGCAAGCGCATCCAGCGACAAGCAGGGGGCTTCCCCGACAAGCTCTGGCCCCGACAAGGATGAGTCTGCACAAATGCATGAAGAGGTGCGGAAGAAGATGGTGCAGCGTCCAGTTTATTTTGTCAGTTCCCTCTTGCAGGGGGCTAGGTCAAGATACTTTGGGGTGCAGAAGCTGCTTTTCGGCCTCCTCATGGCCTCGAGAAAGCTGCGCCACTACTTCCAAGCACATGAGATAACAGTGGTCACTCGCTTTCCGCTGAAAAGGATATTGCAAAATCCAGAGGCAACAGGCAGGATTGTCGAGTGGGCACTGGAGCTGTCGAGCTTTGGTCTCAAGTTTGAAAGCACTTCTACTATCCAGAGCAGAGCACTGGCAGAGTTCCTAGCAGAATGGACACGAACGCCAGACGAAGAGATTCCAGAGACAAACGTCCCCGCCAAAGAAGCAAACAAAGAATGGGTAATGTACTTCGATGGAGCCTTCTCGCTGCAAGGCGCCGGTGCCGGGGTGCTGCTTGTCGCACCCACCGGAGAACACCTCATGTACGTTGTCCAAATGCACTTTCCCAAGGAGCAAGCGACAAACAATACTGCAGAGTATGAAGGTTTGCTTGCCGGCCTCAGAATTGCAGCAGAACTTGGGATCAAGAAGCTGATTGTGCGGGGAGATTCGCAGTTGGTTGTTCGACAAGTGAACAAGAGCTACCAAAGCCCATTGATGGAAGCTTACGTCGACGAAGTGAGAAAGCTTGAAGAGCACTTTGAAGGCATACAGATGGAGCACGTTCCAAGAGCTCAAAATGACGTCACAGACGGCCTATCAAAGTGTGCTGCACTAAAGCTACATGTGGAACCAGGGATCTTCGTGCTCAAGCTAACTCAACCATCCGTTACACCATCAGTTGGGCAAAGCAAGAAGAGAAAGTTGGTCTCCGGCGACTACTTGCCGGCGGATCTTCCTGAAGTCACCGCCAAGGTCCCCAAGATCAACGATCGAGTTGCTGAGGAACAGTCTGCTCCTGCGGACCCAAGGGTCCGTACAGTTGAAGCAGGCGTTCCCGACAAGTCTTGCCCCGGTAAGCTTGTCGGGGAACGTCCAGCTCCGGCCGAGCCGCAGGTTCCTAGCGTAGAAGCTGATGTTCCCGTAGCAGCACTGATACCTTTAGTCCTTGTTGTTGAGCCTCAAGCTCCAGCCTGGGCGAAGCAAATTGTCCATTTTCTTCAAACTGGAGAACTACCCGAAGAGCCGGAAGAAGCAGAGAGAATAACCAGGCAGTCAAGTATGTACCAGTTCGTCGGCAATGAACTGTACAGAAGAAGACTCAATGGTGTCAGATTGAAGTGCATCCCCCGGGAAGATGGGCAAAAGCTGTTGGCAGATATACATGGAGGCATATGTGGCCACCACATTGGCGCAAGAGCACTTGCCGGGAAGGCGTTCCGGCAAGGTTTCTTTTGGCCAGAAGCCCTCCAAGATGCAACTGGACAAGTAACCAAGTGTGAAGCGTGCCAGTTCCATGCCAAGAAAATACATCAGCCAGCTCAAGCTCTCCAGACGATCCCTTTGTCTTGGCCATTTTCGGTCTGGGGGCTCGACATCCTCGGCCCCTTTCCCCGCGCAGCCGGGGGCTTTGAGTACTTGTACGTCGCCATCGACAAGTTCACAAAGTGGCCGGAAGTGGAACCGGTGAGAAAGGCGACCGCACAGTCAGCAGTCAAGTTCTTCAGGTCAATTGTTTGCCGTTTCGGAATCCCTAATAGGATCATAACCGACAACGGCACACAGTTCACAAGTCGCACCTTCATGCAGTACGTCCAAGACCTTGGCGCCAAGGTCTGCTTCGCTTCTGTTGCTCACCCGAGGAGCAATGGTCAAGCGGAGAGGGCAAACGCTGAAGTGCTGCGCGGACTCAAGACAAGAACTTTCGACAGGCTGCACAAATGCGGAAGAAACTGGATTGAGGAGTTGCCAGCGGCTCTTTGGTCAATCAGGACGACACCAAATCGAGCCACTGGACAGACACCCTTTGCTCTTGTCTACGGAGCAGAGGCAGTTCTCCCCACGGAACTCGTATACGGGTCGCCTCGAGTGCTCGCTTATGATGAGCTCGAGCAAGAGCAGCTGCGGCAAGATGATGCGCTGCTCCTCGAGGAGGACCGTCTTCAGGCTGCTGTACGAGCTGCTCGATACCAGCAAGCTTTGCGCCGCTACCATAGCCGCAAAGTTAAGGCCATAAGTCTCGAGGAAGGCGACCTTGTTCTTCGGCGTGTTCAGTCCGCCAAGAATTCCAACAAGTTGACGCCGAAGTGGGAAGGCCCTTATCGGGTGAGACAAGTCACAAGGCCCGGCGCTGTCCGCCTTGAGACCGAAGAAGGCTTACCAGTGAGCAACTCCTGGAACATTGAGCACCTTCGCAAGTTTCACCCATAAGACGCGGTTGCCGTGATCCGCTCCGGCAACCACCTTTTGTACAAGTCTTGCCGCTGTTGCATGTAAACCTTTGTACAAAGCCGGGCGCAGACCCTGTGCATCAGTAAAACTTTTATGCTTTGCACGACTTGTCGTTTCATGCCTTATCGTCTTTCTTGCATGCATTATCTGACACCTTTGTGCAGCACACACCCCCGGTAAGCAATAATGCACGGCAAAGCTCCACGCCTATGTTTCCTCCCTTTTCTTTCGTTTCTCAAGCAGAAGAAGTTTTTCCTTGCGCACAAGTTTGCCGGGGGGACGGATACAGTGGTATGGACCAAGTGCCGTTCAAGAAAGCCTTGCCTTGCCGGGAAGCAAACCGCATACAAAAGCTAAGTTACCAAAATTTGAGCATTCAAATTTTTTAAATTTTTAAAGTTATCTTCCTTGAACGACCGCACTTTGTATGGAAAACCTGTGCGCGGAGGAACCTGCCCGTAGCTAGCCGCGCCCTTACTTTGTTTCGAGCACGCTCAACGGCTTAAGTGTGCTGCAACAAGTGTCGCGCCCTTACTTCGTTTTCGAGTTCGCTCAACAACCTAAGTGTGATGTGACTAGCTGCGGCGAAGTTTCTTGCTGGTAGAGGCGTTGCCAGCAGGCTGCTGAAGTCCCGCACTCAGCACTCGCGGCAAGGGTCCCTTCGCCGGCAAGTTCCCTACAAGCGTAGGGTAAAAGCATACAAAGTAAAGGAGTCGAACAAAGGAAATAACACTGCATTAACTACCCAAAATAAAGTTATATTACAAGGTGACTTGTCGCTGTTCTAACAAACTACTGTCTATAACGTGATTGACAGCGACAAGGGAAGCAAGAAGAAAGACAGTCTAGTCCACGCGGTCGCCGTCGACTCTTCTGATCTTGCCCACCTTGGCCACGATGGGGGCGACAAGGGCCTTCAGCGCCTCCTGGTCGGCGTCGGGCGGCAAGGTCCTGAGGACGTTCTCAAGGTTGAGCCCGGGGTTGCGGTAGACTATCTTCGTCAGTACTCTCTCCACAACTCCCGTGCAAAGCCTGCGCGCCTCGTTCGCCAGCTGTGTGGGGATCCTCTCCCGGAGCTGCTCAAGGGCCGGCGCCACTCCCCTGAAGAATAAGCTCAGCTTGGCGCTGTGAGGGAGGTTCGCGTCGGGGGAGTACCCGAGGTGCTCTGTCCCCAGCCCCGGCAACTCTCTGTCAATGTCAGCGGCGGCGGCGACAAGCTCCTCGGTCCATTGCTCCACCGTCTGCCTGAAGTTGTTTTGTGTGAGGGCGGCGCTGTCCAATAGTGCCCTCTCAGCCCGGAGGTCCTCCTTCAGCTTCGTCTCCCGGTTCCTGGCGCTGTCAAGTGATGCAGTGAGGGTGGACAACTTCAATTCCAAGTCCGCGACAGAATCCTTGGCGATGGCGAGCTCCTTGCCCTTGTCGGAGAGACGGACCTGCAGCTCCGAGTGGCTGTGGGCGTCTTTCTCCCTCTCCAATGTGAGCGCGGCAACCTTCTCCTCGTTCGTCCTCAAGTTGATCTCCAACTGCGCCACCTTCGCCTCCAAGTCTCTCTTGGCGGTCTCTGCGGCTGCAGCGGCGTCCCTCGCTTCCTGCAGAGCCCTACCAATTGACTGCTCGCGCGCGGTAAGGTCATCCTCATGGCTATCGAGGTCGACCTTCGCTGCCTCAGCTCACCTTCCCGCCGAGACAGATCTTCGGCGGCGAGCCATTGCTGCTCCTCTGCTTCGGCCTTTTCAAGGATGAATGCCTGGTGCGCCTCGGCGAGCTCCTCCCGCTCCTCCGCCAAGGACCGGAGGGCCGCCTGATGGGCCTCTAACCCTTCGTTGGTTACCCCAAGTGGAAGGTGTGATATGCAGTGTTGTGGAAGTTTTTCCCTTAGCAAAGATGCCAAGGATCGAATCCCCAGAGACTCCTAGGTTCAACAAGTAGGTGTCAACTGCTAACGGCGCCAGATATTAGCAATCAACGTGGACCTGCACACATATACAAATAACTTTGCTCCCAACGAGTACAGAGAGGTTGTCAATCCCTCCGGCCTTGTAGTTCACAAAGGATTAAACGCAAATGATAGTACTGATAGATAATGTTTGCAATAGTAAGTAAAAGCGAAAAGTAAATAGCGGATGTGATCAATGATGGTAATATGGACCGGAGTCTCATGATGTTCACTAGTGATGTCTCTCTCCCAAAAGACAATAAAACAGCTATGTGAGGTAAACGAATTACAGCTGGGCAATTGACAGGACCACGAACGCAAACCAATGCTGACTACATTGCAAGAAATGTTGAGGTTCAAAGCATGGGCGGTACGCCAAAGTAAGTAGACCGAAATCCATCAATATCTACTACTAATCATCCACCTTGAGATATCTATCCAGAACATCTCGCTGGTATTAAGTTGCGAGCCCCACCCATAGTGTAAACTCAAAGCAACAGACAACTGCATTAAAAGAACTTTGCGTAAAGTAAACAATCCTTGCACCCGCGGGCACAAGCACCGTTGTTTTCCCCCTTGTGGCAACAACACATCCCCTAGACTCATGTTTCTGTCACTCAAACTAGTCATCGAGGGGCATGAACCCACAATCGAGCATAATGTTCCCTCTTGGAGTCACTACCTACTATTTGGCCAAAGCAATAAATAACAACGGAGAACATGCAAGAATTACTTATGAACATAAATATAAAAGAGGTAGATCAAATATATTACTCAATCACAATCTGAACATAATCTCATAATCCATCGGATCCCAGCTAACTCATCATAGCAACAGCATAAGGATTACATATGTGCCTCGATCATGTAGGGCAGCTCACGAGGACTAATTAGTGAAGCACAAGAACGGGAGGAGAACATCACATAGCTAGTGGTCATGGACTCATGGTCCAAGGGAGACTACTCACAACTCATCCGGGAGGCGTCCATGGTGGTGGAGAGGCTCCCGGTGGTGATCCTCCCCTCCGGCAGGGTGCCGGGAAGAGTTCTCCTGGTGCTCCCGATCTTGGAAGCGGCGGCGGCGGCGGAACAGAGATGAGATCACGAAAAAGAGTTCCCCTCCCGAGGGTTTCGAAGGACGCTCTAAATATATGCCAAAGGGGGGCACCAGACGGGGCTCGGGGGGCCCAAGCGCCCCCCCGGCGCGGCCCAGGGGGGGGGCGCCGCCAGGGCGCTTGGGGCCCTGGTGGCCCCCCCCACCCCGGCTGTACTTCGGGCGCAAGGTAGGTTCTGGAACACTGATTTTTTATATAATTTTTCTGGATTTTTCCTGACAGTTCTCGTAATGTGAAAACCTGAAATACAAAAACAGCCGAAAACAGAAACTGGCACTGGGGTGCACTGGATTAGTAGGTTAGTCCAAATATGATCAAAAGTGTATGGAAGTGTATAAATATCATAGCAATATCACCCAAAAGTGGCATGGAGCAAGCAGAAATTATAGATATGTTTTGGACGTATCAACATCCCCAAGCTTAATTCCTGCTAGTCCTCGAGTAGGTAAATGATAACAAGAATAATTTCTCTGGTGACATGCTATTAACCATATAGGACTTTTTCATAGTCATATGACAAAAGTTTACTGAGACAATGATTCTATAGTAATTTAAGTTGCCTCATGAGAAAATCACAAAGGACTGAAAGTTTTACAATATGAAACTGAAACATCAAAAAGATTTGCAATGAACATGATGTGCAAATATGATAAAGTGATATCTAGCTTGCCCCCTTTAGTGAAGCAAAACATAAATGCAGGGGCACCTTCAAGGTTTAAGTGATGACTAGATACAACGATTTCAAAATAAACGATATCACAATCATGCAAAAGACAATGCTACTTTGGAACAATGCACATTACACTTAGAATGACAATCATGCTCTCAGTAGTTGGTGCTTGAAGAAAGAAGGTGGAGACTCAACTTAAAAGTAAAAGAATGGTTATGTGCTAGAGCTTTTTTTTTATTTTGAAAACATAGAAGCAATTTTGTCAACGGTAGTAGTACTTCATATGTGTCATGCATAAGACATCCTATAAGTTGCAAGCCTCATGCATCGAATACCAATAGTGCTCGCACCTTGTCCTAATTAGCTTGGATTTCCATGGGTTGTCATTGCATTACATATGTTTCAACCAAGTGTCACAAAGGGGTACCTCTATGCCACCTGTACAAAGGTCCAAGGAGATAAATAGCATTTGATTTCTCGTTTTTGATAGATCTCAACTTGAGGACATCCATACCGGGACAACATAGAAAATAGATAATGGACTCCTCTTTAATGCATAAGCATATTCTCATAAGAGATTGAGGATTAATGTCCAATCTAAAACTTCCACCATGATACATGGCTTTGGTTGGCGGCCCAATGTTCTTCTCTAACAATATGCATACTCATTCAACCCATGGCAAATCACCCTTACTTCAGACAAGACGAACATGCATAGCAACTCACATGATATTCAACAAAAGTGTAACAGTTGATGGCGTCCCCAGAAACATGGTTACCGCTCAGCAAGCAACTTATAAGAAATAAGATACATAAGTGACATATTCTTTACCACAATAGTTTTTAAGCTACTTTCCCATGAGCTATGTATTGCAAAGTTAGTCCGCTTAGTACAGGTGGAGGTTAGCAAAAGACTGGGTGCGACCAACTAAGAGAGCAATGACGGTCATAATCATGCAGAGCGACAAAGCAACATTGAATCAGGCATGGTAGTTATATCGCTACTCAGAAATGAAAGATCATCAAGGCTTGACAGACTTTCTTTACAGTCTTAAATATGCGTGAGCATACGCCAAGTCAATCAAAATAAATTCTTGAAGGAAGATATTACTAGACCATACCACATCATAGGCAAACAAATCAAGTTAGTACTCCAATAACACATTGGGAATCCCCCAGCTATTTGAGACTAACCATAAGAAAACCTGAACTACTAAGCGCCATTATGCACGTAGCATCTTTATCATAGACATATCAACCAATGCAACGGAAGCAAACTCTCTTAATAAGGTGAGCATGGTAATTAAAGAGAGTTCAAGCAACCAACTAAACAAAAGCTCTTTGAAAAAGATAAGCATGAATACTAAGAGCAGAGCATGATAGTAGCTATTAAAAGACAAAGAACACACACAGCAAAGATAGACATGAAAATTCTATGTTATGTTCTAGGTAGAAGTGGAGCGTGTTTCTCTCCCACATAAAGAACGCTGAGTTCCGACTCGTTATGAAAAACTAAAAAGAAAACTAAAAGCAAGACGCTCCAAGCATAGCACATAACACATGAAGTGATTAAAATATAGTGGAACGAAAGACGAACTGATAATGTTGATGGAGAAGGGGATGCACGGGGGCATCCCCAAGCTTAGACGCTTGAGTCTCCTTGAATATTTCTTGGGGGTGCACGGGGGCATCCCCAAGCTTGAGCGCTTGACACTCCTGAATCTTTTTATCATCTTCCCTCGCACACTTGAAAACTCCCTTCATACATAACTCATTATAATCTGATTAGCGAGGTTAGTACCCTTAATAAAATAATTGTTCCTTGCTGGAAATAAAGATATTCTTGAAGGTCTACTGTTTCTCAAGATTGCCAAAAGGTTTTTGCAAAGAAAAAGCAAGCTCTTGGTTTGCAAAATGAAGGAAAGATAAAACAGGACAGAATCTGTGAAAAACAGAACAGCAGGTAGTAAATGATTTGTTCGGGGTACTTCTGCAACTCAAATCAAAAAACTCAGAACAGACGCACGAAAGACAATTATATAGAGAACGCTGTCGAAAAAATTCAGACCAAAAAGATGACCTGGTGATTTTATACGAATTTTTCTATCCAAGGACAGAATCTGTTTCCTGGACAGCACCTCACAACTTTTGAACTTTCTAGCAATCAGAGGCTATACTTGGCACAAATATGAAAATCAAAGATACAATGATGATGCTACTGTAGTAAACAACATCAAGACACAACAAAAGCAAAATAAAAAATTTATTCATGTGGGCTGCCTCCCAAAAGCTCTTTCTTTATAGCCATAAAGATAGGCTTGAGACTTTAATGATGCTCTCGTAGGAATAAGAGTTGAAGAACAAAAGAGAGCATCAAGAAGCAAATACCAAACACATTTAAGCCTAACATGCTTCCTATGCATAGGAATATTGCAATACAATAATTCATTGAAGCACAAAGCAATAAGCATAGGAAGACAAATCAAGTGCAGCTTCAAAACCTTCAACATAAAGAGAGGGAACTTGATATCATTGAAATACCTATAAGCATATGTTCCCTTCTCATAATAATTTTCAGTGGGATCACGAATAAACTCAACAATATAAGCATCACATAAAGCATTGTTACCATGATCCACATGCAAAAAGGTACTCTTACTCTCCACATAAGCATCATGAAGAGGATAAAACTTAGTATAAAAGAGAGACATAAGCTCTTGCCAATCAAGCAAGTGCGAGTTATCGAGAAGCTTATACCAATCTGAAGCTTTATCTATAAGTGATACGGCGAACAATTTCCTCATGACAAACTACCTTGATACATCGGCAAGCTTAAATAATGAACATAATTGTGACAGATATAGCAAGTGTTCACCGGGATGTCTGTCTCCTGCATAACGATTAGCCAAAACATAATCGATAATACTAGCTGGTATTTTATAGGGCACAATTTCAGTAGGGGGAGGAGCAACCACCATAGGTGTGGGGCGTCTTCCCGCAAGCAACGATCCAATAGCAACGTTGTCCATAAGCATAACTAGTGAAATACATAAAGAAAACTGAAAGGTAAACTAACAAGACTAAAAAGCAAAGGTAAAAGATAGCATGCAACTCCCCTATCTTGAAGAGTGGAGTCCCCGGCAACGGCGCCAGAAAAACTCCATGATGGGCATCTAACCCCTCGTTGGTTACCCCAAGTGGAAGGTGTGATATGCAGTGTTGTGGAAGTTTTTCCCTTAGCAAAGATGCCAAGGATCGAATCCCCAGAGACTCCTAGGTTCAACAAGTAGGTGTCAACTGCTAACGGCGCCAGATATTAGCAATCAACGTGGACCTGCACACAGATACAAATAACTTTGCTCCCAACGAGTACAGAGAGGTTGTCAATCCCTCCGGCCTTGTAGTTCACAAAGGATTAAACGCAAATGATAGTACTGATAGATAATGTTTGCAATAGTAAGTAAAAGCGAAAAGTAAATAGCGGATGTGATCAATGATGGTAATATGGACCGGAGTCTCATGATGTTCACTAGTGATGTCTCTCTCCCAAAAGACGATAAAACAGCTATGTGAGGTAAACGAATTACAGCTGGGCAATTGACAGGACCACGAACGCAAACCAATGCTGACTACATTGCAAGAAATGTTGAGGTTCAAAGCATGGGCGGTACGCCAAAGTAAGTAGACCGAAATCCATCAATATCTACTACTAATCATCCACCTTGAGATATCTATCCAGAACATCTCGCTGGTATTAAGTTGCGAGCCCCACCCATAGTGTAAACTCAAAGCAACAGACAACTGCATTAAAAGAACTTTGCGTAAAGTAAACAATCCTTGCACCCGCGGGCACAAGCACCGTTGTTTTCCCCCTTGTAGCAATAGCACATCCCCTAGACTCATGTTTCTGTCACTCAAACTAGTCATCGAGGGGCATGAACCCACAATCGAGCATAACGTTCCCTCTTGGAGTCACTACCTACTACTTGGCCAAAGCAATAAATAACAACGGAGAACATGCAAGAATTACTTATGAACATAAATATAAAAGACGTAGATCAAATATATTACTCAATCACGATCTGAACATAATCTCATAATCCATCGGATCCCAGCAAACTCATCATAGCAACAACATAAGGATTACATATGTGCCTCGATCATGTAGGGCAGCTCACGAGGACTAATTAGTGAAGCACAAGAACGGGAGGAGAACATCACATAGCTACTGGTCATGGACTCATGGTCCAAGGGAGACTACTCACAACTCATCCGGGAGGCGTCCATGGTGGTGGAGAGGCTCCCGGTGGTGATCCTCCCCTCCGGCAGGGTGCCGGGAAGAGTTCTCCTGGTGCTCCCGATCTTGGAAGCGGCGACGGCGGCGGAACAGAGATGAGATCGCGAAAAAGAGTTCCCCTCCCGAGGGTTTCGAAGGACGCTCTAAATATATGCCAAAGGGGGGCACCAGATGGGGCTCGGGGGGCCCGGGTGCCCCCCCGGCGCGACCCATGGGGGGGGGGGGCGCCGCCAGGGCGCCTGGGGCCCTGGTGGCCCCCCCCCCCGGCTGTACTTTGGGCGCAAGGTAGGTTCTGGAACGCTGATTTTTTATATAATTTTTCTGGATTTTTCCTGACAGTTCTCGTAATGTGAAAACCTGAAATACAAAAACAGCCGAAAACAGAAAGTGGCACTGGGGTGCACTGGATTAGTAGGTTAGTCCAAATATGATCAAAAGTGTATGGAAGTGTATAAATATCATAGCAATATCACCCAAAAGTGGCATGGAGCAAGCAGAAATTATAGATACGTTTTGGACGTATCACTGCCTGGTTGGCGGCCCGAAGCTCTTCGGCGCGTTTCTCCAAGTCGACGCCCGCCTTGGCAGCCAGAGCCTCTCGGGACTCCAGCTTGGCCTGCCTGGCACGGTACAGGGCCAGAAGCCGGCGCAGAAGCTGCTCCTCCTCGGGCTCGCTACTGCTGCCGAGCGCGTCGACGAACTTCAGCCCCGCGGAGGCGAGGACGGCGGTCGGCGCAGCGTCAAACGCTCCTGCGGCCTCAGGGCCGTCAGTGCGACCGCCGGTCCCCTCCTCACCTACCGCATCGGTGTCCCTGGTTGCCTCTTCGACGGCGGGCTCCTCGGTGCCGATCGCCTCCTCGGTGGCCGCGGCGCCACCAGTGTTGCCGCGCGCGGCCTCCTCGGTGGCGGCCTCCGTCTCCATAGGCTCTGGAGCGGACGAGTCTGAAGGCAAGAAAAAGAGAGAAGAATGATCAAGCAAATATCCAAAAAGAAGAAATCAAAAGAGGAAAAGCACAGGGGTTACCTGCGCGGGCCTCTTCTTCGACGAGGTTCCTTGCCGGGGAGTTCTCCCTCGGCGGCGTGGTGGTGGCCCCCGCCGGCGGAGGGCCGCTGGCGCCTTCCCTTGGCGGAGTGCCCACCCTAGGCGGGGTGCTCGCCCTTGGCGGGGTACTCGCCCTTGGCGGAGTACCCGTCCTTGGCGGAGTATTCTCCCTCGCCGGGTAGCTCCTCCTTGGCGGGGAGATTGAGACGCGCCGCTCGTCGGGGGCAGTCTCTTGCCGCTCCTGAGGCTGCGGCTCCGCTTCTGTACAAGCCAATAAACAAGCAAAACATTAATGAAGATAAGAAGCCCACGTGCGCCCGGCAAGTAAAGAGCGAACAGAAAACTTACGATGGGGGCTGCGCTGGGGGCTGCGCTGCGGGGCAGCTGGCTGGTCCGGCAAACCTGTCGCGGGCGCATCCCCCGCTGCTGCGACGGGCTCGTCCTCGAGGTCGACCACCGGGATCTTGGCCCTCTTCGGCACCCTTTGGGCCAGGGTCCTGGAAGACAGACATCAAACAGAATCAGACAAAGAAGATTCAAGACAAGAACAGCAAATTGAAGAAAACAAGAGTTGCTTTACTTACTCTTCCTCCTCCTCGTCGGAACTGAGAACGGAGAAGTCGAAATCCGCCTCGCGCGTCTCGGCACGAGGAGCTGGAGGAGTAGGCTCCCTCGGGCGCTTGGCGGGCGCCGGAACGGTGGTCTGCGAGGACCCCGCTCCGGTCGTCGCCGAGGCCCGAGGGGCGGAAGGAGCGGTGGAGCCGGCGCGGGAAGACCCTCCTCCAGCCGCTGCAGAGGCGTGGGGCGCTCCCTTGACGGCCTTGCCCGCCGCGGTGGCGCGCGTCGGGCGGCGCTGCGGCTGCGGGGCCACCGGAGGCTCCGCCACGACTGCAGCTTTGCGGGGGCGCCTCCTCGCTGGAGCCGGGGGACTTGCCGGTGGCGGTGAACTTCCCGAGGATGAAGAAGAGTCAAGGTTCAGAGACCCACCCGAGTCTTCGGCAGAATCGCTCGATTCAGCTCCGTGCTCGGCGGGCTCGCTCGAATCTGTTCCTTGCCCGGTGGCCTCGCTCGTCTCGGCGGGTTGCCCGGCAGGCTTTAACAGTTTGAGGATCTCTTCCTCCTCGGCCCGACTCACCGCCTCCGCTGCATCTGCCTCCTCCAAGGTATACCCAAACTCGCCCGCGGCCTCGGCTGCGGCTGCCTCCTCCAACCTGGTGGCGATATACGCCAACTCCCGGTCGGTGGTGTCGCGGGTGAGGCCCTTCTTCTCGTCGGGGTCGATGGGCAGCTCCACCAAGTTATCGAAGAATGTTTGCATGGCTTCGTCAGAAGGTGCCAGCCAAGTGGGGTCAATCCCATGGGAGTCACACAATGGCATCGCCGCGCGGATAGCACTAAGCGACGAATTGTTGCATAGTGGAACTACCCCCCGCGGCAATGCAAACCCCTCCGGGTGCTTGGCGTCGTGCTTGAATAGCTCGCGGAGCATCCCTTTGAGCTCCAGGACAGTGAAATTATAGTTGAGGCCTGGGCGTAGCCTCATACAGTCTGCCGCATTACCAAAATCCCAAGCAGGCCTCTTCCTCTCCTACAAGGGGGTGATGCGGCGACGAAGGAAATCTGCCCCGACAGCCCCTACGATGAGCTTGGCTTGCCGGAGGCGAAGGATCCTAGTGATGGCTATCTTCAGCTTCTCGTCCTCAGGGGCCAGGTCACTCCAATCGTTGCCGCGCACTATTGCAGTTCGGCGCGGGGAGGTGAACTGCTCCGGGGCGTCCTCCATGATCCAGCACCAATTAGCCCTCCACTCCTCCCACTTGCCGCGGAGTTCCCCGGTCAAGTATGCCTCTTTCTTATGGAGCCTAAATATCCAAGAAATCCCGCCGGACAGAGGAGATCCAGACTCTACTCGAGGTGTAAAATAATGGCGGAAGAGGGCTACATTGGGATACACCCCGACAAAGTTCTCGCACAGATGTGCGAAAACGGCCATGGTCAAGACGGCGTTTGGGGTGAAATCAAGAAGATGAAACCCGTAGGTGTTCATAACATCGCAGAAGAATTCGGAGTATGGAGGGCAGAGTCCGCAATGGAAGAACAGAGCGAAATAGGCGTACCCTCCCGGAAACATGTCGCAGGCCTCGGCGGGGAGTACCCTGGTGCGCGGGTGCGCCTTTGTCTCCCTCGACCAGAAGAGGTAGAAGGAGTCCTTCAGCTCCCTCGCGCCGAGCCTCGGCAGGAAGACCACCATCTTCTTCCTCATTGCTGCTAGTTTCTGCGCTCGGTCGGTCTTCGCGGCTTTCGCCTTGTCGCCCTTCGGGGCCATGGCGGGGACGGCGAGGGAGGTCGACGGTGCTGGAGAGACTGGCGGCGGCGGATGAAGGGCGGAGCGCTGCTCTCTTTCGACCTTCGGGGAGGAGGAGAGTGGCGGGGGTTTCTGGAGGTTGAAGAAGCAATGAGTGAATGGGAGGAACTGCCCCTGTTTCCCCTGCTTTTAAGGGGGGGAGGGGGACGTTCCGCATTTTCCCCATTAAAGAAACAGGCCATGATCTCTCCCACGACGCCGCAATCGACGCGTGCCGTTAGGGAGGGATGCGGCGGATACGGAGTGGGATGCGGCACGCCGTGGGCCGCGTGTGCCCGTGCACTGTTTTGGGCCTGGCCCAACAGCGTTCGGCACCGTGTGTGGCCCAGGCCCGGGGGCTCCTGTCGGTGTACTAAAGTAGGGATACCTTAGTATCCCGACTAGTGCACGGGCAGTAGCAGCGTCCCGTGGCAGGGCTTGCCACGCGCTCGCGAAGGCCCACTTTGGTTCCTTTGGAGCCATTCAAGAACAAAGTATTCAAGTTAAGGAAACAAGGCCCCGGCAAGAGGAGCTTGCCGGGAAGGCCGCTCCAGGCTCAAAACCACCCCTTTAGCACAAGACCCTGGCAAGAGGAGCTTGCCAGGAAGGCCAAAACGTGGCATTTCAGGAGACTTGCCGTGGCGCATCGCGCGCCCCGGCAAGGCCCGGAGAGCGACAAGCTTCCGGGCGTGGCAAGATAGCGACCGCGGCAAGGCGCTTGCCGCGGCAAGCTTCCACTGTGTGCCCGCGCTCCAGCTCATCCGCCCACGCGTCGCCCTGGGGCCCTTCCAGGGGCACGTGGCGGAAGGCTGTGCAGCCTGGGGTACACGGTGGCAAGCCACGATGACGAGGCCACCGTCGTGGCGAACGGAGACGCCCGGACGGACGCTTTTTGCACTATTTGGGGCGACGGTGACGGGCATTCAATGCCCTTGTCCCCCACCGTCAGGGTTAGGTACAGAGCACTGTACATACACTGTTACAACTACCACCTTTTTTACATTTTTACCCTCACCTACGTTGCCACCTGTCGGTGACCCCTTTGACCTATAAAAGGAGGCCCATGCACAACGTAGAGGAGGTTCAGATCTTCGATCACTCCCGCGCTCGGTGTAGCTAGCAACAAGTACTGTAGCTCTTCTTGCTCCCGAGCCAAGAACACAATACATACCAAGGCAGGAGTAGGGTTTTACGCATCCGTGCGGCCCGAACCTGGGTAAACTTCCCGTGTGCTTGCCTCGATCTGCTCTTCGTGCACCCTCCGCTCCCTTGCCATACCGAAAAGGGGCTCAGGTCCCATAGGTGTTCGTGGGCGATCAGTTTCCCCGACAAACCCCCATACTTATTTCGTACTACCACTTGTCCCTGCCGCTGGTAGGGTACGGTTTAGTCAGTTGTCCACCCCTTTCTTGGCACACACCGTACAGAGAGGCCATGGTGGAAGATACTGGGTGCATCCGGTAGGCATGCCACCTGGTCAGGGGGCATGGGTATTTCCGGTTGGGACCGCGAGGGGGGACACCCCTTAGAGCGCGCGATAGAAATTTGATCCCATGCTACGCGAGGTTGTAGCCTCCCCACTCAAAGTTTGCTTATCAGGTGTCGTGGGTGATTCCAGACACAAGTAAAGTTAAGCTGGTGTGTGCAAGTTAGGTGGGTTCTCGACTAAATGACCGTAGACGGAATTAGTTCCAATGGACTAAAGAAAACCGTTATTCGTGGGTAAAGAGTACACCCTCTACAGAGATATCAAACCTATTCGAATAGCCGTGTCCGTGGTTAAGGACTACAGTCTGGGATGGGTCGAGTGTCGGTCTTCGGAGGAAAACTACTAAATCGGAACATTTACTATGATCTGCCATATGTGGTAATCCTGATTATTATTGTGGACTAACCATTTGTGTTATTTGAATAAATGAGTATCACTGGGACGGTTCTACCTCCTGGATATTCATCGCGAATTATTTATTTTCCTTATAAGCCCTTTATGTGATGTCGCTCAGACGTCCGACTAAGGCATTTTGTTATTTACTTTTCTTTATAAGCCCTTTATGTGATGTCGCTCAGACGTCCGACTGTGGCATTTTGTTATTTACTTTTCTTTATAAGCCCTTTATGTGATGTCGCTCAGACGTCCGACTGTGGCATTTTGTTATTTATTTCTCTTTATAAGCCCTTTATGTGATGTCGCTCAGACGTCCGACTGTGGCATTTTGTTATTTACTTTTCTTTATAAGCCCTTTATGTGATGTCGCTCAGACGTCCGACTGTGGCATTTTGTTATTAATTTTCTTTATAAGCCCTTTATGTGATGTCGCTCAGACGTCCGATTGTGGCATTCTTGTCTTTTATTTTCCTCTATAAGCCCTTTCTGTGGTGTCGCTCAGACGCCCGACTGTGGCATGCTTGTTATTTATTTTATCATCACTCTCTGATTTCATATGCCTTTTCATACGAATGTTCTGCTTGCATTATAGACGGTCATATCATTAATACCATAGTGATCATCTATTATTCCCGAACATGTTTATAACTCACTCATGTTCATAATGTTTGCGAGTACATTCAAAGTACTCACTGGCTTGTCCTTGGCTATTGTCTTGGCCAGATTCCTTGCGTGGGAAGGAACGATGCGATGACAGACCCGGAACCTACTAATGGAGATAGCAGCCTTGCGAAGATAGGAGTTAACCAGGTCAGTTGTTCCTGTGGGAAATGGAGTCCCATAGTCACCGACGTATCTCAACCGCTTCCACCATCCGCCACTAGAAAACTTGTGTTGTACTCACAGGCCAAGATGGTCTTGTACTACATACTTGTACTTTGCTTGGACTTTCTGTAACAAGTTGGGGCCTCATCAGCTAACAGAAATCCTGGGGCTGGTGAGCACAATGGCCGCTTTTGGGAAATTAATATCCCGAAAATCCGGTCCTGACATTTCACTAGTGGCTTCTCTAATGATAGCAGAATTCTACGGTGGGTGAACAAATTACTGTCGAGCAATTGATAGAAAAGCACATAGTTATGAGAATATCTAGGCATGATCATTGTATATAGGCATCATGTCCGTGACAAGTAGACCGAAATGATTCTGCATCTACTACTATTACTCCACACATCGACCGCTATCTAGCATGCATCTAGAGTATTAAGTTCATAAGAACAGAGTAATGATTTGAGCAAGATGACATGATGTAGAGGGATAAACTCAAGCAATATGATATAAACCCCATCTTTTTATCCTCGATGGAAACAATAAAATATGTGCCTTGCTGCCCCTGCTGTCACTGGGAAAGGACATCGCAAGATTGAACCCAAAGCCAAGCACTTCTCCCATTGCAAGAACTATAGATCTAGTAGGCTAAACCAAACCAATAATTCGAAGAGACTTGCAAGGATATTATAATCATACATAAAAGATTTCAGAAAAGAACCAAATATTTCTCATAGATAATCTTGATCACAAACCCACAATTATCGGATCTCGACAAACACACCACAAAAAGATTACATCGAATAGATCTCCTCGAAGATCGAGGAGAAATTGGTATTGAGATCCAAAAAGAGATAAGAAGCCATCTAGCTAATAACTATGGACACGAAGGTCTGTGGTAAACTACTCACAACTCATGGTGAGGCTATGGTATTGATGTAGCAGCACTCCATGGTAGATCCCCCCTCCAGCGGAGCTCCGGAACAGGCTCCTAGATGGGATCTCACGGGAACAGAAGGTTGCGGTGGTGGAATTAGGGTTTTCTCTGTTGCCTCGATGTTTTCGGGGTACATGGATATATATAGGAGGAAGGAGGGCATCGAGGGAGCCAGAGGGGGCCCACGAGGGTGGTGGGTGCTACTTCTCGAGCTTGCGTTGTATTCCCTCGAAGAGGAAAGGGAGATGCAGCACAGTAGCGTAAGTATTTCCCTCAGTTTTTGAGAACCAAGGTATCAATCCAGTAGGAGACCATGTGCGAGTCCCTCGCACCTGCACAAAGAAATAAGAACTTTGCAGCCAACGCGATAAGGGGTTATCAATCCCTTTACGGTCACTTACGAAAGTGAGATCTGATAGAGATGATAGTTTGTATTTTTGGTATTTTAGTTTATAAGAACAGAAAATAAAAGCGGTAAAAGTAAAGTAGATGTAGATTGATATGTTGAGAATAGACCCGGGGGCCATAGTGTTCTCTAGTGGCTTCTCTCATGATAGCGATATTCTAGGGCGGGTAAACAAATTACTGTCGAGCAATTGATCGAAAAGCAAATAATTATGAAACTATCTTGGCATGATCATTGTATATAGGCATCACATTTGAGACAAGTAGACCAACTCCTGCCTGCATCTACTACTATTACCCCACACATCGACCGCTATCCATCATGCATCTAGTGTATCCAGTTCATAAGAACAGAGTAACACCTTAAGCAAGATGACATGATGTAGAGGGATAAACTCAAGCAATATGATATAAACCCCATCTTTTTATCCTCGATGACAACAATACAATACATGCCTTGCTGCCCCTACTGTCACTGGGAAAGGACACCGCAAGATTGAACCCAAAGCCAAGCACTTCTCCCATTGCAAGAACTATAGATCTAGTAGGCCAAACCAAACCAATAATTCAAAGAGACTTGCAAGGATATTATGAGCACACATAAAAAGTTTAGCGAAGAACCAAATATTTCTCAGAGATAATCTTGATCATAAGCTCACAATTCATCGGATCTAGACAAACACACCGCAAAAAGAGATTACATCGAATAGATCTCCTCGAAGACCAAGGAGAACTTTGTATTGAGATCCAGAGAGAGAATAGAAGCCATCTAGATACTAGCTATGGACCCGAAGGTCTGTGGTAAACTACTCACAACTCATGGTGAGGGCGATGATGATGATGAAGAAGAACTCCATGATGGATCCCCCTCCGGTGGAGCTCCGGAACTGGCTCTTGGATGGGATCTCACGGGAACAGAAGGTTATGGCGGTGGAATTAGGGTTTTCTCTGTTGCCTCGATGTTTTCAGGGTGCATGGATATATATAGGAGGAAGGAGGGCATTGGGGGAGCTAGAGGGGGCCCACGAGGGTGGTGGGTGCTACTTCTCGAGGTTGTGTTGTATTCCCTCGAAGAGGAAAGGGAGATGCAACACAGTAGCGTAAGTATTTCCCTCAGTTTTTGAGAACCAAGGTATCAATCCAGTAGGAGACCACGGCGAGTCCCTCGCACCTGCACAAACAAATAGGAACTTTGCAGCCAACGCGATAAGGGGTTGTTAATCCCTTTACGGTCACTTACGAAAGTGAGATCTGATAGAGATGATAGTTTGTATTTTTGGTATTTTAGTTTATAAGAACAGAAAATAAAAGCGGTAAAAGTAAAGTAGATGTAGATTGATATGTTGAGAATGGACCCGGGGGCCATAGTGTTCTCTAGTGGCTTCTCTCATGATAGCGATATTCTACGGCGGGTAAACAAATTACTGTCGAGCAATTGATCGAAAAGCGAATAATTATGAGACTATCTTGGCATGATCATTGTATATAGGCATCACGTCCGAGACAAGTAGACCAACTCCTGCCTGCATCTACTACTATTACTCCACACATCGACCGCTATCCATCATGCATCTAGTGTATTCAGTTCATAAGAACAGAGTAACACCTTAAGCAAGATGACATGATGTAGAGGGATAAACTCAAGCTATATGATATAAACCCCATCTTTTTATCCTCGATGGCAACAATACAATACGTGCCTTGCTGCCCCTACTGTCACTGGGAAAGGACACCGCAAGATTGAACCCAAAGCCAAGCACTTCTCCCATTGCAAGAACTATAGATCTAGTAGGCCAAACCAAACCAATAATTCGAAGAGACTTGCAAGGATATTATGAGCACATATAAAAAGTTTAGCGAAGAACCAAATATTTCTCAGAGATAATCTTGATCATGAGCTCACAATTCATCGGATCTCGACAAACACACCACAAAAAGAGATTACATCAAATAGATCTCCTCGAAGACCAAGGAGAACTTTGTATTGAGATCCAGAGAGAGAGAAGAAGCCATCTAGATACTAGCTATGGACCCGAAGGTCTGTGGTAAACTACTCACAACTCATGGTGAGGGCGATGATGATGATGATGAAGAACTCCGTGATGGATCCCCCTCCGGTGGAGCTCCGGAACTGGCTCCAAGATGGGATCTCACGGGAACAGAAGCTTATGGCGGTGGAATTAGGGTTTTCTTTGTTGCCTCGATGTTTTCAGGGCACATGGATATATATAGGAGGAAGTGTTGGGGAACGTAGTATTTTAAAATTTTCCTACGATCACGCAAGATCTATCTACCAGATGCATAGCAACGAGAGGGAAGAGTGGGTCTACGTACCCTCGTAGACCGGAAGCGAAAGCGTCAATGGACGCGGTTGATGTAGTTAAACTTTTTCGCGATTCGACCGATCAAGCACCAAACGTACGGCACCTCCGCATTCAGCACACGTTCAGCTTGATGACGTCCCACGAGCTCTTGATCCAGTTGAGCTTCACGGGAGAGTTTCGTCAGCACGACGGCGTGGTGACGGGTATGATGTATCTACCGGCGCAGGGCTTCGCCTAAGCACTGCGACGGTATGACCGAGGTGTGTTTCTGTGGAGGGGGGCACCGCACACGGCTGGAACAATTCAACTTGTGTGTCTTTGGGTGCCCCCCTGCCCCCGTATATAAAGGAGCAAGGGAGG
Organism: Secale cereale; assembly: GCA_902687465.1. Classification (NCBI taxonomy): domain Eukaryota; kingdom Viridiplantae; phylum Streptophyta; class Magnoliopsida; order Poales; family Poaceae; genus Secale; species Secale cereale. Next base: position 743,450,952 of record LR738712.1, read on the forward strand.
AGGGCCGGCCGGCCTCCTATGGTGCGGCTAGGGCAATCCTAGTAGGAATAGGATTGCAATCCTATTCCTAGTAGGAGTCCACCAAGAAGGAAGAGAGGGAAAGGAAAAAGGAGGGAGAGGTGGCGCCCCCCAATCCTAGTCCAACTAGGATCCCCTGGTGGGGCGCCAGCCAGCCTCTGTGGGCTGCCTCTCTCCTTTCCTCAAGGCCCACTATGGACCATCCCCCCTCGTAGGGGGTTCCGGTAACCCCCTCCGGCAATCCAGTTAAATCCGGAACTTTTCCGGAACACTTCCGGTGTCCGAATATAGTCGTCCAATATATCAATCTTTATGTCTCGGACATTCCGAGACTCCTCGTCATGTCCGTGATCTCATCCGGGACTCTGAACTACCTTCGGTACATCAATACTCATAAACTCATAATACCGATCATCATCAAACGTTAAGCGTGCGGACCCTACGGGTTCGAGAACTATGTAGACATGACCGAGAGTCATCTCCGGTCAATAACCAATAGCGGAACCTGGATGCTCATATTGGCTCCTACATATTCTACGAAGATCTTTATCGGTCAAACCGTATAACGACATACGTTGTTCCTTTTGTCATCGGTATGTTACTTGCCCGAGATTTGATCGTCGGTATCTCTATACCTAGTTCAATCTCGTTACCGGCAAGTCTCTTTACTCGTTCCGTAACACATCATCTCGTGACTAACTCATTAGTCTTTTGCTTGAAAGGCTTATTATGATGTGTGTTACCGAGAGGGCCCAGAGATACCTCTCCGACACTTCGGAGTGACAAATCCTAATCTTGATCTATGCCAACACCACGAATACTTTCGGAGACACCTGTAGAGCATCTTTATGATCACCCAGTTACGTTGTGACGTTTGATAGCACACAAGGTGTTCCTACGGTACTTGGGAGTTGCATAATCTCATAGTCATAGGAACATGTATAAGTCATGAAGAAAGCAATAGCAGTAAAACTAAACGATCAAAGTGCTATGCCAACGGATGGGTCTAGTCCATCACATCATTCTCCTAATGATGTGATCCCGTCGATCAAATGACAACTCATGTCTATGGTTAGGAAACATAACCATCTTTGATCAATGAGCTAGTCTAGTAGAGGCATACTAGGGACACTCTGTTTTGTCTATGTATTCACTCATGTACTAAGTTTCCGGTTAATACAATTCTAGCATGAATAATAAACATTTATCATGATATACGGAAATATAAATAACAACTTTATTATTGCCTCTAGGGCATATTTCCTTCAGTCTCCCACTTGCACTAGAGTCAATAATCTAGCTCACATCGCCATGTGATTTAATACCGATAGTTCACATCGTTATGTGAATAACACCCATAGTTCACATCGCCATGTGACCAACACCCAAAGGGTTTACTAGAGTCAATAATCTAGTTCACATCGCTATGTGATTAATACCCAAGAGTAATAAGGTGTGATCATGTTTTGCTTGTGAGAGAAGTTTACTCAACGGGTCTGTCACATTCAGATCTGTATGTATTTCGCAAATTTCTATGTCTACAATGCTCTGCATAGAGCTACTCTAGCTAATTGCTCCCACTTTCAATATGCATCCAGATTGATACTTAGAGTCATCTGGATTTAGTGTCAAAGCTTGCATCGGCGTAACCCTTTACGACGAACTCTTTATCACCTCCATAATCGAGAAACATTTCCTTAGTCATCCAGTTACTAAGGATAATTTTGACCGTTGTACAGTGATCTACTCCTGGATCACTATTTTACCCTCTTGACAAACTCATGTCAAGGTACACAACATGTTTGGTACACAGCATGGCATACTTTATAGAACCTATGGCTGAGGCATAGGGAATGACTTACATTCTCTCTATATTTTTCTGCCGTGGTCTGGCTTTGAGTCTTACTCAACTTCACACCTTACAAGTCAGGCAAGAACTCCTTTTTTGACTGATCCAATTTGAACTACTTCAAAATCTTATCAAGGTATGTACTCATCGAAAGTCTTATCAAGCGTCTTGATCTATCTCTATAGATCTTGATGCCCAATATGTAAGCAGCTTCACCAAGGTCTTTCTTTGAAAAACTCCTTTCAAACACTCCTTTATGCTTTCCAGAAAATTCTACATCATTTCCGATCGACAATATGTCATTCACATATACTTGTCAGAAAGGTTGTAGTGCTCCCACTCACTTCTTGTAAATACAGGCTTCACCGCAAGTCTGTATAAATCTATATGCTTTGATCAACTTATCAAAGCGTATATTCCAACTCCGAGATGCTTGCACCAGTCCATAGATGGATCGCTGGAGCTTGCACATTTTGTTAGCACCTTTAGGATTGACAAAACCTTCTGGTTGCATCATATACAAGTCTTCTTTAATAAATCCATTAAAGAATGCAGTTTTGTTATCCATTTGCCAGATTTCATAAAATGCAGCAATTACTAACATGATTCGAACAGACTTAAGCATCGCAACGGGTGAGAAAGTCTCATCGTAGTCAACTCCTTGAACTTGTCGAAACCCTTTCGCAACAAGTCGAGCTTTGTAAACAGTAACATTACCGTTTGTGTCGGTCTTCCTCTTGAAGATCCATTTATTTTCGATGGCTTGCCGATCATCGGGCAAGTCAACCAAAGTCCATACTTTGTTCTAATACATGGATCCCATCTCAGATTTCATGGTCTCAAGCCATTTTGCGGAATCTGGGCTCATCATCGCTTCCTCATAGTTCGTAGGTTCATCATGGTCTAGTAACATGACTTCCAGAACTGGGTTGCCGTACCACTCTGGTGCGGAACGAACTCTGGTTGATCTACGAAGTTCAGCAGTAACTTGATCTGAAGTTTCATGATCATCATCATTAGCTTCCTCACTAATTGGTGTAGGAATCACTGGAACGAGTTTCTGTGATGTACTACCTTCCAATTCGGGAGAAGGTACAATTACCTCATCAAGTTCTACTTTCCTCCCACTCACTTCTTTTGAGAGAAACTCCTTCTCTAGAAAGGATCCACTCTTAGCAACAAAGACCTTGCCTTAGGATCTGTGATAGAAGGTGTACCCAACAGTTTCTTTTTGGGTATCCTATGAAGATTTACTTCTCCGATTTGGGTTCGAGCTTATCATGTTGAAACTTTTTCTCATAAGCATCGCAGTCCCAAACTTAAAGAAATGACAGCTTAGGTCTCTCGTCCAACCACAGTTCATACGGTGTCATCTCTACGGATTTAGATGGTGCCCTATTTAACGTGAATGTAGCTGTCTCTAATGCAAAACCCCAAAAGCGATAGTGGTAGATCGGTAAGAGACATCATCGATCGCACCATATCTAATAAAGTACGGTTATGACGTTCGGACACACCATTACACTGTGGTGTTCCAGGTGGCGTGAGTAGTGGAACTATTTCACATTGTTTTTATTGAAGGCCAAACTCGCTAACTCAAATATTTTACCTCTACGATCATATCGTAGAAACTCTTATTTTCTTGTTACGATGATTCTCCACTTCACTCTGAAATTCTTTGAACTTTTCAAATGTTTCAGACTTGTGCTTCATTAAGTAGATATACCCATATCTACTCAAATCATCAGTGAAGGTCAGAAAATAACGATACCTGCCGCGAGCTTCAACACTCATTGGTCCGCATACATCAGTATGTATGATTTCCAACAACTCTGTTGCTCGCTCCACGGTTCCGGAGAACGGAGTTTTAGTCATCTTGCCCATGAGGCATGGTTCGCAAGCACCAAGTGATTCATAATCAAGTGATTCCAAAAGTCCATCACTATGGAGTTTCTTCATGCGCTTTACACCAATATGACCTAAACGGCAGTGCCACAAATAAGTTGCACTATCATTATTAACCTTGCATCTTTTGGCTTCAATATTATGAATATGTGTATCACACGATCGAGATCCAACAAACCATTTTCATTGGGTGTATGACCATAGAAGGTTTTATTCATGTAAACAGAACAACAATTATTCTCTAACTTACATGAATAACCGTATTGCAATAAACGTGATCAAATCATATTCATGCTCAATACAAACACCAAATAACACTTATTTAGGTTCAACACTAATCCCGAAATTATAGGGAGTGTGCGATGATGATCATATCAATCTTGGAACTACTTCCAATAAACATCGTCACTTCATCCTTTAACTAGTTTCTGTTCATTATGCAACTCCCATTTCGAGTTACTACTCTTTAGCAATTGAACCAATATCAAATACCGAGGGGTTGCTATGAACACTAGTAAAATACACATCAATAATCTGTATATCAAATATACCTTTGTTCACTTTGCCATCCTTCTTATCCGCCAAATATCTAGGGCAGTTCCACTTCTAGTGACCATTTCCTTTGCAGTAGAAGCACTTAGTTTCAGGCTTGAGTTTTAGCTTTGGGTTTCTTCACGGGAGTGACAACTTGCTTGTCATTCTTCTTGAAGTTCCCCTTCTATCCCTTTGCCCTTTACTTGAAACAAGTGGTCTTGTTAACCATCAACACTTGATGCTTTTTCATGATTTCTACCTTCGCCGACTTCAGCATCGCGAAGAGCTCGGGAATTCCTTTCGTCATCCCTTGCATATTATAGTTCATCACGAAGTTCTACTAACTTGGTGATAGTGACTAGAGAACTTTGTCAATTACTATCTTATCTGGAAGATTAACTCTCACTTGATTCAAGTAATTGTAGTACCCAGACAATCTGAGCACATGCTCACTGGTTGAGCTATTCTCCTCCATCTTGTAGGCAAAGTATTGTGAGAAGTCTTATACCTCTCGACACGGGCATGAGTATGAAATACTAATTTCAACTCTTGGAACATCTTATATGCTCCGTGGCGTTCAAAACGTTTTTGAAGTCCCGGTTCTAAGCCGTAAAGCATGGTGCACTTAAACTATCAAGTAGTCATCATACCGAGCTTTTGTCAAAACGTTCATAACGTCTACATCTGCTCCTGCAATAGGTCTGTCACCTAGCGGTGCATCAAGGACATAATTCTCTGTGCAGCAATGAGGATAATCCTCAGATCACGGAACAATTCCGCATCATTGCTACTAACATCTTTCAACTCGGTTTTCTCTAGGAACATATAAAAATAAACGGGGAGCGACATCGCGAGCTATTGATCTACAACATAGATATGCTAATACTACCAGGACTAAGTTCATGATAAATTAAAGTACAATTTAATCATATTACTTAAGAACTCCCACTTAGATAGACATCCCTCTAGTCATCTAAATGATCACGTGATCCAAATCAACTAAACCATGTCCGATCATCACGTGAGATGGAGTAGTTTCAATGGTGAACATCTTATGTTGATCATATCTACTATATGATTCACGCTCGACCTTTCGGTCTCCAGTGTTCCGAGGCCATATCTGCATATGCTAGGCTCGTCAAGTTTAACCCGAGTATTCTGCGTGTGCAAAACTGGCTTACACCCGTTGTATTTGAACGTAGAGCTTATCAAACCCGATCATCACGTGGTGTCTCCGCACGACGAACTTTCGCAACGGTGCATACTCAGGGAGAACACTTATACCTTGAAATTTAGTAAGGGATCATCTTATAATGCTACCGTCGAACTAAGCAAAATAAGAAGCATAATAAGATAAACATCACATGCAATCAACATATGTGACATGATATGGCCATCATCATCTTGTGCTTTTGATCTCCATCTTCAAAGCACCGTCATGATCACCTTCGTCACCGGCGTGACACCTTGATCTCCATCGTAGCATCGTTGTTGTCTCGCCAACTATTGCTTCTACGACTATCGCTACCACTTAGTGATAAAGTAAAGCAATTACATGGCGATTGCATTTCATACAATAAAGCGACAACCATATGGCTCCTGCCAGTTGCCGATAACTTTACAAAACATGATCATCTCATACAAAACCGTATAACTCATCATGTCTTGACCATATCACATCACAACATGCCCTGCAAAAACAAGTTAGACATCCTCTACTTTGTTGTTGCAAGTTTTACGTGGCTGCTACGGGCTTAGCAAGAACCGTTCTTACCTACGCATACAAAACCACAACGATGTTTCGTCAAGTATGTGATGTTTTAACCTTCACAAGGACCGGGCGTAGCCACACTTGATTCAGCTAAAGTGAGAGAGACAGACACCCGCCAATCACCTTTAAGCAACGAGTGCTCGTAACGGTGAAACCAGTCTCGCGTAAACGTACGCGCAATGTCGGTCCGGGCCGCTTCATCTCACAATACCGCCGAAGCAAAGTATGACATGCTGGTAAGTAGTATGACTAGTATCGTCCACAACTCATTGTGTTCTACTCGTGCATATCATCTACGCATATACCTGGCTCTGATACCACTGTTGGGGAACGTAGTATTTTAAAATTTTCCTACGATCACGCAAGATCTATCTACCAGATGCATAGCAACGAGAGGGAAGAGTGTGTCTACGTACCCTCGTAGACCGGAAGCGAAAGCGTCAAGTGACGCGGTTGATGTAGTCGAACTTCTTCGCGATTCAACCGATCAAGCACCGAACGTACGACACCTCCGCGTTCAGCACACGTTCAGCTTGATGACGTCCCACGAGCTCTTGATCCAGTTGAGCTTCACGGGAGAGTTTCGTCAGCACGACGGCGTGGTGACGGATATGATGTATCTACCGGCGCAGGGCTTCGCCTAAGCACTGCGACGGTATGACCGAGGTGTGTTTCTGTGGAGGGGGGCTCCGCACACGGCTGGAACAATTCAACTTGTGTGTCTTTGGGTGCCCCCCTGCCCCCGTATATAAAGGAGCAAGGGAGGAGGGCCGGCCGGCCTCCTATGGTGCGGCTAGGGCAATCCTACTAGGAATAGGATTGCAATCCTATTCCTAGTAGGAGTCCACCAAGAAGGAAGAGAGGGAAAGGAAAAAGGAGGGAGAGGTGGCGCCCCCCAATCCTAGTCCAACTAGGATACCCTGGTGGGGCGCCGGCCAACCTCTGTGGGCTGCCTCTCTCCTTTCCTCAAGGCCCACTATGGACCATCCCCCCTCGTAGGGGGTTCCGGTAACCCCCTCCGGCAATCCAGTTAAATCCGAAACTTTTCCGGAACACTTCCGGTGTCCGAATATAGTCGTCCAATATATCAATCTTTATGTCTCGGACATTCCGAGACTCCTCGTCATGTCCGTGATCTCATCCGGGACTCCGAACTACCTTCGGTACATCAATACTCATAAACTCATAATACCAATCATCATCAAACGTTAAGCGTGCGGACCCTACGGGTTCGAGAACTATGTAGACATGACCGAGACTCATCTCCGGTCAATAACCAATAGCGGAACCTGGATGCTCATATTGGCTCCTACATATTCTACGAAGATCTTTATTGGTCAAACCGCATAACAACATACGTTGTTCCTTTTGTCATCGGTATGTTACTTGCCCGAGATTCGATCGTCGGTATCTCTATACCTAGTTCAATCTCGTTACCGGCAAGTCTCTTTACTCGTTCCGTAACACATCATCTTGTGACTAACTCATTAGTCTTTTGCTTGCAAGGCTTATTATGATGTGTGTTACCGAGAGGGCCCAGAGATACCTCTCCGACACTTCGGAGCGACAAATCCTAATCTTGATCTATGCCAACACCACGAATACTTTCGGAGACACCTGTAGAGCATCTTTATGATCACCCAGTTACGTTGTGACGTTTGATAGCACACAAGGTGTTCCTACGGTATTCGGGAGTTGCATAATCTCATAGTCATAGGAACATGTATAAGTCATGAAGAAAGCAATAGCAGTAAAACTAAACGATCAAAGTGCTATGCTAACGGATGGGTCTAGTCCATCACATCATTCTCCTAATGATGTGATCCCGTTGATCAAATGACAACTCATGTCTATGGTTAGGAAACATAACCATCTTTGATCAATGAGCTAGTCTAGTAGAGGCATACTAGGGACACTCTGTTTTGTCTATGTATTCACACATGTACTAAGTTTCCGGTTAATACAATTCTAGCATGAATAATAAACATTTATCATGATATAAGGAAATATAAATAACAACTTTATTATTGCCTCTAGGGCATATTTCCTTCAGGAAGGAGGGCATCGGGGGAGCTAGAGGGGGCCCACGAGGGTGGTGGGTGCTACTTCTCGAGGTTGCGTTGTATTCCCTCGAAGAGGAAAGGGAGATGCAACACAGTAGCGTAAGTATTTCCCTCAGTTTTTGAGAACCAAGGTATCAATCCAGTAGGAGACCACGGCGAGTCCCTCGCACCTGCACAAACAAATAGGAACTTTGCAGCCAACGCGACAAGGGGTTGTTAATCCCTTTACGGTCACTTACAAAAGTGAGATCTGATAGAGATGATAGTTTGTATTTTTGCTATTTTAGTTTATAAGAACAGAAAATAAAAGCGGTAAAAGTAAAGTAGATGTAGATTGATATGTTGAGAATAGACCCGGGGGCCATAGTGTTCTCTAGTGGCTTCTCTCATGATAGCAATATTCTACGACGGGTAAACAAATTACTGTCGAGCAATTGATCGAAAAGCGAATAATTATGAGACTATCTTGGCATGATCATTGTATATAGGAATCACGTCCGAGACAAGTAGACCAACTCCTGCCTGCATCTACTACTATTACTCCACACATCGACCGCTATCCATCATGCATCTAGTGTATTCAGTTCATAAGAACAGAGTAACGCCTTAAGCAAGATGACATGATGTAGAGGGATAAACTCAAGCAATATGATATAAACCCCATCTTTTTATCCTTGATGGCAACAATACAATACGTGCCTTGCTACCCCTACTGTCACTGGGAAAGGACACCGCAAGATTGAACCCAAAGCCAAGCACTTCTCCCATTGCAAGAACTATAGATCTAGTAGGCCAAACTAAACCAATAATTCGAAGAGACTTGCAAGGATATTATGACCACACATAAAAAGTTTAGCGAAGAACCAAATATTTCTCAGAGATAATCTTGATCATAAGCTCACAATTCATCGGATCTCGACAAACACACCGCAAAAAGAGATTACATCGAATAGATCTCCTCGAAGACCAAGGAGAACTTTGTATTGAGATCCAGAGAGAGAGAAGAAGCCATCTAGATACTAGCTATGGACCCGAAGGTCTGTGGCAAACTACTCACAACTCATGGTGAGGGCGATGATGATGATGATGATGAAGAACTCCGTGATGGATCCCCCTCCGGTGGAGCTCCGGAACTGGCTCCAAGATGGGATCTCATGGGAACAGAAGGTTATGGCGTTGGAATTAGGGTTTCCTCTGTTGCCTCGATGTTTTTAGGGTACATGGATATATATAGGAGGAAGGACTGCATCGGGGGAGCTAGAGGGGGCCCACGAGGGTGGTGGGTGCTACTTCTCGAGGTTGTGTTGTATTCCCTCGAAGAGGAAAGGGAGATGCAACACAGTAGCGTAAGTATTTCCCTCAGTTTTTGAGAACCAAGGTATCAATCCAGTAGGAGACCACGGCGAGTCCCTCGCACCTGCACAAACAAATAGTAACTTTGCAGCCAATGCGATAAGGGGTTGTTAATCCCTTTACGGTCACTTACGAAAGTGAGATCTGATAGAGATGATAGTTTGTATTTTTGGTATTTTAGTTTATAAGAACAGAAAATAAAAACGGTAAAAGTAAAGTAGATGTAGATTGATATGTTGAGAATAGACCCGGGGGCCATAGTGGTCTCTAGTGGCTTCTCTCATGATAGCGATATTCTACGGCGGGTAAACAAATTACTGTCGAGCAATTGATAGAAAAGCGAATAATTATGAGACTATATTGGCATGATCATTGTATATAGGCATCACGCCCGAGACAAGTAAACCGACTCCTGCCTGCATCTACTACTATTACTCCACACATCGACCACTATCCAGCATGCATCTAGTGTATTGAGTTCATAAGAACAGAGTAACGCCTTAAGCAAGATGACATGATGTAGAGGGATAAACTCAAGCAATATGATATAAACCCCATCTTTTTATCCTCGATGGCAACAATACAAAATGTGCCTTGCTGCCCCTAGTGTCACTGGGAAAGGACATCGCAAGAGTGAACCCAAAGCCAAGCACTTCTCCCATTGCAAGAACTATAGATCTAGTAGGCCAAACCAAACCAATAATTCGAAGAGACTTGCAAGGATATTATGAGCACACAAAAAGTTCAGAGAAGTACCAAATATTTCTCAGAGATAATCTTGATCATAAACTCACAATTCATCGAATCTCGACAAACACACCATAAAAAGAGATTACATTGAATAGATCTCCTCGAAGACCGAGGAGAACTTTGTATTGAGATCCAGAGAGAGAGAAGAAGCCATCTAGATACTAGCTATGAACCCGAAGGTCTGTGGTAAACTACTCACAACTCATGGTGAGGGCGATGATGATGATGATGAAGAACTCCGTGATGGATCCCCCTCCGGTGGAGCTCCGGAACAGGTTCCAAGATGGGATCTCACGAGAACAGAAGGTTATGGCGGTGGAATTAGGGTTTTCTCTGTTGCCTCGATGTTTTCAGGGTCCTTGGATATATATAGGAGGAAGGGGGGCACCGGGGGAGCCAGAGGGGGCCCACGAGGGTGGTGGGTGCTACTTCTCGATTTTGCGTTGTATTCCCTCGAAGAGGAAAGGGAGAGGTAGCACAGTAGCGTAAGTATTTCCCTCAGTTTTTGAGAACCAAGGTATCAATCCAGTAGGAGACCACGTGCGAGTCCCTCGCACCTGCACAAACAAAGAAGAAATTTGCAGCCAACGCGATAAGGGGTTGTCAATCCCTTTACGGTCACTTACGAAAGTGAGATCTGATAGAGATGATAGTTTGTATTTTTGGTATTTTAGTTTATAAGAACAGAAAATAAAAGCGTTAAAAGTAAAGTAGATGTCGATTGATATGTTGAGAATAGACCCGGGGGCCATAGTGTTCTCTAGTGGCTTCTCTCATGATAGCGATATTCTACGGCGGGTAAACAAATTACTGTCGAGCAATTGATAGAAAAGCGAATAATTATGAGACAATCTTGGCATGATAATTGTATATAGGCATCACGTCCGAGACAAGTAGACAGACTCTTGCCTGCATCTACTACTATTACTCCACACATCGACCGCTATCCAGCATGCATCTAGTGTATTGAGTTCATAAGAACAGAGTAACGCCTTAACCAAGATGACATGATGTAGAGGGATAAACTCAAGCAATATGATATAAACCCCATCTTTTATCCTCGATGGCAACAATACAATACGTGCCTTGCTACCCCTACTGTCACTGGGAAAGGACACCACAAGATTGAACACAAAGCCAAGCAATTCTCCCATTGCAAGAACTATAGATCTAGTAGGCCAAACCAAACCAATAATTCGAAGAGACTTGCAAGGATATTATGAGCACACATAAAAAGTTCAGAGAAGAACCAAATATTTCTCATAGATAATCTTGATGATAAACTCACAATTCATCGGATCTTGACAAATACACCGCAAAAAGAGTTACATCTAATAGATCTCCTCGAAGACCGAGGAGAACTTTGCATTGAGATCCGGAGAGAGAGAAGAAGCCATCCAGATACTAGCTATGGACCCGAAGGTCTATGGTAAACTACTCACAACTCATGGAGGAGGAAGGAGGACACCGGGGGTGCTCGAGGGGCCCACGAGGCAGGGGGGCACGCCCTGGGAAGGGGGGCGGGCCCCCACCTTCGTGGACACCCCGAGGCTCCCCTGACGTGGTTCTCAAGTCCCCCATGCGTGATTTTCTCCAGAAATTTCTTTCGTGAAGGTTTCATTCCGTTTGGACTCCGTTTGATATACCTTTTCTGCAAAACCCTGAAACAGGCAAAAAGCAGCAATCTGGACTGGGCCTTTGGGTTAGTAGGTTAGTCCCAAAAATGATATAAAATTGTATGACAAAGCCCATTAAACATCCAAGACTTCATAAATAATGGCATGGAAAAATCAAAAATTATAGATACGTTGGATACGTATCAGGGGGCGCGCCCAGGGGGAGGGGGCGCGCCCTGGACCCTCGTGGCCGCCTCCTTCGTTCCCTCCCGTGTACTCCAAGTCTTCTGTGTTTATATCATTCCAAAAATAACTCTCCTTAAGGTTTCATTCCGTTTGGACTCCGTTTGATATTCCTTTTCTGCCAAAGCCTGAAATAGGCAAAAAAAAACAGCAATCTGCACTGGGCCTTGGGTTAGTAGGTTAGTCCCAAAAATAATATAAAAGTGTATAATAAAGCCCATTAAACATCCAAAACAGAATATATAATAGCATGGAACAATCAAAAATTATAGATACGTTGGAGATGTATCACTCCCCAAGAAGTCGGCAAGGGGAAAGTCCGCTGCATTTTTTTCTGGATTTTGCGTGGTCCAACTGACAACAGGTGGAACCAAGCCACTAGACAAATCTGCAATCGCTAGTTTTGCGGCAGCTACTGCTCTTGCGACTGTCTGAGCTGATTTCTTCTCAATCGAAATATCAACCTTCTTGTCAATGGTTTCTTCAATTAACCTCCGTCTTTCCTTTCTCTCCTCCGTGGTCTCACGGTAGTACTTCTTCCATGTGGCGCCGTCTTTGACACCGTGCACGCGTCCATACGACGACCGAGTCTCCATCGGGAGTCCTTTCAATATGTTTAACGCCCGGTTGAATGGGATGTCCCACTTGGGCCTCGCCAACGCCTCAGACGGCGAGTCACTTTCGGCCGCAATCATGTGCTGCTCTCTCTACAAAAAGAACAAGGATCGTTTAGAAATATGACTAAACGTGCAGTCAAATTGATCAGAAGCTAAAATTAGGGGGTAAATTAAAAATTACCAGCAGTCTCATGAAATCCGTCGTGACCGGATCCGTCTCAAAAACCTTCCTTACTGGGTCCCAATGGTATCGCGCCCTGATGACGACACACTCCTACGGGATGGTGAACTCCGCCAAGGGGTCTGGTATGCCCAGACTTTCGCGTTCCGCGTCCTCCTTGGCCCATTTGGACCTCTTCCCCGCATAAGCACGGCTTCCGAGGTGGTGGCACCCCATGTTCCTCTCTTGAAGCCCCTTCATGTACTTCGACTTTTCTTGGGCAGCTTCGGCAACCCAAGCCGCCTTGAATATTTCAAACTGATCTTCCGTAGTTGATGGATTATCCTTTAAAATCTCGTAGTAGGGTTCCTTTTTGTTGATCGTTGCTTTCACCCTTACTTTCCAGGCGGCCAACGTGTCGCTAAACTTGGTCATGGCGCGTTTGTTTATCTTCTTCATTGTCTGGTCTTTATGTGGATCAGTATATTGGATTTCATCCCAGCCTAGGAACAAGAATACCTGGTGCAAATTCGTTAGTAGGGACTGCTTCATATTTTCTATCTTCTGTAGTTTCTCGTCATTGATGGTGGCGGTTGTCCGTAGGGTGTACCCTATTTGATTGCCGTAGCATGCGCGCGCTTCCACAGGTTGCGTTGGATCAAAATTGACGTCGTCCACCTCCGTGACCACCAGTCTAGTAGTGAGGAGCTGGTTTGGGCGTCGACGTCTCCTCTTCGGTTTTGGTTCTATACCGGCTTCGCCAGTATCGGTGCAGGTCTCAGTGCTGGTCTGGGTCTCAACGCCATTCTCGGTGCCGGTCTCGATGTCGGTCTCGGATGTGATAGGTGGGCCCTGCAACAATCGTTGCTCGTCGAGAAGGTTTAAGTAAGCGTCTGCCGCGTCGTAGACGTTGCAATCACCAAAACCCTGTCCTTCATCGTTGGTAGCCGTTTTTCTTAGGATTAAATCTATTAAATTAATTATATACCTAATAAAATAAATAATGACATAAAATGACCTATGTTTTGCAGGAACGTTGATTCATTCTCGGTGCGGGAAATCCCGGGCACTCGATATGTGCTAGTTTGTAGCACAAGTCATGCCGAAATTCAGAGAAAATTTCGGGATGACCTTTGCTAAAAAGTGGACAAATCAAGCACCTGAAATTTGCCGAAACGGAAATGAATCAACATTCCGGCAAAACATAGGCCACTCGACTTCATTCCCTAGAAACAACAAAAGGCCACTTGGGCACAATCGAACCACTTCAATTAAAAGATATAACATGACCACTTCAATGGAAATATATAATCAACAACAATGGAATATACAAATGAACAACAATGACATATATCATATAACATCAATTCTGTTTTTATTCTTAGCTAAATGCTTGTTAACCTAACGAACCTAATGAACCTAATTCTCCTACGTAGTTAACCTAGTTTTCCTATATAATTAAACTAGTTAACCTAGCTAGTTCTCTGTCAAAGCCCTAACTAAATTTTTGCACTAACTTAGATAATTAACCTAATTAAACTAGTTAACCTAGCTAGTTCTCTGTCAAAGCCCTAACTAACTTTTTTCACTAACCTAGATAATTAACCTAATTAACCTAGTTAACCTAGCTAGTTCTATGTTAAAGCCCTAACTAAACTTTTGCACTAACCTAGATAATTAACCTAAGTAAACTAGTTAAACTAGCTAGTTCTCTGTCAAAGCGGTAACTAAAATTTTGAACTAATCTAGATTATTAACCTAAGTAAACTAGTTAACCTAGCTAGCTAGTTCCTTGTCAAATGTTTGTGCTATGCATGAGAGAGAGGGAGGAGGGGTGGGGGCTTACAGAGGATGGCTCCGGTGGTGGCAAGGGAGGCAGGGGCGTCTTCGGTCATGGCGAGGGAGGCAGTGCTAGCGAGGGAGGCAGGGGCGTTGAGGGTGGCTCCGGTGGCGGAGAGGGCAGTTCTAGTAGCGTTGATGGGGCTGCGCGGCTCCGGTGGCATTGGGGGCGGCTCCAACGACGTCGACAGCGCGCGGCTCTGGTGGCTCTGGGGGCGTAAACGTCAGCAAGAGACGACGGCGAAGTGGGACGACGACAACAAAGTGTGTGGCAAGGGATTTGGGGGAGAATTGGTGGTCGGGGGGGGGGGGAGGGAAACCGCTCGCGGGTTAAGTCAAATGTAGCGGTAGCGCTGGCAGAAAAAACGCGCTATAGCTAAGTTAGCTATAGAGCGTTTTCTAAAACGCGCTACTGCTATAGCTATTTATTTTCCTCTTCTTTTCTTATTTCCTTTTCCCTTTCTATAGCGCGGGTATAAAACGCGCGCTGCTGCTACATTATCTATAGCGCCTGTTATGAACATACGCTACTCCTGTGCCTTTCTCCTTTATTTTTATTTTTCTTTTATTTTTCTTTACATTTTATTTTTTCCTTCCTCCTTTTTCTATTTATTTCATTCTCATTTACTTTTCTACTTGTTTTTCATTTTATTTTATTTTCATTAGCAGCAGCACTTTTCTAGGAAAATGCGCTGCTACAATAAACTTAGCGATAGCGCTATTTCCCGAGATCGCTACTGCTATTCATAGCATACCGGCTTAGTAGTGGGAATTTTAGTAGCAGCGCTTTTCCCCGAAGATGCACTACTACTACACCCGTATCTGTAGCGCGGTTCAACTACTCGCGCTACTGCTAAGTACCAGTAGCACTACATTTTAACCAGCGCTACTACTAAAATTCTGCGTCTAAGGTTTTCCCTAGTAGTGTGTCTACATAGTTCTCGAACACGTAGGGTCCGCACGGTTAACATTCGATGACGATCGGTATTATGAGTTTATGTGTTTTGATGTACTGAAGGTTGTTTGGAGTCCCGGATGATATCACGAACATGACGAGGAGTCTCAAAATTGTCGAGACGTAAAGATTGATATATTGGACGACTATATTCGGACACCGAAAATGTTCCGGAGAAGTTTCGTATAAAACCGGAGTTCCGGAGGGTTAACGAAACCCCGCGCGGGAACTAATGGGCCACATGGGCCTTAGTGGAGAGAGAGACGGGCGGTCAGGGCATGCCGCGCCCCCCTCCCCCTTCTGTCTGAATTGGTCTAGGGAAGGGGGGCGCCCCCCTTTCCTTCTCCCTCTCCCTATCCTTCCTTCCCCTCTCTTCCCTTGTTGGAAACCTGCTAGGAATAGGATCCTATTCCTAGTAGGAATCATACATGGGGCGCGCCTATAGGGGCCAGCCGACCTCTCCCATTGCTCCTTTATATACCGGGGTAGGGGCACCCTAGAACACACAAGTTGACAATTGTTTTAGCCGTGTGCGGTGGCCCCTCCACTATTACACACCTCAGTCATATTGTCGCAGTGCTTAGACGAAGCCCTGCGTCGGTAACTTCATAAACACCGTAACCACGCCGTCGTGTTGACGAAACTCTCCCTCGGCCTCAACTGGATCAAGAGTTTGAGGGACGCCACCGAGCTGAACGTGTGCAGATCGCAGAGGTGCCGTGCGTTCGGTACTTGATCAATTGGATCGCGAAGACGTTCGACTACATCAACCGCGTTACTAAACGCTTCCGCTTTCGGTCCACGAGGGTACGTGGACACACTCTCCCCGCTCGTTTCTATGCTTCCCCTAGATAGATCTTGTGTGAACATAGGATTTTTTTTGAAATACTACGTTCCCCAACACCATGTCTATGGCGGAAGGAGCACATCAAGCTTTCGAACTGGACGCCTACGCCTCCTCCTCCTCCTCGGGCGAGTTAGGGCACTCCGCCTCCTCCTCCTCCTCCGGCGAGTGATCAGGGCACTCCACCTCCTTCTCCGGCTGCTCCGGCGCATGAGGGCGGCACTCCGCCTGCTTCTCCTCCTGCTCCGGCGCGTCCGAGCAGCCCGCCTCCTCCTCCGCCTCGTCAGTAACGGCGGAAGATAGAAGCCGCCGCTCCGGCTGCTCCGGAGCGTCGGAGCACTCCGGCTCCTTCTACTACTCGTCAGCAGCAAGGGAAGAGAGGAGCCGCCGTTCTGGCGTCTAGCAGTACAGTCAGTGGCGGGAGGCAATACATATTGGGTCCTTCTCTCAAGCCTCTACAGAAGTTACCATACTAGATGAGCGAGGAGGAAAACAAGAAGATCTATGAAGCCCAAGTGAAGGACTGCTTTGAAACGCAAAGAGCTAAGAAACATCCACGACCGAAGGAGAAGATAGATCCGGTGAAATTGAAGCGCAATTTCGATGCCTGAAGCGACCACCACCGTGTCCGCCGCAAACAACTATGAGCGCATTATTGAAAGGACATATCTGGAAGCGGAGCGGTTGGGAAGTACTTGCAGTGATCGAAGGTTAGCAGAACCACTACAAGAAATATGTCAACTTGTGACCACCACTATTGGTCACTGAATGGTCACAAATTTCCATTTGTGACCTTTTTGTGACCAAAAACATAAGGTCAAAAGCTGGCCGTCATAAAGTGACTATAGCGACCTTCTCTGTGAGAAGGTCATAGACGTTTATGACCAAAATATGCCTACTGTCGTGTTTTGGTCACTAGCAGCCTCCCCAGGCCACGTAGGCATCCAGCGTGGCAAGCTGATGTGGCACAAGATTCAGCCCGGTCCAATTCGGTGTTTTACATGGGCCGAGCCCATTAATTCGGCCTTTTTAATTTATATTTTTCTGTAAAAATTTTCTAGCTATATGGGCCTAGCCCAACAATTCGGCCTTTTTATTTCTAGATGCGGCCTTTTACAGCATATGATCTCTTATTTTTTGCCATTTTATTTTCCACTATTTTACATTTGTCCCAAATATCATAATATCATACACTGGTCTCACACGTCAGAAATTTCAAATGTGCTCAAATTATTTTGATAACTGGGTCGCATGAGTCATGTTTCCATTGCACACATTTTCAAACCACATACATAATTACTATTTCATATGAAACAAAAATTGTAATTCTGAAACATACATGAAATTCACAGACAGAAGATACATTAAATCACATACATAATTACTATTTCATCCACAAACGGAGAGAAGATACATTAAATTCCCAAATAACCCAGCTATTATTACATAACTTGTTATATAAGAATGTCTTGGAGCTTCTTTGAACATCTTTCGTCTTGAATTTACTAAAAATATCTGCCAACAAGAAAACATAACAGCAAGGATAGGGTGAATAACAACAACAACAGGTGATGGGGTGCTATTTAGTAGTAAGCTCAAGTCTGGAAAGAAACATGCATGAAAATTAAGAAGAGCTAGAGCATGAACACATTTTTAGTCAGAGTGCTGGATGAGACAAATATCAATTAAAAAAAGACAAGGTAGCATCAAATCAGGTTATAGTTTGTGGGAATCAATGCACACAGCATGAACAACAAGGTAGCATCAAATCAGATGATGATTGCATACATACAAATCATGTGCTGGCAGAAAAAAATCCAAGCAGGAGCTCATCTTCCATCTCTGTTTGGTAACTAACAACCTAAGTAAAATAAAAAAAATGTGACTTGTTCATACAAATCCCTCTAAAATTCCTTGGGACAAGTGCATCACATATTTGTCAACTTAGCAGCACAGGAAGAGGGGGAAGGAGATGGAGGAGCTACCTGCCGCGGTCGCAATGGAAGCAGAGGAGCAGACCCCTCCTGCCCCTCCCCCACGAGCAGGACAAGGCTGATGGCTGGGCACGCCCCTACTCCTCCGCCTCCTTGATCAGGAGACCCCCTTCCCCTACTGCTGCTTGGCGCGCCGCATCACTAGTCACCTCCTCATGCAAGAAGTACACAATAAATAGACAGACGTGAAATGAAAAAAAGGACCAACAGATTCACATGTTACATCAGTATGAAGTTACAATTGCAGATTCCAGGTGTGAAATGGATATGGCCAAAAAAATATGGTCAGAACAGAGGATATGCAGATTGGGGGAAGTAGAGTTAGCCATGTTCAAAAATGAAAAAAATAGTAAATGGTCTACCTACAGTATTATCCTTCCAGCATGAAGATGTGAGTACATACTAAGTAGCATCGGCACAATATAAACAGAAATGAGCAATCCAAAAGATGCAGTATGAGTATGTACATTACAAGGAATAGTTTTCTGCATTGACAACAGAAGCTATGCTCACAAATTTATATTGTAGGTACAGGAAATGTACCAGACATCATATAAGCATACACAATTACACACATGATACTTAGATCACACTGTCAATCCAAGAAGAAACTAGAATTATTAGCTGCAAAATTATTTCATTCTTCATGGCCATACAAGCAGTAATCTACATGCTACAGAGTGTGGCTCAGATTTGATCTGTGGAATATTATGGCTAATAGCAGTAAGGAGATCAAGATTCAGGAACGGTCTCTCCTTATTTTCCAAGAAGAGGGGAAAACAAATGCTTAGTACTCTGTACAGTTAAGATACCATTATCTTGCTGAAATGGCATAATGCGACATTTCACTAGTGTGGTTTCAAGGAACTGTGCATATGAATTTTGTAAGTGAAAATGCTTTGTTTTACAGGATGGCAAAATAAGAAGATGGTTTGGAAGAAGCAATTAAACATGCTTCATTTAGTTGGAAGAATGCTTTATTTTAACCGCTTAAAACCGGTTACGAGCTCGACAAGAAAATATTAGGAGCCCCATTTCCTAATATAACCGGTGAACCACAATAGCAAGTGTAATAAATGGCGAGTGCTGGCAGTACTGAATGTAAAACATGCATGGTCTAATCCAAGACCAGCTGCAGCCACGACATCGATCAACCTTCATTTAGTTGGGAACAACCTTGTAAACTACTCAAATTAAAACATTTTGGAGCCGAAGCTTACTTGAAGGGCAAAGAACTCGGTGTTGAGGTTCTGGGAGTTCTGCAGGATGTGCACCACTTGCAGCCACATGTCAGGGTTATTATGTAGATCCCGCAGTATCAGATCAGTGGCACTTCTCTGAAACAAAGCAGCCCATTTTCAGTCAACAAAAACCACAGTAGTAGTAACACAACGGCAGTGCTGCACACCCAGACCCATCTACGATAGCATGCAACCGGTCTCGAGGATGGATAAGTTGAAACATTTGTTCAGAAAGGAAGCACATTTGACTGAAGTACCAATTTTCAAAGTTTGTATAGCATCATGAATAGGCAGAGAGAGAGAGAGAGAGCTTGCCATGTGCCTACAAGCCAAATTTAAAGCCTTCTACTATAATGCAGGACCCAAAAAAACATCACAGATGGTAACAGCAACTGATTCTCGGATATTCGATGAACAAACAAGCATGTATTGTAAGTAGCATTTTGTAACTACGCTACATGTCCCTTGGAAATCAACATGTACATACAAGTCGATTTGAAATATTTCTCCCCAATTGCAGCACCCAATACATTGGTACAAGCACTAGTGAATCAGAAACAAAATGATGACTGCACCAATGGCGATTAGATCTATAGAAATCATCTACTATCCATGGCGATTTCCCGAAAGTACCATTCACGATTAGATGCAGCAGGTAGCAGTGAGGGGTGGAGGGCGGAGAGAGAGTTACCTTCCGAGGACCTTGGCAGTCGATAATCTGGTGCTTGGAGGCGCCCTCGTCGCCGGGCTTGTAGGCGCCCTCGTAGTCGCACCCGGGGAACAACGGTGCCATCTCCGTGGGCACTCGGTCCCCTCCGCCCCCGCCCCCTCCACACGCGGGGGAGTACCCGTCGCCGCCCCATGGCCGCCGCACCATGCCTCTGGCGCCCCTGATGCCGCGGAGGAGGAGCGACGAGGAGGTGACGGCTGCCAGGAGGAGGAGGAGCACGTCGGCGGCCAGCGACACGGCCGTGTATCCGGGGGCGCCGTGGAATAGGATCCAGGAGGCAACGGTGGTCGCTAAGAGTTTGGGTGTCGTCGACGGGGGGGAGGGTGGGTTTGGGGGCGGCAGCGGATCGAGATCTGAGGGCGACGGCTGTGGGTGCGGGAAGATAGGGGGACGAGAGGACGAGTGGTGCGGGTTATGTTAGGTCAAGTCAGCGAGAGGAGGAGGGCGTGGGGGAGGCCATGAACGGCGGCGAGCTCCATCGGAGGGAGGTGGTGGTGACGATGGGCCTGGAAGGGAGGAGGCGGTGGTTGGGTGGTTGGGGATCGAGAGGGTGGTGGCTGTGGGACGAGGGGGAGAGTGGATTGGGGGAGAGGAGGGTATCTGAGTTAGGGTTTGGTTGAGAGGGTGAGGAGGTGAGGGCTGCCGTTGATGGGCCTCTAACCCCTCATTGGTTACCCCAAGTGGAAGGTGTGAGATGCAGTGTTGTGGAAGTTTTTCCCTTAGCAAAAGATGCCAAGGATCGAATCCCCAGAGACTCCTAGGTTCAACAAGTAGGTGTCAACTGCTAACGGCGCGAGATATTAGCAATCAACGTGGACCTGCACACAGATACAAATAACTTTGCTCCCAACGAGTACAGAGAGGTTGTCAATCCCTCCGGCCTTGTAGTTCACAAAGGATTAAACGCAAATGATAGTAGTGATAGATAATGTTTGCAATAGTAAATAATAGCGAAAAGTAAATAGCGGGTGTGATCAATGATGGTAATATGGACCGGAGTCTCATGATGTTCACTAGTGATGTCTCTCTCCCAAAAGACGATAAAACAGCTATGTGAGGTAAACGAATTACAGCTGGGCAATTGACAGGACCACGAACGCAAACCAATGCTGACTACATTGCAAGAAAGGTTGAGGTTCAAAGCATGCGCGGTACGCCAAAGTAAGTAGACCGAAATCCATCAATATCTACTACTAATCATCCACCTTGAGATATCTATGTAGAACATCTCGCTGGTATTAAGTTGCGAGCCCCACCCATAGTGTAAACTCAATGCAACAGACAACTGCATTAAAAGAACTTTGCGTAAAGTAAACAATCCTTGCACCCGCGGGCACAAGCACCGTTGTTTTCCCCCTTGTGGCAACAGCACATCCCCTAGACTCATGTTTCTGTCACTCAAGCTAGTCATCGAGGGGCATGAACCCACAATCGAGCATAACGTTCCCTCTTGGAGTCACTACCTACTACTTGGCCAAAGCAATAAATAACAACGGAGAACATGCAAGAATTACTTATGAACATAAATATAAAAGAGGTAGATCAAATATATTACACAAGAACAATCTGAACATAATCTCATAATCCATCGGATCCCAGCAAACTCATCATAGCAACAGCATAAGGATTACATATGTGCCTCGATCATGTAGGGTAGCTCACGAGGACTAATTAGTGAAGCACAAGAACGGGAGGAGAACATCACATAGCTACTGGTCATGGACTCATGGTCCAAGGGAGACTACTCACAAATCATCCGGGAGGCGTCCATGGTGGTGGAGAGGCTCCCGATGATGATCCTCCCCTCCGGCAGGGTGCCGGGAAGAGTTCTCCTGGTGCTCCCGATCTTGGAAGCGGCGGCGGCGGCGGAACAGAGATGAGATCACGAAAAAGAGTTCCCGTCCCGAGGGTTTCGAAGGACGCTCTAAATATATGCCAAAGGGAGGCACCAGACGGGGCTCGGGGGGCCCAGGCGCCCCCCTGGCGCGGCCCAGGGGGGGCGCGCCGCCAGGGCGCCTGGGGCCCTGGTGCCCCCC
>LR738712.1:743478587-743497522 GCA_902687465.1 Secale cereale
CCCCCCCCCCCCGGCTGTACTTCGGGCGCAAGGTAGGTTCTGGAACGCTTATTTTTTATATAATTTTTCTGGATTTTTCCTGACGGTTCTCGTAATGTGAAAACCTGAAATACAAAAATAGCCGAAAACAGAAACTGGCACTGGGGTGCACTGGATTAGTAGGTTAGTCCAAATATGATCAAAAGTGTATGGAAGTGTATATATATCATAGCAATATCACCCAAAAGTAGCATGGAGCAAGCAGAAATTATAGATACGTTTTGGACGTATCAGCCGTTGGTTCTAGAAGCATCCGACGGTGGTTGATACATGATCCGCGTGATATGCCTCTGGACCAATCAGAACGCACCAAACAATCTGAAGACCTTTTGACCATATAAATTGGTCATGATTGATTACACACAAATTTTTCATTCCATTTTTCAATGCTCAAAATGAGTTTTTTTATGAAACACCTATCAAATATCCGTTCAAATAATATCATATTTTGCAGAAGTTTAGATCTTAGATTGGCAAACAATATTGACAAAGATAGTTTTATTTCTTTTGCACGAAAAAATAATAAACTTGTAATACGGAAATTATTTTAAAAAATAGTTCTCGGAAATGAGCTATCATGCGTGAAGATTCATGGCTTTCAAGCCAAATGATCAATCTTATGGCCATATTCATGGCATAGTTTGTTCAAATGATCTCATATTGTGCACAAGGGCGCATCTTGGAATGGCAAACAATGTTGCCTAAGGGAGTTTTTACTTTCTTTGGGCGAAAAAATCATTTTCCATTTTTCGAGTGCCCAAAAGGAGGTTTTTTTGTGAAGGACCTCCCAAATAATTGTTGCAAAATTGGACCAAATCATTTTTATAAAATACCAGGCCATATTTAATGCACAATTGACCAAATGGTTGGGTGCAAAAAGTTTTGATCCACCTCTCGTGAAAAAGACAAATTCCCGTTGATTCAGGTGAAAGCGGGTCAAATTTGAACTGTAGCTGCCTTATAGTTTGCTCTTTATTTTTTACAAAAATCATTTCTAGGTACATAAGTATCTATTTAATCAGAGAAACACCAAAAAAATACCAAGATTCAACCACTAGCTAGGAACGGTCATTCCTGCCGTTTTGACCGCATTTTGAAACGGGCATAAAAAATTCAAAAAAAATCAAAAAATTGCAAAACCTTCGCATTGTGTCATTATATATGACCAAGTTACCAGGAAAAATAATAAACTTGTAATATGGCAATTCTTTTAAAAAAGTGTTCTCAGAAATGAGCTATCATGCGTGAAGATTCATGACTTTCAAGCCAAATGATCAATCCTATGGCCACATTCATAGCATAGTTTGTTCAAATGATCTCATATTGTGCACAAGGGTGCATCTTGGAATGGCAAACAATATTGCTTAAGGAAGTTTTCATTTTCTTTGGACGAAAAAATCATTTTCCATTTTTCGAGTGCCTAAAAGGAGGTTTTTTTGTGAAGGACCTCCCAAATAATTGTTACAAAATTGGACCAAATCATTTTTATAAAATACTAGGCCATATTTAATGCACAATTGACCAAATGGTTGGGTGCAAAAAGTTTTGATCCACCTCTCGTGAAAAAGACAAATTCCCGTCGATTCAGTTGAAAGCGGGTCAAATTTGAACTGTAGCTGCCTTGTAGTTTGCTCTTTATTTTTTACAAAAATCATTTCTAGGTACATAAGTATCTATTTAATCAGAGAAACACCAAAAAAATACCAAGATTCAACCACTAGCTAGGAACGGCCATTCCTGTCGTTTTGACCGCATTTTGAAACGGGCATAAAAAATTCAAAAAAAATCAAAAAATTGGAAAACCTTCGCATTGTGTTATTATATATGAACAAGTTACCAGGAAAAATAATAAACTTATAATACGGCAATTCTTTTAAAAAAGTGTTCTCAGAAATGAGCTATAATGCGTGAAGATTCATGGCTTTCAAGCCAAATGATCAATCCTATGGCCACATTCATAGCATAGTTTGTTCAAATGATCTCATATTATGCACAAGGGTGCATCTTGGAATGGCAAACAAAATTGTTTAAGGAAGTTTTCATTTTCTTTGGACGAAAAAATCATTTTCCATTTTTCGAGTGCCCAAAAGGAGGTTCTTTTGTGAAGGACCTCCCAAATAATTGTTGCAAAATTGGACCAAATCATTTTTATAAAATACTAGGCCATATTTAATGCACAATTGACCAAATGGTTGGTTGCAAAAAGTTTTGATCCACCTCTCGTGAAAAAGACAAATTCCCGTCGATTCAGTTGAAAGCGGGTCAAATTTGAACTGTAGCTGCCTTGTAGTTTGCTCTTTATTTTTTTACAAAAATCATTTCTAGGTACATAAATATCTATTTAATCAGAGAAACACCAAAAAATACCAAGATTCAACCACTAGCTAGGAACGGTCATTCCTGCCGTTTTGACCGCATTTTGAAACGGTCTTAAAAAATTCAAAAAAAATCAAAAAATTGGAAAACCTTCGCATTGTGTCATTATATATGACCAAGTTACAAGAAAAAATAATTAACTTGTAATACGGCAATTCTTTAAAAAGAGTGTTCTCAGAAATGAGCTATCATGCGTGAAGATTCATCGCTTTCAAGCCAAATGATCAATCCTATGGCCACATTCATAGCATAGTTTGTTCAAATGATCTCATATTGTGCACAAGGGCGCATCTTGGAATGACAAACAATATTGCTTAAGGAAGTTTTCATTTTCTTTGGACAAAAAATCATTTTCCATTTTTCGACTGCCCAAAAGGAGGTTTTTTTGTGAAGGACCTCCCAAATAATTGTTGCAAAATTTGACCAAATCAATTTTCTAAAATACTAGGACATATTTAATGCACAATTGACAAAATGGTTGGGTGTAAAAAGTTTTGATCCACCTCTCGTGAAAAAGACAAATTTCCGCCGATTCAGCTGGAAGCGGGTCAAATTTGAACTGCGGCTGCCTCATAGTTTGCTATTTATTTTTTCCAAAAATCATTTCTAGTTACATAAGTACCTATTTAATCATAAATACATGGTTTGGTGGCGATACGTCGAGGTTTGGGCGGTGGTCGAGGGCCCCAGCTCTAGAGCGCGTAAACTCGCATGCCCGCCGCGTGGTCAGCGCGTGACTGTGGCGTTGCCATGTGTTCTTGGTGGCCTAGGCATGTCTAGTGGGTTGGCCACTCTCCAGGTAGGTGCTAGGAAGAAAATTACAACATAAGATTCTCACGAGGAGACCGATCGATGCTCAAACATGAATTAGCAGCCAAGTGTTTGATTAGCGGTACGGAAAATGCACATGGCTAATGGGCGTGAGTTTTGGTTGAGGATGATCAGTTACTAAGAAGACCGTCTTCACAAATTTTCAGGTCAAAAGGAGGAGTCTAGGTGGTACTTGCTTTGCAAAGTACCACACTGGACATAAATACGAATGTTGAAGATGGGCTCATAATAATGAATGGATTGAGCTGGCATTTGGTGGAGGATAGTTATTTGGGCATAGGAAAGCACTGTAGAAAATGGATACCATTTGGACATGCCAAAGTGGTACTTCCTTCACAAAGTGTTTTTTGAACAGAATAGGAAAATGAATATTTTTGAAATATTTTTGAACTAGGCAAGGAAGGTTTTTTACATATTCGACGAAGATATGACCCAAAGAATTTATGAGATTTTTTGGGGAATTTTGGGAATGACAGAAATATAGGTTGCTTCACAACCTAGGGCAAAAACTGCCACATGGACATGACACATAGGCAAAACTGATGAGGTGGCGCCTAGTCGTAGCAACCCACCACAATTTACAAGGTTATGACCACCTATATTGGTCATGATCAGCTAGAAATAAGGCAGCGAACCAGTGCTATCTGCTTTATGACCATTTCGTGTAAGGAAATTATGACCTTTCTGACCAAAATGGTCGTTATAGTTTAGGGTTTGGAGCCCCCCGAACAGCTTTTGACCAATTGGTCTGAAATGGTCATAGATCTATGACCAATTCTTCCAGGGTCACTAACAAAAGGTCATAAGTTGACATATTTCTTGTAGTGAACGAAGAAGTGGGAAAAAATTCCCCAGCTCGGCGAACAAGCGAACCAATAGTGCCCCCCGCTCAAGGTGCCTAGCGACATCGTCGCTAATCATCAGGGGATGTTGCCCGGTAACAATCTTGCAGATTACCTGCCCGATGATGCACATTTTGATATAATGGAGGTGGACGAACAAAAATACCTGTATGGGAAGCCTCTCGTCAAACATGGTCATCCTCCTCTAACAACGACGATGCGTAAATTCCATGATTGGTACATGGAAGTCTGCAGAAAGTCTGGCAAGGATACTTTGATGCTGAGTGTTAAAGAGGAACACAACCTCGTTGGATTGATATGTTGTCTGTTCCATTTGAGGAGTTCTTCCTATTTTTCAATCAAAATGCCCTCGATAAAATAATCGTCACTTGGTACTGTCTGTAAGTACTACTTCTGTAATTAAGTCTCTATATATAGCTCAGCTATTTCATTGCATGTATGTATAATTATCCTCACTATATTATGTAGACTGAAGATCATCAAATGCAGAAAAGCACAAATCTGGTACATTGGGTTCATTAACACAAATCTCATAGATGAATGGACGGTTAAATTTAATCCCAAAGAAGCCGAGGACAATTTGCTACAATCGTTGCTCAAAAATCAAAACAAAGATACAATACTCTTTCCTTACAACTTCAAGTGAGTGTTATTGTCTTGTGCATATTTGGTGTCCCTTCTTACTTGAGGTCATAGTAATGTAATTGATAAGTTATGCATGCGTGCACAGCTTCCACTATATTCTCCTAGAGATTAAGCTTGAGCGGGGACTAGTAACCATCTTAGACTCGAGACGAAAAGATCCCAAGGAGTACGTGGCCATGACTAAAATGCTCGAGAAGTAAGTTCAATCGATCATTATCGCACCATATAAACAACTTTCTTCATTTCCTGATATCAAGTAATTATTTTCTTTGTCTCACAGGGTTTGGAAAGAGTTCGCCGCACAAGCTCCGGGACTGCGGGGGGAGCTGCGATTTACACACCCGAGAGTAAGTACTACTAGCTAGTTCCGCGCATCTCCAATCGATTCTAGCTAGTTTCATCAATACCATTTATAATGCTTGATTATCAGTTTGATTGACCTCTATTTCTCGTAAAGTGGTTGTGGCAGGACGGCGGGAATAATTTTTGTGGATACTACATTTGCGAGTTCATCTACAACGCGACGACCTCTAAGCGGGGCTACTCTAAAAAAGATTATGAAATGCGTAAGCAATAATATTCACAATTTTCTTTTTATTAACATCATTTGTGTTGAGTTTCATTCATATATATGCATTGACACCCTTCTTCAAGTTAGATGTGGCAGATGCAGGATGAACTCCTATCACAAGATCGAATATGAGCAATTCAAGAGGAATTGGCGGGATTCTTTCTTGACCACGACATAAATAAAGCCGGAGAATACCATGTGGAATTTGACATTAGATGATAGGGAATTGTAAGAGATCATATATTGTATATATCTAGCCAGTAGCGTTGGATAGATATACGAAAACTTGTTGTTCGACCAATCTCTCGGAGAAAGAGAGGTCGATCACTTCTTTTTGTATATGTTCATGACGATTTTGTGTACTTTATGGTTTACTTCATTTGCTTAGCTAGCCTGTCGAGTTCTCTCTATACGTATATAGTACGTAGCGTCGACCAAGAATGGAGATAAGAGAGGACACTTCTCTCTATTAGCTAGCTAACACAACATATGAAACCCCTAAATTAACTCTACAAAACCCCCAAAACCCCCAAACCGCTCCCCTTTCAAAAAAAAACCCAACCATTGAACTGCTGACGTGTGGATGCGTTTTGGTTTCGGTTGGTGCTACCAACCGGGCCAAAAGGCCCTCCTGCTCGGGCAAGCCGCAGTGGCCACGTGGAGCCCCATCTGTCCCCGGTTAGTGAGCGAACCGTGACTAAAGGTACTGGGCTTTAGTCCCGACACTTTAATCCCGGTTCCAGAGCCGGGACAAATGGGCCTCTGGAACCAGGACAAATGGGCCTTTTTCTACTAGTGGAATAACTTATTTTGCACCATGGGTGATGAGTAGTATTACCAGATATATTCATGTTTTGCAATGAAATAAGTAATTCCACCAAAAAGCCTTTCAATGTGACTATGCCACCTAATGGCAGTAGGGAGGAGCAGGCCGAGTTCTAGCAAAAATGCATACCAGCCGTGTATAATCGTGCATTAATCATACATGCATCATCCACGATCACGAATGGTGAATTACGTTAATATCACAACACAACTCTAGAACCCAAAATTAAACATGCACAATCACGAACGGGGGCGTCACAAATACCATCCATGAATATTAGAAGTGAAAAAAAAACCATTAGATCGAAATCAACTTCTTGCATTACAGTTTTTTGGATTTATCTTACGAGACTAAACCAGGTTGCATGGAATGAATTTCACTTGCACGAAACTGCGCAATTAAAGTGCTTGCTTCTCTCTTAAAATGGATTAATAAGATCAGAGATTGTTGGAGTCAGAAATGATTAATTGCAGGGACTCTTGCTCGTTGTTAACAATCACGTGTCTCTCTCCCCTCTCTGATCTGCATGCTGACTAAGACCTGCAACCACTATACATCATGCTGTACACAATGTGTGAAACAAAACTTGCATCACCAAGTGTGTTATTTAACGCATATCCCATGAAATCTGGTGTTACTCACAGTACCGCTTAATTTGTATTGAAGCGAGCAACCAACGTGTGTGTATTGTCCCCTGCTTTATCAAGTATTTCTCCATTTTTATTGGCACGTGTAGCCATTAACACTAGTAGCACAAATGCCCGTGCGTTGCAACGGCAGAATACACCGGTTTTATGAACCATACTTACCCGAGTCGAGAGGGCGCTGATGAGAAAACAAAAAAGATGGATGATTAGAGTATATTGCGACTTGAGATTTTGAGTAAATTGACCTGCGTGTTCTTTCTGAAATATAGAAGTACAACAAGAAGAAAAAA
The DNA here is from genome assembly GCA_902687465.1 of Secale cereale. Taxonomy (NCBI): domain Eukaryota; kingdom Viridiplantae; phylum Streptophyta; class Magnoliopsida; order Poales; family Poaceae; genus Secale; species Secale cereale. Next base: position 743,485,676 of record LR738712.1, read on the forward strand.
AATAGCAATATCAGTAAATCTGAACTAACAGCAGCAACAAACAAACCAACCTGAAATAAGAATTACAATAACATTCCTAGCAACTCTCTGCTCAGGCATGTTGGAAACTGGCATTCCTATTATTTATAACAGCCAATAAACATCCATAGATTAGACAAAGAAATACGCTTTGAACAGTTGGATGTAGACATGGTTCAACTATCAATACGCTTTGTGTTGGACTTACACAATTATGAAAAAAATATTGTACCTCTGCCACTACTTCTATGTCCCATTGCAAGTGCAGTTATGAGATACAAACAGCCTCCTTTTGAACGAGCTAAATGCCTGTTCGTCATTACTGATTGAAAAGCATAATCTAAAAATCCACCAATTTCATGCATGTAGGACGATCCGGATGGCTGGCCAGCGCAGAGTGAACGTGTTGTGATGAGGACAATCGCGACGGCTGGCTGACAGACGCACTGGGACGGGGGCGTCGATCATGGAAGACTGGCAGCGGAGGACTGCGATCCAGGGACTTGCCTCTGCAGCCCCCTCGCATCTGCCCTCCAATGCAGAGCCAGTGCTTTACATTGGCCCAAGTGAAAACAAGCCACAACAGCTACAGAAAAGCACAAGCATAGAAACATATCCACATGACACTTGAACAAATTTGTAGCAGCGACATGGTACAGAAACAACAGCGAAATGACACAGAAACATCAACTACAGAAAAGCACAAACTGGACAAATTTGTAGCACTCAAAAATCGAATAGCTACAAAACAAATTTGTAGCAAGGTACATCTGAATAAATTTGTCGCACTGAACACTGGATATATTAGGCAAGTCTCCTTGTACACTTAGCTACCAGTTCATCCAAATAAAGAATTGGATGCACACATATGCTATAAGAACCAGTACAGGTCAATTCTTAGCATTATCAGTACATGTCAATTTCCATTCTACTTGTCACTGAAATTCAAAAGCATCCAGGGTAAGGTCAATTCGTTGCATTATCAGTCAATCTAATCCAATATAATCCACTATTTGTATATATGCTATAAGAACCAGCGGTGACGCTCCACCAAGAACCGCACATCCAGCCGGCGACGAGGATACCCGGGACTGGCGGTGGGAGGAGATGGAATTGGGGTAGGGTTGCCTCACTCACATGGTGGCTAGCGTGCCGGCGTTGGGAAGAGGCGTGCAGGTCCCGGCGACTAAAGCAAGGAGCTTGGTCGGGGTGGCGATCCTCCTCATCTGCGGCCGCGTGAGGAGCTCGGTCCAGGAAGTGGTCCACCTCGTGATGTGCGTGATGTGAAGCGGCGTGAGGAGCTCGGTCCAGACGGCAGTCCTCCTCGATCTATGGCGGCGCTCCTGCCCGGCCCGTAACGGCGCTTCGTAGCAGCAGCTTCCCGACCCATCGGGGCGCTCCTCCTGGTTCTCACAGGTCACAGGTCACAGGTGAAGCGCGGACGCTTGCGCCAAGCCGTGCCCTTTTCCTTCACATATTGTTTGAAGATAGTGATTGCAGCGGACCTGAGGCTTCCTTGAACTTCATGAGCAATCGTTGGTGGTCCTTGATTTTTTTTCGTTTCCTGGTTTTCAGGAATCATTAGCATCTGTTTTTTTTATGAAACGAATCGATAGATCGTTCGTGGAATACGTGTGCTAGGCGGCTCCTGGTCGAGATCCTCCGGGAACCGATCGAGATTTTGGACGTGGCGTCCAGATTTTTTTTTTCGGTTTTCTTCTCATATTGAGAAGATTCTTTCCAAACTATTACATAGATCTATTTTTAAATCTCAGCCATTATTTTTTATCTTAACACAAAATCAACGGATATAAAGAGGCGACTTATGGAGAACTATGAAAGCTTCCGTCCTTTATTATTAGGTAAAGATAAAGATTTATTGAGTGAATTCCTCCTCTCCCTCTGTTTCTTGGTTATCGAGTTGGCTTGTTCATTTCAAGGCAATTTGCAATCACATATAAATTTGCGTATTCTCATGCAAAGAATCAAGGTTGGATTAATGAAATAATGGACCTATTTTGTAGCACAAACACATGCTAACTCAGTTGGTTGTGGCTTTTGGACATGGAGGGGACGTCATGAGTTTGAATCTCACAAAATGCAACCGTTTCTTCGTTCTTTGCAGAAAACAATGCACGAACCTCACTTAAACCTGGACCGCGGGTTAATTAAAGAAAAACGTAGGGTATTTTCTTGCAAAACATGAGACGGATGGGCATAAATGCTCCATATTTTATTAGTAGGTATAGATAGATAGATAGATAGATAGATACATATAGATAGAATACAGATACGTGGGCTGTCGTTGAACTATGTGTTTTTTTTTTTTGCTAGTTCTGCTATGATATAAAAAACGGTTTTGCTGAAACTCAGCTAGCTGAGTTTTAAGTATGGTCTCAGTCACGTTTTTGACCTTCCGATCTGTCAAACATCAGATTGTAATCTGTATTTTACTTACGGAGCTGAGCTATATGGGCTTTTCTTCATCGTTTTTTACCCAGCCGAATAAGAGAAAGAGGATATGATCTAAGGATGCTAATAGTTGCTAGCTGCTTGCATTCTTCCTTGCATGCTATTGTCCCTTTTTTTTCGTTTTTTAATCATGTTATTGTCATTTGTTGACCGTAGCTTTCAGGGGTCAGCTCTTTGTAACGACTTTCTTTTCATTTTTCTCTCTCATAATTAACTATTTTTTATTTCACTACATGTAGTAGAACAATTATTCCTCTCTTCTCCCTTTTCCTAATTTCGTGTATTCATTTTGTTTTTTAGCTTAATATTCGCTTGTTACCATAGAATTAAAAATTGATTTATTAGGGATTTCAATATTTTTTCATTGTTCTACATTTTTTGTTTCCTGCTTTTTCATCATTCAATTTATTTTTATTTTTATTCCTCATTTTTATTTAATATTTTTTATCTTTTTTTATTCTAATGATATCAAAACCCATGCCTCCTTTTCGGTAGAAATGCTTGTTCCCTGAGTTTTTCAGTCAAAAAAATTTGTGTGATCAAAGTTTTTAGGTCTGGTCACAACTACAAAGTTTTTTAAATTTGGTGGTAATTGCAATCCATCAAGCCAGGTTGCAAGTGTTTGTTTTTAGATGGAGTCGCAACCCCGAGGTTTCCAAAAACTGATCGCAGACAACTATTTTTCAAATGTGGTCGCGACTGCAGGCTTTCATGTCGGGGTTGTAAATGCAAGTTTTCGAATCTAGTCGCAACTGCAAGTTCTCAAGTTGGATCTCAACCAAATTTTTTTAAGTTGGGTTGCAACTACAAGCTTTCATGTGGGGTTGCAACTACAAGGTTTTAGGTGTGGTCGCAACTGCAAGTATTCAAAGTCGGGTTACAACTTCAAGTTTTCAAAGTCGGGTCGCAACAACAAGTTTTCAAAGTCGGTCGCAACTGCATGTATTGAAGGCCGGGTCACAACCACAAGTTTTCAAAATCTGGTCACAACCATACGTTTTCAAAGTCGGGTTGCAACCGCAAGTTTTCAAGGTCGGGTCGCAATTGCAAGTTTTCAAGGTCGGGTCGTAACCGCGCGTTTTCAAGGTCTGGTCGCAACCATAAGTTTTCAAAGTCAGGTCGCAACCGCAAGTTTTCAAGGTCGACTCGCAATTGCAAGTTTTCAGTGTCGGGTCGTAACTGCGCATTTTCAAGGTCTGGTAGCAACTGCAAGTTTTCAAAGTCGGGTTGCAACTGCAAGTTATCAAGGTCGGGTCGCAACTATATGTTTTCAAGATCGGGTCGCAACTGCATGTTTTCATGGTCTGGTGATAACTGTAAGTTTTCAAGGTCGGTTCGTAACTTCAAGTTTTCAAGGTCGCTTCGCAACTACAAGCTGCAAGTTTTCAAAGTCGGATCGCAACTGCATGTTTTCATGGCTAGGTCGTAACTGCAAGTTTTCAAGATCGGGTCGCAACTGCAAGTTTTTGAAGTCAGGTCGCAATTGCCCGTCTTCTAAATGCGTCCTTTTTTATGTGATGACAACCCAACTGGATAGTTTTTTTTTTGTACATATAGCTAACCGAAAGCTATCCCCCAGCAACAAAAAGAGACTGTCAGCCAAGGCACAGAAGTAGCGACCAATTCCCTACAGACAAACTGCAAACTCCATCATATTTAAGAAAATTTGATGGATTTTTAATAAATAAATAATTCATGGGATAAAACCAGGATAGATCCTATGCTAGGCATCGTGCTTGTGATTACTGCAAAACTAAATAAAAACTGAAAATCAATGAAGAAAACACTCTTTTTTAAGACAGCGAAGAAAACACTCCAAAACTGTGTTATGGAAACTAAAATATGTTGTACAGGCCAGCCCACCAAGATGTGCGTGCTTCTCTTATGGACTCGTATGTACTAGTATGCTCTAGCACGAGCTACAGAGAAACAAAAGGCCAAGCCCAAAACAACATGACACGTGCAAATCATGGGGAGAAGAAAAAAGTCTAGCCAATATATATGATGATGTCATGTGAATGAGACCATACATAAATCTCAGCTAGATAAGTTCCAGGTGCTCCCATATAAAAATGTTTCTGCGGGTTGTTTTCCTGCAATCTGCTTATCCTCATCTGAAAGAGTCCTGACTAAATCTCACTTGTCTTATGCCGTCTGATTAAGTTCGCGCACCATTTGCTTATTTGATTTACTTTTTCAGTTTTTAACTTTCTCCACGTAAGCGCTATTACAATTCTATATGACCCTCAGCCCACAACTGGCTAATCACCAAGTGGGTGATGTGTGATAAATAAACAAGTGGGCGATGTGCAAGCAAATGAAAGAGCATAATAGACAATCGAGTCAAAGCACGACAACCAAAGGATTTGAACTTTGTAAAAATGCAAGACAACTAGTTACTCAGATTTCTTTCGTCAAACTTTTCTTTGCTGGATCTCCACGGAAACATGCAGGCTATCCAATGTTCAATTGGAACCTAATTGCCCAAACCATATAAGGTGCCTTTTATTACGGATGGACAAATTTTCCGAGCATCTGGAATTCTATCCCAGAGACCGCCGATCAAGGTGGGCATTAACCGTTATAGGAATGGCACTTCTGCAGGCACTCACTCTTCGTCTTGTAACAGTCGCCATTCTTAATCTCGCAACAGTAGCATGAAGCACGGAGCTCAAAGTTGAAATAACATATGAGATTGAGGCTGCAAAATTTCTCGGGTTTCTTGCCCTCACCTACAGATGTCGAGTTGACGATGATAGCGTTGGTACTTGTGTTCGCCGCATGATCATATTGGTTGACCATCGTTTGCTTATTATCGAGAGCACCTGTATATTATATTTAACCTTAGTATGCCGTACCGCAGATGTGTGTGTGTACGTATGTATGATCCGAAGAATTAGTGGGAAGAAGTTAACACAAGATTCTAAGACGATGATGATATGTACTTACACTGTGCACAAACCACAAGGCATCCAATGAAGAATATCATCGTCGCCTGCACTAGGCTGCTCCCTCTCATATTGGTTATCTGTTTCTTGACAAACTCAGTTCTAGTCGAGTGTAAGGTTCCAGTAGGAAATAGTTGGACTCCAAATGTGGCAGACACGTACAACAAGTTTATAAATAGCAAGAGTTGGAAAATATTTTAAATATTCATTAATGTACTACAAAAGATTGCAAGTGCACGAGATATACGTTCATTAATGTGAAGATTTTTTGCACATATAATATTCAATGAGGCAAACACTATCTATACATGCAATCTTGACATCCTTAATGAATTCTCTAAGGCAGTCTAGTGCACTATATTTCATTAAAAGAGAGATATTCGCTCCGATATGTTGAGTGATATTTTGATACTCATTTCAACCTTGTTTAAACCGAGATATTTCATTAAAAGAGAGATATTCGTTCCGATATTGCCACTAACGACTAATGAATGCAAAGGATTTCACAAATACTCTGTTTGACATTTTTCCATAGGAAATTGGCTAAAAACAGAAGAAATCATCTATACTACTATTAAAAGAGCAAACATAAACTCTTCTAATGCCACACAATGAAGTGTACACGAGATAACCAGGACCCTTGGATCAAATTAACTTAAACACATCATATTGCCCATATTACACCAATGAATTACCATCAAGATGAACGACCCAGATCAAATGTTCTGCCTCCGAGCAGACGCCGCGGTCTGCCAATCCTCATAGCGCTCCATCGTTCCCCGCCCGCAACACATGGATCTCTTCCACCAGCATCCATCGTTCCCCGCCTTCCTCTCCCCTCCTCATCGACGCCGGTGTCGCTCTCCTTCCTCGAGCAGCGCCAACGGTAGGATGCAGCGGGCTCGGCCTGCATCGGCAGTGTCAGTGTCCCTCTGCTCCGTCGAGCGGCGGCGGCAGCGGGCTCGGCCGCGGCAATGGATTTCTCCGGCGGGGGCTCACCTCGGCGCCCACGTTGTCCTCCTACTCCTTCTCAGTGCGGTGGACCCAGCGGTCACCGAGGGCGTGCGGACGGGGGTGGCACAGATCCAGGGCGGCATCAACGATGGGCGTCCCCCATCCCCTTCATGCGCCGCTGCCCAATCCTCCTCTGCCTCTGTGGGCTTCAGCAAGGAATCCCAATCATGTCCGTGGGTCACCGCATGGTCCACCGTCCCACTCCCTTAGCACGCTGCCTGCACTTCCTCTTACAAGCCGCAATTGTTGGGTCACCTATTCATCTGGTTGTGCCTGGATTGTCGCCGACCGCGTCCTGCCTGTGAGTTGCTCTGTTGCCAGGTATGTACGTCCATGCCGACGGCCATGACAATTTTCCTAAGTCAAACGTGGTTTTGCTAATTTGCTGTATCTTTTTTCAGAAGTATTTGCAAAGGTAAAGATAGTGGGAGTTCCTCTATGCCAGGTACGTCCGTCCATGCCGGCGGCCGTGACCCGTGATAATCCGTGGTTAGGATCATTTACTTCGCATGAACTGCTTAGGCCAGGTGCACATCTTAATTAATCTGTAGCTAGGGTTTGCTCTTGATAGCCATCTGATCTATGCACCTGACCAAAATAGAGGATCGGGAAAAAAATCTTCAGTAAAACAAATCTGTACTATGTAGCAAGTGCAAGTCTTCATATTAGAAGCTTGTACGTGGTGGTAAACAAAGCCTGAATCCGACTACAGTTTAATTAGTGTGGCACAACTATTAATTTAAAGAGCTTGAGAATATTGGTCCTAGAAAAGGGAGTGATCAACCAGTATGCAAGTAAACTGCCCAGGTTGATCTTATTTGTATATTTTTGATCTAATATGATCTGACAAAAAAATAGCCAAATATGTGCCATAAATCCTGTCATCTTTAACGATCTGGCACTCCTACCACGCTGTGTAGAACTTGTCTACCATGTACAACAGGTGGCGAGCTGGTGACTGAAGACAATAAGGTGACAAATGTGACAATTTTCCTGAGCCAAATGTGATTTTGCTAATTTGCTGTATCTTTTTTCACAAGTATTTTCCAAGGTAAAGATAGTGGATAGTGCCAAGATTTATGCCACCTTTTCACATATCATTGTTTACTGGCTGGTCTAAGCTTAAAGATTATCATGTTTGATCTCACAAGGATTCTCGAGGAGTTGATATATAATAGCATCGATGCAAATGCAAAGAGGTATTCGTTTCACGTGAAAGACAAACTATATGTGTTGTCTTCAGTAAGTATTTTCTTTACACAAGAATGAATGCAAAATACAACCCACAACCCCAGATGCTCTGTGAGACTATTATGCCCAGAATTAGCCAAGAGCCTAAGACATACTCAACATTTTTTAGCAAAGATAGTTATGAAAAAAAAGACTTTGTTAATCGGTGCTGAAATGCATAACATTGATGCTAGAATCTTATTTTTCGTTGTATATAATACGAACAACACGATTTTTTTCCAGGTCATAAATTGCTTGGAAAAATGCAACATCAATATAGAATCCCGACGACTGGCCGGTGATGGAGATTATTTTGTATGCTGACGGTGGCGGCTACACAGTAGAGGGCTGCACACTCGACTTTGACACTGTCGTCTTCAACAAAGAGAAGATCTCCCTCGCCGGCCACGATGAGGTTCACACCTGCACTCCCGTTCCCACTCCTTCTCCCTCTCTCGGAATTGGTTTATGATATTTTTCGTTTTGTGTGTGCCTTTGCAGTATACGTTGGCGGGCGGACGACACCTCTTCTTACTGCTCCCTCGGAGGCGTCAAGGGCGCCAAGCTCTCCGTCGTGATCGGATGGGGCTTCCAGATTCAGTCCAGTTATAATTTGCTCCCTCACTGCGCATATTTTTCTCCTATCTGTCGAGATTTACTATGCATCTCTCTACTGCTATTCTACTGAATATTGTCCTTGGAGCATCAAAGCCAATTGCTTTACTGGTAAACATGTGTAGGAGGATTCGTGGTTTAGCATTGTTCGACCTTTATAAATACATGTATAGGAGGATTTTTGGAGCTTTGTACAATCAGTAAGGACATCAAAGCTAATTGCTTTACTGGTGAACATGTATAGGAGGATTCTTGGAACTTTGTATATACATGTTTGCTATGTGCTATAAAAAAGACTCTCCTTTGGTGGTGACAATAAAAAGGAAGAAATTTACTACTCGCAATAAAATTTAATTGGGTGAACTGTAGAAGCTGACTTTGTTAGGGAAAGGTTCAGAACCCACCCATTCTTTCTTGCAGGATTGAGAAGATTTGGACTTTGGAACCTTTTAGATGTACAGAATGAAAGCAAACCGTGCTTGTACATCATGATAGCGAGAAGTTCAAATTTACAACATGGGGAGAGCAGTTTCACAGATTGTACTTGTTCAGAAAGAATGCAGATTGTGTTTCTTTTCAGAAGATAACTTTTGCCAGCCACATTGTTGCTTGCAAGCAGAATGCTTAATTGATTTAGTTCTGTCACCATTGATTCTGCTCAAGTTGTAATTTGTACTGAGTTATATTGTGTCAATCCTAATGTTAGTATATGCAACCTTTGTACTGAGTTTGTTTCAATCCTGACGTTACTATATGCGACCTAACATGTTTAGTTTACTGCAATGAAAACAAAATATTTTTTATAACAAAAAGAATTTAATATCGTATATAGTGTTACATGTCATAATATGTTTAGTTCCTCTTAGCTATCTTCTGCTTTCATTCCATGGACACATGCAACATATGTAGAACCACAAACTAGGTGTAATCTGCTAATGTTCCGTTGGTAGAACCTGCTTTGAGAAAATAGTACCCAATGTTCCATGGTTTCCACTCTCTTGTGGTGATTATTTTGTGATTATGTAAATAAAGGGAAACTGTTGAGAACACTTCGGATCCCCCTCCCTGCACCACAAACATAATGCATGTTTGAAACCATATATTGTATGAATGCCTCTGCAGGTCATTAGGTAGAGTTGGAGTTGGTAATATGTTGTACATCTCTGATTTGAGTCAAGAAATTTCTTTCTACCTTTATACGTGCGTTGCACGTGCACGCTTACTAGTATGGGAGAAAGAAAAGAAGGAAGGTGGAGAAGAAATAAGTCACCAAGAGGTGCCAGAAGGCCACCAGAGTCAACGATGGTGTTACATGCGATCGTGCGCGCTCACATGAGCAGTCGTTTGGCGTGAAAACCGAGGTAGGTTGTCCACCTGAACAATTTTTATAAAGGGGACCCCATCGAAATGTCAACATAGAGGGGAGCGTCGAGCACATCCAGAACATGTTCATCATATTACTCCACAAACCCTAGCCACTGCCATTTTCATCTCCACCACCATAGTGCTCTCTCATCGAGTTCATTCTTGTAATCGTGCATTGCACAAGCATCTATTGTAAGACATATTACAACCGATCAATCTCAAGATGTGTTTTTCATATTTTCTTCTCGCGATCTTATCTCCATGTGTGAAATAAAATATGAGGTATGGGGTGAGGCATGAGCCTTGCAACCCTAGATATTTGGTGAAGCGATCAACAGAAGCCTTTGACATAACATCTCGTATGTGTGAAATAAAATTGTTTCGTGAAGTGTTTCCTATCTTCTCTGCGATCTTCATCCCTGTAGGTACCCAGGATCATGGAGATTTAGCACCCGTGAGGCTAGGAGCAAGGGGGCCATGAAGTGTTATACCGAACATCACAGTAAGGTTTAGTATGGTAACATGGATCATATCGTTGGGGATTCATGAGGTGTAGTCATTAATTGCCCAACACTTTTATCCATATTATTATCTTAATTATCCTTGGGGAAAACCCTAGTAGTAGCGCCGGAAATAGTGCTTGTAGTAGCGCGGCCAGCTGCGCTACCCCTATGGTGCTACTACTAATTGTAGCAGTAGCGTTGGTTGGAACGCGCTACGGCTATCCCTACCTAGCAGTAGCGTTTGTCCACCTAGTGCTACTGCTAGATAGTTGTAGCGTTGTTCCTTACCAGCGGTACTGCTAAACCAGCGCTACTGCTTGCTGCTGACCAACTCTACTGCTAATTTTGCATTTATTTTTTTACAATGTATTTGCGCTATATTTGTACAGGTTTTGTACAGTAGTGTAGTCATATCATAAACAAACAACATGCTCACCATATCATACACATAATAGTCTCATCACATCATTCAACACAAATGATGTCATCTCTTATCAGAATCTCGATATAGCGATACATGTTAAAGTGACATGTCTCGAATACAACCAACTGCTTGTTCATCACGTAAACAAGTTTCAACATCTATATCTAAACTAGGATATAGAAGACAAGAGCGATCACTATGAGCAAAAGCATGATAATGTGGTAGTTCTTGAGGCGCCGGTTCCGATCCCTCTCTCGGGCTAGCGTGAACCTCAAGTGAGTAGCTTCCGCTTCGGCTCTGCTCTTGAACCCCTTCTCGCTGCCGCCCGAGTACCCTGACACGTGGGCCTGACACTCTGGCCACTCGTCGTATACTCCTGAAACCCTTTGCTACATACATGGCGTAGCACTTATAGGCCATCAATGATGTATAAACCAACAAAGTGATAAAATGAAATCATCGATAATATACAACATAATATACAGTTGAGCAACCGAAAGAGACAGAGTTAGCAAAAATAGAAGCAACATAACATAAGCATAAATATTGAACTTCATCGTACCCAAACTGCCCTAACTAGAGTGGTCTTCGCTAGTTGAGGAGGACGGTTTAATTACATCTCAAAGTTTCAACGTGCATAAATCCGAAGTTTCGTCATAGAGAAAGTAGTGACAAAACAGACACATTGTCATATATCGTTGATCACTCCAACATGTCGTGCCATCCTTCCAAATCAGGGGGGAAGTCCCCAAGAAAATTGAAAGGCTTCATGTCAAGAAAATGAGCGGCTATGCATGTTCGGACGTCTTCACGCAACATTTGCCCTTCTTTGTAGAACATCATTGTTTTTTTCGAGGACCTCCTTCATGATGACTTGGGCAAGTTCACGCTGTTTGTGATAGAACACAACTCGGAGTCGATGATCGGGTAAATTTTCTTGTTTCTTGGCCCATTGTGGAATATCGGCAATGCCGGATTTAGCTGACATGCATAGGTTCTGGCAATCCCGTCTGTACTCCAGCATGTGGTGCATGACATAGAATCCATCACTGAGAGTGCCTCTCAGTTGTTGGATGCAGCAGAAGTCAGTCTTATGGCCGAAGCAGGGCACACAGTTCTTTGTCTTATTGACCATGATCTCTGCACCCCGGTGGTCGTAGCTTAAGATAGCACTGTCGAGAACAACCTTGATGTGGGTGTAATCCTTTTTCTTTATGTTCTTCGACGAGTCCAAGTAAAGAGCGTGGGTGAATGGGGG
>LR738712.1:743497576-743519389 GCA_902687465.1 Secale cereale
TGGCCCTCGCTGCGCAAAATAAGTACACCTCAAATTAGCCTCCACGCGTGCAAATGAATGATTGAAATCGAAGGAAGGATATCCGTGGATGAATTACATGGGATGATAAGGCAGGAGAATCGTCTCCTTGTCCTTATTGGCGACCATGAAATCGTCGATGTAGTTTCTCGCATATTCACGGTGCTTTGAGCAGATTACCAAGAAGCCCTCGTGCATAAAGTACGGGCCATCAACCCTGATATAAGGTATTTGCTCGCGCCTGATGATGTAGTTCATGTACAAGCCATAAAGGCGGACGAACGTAAAATCCAGCTTTGTCATGTGAAACATGTTGAAGATGTAACAAAATCCGGCTGCTTCGCGCAACCACCTCACCCGCCGCCTGCCCCTGCGTCGTCCCCCTCCCCGCCCGCTACCCAACGCGCCCCGCCGCGCTAGCTTCCGTCGCCAGAAACGGCCGGCCCGCAAGCCCCATGGTGGCCACGGCTTCGCCCCGCCGTGTCTCGGCCTCCACGGGTCCCCGCCCGTTAGTCACGCCCACCCCGAGTGGCCTCTAGGCCACTTACACGTGGGCCCCGAACACTATAAAAAGGATAATAAAAGAAATAGGAGTTGAGACAATGACATGTGGGCCCCCCGGCATTTGACCAGTCAACGGGTCAATGTTGACTGCTGACTGGGCAGTCAATGGGGCCCACTGTCAGCCACTAGTGCAACTTTGGGTGCACATGACCGGGTGCACCCAGCCATTTCTGCCTTTTGTTTAATTCAAATTTAATAATTAAATAATTTCAGAAAATGATTAAAACTTTAAAAATTAATATAAAATAAACCGTAACTTGGATGAAAATACCTTGTATATGAAAGTTGCTCAGAATTTCGAGATGAATCCGAATATGCAGTTCGTTCGTTCACCACACGTCCCAAGCATACGAACCTACAACCGTCCCCCTCCGGCCCGTTTGTTCAAAAACGCGAAACACCAGGAATACTTTCCCGGATGTTTTCCCCCTTCACCGGTATCACCTATCCTTAGGTTAGCTCAACCCTGACATCGCGTTTTGCCTTGTTATATTTTGTGATGCTTTGTTTGCTCCGTATTTACTGTTTGTTCCCCCCTCTTCCTCTCCGGTAGACCCTGATACCGGCGCTGATGCCACTGAGTACGACTACATCACCGACGATCGTCCTTCTTGTGCAACAGAGCTTCAAGGCAAGCCCCCCTTGATCACTAGATATCGCCCATTCTCCTCTCTCTTATTCTTGCATTAGGTTTGCTACTGTTGATGATTTGATAGCTCCTACTCTGTTGCATGGCCTGTCATTGTTGCTACAACTGTTGATACATTTACCTGCTATCCAAATGCTTAGTATAGGATGCTAGTATTCCATTAGTGGCCCCACATCCTTGTCCGTCTGCCCTGCTATACTATTGGGCCGTGATCACTTTGGGAGGTGATCACGGGCATATACTATATACATATTACATGATACATGTGGTGACTAAAGTCGGGTCGGCTCCTTGAGTACCCGCAAGTGATTCACGGATTGGGGGGCTGAAAGGACAGGTGGCTCCATCCAGGTAGTGGTGGGCTTGGGTTCCCAACGGCCCCCGAGTGGATCTTTGTGGCGGAGCGACAAGGCAGGTTGAGGCACCCAGTCGAGAGGTGGCCTGGCCCTGGTCGTTGTCCGTGGTGATTTCATAATAACACGGTTAACGAGTTTGGATATTTGATCTGAGTCCGGCCACTAGCCTATACGCACTAACCAGCTACGTGGGAATAGATATGGGTTCTCGACGTTGTGGTATCAGTTGAAGCCTTCTTGACGTCAGCAACTTAGCGGCACGCGTCGGGTTGGACCGCGTAATGTAACGTCCTTTGAAATGGAGGTTGCTAGGTCTGCTCACCAGCCGCCCTCGCAACATGCAATTGTGCAATGGGCGATGGGCCCAGACCGCTGCGCGCTTAGAATTTAGACCGGCGTGCTGACCTCTCTACTGTGCTTAGTAGGGCTGCGACGTGTTGATGTTCCAAGGCCGGGCATGACCCAGGAAAGTGTGTCCGGCCAGAGGGGATCGAGCGTGCTGGGAAATGTGGTGCACCCCTGGAAGGAAGTTCACTAAAACAAGACCCCACCTATAGCAACACATTTTTTCGTATCTAAAAGTCCATATATGCGTTTCTACGGTCTTTACCAACAGTTTCGGATGCGTAGCCTTATCCAGTGTTGCTAGCGCATAATGCAACAATTATACTTCCGTTGGTAAAAGGGACCGTTGCAAGAGTACAACACATAACGAATTTTTTACAACACTCATATACGTTGGTGGTTAATGTACAGGAAACCAAATCTCATTTCTTGCAACAAAGAATTTGCAACGCTTCATGTGTTTTACATATATAATGTGAATGATATTTTATATATTGCTAGCAATTAAATTAACGCTCCACATAATACTGATAAGTATGTATATTAAGTCAAAAGGAAAAAATAATCATGAAGAAGAAATCATATATTGAAAAAAATTGTTGGATTACAATAGTTGATATTACAGGAGGAATATCATACAAATGTGACGCACAATCTAAATATTTTCTTGACAATGAAACTTAAACTGAAAGCATCCATCAACATCCTTATAACTTAACTCTAACTTGACCGACAAACATCATCCAAGAAGAACAACATCCCTAAACTTAACTAAAACTGTAAACAACAACCATAACTAAAACTGAAAACAGCCAGCATCGTCATCATCGTGAACCGGAACATCATCATCATCATTCCAGTATACTTGCCACATACCCATATAATTGTCCATATATCTTTTGAACCTACAAAAAAAATAACAAAATGAACTGTTAATACACAATGCACTGACATAATGCAAATAGTGACGGGTTGCCCAACAAATAAGAAATATTACTTCTTACAAAGGGCCATTACTTGAGAGACATCGGTTGCCCAGCTAGATTACGACTATTGCAAAGGAAAGTTGTGACCTGCAAGTATTCCCTTACAACTCAGTATACTCATTCAGGTCACAAAACAAACATAAGCCAACTCAAAGAAAAATAAACAGATGTGGTTGTGGCCTAAAAGCAAGCCACTGAGTACCTACTTAGTTGGCGGGTTAAAAGCACAATAGACACTACTCATATGGAACAGTGCAAGCAACTTAATAAGAAATTCAGCAATTTATGAACCGTGACAGGAAGAGTTCATGTGGATAATTCAGCAATTTATGAATGAGAGTGGTGAGAGCTTGGTGGTCAGTTTAGCAATGTACGAATCAAAAGGGTAAGAGCAACTAAGAAGAACATTACTCACATTTCCGTTTTCACAATCAGTGAAGATATGGAGATCATAGACAGTTACCAAAAACATGACTATGAAGACTGCCATACCTTGTACAAATCCAATCGCAGCTCCAGTGGTCCTTGATATTGGGCTCCATCTCGATAGTGCCGGAATGGATGAGTGTAGCTCCTCACATTAAATTACACACAACAAGAGGTACACCATAGGTGAGGTAGGAGTACATAAATAGTTAAATAAGAGCAGAAAAGGAGGCTAAAAATGGTTAGATCTAATCTAAGCAATAAAGGAATAAATAAATAATCACCACAATGGAAATAGTCTTAGTTGAAGGTAAAACCCAATGATGTACTATGAATGTAGAGACCGACACTTGAAAACCACGGAGTGGCATTGAGTATTTCTTTCTTTGAAAAAATGCGCACACTCAAACAGTGAGCCTCTACTTAACGAATGCCAAACATGATGATTAACTGAATCTGAAAGAAGAGGTTCCTAATTCTGCCGAAGTAAGAAGAGGTTCCTACCTATTAACAACAAGAAGAATCCAATAGGTCCCAACAACAATGACAAGAGATCTCTACGGTTAAAGAGAAGTCTGCGACGGTGATGACACGTTGGTCATCGTTTGTCTCCCCTCTTTTGCACCTTCCATCACGCACTTATGTGGCCCAGTCCAGTGCCATAAAATCCTAATGCAATCCTCGCAACAACCACACCGCATATATCATCCCTTCTCTCCTCCTCCCTCCCGCACCTCGTCTGATTTCGAATCATTATACAATGCCTCGACGGCCACAAGGCTATGCAATCCATCAATCCAATCCCAACTCATCACGTCTGCACTGTTTATCTTGAGCTCCTGTTAAACTATGCAAACTACAGTTTCATCCGCATGCTTGCTTGGTGATGTGTTTAGGTCATTTGATGTGCTTGGTGCCGCTGCTGCATGTGTGCGTGCTTCGCCGTCGTCGCTACTTTATATCAGTGTGTCCTTGTTTGCCGCTGCCGGTGTATATGTGCGCGCTGTGCTTGCTGCAAGATTTACTAAATGAATATTTGTACATGAACACACATAAACCTTAGGTGTAGGTTGCATCAAAGTGGGGTATTGGGATTAAGTTTTATTTTCACTATGATGTACAACGGTAGTAGATAAGTACTTTTTTCAAATTATTAGACAAGTACTTGGTAATCTGGTATACATGACTCCTTTGCATTGACCTGACCCGAGTGCATATATAATAAATGCAAGCTATGAGAGGAGAATCACATAACCAAATGACAAAGAAAATGTGTACTGTCTTATGGTGAGATTTTTAGACAAAGAGAGGAATTTAACTGGGGAGTTGCATAATAGATTTTCAAACGAAGGAAGGGAAGGACGTCACTGTATGGAAATACAATTGGAAAGTAACACTGTATCACATTTATCTTTAAAAAGAGTGTATCACATTTGACGTGTTCATGAAATTGAATGTTTGTTATCCCGTAGCAAAGCACAAGTATTTAGCTAGTAATCCAAATTGTGTAGAATAGTAAGAGACAACAATCAGTACAGTAACAGGCGTGGAGAGAAGTAATTATCAGTGTTTTGAATCATATCAACAGCATCGAAATAACAACATAGAAGAATAAATGTGGGTTCTTTGTTTACACTACTAGGAAAGGGCCTACTAATGGCGCACCTATTTTGGCCATTAATGGCGCATTAGTGGTGCGCCATTAGTGCTACGCCATTAGTATATTTTACTAATGGCGCACCTGTGGTGCGCCATTAGTATCTGGTATACTAATAGCGCACCACAGGTGCGCCATTAGTATAGACCACGGTGCGCCATTAGTATGCCTCCCAGGGGGCCATATATACCCAGGTGCTTTGGCATACTAATGGCACACTCTTGCCTGATGCGCCATTAGTAACTTCGGCATACTAATGGCGCACTGTTGGATGATGCGCCATTAGTATCCTTTGGCATACTAATGGCGCACTATGATGTGATGCGCCATTAGTATGAATATTAGGTTTTTTATTTATTTTTTGTTTTTTTTGTTTTTTGCACAGGTTACAAAATGTATTATTGGACAGAATATAGACAGCAGCACACAGCAACAACAGATTCATCGAATACAATAGAAGATTAGTCTCTGAATACAATTCAGCATATTAGTCTTCGAATACAATTCATCATATTAGTCTCCGAATTCAAAAGACCGAACAAAGATAGAACATTATATTACAAGTCTCGAGACCGCGAGTAGCGAGTTTGTCTTCACATTACAAGTCGATATCGATCATCTAAACTACCATCACATAGAAGAGAGCTGCGGTCATCACGATGAGCATCATCACGATGAAACTCGTCTTCATCCGGTTCTTCCAACGCTCCCTCCCCTCTCCCGCTAGATAGCGGGCGTATCTAGATTCCGCCTCGGCCCTAGTGGTGTACCCTTTGTAATAGTTACCGCTGAAACGGTGAACCTGTCTCCGACACTCCTCCCAGTCGTCGTAGACTCCGGGAACCTTACCCTTGTACACGACATACGACGGCATCGTTATGCACTAGCCAAACGAAAGGTTAGTACCAATTCACAGACAATACATAAGCAATATATAAGTATGCAACAGAACGATCGGAAGAGAAAAGCAAGACATTAATAGCATCGATTACATCTAAGTTCAACGACTATCGAAACCAAAGAGACATACTACAAGTTCATTAAAGCTTAATTACAACATGAGCCAATCGATGTTTCAGAACTAGACACAGCATCACTACTTTCGACTCGACTCAAGGGACCGAAGTGTGGATGAAGCCGCCGTCTATCGTGGGAGTCATGAAATCGCGGGCGTTGTCAGCCTGCATTTGTAGCATTGTGTCTATGCCACTGTTGGACGGGTGATTTCTGAGGTAGAACTGCCCCGAGGTACGAAGGACATCTTGATGGATGATTTCCGAAAACTCTGACTGGATGCAAAAGAATTCTTGTCTGATGTCCGCGTCCTGGATTGCCGACACGCTCGCGGCCCAATCTTTGAGTTTACTCGGTAGCAGAAGGTGATGATGGTCCCGTACGATCGCCCGCATGTGATGGATGGCGTAGTAGGCACCCTTCTGACCGCCAGGCGGCTGCTTGACGCAGCAGAACGTCGTATTGTGGGCGAACACGTGCTTGCCGTACTTACGAAGAGGCCTGGTGAAGGCGCCTCCAGATTTGGCGTAGCCGGGGAGAACATCATCAAGAACATTCTTGACATTTGTGTAGTCTACCTTCGACTGACGGTCCGAGTCGAAATATGTGGCCATGGAATATTTGGGGCTTAGGAGGATGAGTGTGCAATGTGTGTCACTGCACAAAACACGGAATGTTAAAAGAAACACGATCAAAATCTAAGAATTCATATGTTACGGGGCGGTTGAGGGGACGACTTACACGGGAAAGTAAGGCACGAGGAAGTTATCCTTATCTTGGTTTGCCAGAATGACGCCTTCGATGTAAGAACTCGCGACTTGCCGGTCCCCAGCGCTGCCCAAGATCTTGGCACGCATGTAGAAGGGGTCGACTATCACGATGTCCGGGGTCTTGTCTCTAATGATCCTCATCTCCATACTCAGCGAAAATAGCCGAACGAAGGTGTAGTGCGGCGGATGAAGGTTCAACATAGCGTAGATGTCATCAAACCGCAGGACGATCGTACCCCCGATGGAGTTATCCACGAAGCCCTTTCCCTCTGGCACCTTAGCCGCGAAAACCGGGTATGCCACATCCTTCTCTCTGAGACGCCGCTTCTCCAAAGAAAGAACACTCTCATGCAGACTCCGCATAGCACCGGTTGCAGCATTGAGCATATTACTCGGTAGCATCGGCCTACCCGCCACATGCACCCTCCTCATTATATCCTCAGGTGAAGGTGGCCCGTCCTGAGCACGGATCGTACTCGGTGCCGGCTGGCTCGCACCCTTGTTAGTCTTTCTTTTCTATGCCTTCTTCTCCTCTAATGGGACCGAGTTCTCCTCACAGACCGCCTTCTTGAGTGTGTTGGGGCTGATAATATTTCACACCTCGCCTATTTGAGGCTCGGTGAAGTCGGCAGCTGGAGGCGTCTCCTGAGAACTGAACGGCAGACGACGCATATTGCAACTTGGTTTCTCCGCGGTACCAGCTAGATCGCGCACGTCTTTTGTAGAGTTGGGTTCTTGAGAAGGAGGCCCCATGAAGTCGCCATCGTACCCATGATCGGCAAAGTACTCATCGATGTTGGCAAATTTATCGTCGTCGTTCGGTTCCTGTGCCATATGCATGTTTGGATCCAGTGGCATAGGGATGTCCAGCACCGTTGCGGCGGTCTTGCCATTGCTTGGCGCCAGCATGACTGGCGGTGTTGTCTTTGGGGTGGTGTCCCCTGCCCCCAAACGAATCTGGCTCTTCGGCCAAAACAGGGGCCAGCTTAGGCAGGCGCTGAGCGTCATCACATCGTCTTCGTCGGCCCCGACAGGTCGAATCGGAGGTAACAACTCGTCGCAGCCTGGCAGCACCCGAACCAGTTGAACCCTATACAAGGTGGGTGGCATCCTAGTACCGTGGAACACGGGGTTGCCCGGTTGACCAATTTTGCCCTTGGCGACATCGACCAACTCGTTGTTCACGAAGTGCAGGAGAGTGCATGGAACGTCGGCGGCGCCCTGCGAAAACATGTAGGGCGTCAGGGATGCCCAGTCAAAGGCAAGGAGATAAAGTCCTCGGTCGAGAGAGGCTTAATTAGTTACCGTGATGATGGCGTCGAGCTCGGCTAATGTCCAGGCACCGCCAACGGCGGGCGTGCAATTGACGGAGGGGCCGCTTGCTGCAGAGGTGCCGGCCGGTGTACACCCGGGTGCATTAAGCTCCCGTGCCGGCATCGGAGACACCAATGCCGCATCCGTCGGAGACACCAATGGCACCGCCATCGCGTTCTACGAGTTGCTGGCCGTGAAGCTGGGAATCGGGGGCGGCCCCTGTTGGCCGCCCGCAATCCACGCCCGCTACCCCTCAATCAAGGTAGGCACAATGGCGGTGATCGTCGCTCCTAGTTGTTGTTGCACTTGCTCTTGGACAATCTCCGGAATCCGCGCCACTTGTGCCTTGAGTTCTTGAACCTCGCGCGACTGGCTTTCCGAGCTGGTCTTTTTCTCCTTTCGCCCAACAGCGTTATAGTATGACGACCATTTTGTGGACAAGCCTTTGCCGGCCACACGACCAGCTGACGACGGCTTACTGAGCTTATCCTTTTTTTCATTGCATTCAACGCCCTATTTAGAGTGGTGTCCCAAGGGTTGCTCTTAGTCGACCCCGCGCTATTGCTTTCAGTCGCCTGCGGAAGGAATGTGAACCATTTAGAAATTTGGCTTCATTAATTAGAATGCAACCATATGGAGCTAATTACGCGGGGGTGTATTCCTTACCAGAACAAGCTCAAGCGCCCTGGTCTTCGGATCCGTGGTAAGCTCCTTTGTTTTCGGCTCCTTCTTGTACCGGGCCCTGACAAAGTTCCTCGTCTGTTTGTCACCGTATTTATCGAAGAGGGGCGGTAGGCCTTGCTCGGCACGCTCCGCCTCCTCCTTGTCCCATATAGGCTCCGCCACTCTGTAACCGCCGGGACCGAGTGTGTGTTCCCCTAAGTTCAGCTCCCGCATTTCTTTCCCCCACTGACTTGATTCGGAGGTTGCGGTGCTCTCGCACTTGATCTTGAAGTCGTTGTAGTCATCTTCGGTGGTCGAAGGATTTTTCTCCTTGATCTTCTCATAACTAAAACCTTTGTCAATCATTCTCTTCACCGTGCTTTTCCAAGTAGACAGGGCCGTGCTCATCTTCGTGAGGGCGGCATTGTTCACTTTATTCCCTGTGAGGCTTGTGTTTTCCAATTCAGCGGGGAACTTGTATCGTTCGTGCAGATTCGTGAAGAGGAGGTTGCGCAAATTCCCTCGGTCAGGATGCCTCAGGTTCTCGGTGTTGATCAAAACGGTGCTTCGGAGAATGTACCCGAGCTGAAGCGAGTACCCCTTGACTATTCGTTCGGGCGCCGTTGGATTCCCGTCGGAGTCCACTTCAGTAAATTCCTCCTTGACTGTGCGGAGCACGGTCGGGCACCGGTCCTTCCGTTGCCTCTTCGGTTGGCTGCCATCTATGCGTGCGCCGCCATCATCAGTGGTGGCATCCTTGGCGGCACCATCAGTGGTGTCATCCCCGAGGGCACCATCAGTGGGGTCATCCTCGGCGGCACCATCAGTGGTGTCAGGATCGGTGTCTTTCGCGGCGTCCTCATACAAGTGAGGTTGTTCCTCCATCTCCTGGGACAGCTCCCAGAATGCCTTGCCGCCCGAACCCCCAGCCTCATCGTTCTGGACCATGTTTCTCTCTAAATAGGAAAAAAGTTTGGTCAAAAAGTTGGTTATTGTCAAGCAACAAGATCATGGTCTCATCATTTAGGGTTTGTCGACACCGAGGCATCCTAAAAGCTAAGCTTTTATCATTGAGGGTTTTTCGACGCCAAGGCACCCTAAAAGCCTAAGCTTTCATCATTTAGGTTTTTATCGACACCGAGGCACCCTAAAAGCCATGGTTTTATAATTTATGGTTTGTCGACACCGAGGCATCCTAAAAGCTAAGATGGGAAGGAGAATTCTATGTTGGGCCTAATCACTTGGCTCTATTGCCGCCTATGGTTTAATGCAGCAAGAATAAAGGGGCAGTTGATCCTACTTAATTAAGTACTAAGATACCCCGGCCCATGCATTAGTCATAAGTACCCCATATGTCCTATTTTTAGCAAAGTCATGCTAAAATTCACGAAAAATTTCAGCATGACCTTTGCTGAAAATAGGACATATGGAGTACCCGAATTTGCCGGAACGGAAGTTAATCGACATTCCAGCAAACTCAAGGGCCTCTCGGGGTACCTGCAAAATCATCACGACACGATGGTCGGAGACAAAACCCAGCAGTGCAAAGTGGGGAAATCTGCCATGTCTAAACATGGATATTTCCAGTAGCTGATTGGACCAGTGAAGCTATAAGATGTTACAGTACAAACAAATTAAAGCAGCAGCAATAATAACAGGTTGAAGCATCGGGATAGAACTACTTCAGGGCACGACACAGAACATACCCTACATTTACTGAACAATAAACGTTTCCCTGGATCTTTTGCCCAATACACCAAGTTCAAGTCAAAACCTTTTCTGGTTAGTGCCATTGCCCCGCCCCCACCCCCCAAGGGTCAATCCCTGTCTGCAAGGGACTAGACCAACTTTGGAATGGCTGCTAGTCACAATGCAAAAAGGAACCTCAGTACTGAATTCCATGATTTCAACCAAAAGATATAACAAGCTTAACGTTCTGTGACGATAAAGCTTGTCGACACTTGAACTGGAATCAAGCTAGCGAGTTCCATGATTTAAAAAATAAAGATAAAAGCTTCATTGTACTGCTGAAAAGATGCTTCTTGTCCAAAAAGAAATCACACTGAACAAAAAGATGTTTCTTGTCCCGAGCGTGCATGTCAAGAATGCACTCCACGCTAAAGCATCAGTGTGCCTTGCTTTTTTCTTTCAGTCAGCTTGCCTTGCTGCAATTGAGGGGCCGGCTAACGCTAACCTGGGCGCTCATAGACACTAGCCCAGACTTTGTATCAGCTTGGATTGCCAAAGTCTACTAGGCACTCTGATTAATGAATTTTTTGTTTCAAAAAATAAAAGAAGATCTCGTCGATCTAACTATACATCTCGAAGCATAGATACAATTTCTGCTCGGCTTAGTGGTGTAGTGTGCCGTCCCAGCGCAAATGGGCATGACAAGGGTGTGTTCTTTAGTAAAAAAGGATGTGTTCCTGTTATGGTCTCAAGAGCAAATTTGGATGTATTATTATTGTTGGTTCTAATATCCAGCCCCTCACTTGCAAAGAGATGAGACCGTTTGTAATAGGTGCTTACTAATTAGAAAAGCATCGTAATTGCGACAAAACACATGTAAGATCTACCAGGACAGGAATGTAAGGTGGCATATCTTGTTTAAACTTTCTGATCAATATATGATTAAGCCAAAACAGGCAAACTTTAATTACAATGGTGTCAGAACTTAACAGGTATGTTCTGGTATACCCCTAGTTTGGATTTAGCTTAGCCTGTTAAACTAAGATGATCATACCCACTTCTCAAATATATGCAGGGGACTCATTGGTTGTAAAAAAAAATCATAATTGTGCACTCAGTATAGCACATCATTGGGCCTAGTTTGGCAACAAAGTTTTTAGAGAACCATGGTAATTGAAAACCACAGTATTCAGATGTGTACACAGTGAATACTATAGTTTCTTTAAACCATGGTTTTTCTCAGTTTTAGCAAAACTACCTAGGTGTTTGGCTGGTGTTGTTATACTAGAGTTTTGAATGATTGTAACGTTGGGTGACAGCTGAAACTCACTGAGCTACACGAAGCAACGGCCGTCGAGTGCATGCAGCTACCACACACAGGATCAGCTCATCCGCACCTATGTAGCAGATTTGCTTACTGCTATGCTAACTAGACAGGCGCAAGAAATAGATCGACCAGCCAGCCTTCAATGGTTGGTTTAATTTAAGCAGGAGGTGCAAGATTGATCAAGAGTCTTTGGCAACTTAAGTTCATTAATCAACTAGATTGAAGTCATACGTCAACTGCATTTCCTCTCTGTTCTGTTTAGAAAAAAGAGGTCCAGACCACTTTTTCAAATACTTCAAAAATACCACCGTTTCTGGGATATTATGGTTTACAAAGCTTCAGTTTTTGCTGAAGCCAAACGCATTAAAGTATTCAAAACCAAGGTTTTTTTTCAGAAACCACGGTATTCTAGAAAAACTACAAAAATACTTTGCATCCAAACAAACCCTGAGTAACATCATTGAGTACCAGGACAGAAAATTGTTACAAGGCACAGATCGTGTGATAATCTAGAAGAAGATATGACAAAAATTTACAGCAACATAGTTGAGATGTGAAAAAAAATTCAATCTACTATATGAGAAAGGAGGAGAGGTACCTGGGCGGGCGCGCCCGGTCACCGTCGGGGTCGGGGTCGGGGTCGGCGGCGGCGGCGGCGTCGAAGGGATGGCTCGAGGGCGGTGGCGCAGGGCAGGGGCCGACGCGGGGAGGGGCCGACACAGGGAAGGGGCGACGCGGGGAGGGGCCGACGCAGAGGAGGAATCCGGCGACGAAGAGGAATCCGGCGACGGTGCGAGGAGAACTTGCGGCGACGCGGTGTCTGAAGGAAATATGCCCTAGAGGCAATAATAAAGTTGTTATTTATATTACCTTATATCATGATAAATGTTTATTATTCATGCTAGAATTGTATTAACCGGAAACTTAATACATGTGTGAATACATAGACAAAACAGAGTGTCCCTAGTATGCCTCTACTAGACTAGCTCATTGATCAAAGATGGTTATGTTTCCTAACCATAGACATGAGTTGTCATTTGATCAACGGGATCACATCAATAGGAGAATGATGTGGTGGACAAGACCCATCCGTTAGAATAGCACTATGATCGTTTAGTTTTACTGCTATTGCTTTCTTCATGACTTATACATGTTCCTATGACTATGAGATTATGCAACTCCCGAATACCGTAGGATCACCTTGTGTGCTATCAAACGTCACAACGTAACTGGGTGATCATAAAGATGCTCTACAGGTGTCTCCGAAAGTATTCGTGGTGTTGGCATAGATCAAGATTAGGATTTGTCACTCCGAGTGTCAGAGAGGTATCTCTGGGCCCTCTCGGTAACACACATCATAATAAGCCTTGCAAGCAAAAGACTAATGAGTTAGTCACGAGATGATGTGTTACGAAACGAGTAAAGAGACTTGCCGGTAACGAGATTGAACTAGGTATAGAGATACCGACGATCGAATCTCGGGCAAGTAACATACCGATGACAAAAGGAACAACGTATGTTGTTATGCGGTTTGACCGATAAAGATCTTCGTAGAATATGTAGGAGCCAATATGAGCATCCAGGTTCCGCTATTGGTTATTGACCGGAGATGAGTCTCGGTCATGTCTACATAGTTCTCGAACCCGTAGGGTCCGCACGCTTAACGTTTGATGACGATCGGTGTTATGAGTTTATGAGTTTTGATGTACCGAAGGTAGTTCGCAGTCCCGGATGAGATCACAGACATGACGAGGAGTCTCGGAATGTCCGAGACATAAAGATTGATATATTGGACGACTATATTCGGACACCGGAAGTGTTCCGGAAAAGTTTCGGATTTAACTGGATTGTCGGAGGGGGTTACCGGAACCCCCTACGAGGGGTGATGGTCCATAGTGGGCCTTGAGGAAAGGAGAGAGGCAGCCCATAGAGGCTGGCCGGCGCCCCACCTAGGGATCCTAGTTGGACTAGGATTGGGGGGGCGCCACCTCTCCCTCTTTTCCTTTCCCTCTCTTCCTTCTTGATGGACTCCTACTAGGAATAGGATTGCAATCCTATTCCTAGTAGGATTGCCCTAGCCGCACCATAGGAGGCCGGCCGGCCCTCCCCTCTTGCTCCTTTATATACGGGGGCAGGGGGGCACCCAAAGACACACAAGTTGAATTGTTCCAGCCGTGTGCGGTGCCCCCCTCCACAGAAACACACCTCGGTCATACCATCGCAGTACTTAGGAGAAGCCCTGCGCCGGTAGATACATCATATCCATCACCACGCCGTCGTACTGAGAAAACTCTCCCGTGAAGCTCAACTGGATCAAGAGCTCGTGGGACGTCATCAAGCTGAACGTGTGCTGAACACGGAGGTGCCGTACGTTCGGTACTTGATCGGTTGAATCGCGAAGAAGTTCGACTACATCAACCGCGTCACTTGACGCTTCCGCTTCCGGTCTACGAGGGTACGTAGACACACTCTTCCCTCTCGTTGCTATGCATCTGGTAGATAGATCTTGCGTGATCGTAGGAAAATTTTCAAATACTACGTTCCCCAACAGTGGCATCATGAGCCAGGTCTATGCGTAGATGATATGCACGAGTAGAACACAATGAGTTGTGGGCGATACTAGTCATACTGCTTACCAGCATGTCATACTTTGCTTCGGCGGTATTGTGAGATGAAGCGGCCCGGACCGACATTACGCGTACGCTTACACGAGACTGGTTTCACCGTTAAGAGCACTCGTTGCTTAAAGGTGAATGGCGGGTGTCTGTCTCTCTCACTTTAGCTGAATCAAGTGTGGCTACGCCCGGTCCTTGTGAAGGTTAAAACAGCACATACTTGACGAAACATCGTTGTGGTTTTGTATGCGTAGGTAAGAACGGTTCTTGCTAAGCCCGTAGCCGCCACGTAAAACTTGCAACAACAAAGTAGAGGACGTCTAACTTGTTTTTGCAGGGCATGTTGTGATGTGATATAGTCAAGACATGATGAGTTATACGGTTTTGTATGAGATGATCATGTTTTGTAATGTTATCGGCAACTGGCAGGAGCCATATGGTTGTCGCTTTATTGTATGAAATGCAATCGCCATGTAATTGCTTTACTTTATCACTAAGCGGTAGCGATAGTCGTAGAAGCAATAGTTGGCGAGACGACAACGATACTACGATGGAGATCAAGGTGTCGCGCCGGTGACGAAGGTGATCATGAAGGTGCTTTGGAGATGGAGATCAAAAGCACAAGATGATGATGGCCATATCATGTCACATATTTTGATTGCATGTGATGTTTATCTTATTATGCTTCTTATTTTGCTTAGAACGACGGTAGCATTATAAGATGATCCCTTACTAAATTTCAAGGTATAAGTGTTCTCCCTGAGTATGCACCGTTGCGAAAGTTCGTCGTGCCGAGACACCACGTGATGATCGGGTGTGATAAGCTCTACGTTCAAATACAACGGGTGTAAGCCAGTTTTGCACACGCAGAATACTCGGGTTAAACTTGACGAGCCTAGCATATGCAGATATGGCCTCGGAACACTGGAGACCGAAAGGTCGAGCGTGAATCATATAGTAGATATGATCAACATAAGATGTTCACCATTGAAACTACTCCATCTCACGTGATGATCGGACATGGTTTAGTTGATTTGGATCACGTGATCATTTAGATGACCGGAGGGATGTCTATCTAAGTGGGAGTTCTTAAGTAATATGATTAAATTGAATTTTAATTTATCATGAAGTTAGTCCTGGTAGTATTAGCATATCTATGTTGTAGATCAATAGCTCGCGATGTTGCTCCCCGTTTATTTTTCATATGTTCCTAGAGAAAACCAAGTTGAAAGATGTTAGTAGCAATGATGCGGAATTGTTCCGTGATCTAAGGATTATCCTCATTTCTGCACAGAAGAATTATGTCCTTGATGCACCGCTAGGTGACAGACCTATTGCAGGAGCAGATGTAGACGTTATGAACGTTTTGACAAAAGCTCGATATGATGACTACTTGATAGTTTAGTGCACCATGCTTTACGGCTTATAACCGGGACTTCAAAAACGTTTTGAAACGCCACAGAGCATATGAGATGTTCCAAGAGTTGAAATTAGTATTTCATACTCATGCCCGTGTCGAGAGGTATAAGACCTCTGACAGTACTTTGCCTACAAGATGGAGGAGAATAGCTCAACCAGTGAGCATGTGCTCAGATTGTCTGTGTAGTACAATTGCTTGAATCAAGTGGGAGTTAATCTTCCAGATAAGATAGTAATTGACAAAGTTCTCTAGACACTATCACCAAGTTAGTAGAACTTCGTGATGAACTATAATATGCAAGGGATGACGAAAGTAATTCCCGAGCTCTTCACGATGCTGAAATCGGCGAAGGTAGAAATCAAGAAAGAGCATCAAGTGTTGATGGTTAACCAGACCACTTGTTTCAAGTAAAGGGCAAAGGGATAGAAGGGGAACTTCAAGAAGAATGACAAGCAAGTTGTCACTCCCGTGAAGAAACCCAAAGCTAAACTCAAGCCTGAAACTAAGTGCTTCTACTGCAAAGGAAATGGTCACTAGAAGTGAAACTGCCCTAGATATTTGGCGGATAAGACGGATGGCAAAGTGAACAAAGGTATATTTGATATACAGATTATTGATGTGTATTTTACTAGTGTTCATAGCAACCCCTCGGTATTTCATATTGGTTCAGTTGCTAAAGAGTAGTAACTCGAAATGGGAGTTGCATAATGAACAGAAACTAGTTAAAGGATGAAGTGACGATGTGTATTGGAAGTAGTTCCAAGATTGATATGATCATCATCGCACACTCCCTATACTTTCGGGATTAGTGTTGAACCTAAATAAGTGTTATTTGGTGTTGAGCATGAATATGATTTGATCATGTTTATTGCAATACGGTTATTCATGTAAGTTAGAGAATAATTGTTGTTCTGTTTACATGAATAAAACCTTCTATGGTCATACACCCAATGAAAATGGTTTGTTGGATCTCGATCGTGGTGATACACATATTCATAATATTGAAGCCAAAAGATGCAAGGTTAATAATGATAGTGCAACTTATTTGTGGCACTGCCGTTTAGGTCATATTGGTGTAAAGCGCATGAAGAAACTCCATACTGATGGACTTTTGGAATCACTTGATTATGAATCACTTGGTGCTTGCGAACCATGCCTCATGGGCAAGATAACTAAAACTCCGTTCTCCGGAACTATGGAGCGAGCAACAGATTTGTTGGAGAGCATACATACAGATGTATGTGGACCAATGAGTGTTGAAGCTCGCGGCGGGTATCGTTATTTTCTGACCTTCACTGATGATTTGAGCAGATATGGGTATATCTACTTAATGAAGCACAAATCTGAAACATTTGAAAAGTTCAAAGAATTTCAGAGTGAAGTGGAGAATCATCGTAACAAGAAAATAAGAGTTTCTACGATATGATCGTAGAGGTAAAATATTTGAGTTAGCGAGTTTGGCCTTCAGTAAAAACAATGTGAAATAGTTTCACTACTCACGCCATCTGGAGCACCATAGTGTAATGGTGTGTCCGAACATCATAACCGTACTTTATTAGATATGGTGCGATCGATGATGTCTCTTACCGATCTACTACTATCGCTTTTGGGGTTATGCATTAGAGACAGCTACATTCACGTTAAATAGGGCACCATCTAAATCCGTGGAGATGACACCGTATGAACTGTGGTTTGACAAGAAACCTAAGCTGTCATTTCTTTAAGTTTGGCACTGCGATGCTTATGTGAAAAAGTTTCAACATGATAAGCTCGAACCCAAATCGGAGAAGTAAATCTTCATAGGATACCCAAAAAGAAACTGTTGGGTACACCTTCTATCACAGATCCTAAGGCAAGGTCTTTGTTGCTAAGAGTGGATCCTTTCTAGAGAAGGAGTTTCTCTCGAAAGAAGTGAGTGGGAGGAAAGTAGAACTTGATGAGGTAATTGTACCTTCTCCCGAATTGGAAAGGTAGTACATCACAGAAACTCGTTCCAGTGATTCCTACACCAATTAGTGAGGAAGCTAATGATGATGATCATGAAACTTCAGATCAAGTTTCTGCTGAACTTCGTAGATCGACCAGAGTTCGTTCCGCACCAGAGTGGTACGGCAACCCAGTTCTGGAAGTCATGTTACTAGACCATGATGAACCTACGAACTATGAGGAAGCGATGATGAGCCCAGATTCCGCAAAATGGCTTGAGACCATGAAATCTGAGATGGGATCCATGTATTAGAACAAGGTATGGACTTTGGTTGACTTGCTCGATGATCGGCAAGCCATCAAAAATAAATGGATCTTCAAGAGGAAGACCGACACAAACGGTAATGTTACTGTTTACAAAGCTCGACTTGTTGCGAAAGGGTTTCGACAAGTTCAAGGAGTTGACTACGATGAGAATTTCTCACCCGTAGCGATGCTTAAGTCTGTCCGAATCATGTTAGTAATTGCCGCATTTTATGAAATCTAGCAAATGGATAACAAAACTGCATTCTTTAATGGATTTATTAAAGAAGACTTGTATATGATGCAACCAGAAGGTTTTGTCAATCCTAAAGGTGCTAACAAAATGTGCAAGCTCCAGCGATCCATCTATGGACTGGTGCAAGCATCTCGGAGTTGGAATATACGCTTTGATAAGTTGATCAAAGCATATAGATTTATACAGACTTGCGGTGAAGCCTGTATTTACAAGAAGTGAGTGGGAGCACTACAACCTTTCTGATAAGTATATGTGAATGACATATTGTCGATCGGAAATGATGTAGAATTTTCTGGAAAGCATAAAGGAGTGTTTGAAAGGAGTTTTTCAAAGAAAGACCTTGGTGAAGATGCTTACATATTGGGCATCAAGATCTATAGAGATAGATCAAGACGCTTGATAAGACTTTCGATGAGTACATACCTTGATAAGATTTTGAAGTAGTTCAAAATGGATCAGTCAAAGAAGGAGTTCTTGCCTGACTTGTAAGGTGTGAAGTTGAGTAAGACTCAAAGCCAGACCACGGCAGAAAAATATAGAGAGAATGAAAGTCATTCCCTATGCCTCAGCCATAGGTTCTATAAAGTATGCCATGCTGTGTACAAAACACGTTGTGTACCTTGCCATGAGTTTGACAGGGAGGTACAATAGTGATCCAGGTGTAGATCACTGTACATCGGTCAAAATTATCCTTAGTAATTGGATGACTAAGGAAATGTTTCTCGATTATGGAGGTGATAAAGAGTTCGTCGTAAAGGGTTACGCCGATGCAAGCTTTGACACTAAATCCAGATGACTCTAAGTATCAATCTGGATGCGTATTGAAAGTGGGAGCAATTAGCTAGAGTAGCTCCAAGCAGAGCATTGTAGACATAGAAATTTGCGAAATACATACGGATCTGAATGTGACAGACCCGTTGACTAAACTTCTCTCACAAGCAAAACATGATCACACCTTATTACTCTTGGGTATTAATCACATAGCGATGTGAACTAGATTATTGACTCTAGTAAACCCTTTGGGTGTTGGTCACATGGTGATGTGAACTATGGGTGTTATTCACATAACGATGTGAACTATCGGTATTAAATCACATAGCGATGTGAGCTAGATTATTGACTCTAGTGCAAGTGGGAGACTGAAGGAAATATGCCCTAGAGGCAATAATAAAGTTGTTATTTATATTACCTTATATCATGATAAATGTTTATTATTCATGCTAGAATTGTATTAACCGGAAACTTAATACATGTGTGAATACATAGACAAAACAGAGTATCCCTAGTATGCCTCTACTAGACTAGCTCATTGATCAAAGATGGTTATGTTTCCTAACCATAGACATGAGTTGTCATTTGATCAACGGGATCACATCATTAGGAGAATGATGTGATGGACAAGACCCATCCGTTAGCATAGCACTATGATCGTTTAGTTTTACTGCTATTGCTTTCTTCATGACTTATACATGTACCTATGACTATGAGATTATGCAACTCCCGAATACCGTAGGATCACCTTGTGTGCTATCAAACATCACAACGTAACTGGGTGATCATAAAGATGCTCTACAGGTGTCTCCGAAAGTATTCGTGGTGTTGGCATAGATCAAGATTAGGATTTGTCACTCCGAGTGTCGGAGAGGTATCTCTGGGCCCTCTCGGTAACACACATCATAATAAGCCTTGCAAGCAAAAGACTAATGAGTTAGTCACGAGATGATGTGTTACGGAACGAGTAAAGAGACTTGCCGGTAACGAGATTGAACTAGGTATAGAGATACCGACGATCGAATCTCGGGCAAGTAACATACCGATGACAAAAGGAACAACGTATGTTGTTATGCGGTTTGACCGATAAAGATCTTCGTAGAATATGTAGGAGCCAATATGAGCATCCAGGTTCCGCTATTGGTTATTGACCGGAGATGAGTCTCGGTCATGTCTACATAGTTCTCGAACCCGTAGGGTCCGCACGCTTAACGTTTGATGACGATCGGTGTTATGAGTTTATGAGTTTTGATGTACCGAAGGTAGTTCGGAGTCCCGGATGAGATCACGGACATGACGAGGAGTCTCGGAATGTCCGAGACATAAAGATTGATATATTGGACGACTATATTCGGACACCGGAAGTGTTCCGAAAAAGTTTCGGATTTAACTGGATTGGCGGAGGGGGTTACCGGAACCCCCTACGAGGGGGGATGGTCCATAGTGGGCCTTGAGGAAAGGAGAGAGGCAGCCCATAGAGGCTGGCCGGCGCCCCACCTAGGGATCCTAGTTGGACTAGGATTGGGGGGGCGCCACCTCTCCCTCTTTTCCTTTCCCTCTCTTCCTTCTTGATGGACTCCTACTAGGAATAGGATTGCAATCCTATTCCTAGTAGGATTGCCCTAGCCGCACCATAGGAGGCCGGCCGGCCCTCCCCTCTTGCTCCTTTATATACGGGGGCAGGGGGGCACCCAAAGACACACAAGTTGAATTGTTCCAGCCGTGTGCGGTGCCCCCCTCCACAGAAACACACCTCGGTCATACCATCGCAGTACTTAGGAGAAGCCCTGCGCCGGTAGATACATCATATCCATCACCACGCCATCGTACTGACAAAACTCTCCCGTGAAGCTCAACTGGATCAAGAGCTCGTGGGACGTCATCAAGCTGAACGTGTGCTGAACACGGAGGTGCCGTACGTTCGGTACTTGATCGGTTGAATCGCGAAGAAGTTCGACTACATCAACCGCGTCACTTGACGCTTCCGCTTCCGGTCTACGAGGGTACGTAGACACACTCTTCCCTCTCGTTGCTATGCATCTGGTAGATAGATCTTGCATGATCGTAGGAAAATTTTAAAATACTACGTTCCCCAACAGTGTCGTGGTGGTGGATGGCCTTGCCACCTGGGAGAACCCGCGGCGGCGACGTGCGAGGAGGGGCTGGGAACCTGCGGCGGCGGTGCGAGGCGGCGAGGGAGGCGCGGTGGACGGAGGGGGCGGAGCAAGGCAGGACGGCGGCAGGATCTGGCGAGAGAGGCGGAGAGAATAGATGGAGTGGGGGATCTGGCGAGGGAGGGAGGGAGAGTGAGGCAGCCACGGGCAATAGATGGAGTGGGGGAGAATACTAATGGCGCACCCCCTTGTGGTGCGCCATTAGAATGTTTTTTTTCTGATAGCTATGGCGCACCAGCGGGACGGTGCGCCATAAGTAATTTTTTTTAGATAGCAATGGCGCACCAGCCAGCGGTGCGCCATAAGTAATTATTTTTTATTATTTTTTTGTTGCATCTAATAGTTTTTTAGAAAATGAATATGAATATGAAACAGTAATAAATTTTTATAAAAACGGTAATAAATTTTTAAAAAATATCATCAGATTTTTTTATTTGAAAATATTTATGAATATAAAAAAATATCATCAAATTTGTTATTTGAAAATACCATCAAATTTGTTATTTGAAAATATAATCAAATTTGTTTTTTGAAAATATAATCAATTTTTTTTAGTTGCATTCATTTGTG
>LR738712.1:743519429-743613315 GCA_902687465.1 Secale cereale
TGGCAAGGGGAATCTGGCGAGGGGGGATAACGATCGAGATGGAGGGGGATCGAGATCGAGTGTCCTCATGAATATTCAATATTTTTTCATGAATTCAAAAAGTGCCCATGAAATTTAAAAATATTCATGATAGTTCAAAAAGTGCCCATGAAATACAATCGAGAAATGAAGATTACAATTTAAATACAATCGATCTTAGCTAGCTAGCTATCTGTTCACAATCTTCTTGCCCTTCTTTTTCGCAAATGGAGTTCTTCTGTGGAACGGACGTCCTTTAGGTAGGGTGGTCCTGCTTCTTCTTGTGGTGTATGCTGCTACTTCATCATCGTCGTCATGTTCGATCTTCGGGTCGCCGTACTTGTCGAAGTCTTGCTCACTGGCTACTCCATCCATTCCGATGATCTTCCTTTTGCCTCTCCTCACAACAACACGACTGGGCTTTGACGGGTCGGTAATGAAGAAGCATTGGTCAAGTTGGGAAGCCAGTACCCATGGCTCATTTTTCGCGGTGACGTTTGCGCCCGCGGTCTTGGATTTGGCTTCAGGTATAACCATGGTGGTGAAATACTGGTCTTCTTTTAGGACGCTCTTGGCCCATCTGACACGGAACATCGGGACCTTCTCTCCAGCGTAGCTCAGCTCCCAGATCTCCTCGATCCTTCCGTAGTATCTGTCCTTGTCGTTACCGGTGTAGGATTCCATCGTTACCCCGGAGTTCTGATAACCATCGCTCTTCATGTCCTTGGCCTCGGTGTAGAATGTGTAGCCGTTGATATCGTACGCCTCATAGGTCATCAGGTTGTGCTCAGCGCCTTGTGACAAGGCGAATATGAGTTGTTCTTCCGCGGAAGAATCCTCATGTAAAGGGTATGACAGAAGCTTCTGCTTGAACCAACGCGACTAGGTTTGATCTTTCAAAGTCGGCGAGTCGACCCTCGAAGTCGACATGCATTTCGCGGCGACCCTCACGGTGACCCCATCCAGCGAGCCTGCCGAGGTGCCTGTTGACGGGCAGACCAACGGGGTTCTCAATGCCTAGATAATTCGTGCAGTAGGAGATGCACTCTTCGGTCAGAAAGCCCCTGGCTATGCTTCCCTCTGGACGTGACATGTTGCGAACGTATCCTCTGATGACACCATTCATCCTTTCGAACGGCATCATGCTGTGCAGGAACGTCGGCCCGAGTTGGATGATATCGTCCACAATATGGACCAGCAGATGCACCATAACGTCAAAGAATGCGAGCGGGAAGTACATCTCAAGCTCGCATAGTATCACCACGATCTCTTCCTGTAGCCTTCTGAGTTGCCTCATGCCAACCGACTTCCGAGAAATGACGTCGAAAAAGTTGCATAGGCCAAATAGCGTTTAACGGACGTGCGCGTCCATGATCCCACGGATTGCAACTGGAAGTATCAGCGTCATCAGCACGTGACAGTCGTGAGACTTCATCCCGCTGAACTTCTGCTTCGCTGGGTCTAGGTATCTGCTTATCTTCCCCGCGTAACCGTAAGGAATTTTACTCCTACGAGGCAGGTGAAAAACTGCTCGATCTCCTCCTGACTTAGAGTGAAGCACGCGGGAGGGTAGTCATTTCCGGTCTTCTTGGCCTTTTTGCCTTTGCGACGACTTTCCGTGTCCTCCTTCGCCTCATCATCATCATCATCATCATCATCATCATCATCATCATCATTAGCGTGAAGCTCCTGCCTGATGCCCATTGATTTCAGGTCTGCCCTTGCTTTCGGCCCATCTTTGGTCCTCTCTGGCATGTTGAGCAGGGTACCAAGCAGACTCTCGCACACGTTCTTCGTGATATGCATGACATCAAGGCTGTGAGGCACACGGTGGATCTTCCAGTACGGCAAGTCCCAGAAAACAGACCTCGTTTTCCATACCTTCAGCAGCGGCTCTGGCGCCTTTCGCTTCTTTCCCGGCTCTGGCGCCTTTTGCTTCTTTCTCGGCAGTGGGCAATCTTTCCAATTTTTCAACAGCTCGTCTATTTCCTAGCCGCTCCTCATACGCGGGCGTCCTCGGGGTTCGGTTTCACCATCGAACAGATCCTCGCGTTTTCTCCACGGGTCATCGTCGCGAAGCCACCTTCGATGTCCCATGAACACGGTTTTCGAAGACCCGGGATCCCTATCTAGCTGGCGATACGTTGTGTCATCCATGCACCTGACGCATCCAGAAAATCTGTGGACCACCTGCCCCGCGACATATCCATAACCGAGATAGTCGTGCACCGTCGTGAGTAGTGCGGCTCTCATAGGGAAATATTCTTTCTTTGCGGCGTCCCACGTATTGGCTGGCGTTTTCCACAGCATGTCTAGCTCCTCTTTCAGCAGCCCCAGATACAGATTGATGTCGTTCCCTGGTTGTTTCGGTCCTTCAATTAGCATACTCATGTGAATGTACTTCCTCTTCATGCACAACCAGGGGGGAAGGTTGTACATCTACACAAACACAGGCCAGGTGCTATGTGTGCTTCTCTGGCAGCCAAACGGATTGACTCCATCGGTGCTCGCGCCTAGCACGATGTTCCATGGATCGTTCCCAAATTCTGCGTCTTCGAAGTTCAACGCTTGCCACTTGCTCGCATCCTTAGGGTGACTCAGCATCTTGTCTTTTTTATCTATCTCCGGATCATTTGCGTCATCTTCTCGCTTCTTCTCCTCCCTATCCGCGTGCCAACGCAGGAGCTTTGCTACCTTAGGGTCCGCGAAATACCACTGCAGACGAGGAGTGGTCGGAAAGTACCACACCACTTTTCGAGGAGCTTTCTTCCTCCTCTTGTATCGAGTGACGCCGCACACCGGACATATGGTAGACTCCGCGTGCTCGTCCCGATAAATGGTGCAATTTTTCATGCACACATGGTATTTCACGTGCGGTAAATCCAGAGGACACACGATTTTCTTCGCCTCCTCGAAACTGGTCGGGCACTTGTTCCCCTTGGGAAGACGTTCGTGCCAGAATGACATGTTCTCATCGAAGCATGCATCGGTCATTTTGTGTTTTACCTTCATCTCCAGAGCCATGAGCGTTACTTTTAGGCGGGTATCCTCGGGCCTGCATCCTTCATACAATGGAATAACCGCGTCTATCTCCAGTTGATCCATCTTGGCTTTCTCTCGGGCGGCAGCTCTTGCGTTATCCGTCTGCTTGAGAAGCAGCTCTTGAATATGAGGGTCCTGCACCCAGCCCATCGATGGTCCAGCGTCGTCTGCTCCACCGGCATCATCATCTTCATGATCATGCCCGTCGTCTACTCTGGCATCTTCCTCATCATCATGTCCTGCATCTTCTACATGATGACTGTGTACATCATCACCGTCGTGATCATCTCCTGGAGATTCTTCGTCTTCTCGCCCGCCCGAGCCGCGGTGGTTGTCTTGCTGCCCTTCCTCATTTCTTGCCCGGCCCCCATGGACGATTTCGTAGTCATCTTCATCACCTTGCCATCGATAGCCATCCATGAAACCACGCAAGAGCAGGTGGTCCCGCACCTGCCCGGAATCCGGGTCCGCAATAACGCTCTTCAGCTTGCATCTTCGACACGGACATCTTATCTCCGTCTAGTTCTTTTGAAGCATCTCGGCCTTCGCGGAGCTCAAAAACCTATTCACGATGCCTTCGGTCATCGTGCGGACCATGGTCGCCTGCGGGGTAGAGCAAAACGATATTTTAGAACCAAGAAAAAATTTGGCATGACTTTCCCTAAAAATAGGACAAAAAAGAATGCTTAATGCCATAATTCTCGCCGAAACGGAAATGAATCAACATTTCGGCAAAATATTGGCAACTATCGCATTTCAAATACCGGTACACCTGCAAACACAAACATATATGCAATACCACAAACATATGCAACACCACGAACATACATAGATCTAGCTAGGCCATAAAAAGTGCATGTGCACATTGTTGGAGGGAGAACAACATAAAGATAGCTTCCCCCCTTACTTACCTATCAAAAAATGGTAATTTACCACTTAATTTGAATGAATCTATTGTGGAAATGAGGTGACATAGAGGAGGTAGCCGAGACAAGCTTTGGAGGAGGAGGTGGAGAGAATGAAGTGGGGCGAAAGTGAGTGGGTAGGAGTGGCTGTCCAAAATATCTTGTTGGT
Source organism: Secale cereale (assembly GCA_902687465.1). Classification (NCBI taxonomy): domain Eukaryota; kingdom Viridiplantae; phylum Streptophyta; class Magnoliopsida; order Poales; family Poaceae; genus Secale; species Secale cereale. The sequence continues at coordinate 743,523,564 of LR738712.1, forward strand.
GCCCACTTACTAATGGCGCACCATCTCCTAATGCGCCATTAGTAACCCAGGTTACTAATGGCGCACCTGCTCGTGGTGCGCCATTAGTAGTTTTGCAAAAAAATAAAAAATACTAATGGCGCACTGTGCCACAGTGCGCCATTAGTAGTTTTGCAAAAAAAAAGAATAAAAAATATAATAAAAAAACAATAGTAGTGGCGCACTGTGTGTCTAGTGCGCCATTACTAGTTACAACTAGTAATGGCGCACTCTGTCTGGATGCGCCATTAGTATGTTTGGAAAAGAAAAAAAGAATTGATACTAATGGCGCACTATGAGCACGGTGCGCCATTAGTGTATTCCACACTAATGACGCACCAGCACGTGGTGCACCATTAGTATATACTAATGGCGCACCGCATGTCTGGTGCGCCATTAGTGTCAATCCTATCTATAGCCCTTTTCCTAGTAGTGTTACATGCTCACTAAAACAAAGGTTTATGATGCTTCCCCCAATAGGTCCACGCCCTCTAGTATTTGTGCTCAACGCGAAAGCCACCATTAGCAAGCTAATTCCTCCACCTAAATAACCTGGCCAGCAGACTGCTGAAAAGTGAAATTGCAACAAAAACTTTGATTATTAACTCATCGAAACTGCCATACATAGACCTATCAACACTGGATCCCTTCTTAAATATTACGTATCACTCTTGCAATAGAATTGGGGTCCGCACATATGTAGTAGTGCTTACCTACATCAAAAAAAGTGTGAATTACCTACTCATCTATCAAGGATTGATGAGTTAGCAGTGTATAAGAATTTTTAAGTATTTTCATGCTCCATTGATATCTAATACATAATTACTAATTTAATAGAATAGCAATCAGTGCATGAATGTAATTCAACGGAGATCGGAAGTCGGTATGCAGGCATATCAGTGTTCGTCAATGAATTGCACAAGGGACAAACTTTTTTGATAGGGATTAGCTGCAATAGAATCAGGGGTGCATACATAGACATCTGCAGGATAAGAGGAACAGAGCTTAGAGAAAGAGGGAAGAGAGAGTGGACGAAGCCAGCAGAGGGGATTCACTCACCGGTCAAGAGGAGGACGACATGGCCACCGGCACCGGAGACGACTCCCAAAACCCTAGCCATCGGGGGAAGGCCGCGGCTGGGCTTTGGTGGCCGCGAGCATGGGATCTAGCCGGATGGGAGGGCGTCGCAGCGTGAGGGGACCTCGGGCTGTGCTTCTCGATGGCGAGATTCGCCGGACATTGCCGGAATCAGCCGCCACAGGTAGCGCAATATGGAGCTGCACCAAGAGAGAGAGAGTGAGAGAGAGAGAGAGAGAGAGAGAGAGAGAGATGGGATGTTAGAGGGATGGGTGGGTGGGGGATGCAGCGGATCCGGTAGCCTCCAAAGCTGCGAGGTGAGAGAAGGAGATGGGAGGGCCGGCGGCGAGGTGGGAGGAGGAGGGTGACGAGGCGGTTGGTCACGGCGATTTGGGAGAGATGAAGGGCATCCGGGGCTTTGTTTATCACGAGTCCCTCTGTCCTTTCATGCACTTTTTTCTTTTTTTTCATATATGTCTTACAGGGCCAGGAGCTACAAATCTGCAACACATATATGCAACCTTTAATATGCATATCTATTGTGAATTTTACAACGCATGGCTAAAATGTTGTAGACTATGCGTTGTTTTACATGGGGTATCCTTGTAGTGGTTAATCTATTTGAATAGTCGTGTCCCTCAGTAAAAGGACGACCCGGAGTTGTACTCCAACCTCACGACAACTAGAACCGAATACTTAATAAAACACACCAAGAAAAGTTCCAGAGACAACCTGGTGATCGCTTTCCCACAGGACGGCAAGGGGAGGATCGCCGGGTAGGATTATGCTATATGATGTTACATGGTGAACTTACCATCTACTCTATTCTACTGCTCCAAGACGGAGGCTGCCAGCAACGAGGATACTTGTTACTTTCCATCTACTCTCTTCTACTTCTGCAAGATGGAGGCTGCCCGAAGCGTAGTCTTCGATAGGACTTGTTACCCCCCTCTTATTCTGGCATTCTGCAGTTTAGCCCACAGATATTACCCCCCTTTACATAGATACCATTCCATATGTAGTGTAGATCCTTGCTTGCGAGTACTTTGGATGAGTACTCACGGTTCCTTTGCTCCCCTTTTCCTTTCTTCTCGGATGATGCAACCAGATGTTGGAGTCCAGTGTTGGAAATATGCCCTAGAGGCAATAATCAAAATGGTCATTATTATATTTCCTCGTTCATGATAATTATTTGTTATTCATGCTTGAATTGTATTATCCGGAAACAGTGATACATGTGTGAATACATAGACCACAATGTGTCCCTAGTAAACCTCTAGTTACTAGCTCGTTGATCAACAGATGGTCACGGTTTCCTGACCATGGACATTGGATGTTGTTGATAATGGGATCACATCATTAGGAGAATGATGTGATGGACAAGACCCAATTCTAAGCCAAGCAAAAGATCGTATAGTTCGTAATGCTAAAGCTTTTCCAATGTCAAGTATCTTTTCCTTAGACCATGAGGTTGTGCCACTCCCGAATACCGTAGGGATACTTTGGGTGTGCTAAACGTCACAACGTAACTAGGTGGCTATAAAGGTACGCAATAGGTATCTCCGAAAGTATCTGTTGAGTTGGCACGAACCGAGACTGGGATTTGTCACTCCGTATGACGGAGAGGTATCTCTGGGCCCACTCGGTAAGACATCATCATAATGAGCTCAATGTGACTAAGGAGTTGGTCACGGGGTGATGTATTACGGAACGAGTAAACAGACTTGCCATGACGAGATTGAACAAGGTATCGGTATACCGACGATCGAATCTCGGGCAAGTACTGTACCGATAGACAAAGGGAATTGCATACGGGATTGAGTGAATCCTTGACATCGTGGTTCATCCGATGAGATCATCGAGGAACATGTAGGAACCAACATGGGTATCCAGATCCCGCTGTTGGTTATTGACCGGAGAGTCGTCTCGGTCATGTCTACGTGTCTCCCGAACCCGTAGGGTCTACACACTTAAGGTTCGGTGACGCTAGGGTTGTAGAGATATATGCATACGGTAACCCGAATGTTGTTCGGAGTCCCGGATGAGATCCCGGACGTCACGAGGAGTTCCGGAATGGTCCGGAGGTAAAGAATTATATATATGAAGTCCAGTTTCGGCCATTGGGAGAGTTTCAGGGGTCACCGGTAGTGTACCGGGACCACCGGAAGGGTCCCGGGGGTCCACCGGGTGGGGCCACCTATCTCGGAGGGCCCCATGGGTCTTAGGGGGAGGGGAACAAGCCCATAGTGGACTGGCGCTCCCCCTTGGGCCTCCCCTTGCGCCTAGGGTTGGAAACCCTAGGGGTGGGGGTGCCCCACATGCCTTGGGGGGCAAGCCTCCCCCCTTGGTCGCCGCCCCCCTAGGAGATTGCATCTCCTAGGACCGGCGCCCCCTGGCCCCTATATATAGTGGAGGGGAGGGATGGCATCCGCACCCTTGCTCCTGGCGCCTCCCTCTACCTCCCGTTACACCTCTCCCTCCTGCCGCGGTGCTTGGCGAAGCCCTGCAGAATTACCGTTGCATCCAACACCACGCCGTCATGCTGCTGGATCTCCATCAACCTCTCCTCCCCCCTTGCTGGATCAAGAAGGAGGAGACGTCGCTGCACCGTACGTGTGTTGAACGCAGTGGTGCCGTCCGTTCGGCGCTTGGATCATCGGTGATTTGGATCACGACGAGTACGACTCCATCATCCACGTTCTCTTGAACGCTTCCGCTCGCGATCTACAAGGGTATGTAGATGCACTGCTTTTCCCTCGTTGCTAGATGACTCCTTAGATTGATCTTGGTGAAGCGTAGAATTTTTTTGAATTCTGCTACGTTTCCCAACAATGGCATCTGAGCTAGGTCTTTGCGTAGTATCTTGCACGAGTAGAACACAAAGCAGTTGTGGGCGTAGATTTGTTCAATTCTCTTGCCGCTACTAGTCCAATCTTGATTCGACGGCATCGTGGGATGAAGCGGCCCGGACCGACCTTACACGTACGCTTACGTGAGACTGGTTCCACCGACTAACATGCACTAGTTGCATAAGGTGGCTAGCGGGTGTCTATCTCTCCCACTTTAGTCGGATCAGATTCGATGAAAAGGGTCCTTATGAAGGGTAAATAGAAATTGACATATGACGTTGTGGTTTTGGCGTAGGTAAGAAACGTTCTTGCTAGAAACCTATAGCAGCCACGTAAAAACTTGCAACAACAATTAGAGGACGTCTAACTTGTTCTTGCAGCATGTGCTATGTGATGTGATATGGCCAAAAGATGTGATGAATGATATATGTGATGTATGAGATTGATCATGTTCTTGTAATAGGAATCACAACTTGCATGTCGAAGAGTATGACAACCGGCAGGAGCCATAAGAGTTGTCTTATTTTTGTATGACCTGCGTGTCACTGAATAACGCCATGTAATTACTTCACTTTATTGCTAAACGTTAGCCATAGTAGTAGAAGTAATATTTGGCGAGACGACTTCATGAAGACACGATGATGGAGATCATGATGATGGAGATCATGGTGTCATGCCGGTGACAAAGATGATCATGGTGCCCCGAAGATGAAGATCAAAGGAGCAAAATGATATTGGCCATATCATGTCACTTTATTTGATTGCATGTGATGTTTATCATGTTTGTTACATCTTATTTGCTTAGAACGACGGTAGTAAATAAGATGATCTCTCACAAAAAATTTGAAGAATTGTGTTCCCCCTAATTGTGCACCGTTGCTAAGGTTCGTTGTTCCGAAGCACCACGTGATGATCGGGTGTGATAGGCTCTAACGTTCGCATACAACGGGTGTAAGCCAGATTTACACACGCAATACACTTAGGGTCACTTGACGAGCCTAGCATGTACAGACATGGCCTCGGAACACGGAAGACCGAAACGTCAAACATGAGTCGTATGGAAGATACGATCAACATGAAGATGTTCACCGTTGATGACTAGTCCGTCTCATGTGATGATCGGACACGGGCTAGTCGATTCGGATCATGTATCACTTAGATGACTAGAGAGATGTCAATCTGAGTGGGAGTTCATTAAATTTGATTAGATGAACTTAATTGTCATGAACTTAGTCTAAATTCTTTACAACATGTCTTGTAGATCAAATGGCCCACGCTCATGTGACCCTCAACTTCAACGCGTTCCTAGAGAAAACCAAGCTGAAAGACGATGGTAGCAACTATACGGATTGGGTCCGTAACCTGAGGATCATCCTCATAGCTGCCAAGAAAACATATGTCCTAGAAGCACCGCTAGGTGATGCTCCCGCCCCGGAAAACCAAGATGTTATGAACACTTGGCAGTCGCATTGTGATGATTAATCCCTGGTTCAGTGCGGCATGCTTTACAGCTTAGAATCGGGGCTCCAAAAGCGTTTTGAGCACCACAGAGCATATGAGATGTTCCAAGAGCTGAAAATGGTTTTCCAAGCTCATGCCCGAGTCGAGAGATATGACGTCTCCGACGCATTCTATAGTTGTAAGATGGAGGAGAATAGTTCTGTCAGCAAGCACATACTCAAATTGTCTGGGTTGCATAATCGCTTGTCTCAGTTGGGAATTAATCTCCCAGACGAAGCGGTCGTTGACAGAATCCTTCAGTCGCTCCCACCTAGCTACAAGAGCTTCGTGATGAACTTCAATATGCAAGGGATGGAGAAGTCCATTCCCGAAGTGTATTCAATGCTGAAATCAGCGAAGGTGGAGATCAAGAAAGAACATCAAGTGTTGATGGTGAATAAAACCACTAAGTTCAAGAAAGGCAAGGGTAAGAAGAACTTCAAGAAGGACGGCAAAGGAGTTGCCGCGCCCGGTAAGCCAGTTGCCGGGAAGAAGCCAAAGAATGGACCCAAGCCTGAGACTGAGTGCTTTTATTGCAAGGGAATGGGTCACTGGAAGTGGAACTGCCCCAAATACTTAGCAGATAAGAAGGCCGGCAACGTCAAAGGTATATATGATATACATGTTATTGATGTGTACCTTACCAGCGCTCGTAGTAGCTCCTGGGTATTTGATACCGGTGCAGTTGCTCACATTTGTAACTCAAAGCAGGAGCTGCGGAATAAGCGGAGACTGGCGAAGGATGAGGTGACGATGCGCGTCGGGAATGGTTCCAACGTCGATGTGATCGCCGTCGGCACGCTACCTCTACATCTACCCTCGGGATTAGTTTTAAACCTTAATAATTGTTATTTAGTACCAGCTTTGAGCATGAACATTGTATCTGGATCTCGTTTAATGCGAGATGGCTTCTCATTTAAATCCGAGAATAATGGTTGTTCTATTTATATGACAGATATGTTTTATGGTCATGCCCCGCTGGTCAATGGTTTATTCTTGATGAATCTCGAACGTGATGTTACACATATTCATAGTGTGAATGCCAAAAGATGTAAAGTTGATAATGATAGTCCCACATACTTGTGGCATCGCCGCCTTGGTCATATTGGTGCCAAACGTATGAAGAAGATTCATGCAGATGGACTTCTAGAATCTCTTGATTATGAATCATTTGATATGTGCGAACCATGCCTCTTGGGCAAGATGACCAAGACTTCGTTCTCCGGAAGAATGGAGTGAGCGACCAACTTATTGGAAATCATACATACCGATGTGTGCGGTCCAATGAGTGTCGAAGCTCGCGGAGGCTATCGTTATGTTCTCACCCTCACATATGCATGAATTGAGTAGATATGGGTATGTCTACTTAATGAAACATAAGTCTGAAACCTTTGAAAAGTTCAAGGAATTTCAGAATGAGGTTGAGAATCAACGTGACAGAAAAATAAAGTTCTTACGATAATATCGTGGGGGTGAATATTTAAGTCACGAATTTGGCACACACCTAAGGAACTGTGGGATTTTTTCACAATTGACACCGCCCGGAACACCTCAACGTAATGGTGTGTCCGAACGTCGTAATCATACTCTGTTGGACATTGTGCGATCTATGATGTCTCTCACCGACTTACCGCTATCTTTTTGGGGTTATGCTTTAGAGGCTGCCGCATTCACTTTAAATAGGGCTCCGTATAAATCCGTTGAGACGACACTGTATGAACTTTGGTTTGGCAAGAAACCTAAGTTGTCGTTTCTGAATGTTTGGGATTGCGATGCTTATGCCAAGAAACTTCAACCTGAAAAGCTCGAACCCAAATCCGAAAAATGCGTCTTCATAGGATACCCAAAGGAAACTATTGGGTACACCTTCTACCTCAGATCCGAAGGCAAGGTCTTCGCTGCCAAGAATGGACCCTTTATGGAGAAAGAGTTTCTCTCGAAAGAAGTGAGTGGGAGGAAAGTGGAACTTGATGAGGTGACAGTCACCCCTTCCGAACCGGAAAGTAGCGCAGCGCAGGAAATTGTTCCTGAGGTGCCTGCACGGACTAGGGAGGAAGTTAATGATGATGATCATGAAGCTTCAGATCAAGTTACTACTGAACTTCGAAGGTCCACAAGGACACGTTCCGCACCAGAGTGGTACGGCAACCCTGTCGTGGAAATCATGTTGTTAGACAACGATGAACCTTCGAACTATGAAGAAGCGATGGCGGGCCCGGATTCCAACAAATGGCTTGAAGCCATGAAATCCGAGATAGGATCCATGTATGAAAACAAAGTATGAACTTTGGTGGACTTGCCAGATGATCAGCACGCCATAGAAAATAAATGGATCTTTAAGAAGAAGACTGACGCAGATGGTAATGTGACCATCTATAAGGCTCGACTTGTCACTAAAGGTTATCGACAAGTTCAAGGGATTGACTATGACGGGACTTTCTCTCCCATAGCGATGCTGAAGTCCGTCCGAATCATGTTAGCAATTGCCGGATTCTATGATTATAGGATATGGCAAATGGACATCAAAACGGCATTCCTTAATGGCTTCCTCAAGGAAGAGCTATATATGATGCAGCCGGAAGGTTTTGTCAATCCTGAGAATGCTAACAAGGTATGCAAGCTCCAGCGCTTAATCTATGGTCTGGTGCAATCATCTCGGAGTTGGAATATTCGCTTTAATGACGTGATCAAAGCGTTTGGGTTTATACAGACTTGGGGAGAAGCCTGTAATTTCAAGAAAGTGAGTGGGAGCTCTGTAGCATTTCTCATATTGGATGATATATTGCTGATGGGAAATGATGTAGAATTCTTGGGGAGCATAAAGGCCTACTTGAATAAGAGTTTTTCAATGAAGGACCTTGGAGAAGCTGCTTACATATTAGGCATCAAGATCTATTGAGATAGATCGAGACGCTTCATTGGTCTTTCACAAAGCACATACCTTGACAAGATACTAAAGAAGTTCAATATGGATCAGTCCAAGAAAGGGTTCTTGCCTATATTGCAAGGTATGAGATTGAGCATTGCTCAATCCCCGACCACGGCAGAAGATAGAGAAAAGATGAGTGTCATCCCCTATGCCTCAGCCATAGGTTCTATTATGTATGCCATGCTGTGTACCAGACCTGATGTGAACCTTGCCATTAGTTTGGTGGGGAGGTACCAAAGTGATCCCGGTATGGAACACTGGACAGCGGTCAAGAATATCCTGAAGTACCTGAAAAGGACTAAGGATATGTTTCTCGTTTATGGAGGTGACGAAGAGCTCGTCGTAAAGGGTTACATCAATGCTAGCTTCGACACAGATCCGGATGACTCCAAGTCACAAACCGGATACGTGTATATTTTGAATGGTGAGGCAGTCAGCTGGTGTAGTTGCAAGCAGAGCGTCGTGGCGCATTCTACATGTGAAGCGGAGTACATAGCTGCTTGCGAAGCAGCGCAAGAAGGAGTCTGGATGAAGGAGTTCATCACCGACCTAGGAGTCATTCCAAGCACGTCGGGCCCGATGACTCTCTTCTGTGACAACACTGGAGCTATTGCCATTGCCAAGGAGCCCAGGTTTCACAAGAAGACCAAGCACACCAAGCACCATTTCAACTCCATCCGGAATTATGTTCAAGATGGATACATAGATATTTGTAAAGTGCATACGGATCTGAATGTCGCAGATCCGTTGACTAAACCTCTTCCACGGGCAAAACATGATCAACACCAGAACTCTATGGGTGTTCGATTCATCACAATGTAACTAGATTATTGACTCTAGTGCAAGTGGGAGACTGTTGGAAATATGCCCTAGAGACAATAATAAAATGGTTATTATTATATTTCCTCGTTCATGATAAATGTCTGTTATTCATGCTTGAATTGTATTATCCGGAAACAGTGATACATGTGTGTATACATAGACCACAACGTGTCCCTGGTAAACCTCTAGTTACTAGCTCGTTGATCAACATATTGCCACAGTTGCCTGACCATGGACATTGGATGTGATTGATAACGTGATCACATCATTAGGAGAATGATGTGATGGACAAGACCCAATCCTAAGCCTAGCACAAGATCGTATAGTTCGTAATGCTAAAGCTTTTCCAATGTCAATTATCTTTTCCTTAGACCATGAGGTTGTGCAACTCCCAGATACCGTAGGGATACTTTGGGTGAGCCAAACATCACAACGTAACTGGGTGGCTATAAAGGTACGCAACAGGTATCTCCGAAAGTATCTGTTGAGTTGGCACGAACCGAAACTGGGATTTGTCACTTCGTATGAGGGAGAGGTATCTCTGGGCCCACTCGGTAAGACATCATCATAATGAGCTCAATGTGACTAAGGAGTTGGTCACGGGGTGATGTATTATGGAACGAGTAAAGAGACTTGCATGACGAGATTGAACAAGGTATCGGCATACCGACGATCGAATCTCGGGCAAGTACTGTACCGGTAGACAAAGGGAATTGCATACGGGATTGAGTGAATCCTTGACATCGTGGTTCATTGATGGCTTCTCGCCCCTCGTTGGTTACCCCAAGTGGAAGGTTTGAGATGCAGTGTAGCGGTAGTTTTCCCTTGGCAAAGATACCAAGGATCGAATTCCCCTGAGACTCCAAGGTTCAACAAGAAGGTGTCAACTGCTAGCGGCGCAACTAGCGATCGACCGGACCTGCACACAGATACAAATAACTTTGCTCCCAACGAGTACAGAGAGGTTGTCAATCCCTCCGGCCTTGTCATTTACAAATGATCAAACGCAAGAGATAATAGTGATAGGTATTACTGCAACTAGTAAGTAAAAACAGAAAGTAAATAGCGGATGTGATCAGTGATGGTAATATGGACCCGGGTCCCATGATGTTCACTAGTGATGTCTCTCTCCCAAAAGACGATGAAACAGCTAAGCGAGGTAAACAAATTACAGCTGGGCAATTGACAGGATTATGTGCGCAAACCAATGCTAACTATGCTACAAAGAAAGGTAGAGGCTCAAAAGCATGGGCGGTACGCCAAGGTAAGTAGACCGAAATCCATCTGCATCTACTACTAATCATCCACCTTGGGATATCTATCGAGAACATCTCGCTGGTATTAAGTTGCGAGTCCCACCCGTAGTGTAAACTCAAAGCAACAGACAACTGCATTAAAAGAACTTTGCGTAAAGTAAACAATCCTTGCACCCGCGAGTACAAGCACCGTTGTTTTCCCCCTTGTGGCAACAGCACATCCCCTAGACTCATGTTTCTGTCACTCAAGCTAGTCATCGAGGGGCATGAACCCACAATCAAGCATAACATTCCCTCTTGGAGTTACTACCTACTACTTGGCCAAAGCAATAAACAGCAACGGAGAACATGCCAGAATTACTCAAGAACATAAATATAAAAGAGGTAAATCAAATATATTACTCAAACACAATCTGAACAAAATCTCATAATCCATCGGATCCCAGCAAACTCATCATAGCAACAGCATAAGGATTACATATGTGCCTCGATCATGTAGGGCAGCTCACGAGGTCTAATCGATGAAGAACAAAAAGGGGAGGAGAACATCACATAGCTACTGGTCATGGACCCATGGTCCAAGGGAGACTACTCACAACTCATCCGGGAGGCGTCCATGGTGGTGGAGAAGCTCCCGGTGGTGATCCTCCCCTCCGGTAGGGTGCCGGGAAGAGTTCTCCTGGTGCTCCCGATCTTAGAAGCGCGGCGGCGGCGGAACAGAGATGAGATCGCGAAAAAGGGTTCCGTCCTCGAGGGTTTCGGGACGCGGTGTAAATATATGCCAAAGGGGGGCATCAGCGGAGGCCTGGGGGGCCCAGGCGCCCCCCCGGCGCGGCCAGGAGGGGGGCCGCGCCCCCAGGGCGCCTGGAGCCCTGGTGGCCCCCCTCCGGCCCTACTTTGGCCGCATGGAAGCTTCCGGAACGCTGATTTTTTATATATTTTTCCCGGAATTTTTCTGGGAGTTTACGTAATGGGAAAACCTGAAATACAAAAACAGCAGAAAACAAAAACTGGCACTGGGGTGCACTGAGTTAATAGGTTAGTCCAAATATGATCAAAAGTGTATGGAAGTGTATAAATATCATAGCAATATCACACAAAAGTGGCATGGAGCAAGCAGAAATTATAGATACGTTTTGGACGTATCAACATCCCCAGGCTTATTCCTGCTCGTCCTCGAGTAGGTAAATGATAACAAGCATAATTTCTGTGGTGACATGCTATTAACCATATAAGAACTTTTCACAGTCACATGACAAAAGCTTACTGAGATAATGAATCTGTAGTAATTAAGTTGCCTCATGAGAAAATCACAAAGAACTGAGAGTTTTACAATATGATACTGAAACATCAAATAGATTTGTAGTGAGCATGGTGTGCAAATATGATAAAGTGGTATCTCGCTTGCCCCCTTTAGTGAAGCAAAACATAAATGCAGGGGCACCTCCAAGGTTTAAGTGACGGCTAGATACAATGATTTCAGAATGAACGATATCATAATCATGCAAAAGACAATGCTGCTTTGGGACAATGCACATTACACTCAGAATGACAATCATGCTCTCAATAGTTGGTGCTTTAAAGAAGGTGGAGACTCTCGAACCGTGGCTTTTGATGGCAAGGTTGAAAACCCGTGGTCGGAAACCAAAACTAAACATGTACCAGAGCTCTTGGTTTTAAAAACAGAGGTAATGATTTTTTTTAGAATATGCATATTCTGTCAACGAATGCTAGAAGATAACTCAATTACTTCTTGAGTTGGGCAAGTTTCGAGGAACGGCTCCCGAATGAGGACGATCACATCCTCTTAATCTCCTTTGTTTATCACTGCCAAAGTTTTCTGATTTCTCATGAACAAAGCGTGAAGGAGGGTTTGTTTGTTGTATAATTTTTTTAATGAGCCGGGCGCACTCTATGCCAGTTCCTTCTCGTATTATGGGTTTGCACATTAGACATGCAATCCCGGGGTGAACTTTGTCCAACTTAAAAAGATCATGAATTAACTACTACTTCCTCATGAGCTAAATAGAGGCACAAAAGAGAAATGTTTTTTTGAATAATTTCGAGATGGTACATGAAAGTCTTCGTTAGGAATGGCAGGTAAATACCATGTATAGGAAGGTATGGTGGACTCATATGGCATGACTGGTTTAAAGGATTTTGGATGCACAAGCAGTCAGTCCGCTTAGTACAGGCGAACGTTAGCAAAAGACTGGGAGCGACCAACTAAAAGAGCAATGACGGTCATAATCATGCAGAGCGACAAAGCAACATTGAATCGGGCATGGAAGTTATATCGCCACTCAGAAATTAAAGATCATCAAGGCTTGATAGACTTTCTTTACAGTCTTAAATATGCGTGAGCATACGCCAAGTCAATCAAAATAAATTCTTGGGGGAAGATATCACTAAACCATACCACATCATAGGCAAACAAATCATGTTGGTACTCCAATAACACATTGAGAACCCCCCAGCTATTCGAGACTAACCATAAGAAAACATGAACTACTAAGCACCATTACGCACATAGCATTTTTATCACAGACATATCAACCAGTGCAACAAAAGCCAACTCTCTTAACAAGATAAGCATGATAACTAAAGAGAGTTCCAGCGACAAACTAAACAAAAGCTCTTTAAAAAGAAAAGCATGAAAACTAAGAGCTACGCATGACAGTAGCTATTGAAAGACCAAGAACATACACAGCAAAGATAAACATGAAAATTCTATGTTGTGTTCTAGGTTGAAGTGGAGCGTGTTTCTCTCCCACACAAAGAGAGCTGAGTTCCAACTCGTTATGAAAAGCAAGCAAAGCTAAAGAAAACTAAAAAGGAAACTAAAAGCGAGACGCTCCAAGCATAGCACATAACACATGAAGTGATAAAAATATAGTGGAACGAAAGACGAACTGATAATGTTGATGGAGAAGGGGATGCACGGGGGCATCCCCAAGCTTAGACGCTTGAGTCTTCTTGAATATTTCTTAGGGGTGCATGGGGGCATCCCCAAGCTTGAGCGTTTGACACTCCTGAATCTTGTTATCATCTTCCCTCGCACACTTGAAAACTCCCTTCATACATAACTCATCATAATCTGATTAGCGAGGTTAGTACCCATAATAAAATAACCTTTCCTTGCTGGAAATAAGGATATTCTTGAAGGTCTACTGTTTCTCAAGATTTCCAAAAGGTTTTTGCAAAGAAAAAGCAAGCTCAAGGTTTGCAAAATGAAGAAAAGGCAAAACAGGACAAAATCTGTGAAAAACAGACCAGCAGGTAGTAAATGATTTTTTCGGGACACTTCTGCAACTCAAATAAAAAAACTCAGAACAGACGCCCGAAAGACAATTGTATAGAGCACTCTGTCGAAAAAATTCAGACCAAAAAGATGATCTGATGATTTTATACGAATTTTTCTGTCCAAGGACAGAATCTGTTTCCTGGACAGCACGTCACAACTTTTGAACTTTCTTGCAATCAGAGGCTACACTTGGCACAAAGCTGAAAAGTAAAGATACAATGATGATGCTACTGTAGTAACAACATCAAGACACAACAAAAGCAAAATAAAATTTTATTCATTGTGGGTTGCCTCCCAAAAGCGCTTTCTTTTATGCCTTTAAGCTAGGCATAATGCAAAGAGATCAAGTTTTATCAAGAGTAAAAGAATAGCTAGCCCGTATAACGGACTCAAAAGGTAACTTAATCTTCTTTCTAGGGAAGTGTTCCATCCCTTTCTTGAGAGGAAATTGGAATTTTATATTCCCCTCTTTCATGTCAATGATAGCACCAACGGTGCGAAGAAAAGGACGTCCCAAAATATTTGGACAAGAAGGTTCACATTCAATATCCATAATAGTAAAATCAACGGGAACGTAATTGTCATGGACAATGATAAGAACATCGTTGATCCTCCCCAAAGGTTTGTTTATGGAAGAATCAACAAGACGAACACCAAAAGAACAAGAATCAAAAGGTTTCAATTTAAGCATATCATATATTCTTTTGGGCATAACGGAGGTACTAGCTCCAACATCACATAAAGCATAGCAAGAGAAGTTATTCAACTTAATTTTAATCATAGGATCCCAACCATCTTCTAGCTTTCTATGTATGGTGGCTTCTACCCTAAGTTTCTCCTCCCTAGCTTTGATGAGAGCATTAGTGATATGCTCGGTGAAGGCAAGGTTAAGTGTGCTAGTGCGGGGATCTCTAGACATCTTGTGAAGGAAATTAATAACTTCGGTAAGGGTGCAATTATCAAAATCAAGGTCACTACTATCAAGTAAAGTGGTAGTGCTGTCCTTTAGGCTCACTTGTTTGGTAGTTTCTATGGTCATAGCATCACCATTAATAGGTCCAATGGGACCAGGAGTGCATTGGGTGCTAAGAGTTTGAATATCCTCAACAACTTGGATAGTAGCAACAGTGTGGTGGGTAGGAAGGCTCTTAATTCTATCTTCTTCCTCCTTTTCTCTAACCCATCTCTCTTTAAGTTTAGCCAACATCCTAATGTTTTCATTAATTTGCACTTGAATAGCATTCATAGGAGTGGTCTTCCTCTCCTCAAGAGGGGAAGTTCTGATTTTAAGCAACTCTACCTCATGGGCTAAATTGTCTACCTTCGAAGAGAGATCATCTAGTTTGGCTAGTTTTTCTTCTACACTCTTATTGAAGGCTTTTTGGGTAGTGATGAAATCTTTAAGCATAATCTCTAGTTCAGAAGTGGAGTTCTTGGTGCTAGGATAAGCATTGTTGTTCCCATAGGGATTAGATTGGAACGGTCTAGGATTGCTACCAAAATTACTCCTATAAGCATTGTTATTGAAATTGTGTAGAGATAAAGTTCACATCTACTTGTTCTTGAGCAATCAAAGAATTTAAAGGAACATCACGAGGATCAACAGAAGATTGCTTGGAAAGTAGAGACATGATCAAGTCAACTTTTTCATTTAGGGAGGAAATCTCCTCGACAGAGTTTACCTTCCTAGCAGTTGGAGCGCGTTCGGTGTGCCATTGGGAATAATTGGTCATCATCTCATCGAGAAGCTTCGTGGCAGCACCAAGTGTAGTTGACATAAAGGTTCCTCCCGCGGCCGAATCTAACAAGTTCCGCGAGGTAAAGTTCAAGCCTGCATAAAAAGTTTGGATAACCATCCAAGTAGTCAAACCATGAGTAGGGCAGTTCTTGACAAGAGATTTCATGCGTTCCCAAGCTTGGGCAACATGTTCATTATCCAATTGTTTAAAATTCATTATCTTACTCCTTAGTTGGATAATTTTAGCAGGTGGATAGTACTTTCCAATAAAAGCATCTTTGCACTTGTCCCAAGAATCTATGCTATTTCTAGGCAAAGATTGAAACCAAATTTTAGCTCCACCTCTCAAAGAGAAAGGAAAAAGCTTAAGCTTAACAATATTACCATCTATTTCTTGGTACTTTTGCATATCACAGAGTTCAACAAAATTGTTTAAGTGTAAAGCAGCATCATCTCCAGCACCGGAGAATTGATCTTTCATAACTAGGTTGAGTAAAGCAGGTTTAATTTCATAAGAAGGTGCTGAAGTGGCAGGTGTAGTGATAGGCGTGCAGATAAAGTCATCGTTGTTATGACTAGTGAAGTCACACAACTTGGTGTTCTCAGTGGAACCCATAGCAGCAAGCAAGCAAGATAACTATTTTTGTGATTTTTGATAAAAGACACTAAAGCAAAAAACTGAAAGGTAAACTAACAAGACTAAAAATCAAAGGTAAAAGATAGCGTGCAACCCCCCTATCTTGAAGAGTGGAGTCCCCGGCAACGGCGCCAGAAAACTTTGCTTGATGGCTTCTCGCCCCTCGTTGGTTACCCCAAGTGGAAGGTTTGAAATGCAGTGTAGCGGTAGTTTTCCCTTGGCAAAGATACCAAGGATTGAATTCCCCTGAGACTCCAAGGTTCAACAAGAAGGTGTCAACTGCTAGCGGCGCAACTAGCGATCGACCGGACCTGCACACAGATACAAATAACTTTGCTCCCAACGAGTACAGAGAGGTTGTCAATCCCTCCGGCCTTGTCGTTTACAAAGGATCAAAGCCAAGAGATAATAGTGATAGGTATTACTGCAACTAGTAAGTAAAAACAGAAAGTAAATAGCGGATGTGATCAGTGATGGTAATATGGACCGTGGTTCCATGATGTTCACTAGTGATGTCTCTCTCCCAAAAGACGATAAAACAGCTAAGCGAGGTAAACAAATTACAGCTGGGCAATTGACAGGATTATGTGCGCAAACCAATGCTAACTATGCTACAAAGAAAGGTAGAGGCTCAAAAGCATGTGCGGTACGCCATGGTAAGTAGAACGAAATCCATCTGCATCTACTACTAATCATCCACCTTGAGATATCTATCCAGAACATCTCGCTGGTATTAAGTTGTGAGTCCCACCCATAGTGTAAACTCAAAGCAACAGACAACTGCATTAAAAGAACTTTGCGTAAACTAAACAATCCTTGCACCCGCGAGTACAAGCACCGTTGTTTTCGCCCTTGTGGCAACAGCACATCCCCTAGGCTCATGTTTCTGTCACTCAAGCTAGTCATCGAGGGGCATGAAACCACAATCAAGCATAACCTTCCCTCTTGGAGTTACTACCTACTACTTGGCCAAAGCAATAAACAGCAACGGAGAACATGCAAGAATTACTCAAGAACATAAATATAAAAGAGGTAAATCAAATATATTACTCAAACACAATCTGAACATAATCTCATAATCCATCGGATCCCAGCAAACTCATCATAACAACAGCATAAGGATTACATATGTGCCTCGGTCATGTAGGGCAGCTCACGAGGTCTAATCGATGAAGAACAAAAAGGGGAGGAGAACATCAGATAGCTACTGGTCATGGACCCATGGTCCAAGGGAGACTACTCACAACTCATCAGGGAGGCGTCCATGGTGGTGGAGAAGCTCCTGGTGGTGATCCTCCCCTCCGGCAGGGTGCCGGGAAGAGTTCTCCTGGTGCTCCCGATCTTGGAAGCGCGGTGGCGGTGGAACAGAGATGAGATCGCGAAAAAGGGTTCCGTCCTCGAGGGTTTCAGGACGCGGTGTAAATATATGCCAAAGGGGGGCATCAGCGGAAGCCTGGGGGGCCCAGGCGCCCCCCCGGCGCGGCCAGGAGTGGGGCCGCGCCCCCAGGGCGCCTGGAGCACTGGTGGCCCCCCTCTGGCCCTACTTTGGCCGCATGGAAGCTTCCGGAACACAGATTTTTTCTGGCAGTTTACGTAATGGGAAAACCTGAAATACAAAAACAGCAGAAAACAAAAACTGGCACTGGGGTGCACTGAGTTAATAGGTTAGTCCAAATATGATCAAAAGTGTATGGAAGTGTATAAATATCATAGCAATATCACACAAAAGTGGCATGGAGCAAGCAGAAATTACAGATACGTTTTGGACGTATCATTCATCCGATGAGATCATCGAGGAACATGTAGGAACCAACATGGGTATCCAGATCCCGCTGTTGGTTATTGACCGGAGAGTCGTCTCGGTCATGTCTACATGTCTCCCGAACCCGTAGGGTCTACACACTTAAGGTTCGGTGACGCTAGGGTTGTAGAGATATATGCACACAGTAACCCGAATGTTGTTCGGAATCCCGGATGAGATCATCGAGAGAGTTTCGGGGGTCACCGGTAGTGTAGCGAGACCACCGGAAGGGTCCCGGGGGTCCACCGGGTGGGGCCACCTATCCCAGAGGGCCCCGTGGGCCGTAGGGGGAGGGGAACCAGCCCATAGTGGGCTGGCGCACCCCCTTGGGTCTCCCCCCTGCACCTAGGGTTGGAAACCCTAGGGGTGGGGGGCCCCCACATGCCTTGGGGGGCAAGCCTCCCCCCTTGGCCGCCGCCCCCACTAGGAGATTGCATCTCCTAGGGCCGGCGCCCCCCTGGCCCCTATATATAGTGGGGGGGGGAGGGAGGGCATCCGCACCCTTGCTCCTGGCACCTCCCTCTCCCTCCCGTTACACCTCTCCCTCCTTCCGTGGTGCTTGGCGAAGCCCTGCAGAATTTCCCTTGCATGCAACACCACGCCGTCGTGCTGCTGGATCTCCATCAACCTCTCCTCCCCCCTTGCTAGATCAAGAAGGAGGATACATCACTGCACTGTACGTGTGTTGAACGCGGAGGTGCCATCCGTTCGGTGCTGGGATCATCGGTGATTTGGATCACGACGAGTACGACTCCATCATCCACGTTCTCTTGAATGCTTGCGATCTACAAGGGTATGTAGATGCACTCCTTTTCCCCTCGTTGCTAGATGACTCCTTAGATTGATCTTGGTGAAGCGTAGAATTTTTTTGAATTCTGCTACGTTCCCCAACATCCAGGAGTCAAAGGATCCCAAGGATGTTTCTACGTGGAGTTCGGCTTCGAGGAGTAGTTAGGAGGTCCCAGGTAGGAGGCCTTGCCTTTTAGATCGTTGCTATTTTTGTGCTAGCCTTCTTAAGGCAAACTTGCTCCCACTGACTCTTGTGTATTCGAGCCCTCGAGGCCCCTAGCTTGTAATACAAAGCTTGTATTATTTTAATTTGTGTCTAGAGTTGTGTTGTGATATCTTCTCGTGAGTCCTTGATCTTGATCGTACATATTTGCGTGCATGATTAGTGTACGGTCAAATCAGGGGCATGCTTCATGTGCTTCATTTATATCATTTGATGTTTAGATTGTCTGTTTCTCCACACATAGAAAACCGCCATTTGTAGAATGCTCTTTTGATTCACTTATATTTGTTAGAGCATGGGCATATCTTTTGTAGAAAGAATTAAACTCTCTTGCTTCACTTATATCTATTTAGAGAGTTGACAGGAATTGGTCATTCACATGGTTAGTCGTAAAATCCCACGTAAAACTTGTCGATCGATGAATATCATATGTTTGATTCCTTGCAATAGTTTTGCGATATAGCGATGCTAATATGTGGGAGGTACTGGTTTAGTAAGAATATTGATGTTAAGGTTTGTGATTCCCGTAGCATGCACATATGGTCTCCTAACTATGAAATCAAATTGGCTCGCATTGTATCTTGATTGTTTATCTTTGCGTGAAGGTCGGGGGCGCGCGATGGTTAACTCCTACCAACCTCCCCCCTAGGAACATGCGTCGTAGTATTATGCTTTGAGGGCTATGTAGATTTTTCACAATAAGTATGTGAGTTCTTTATGACTAATGTTGAGTCCATGGATTATACACACGCTCACCATTCCACCTTGCTAGCCACTCTAGTGCCGCACAATTCTCTCCGGTGTATCAAACCACATTACACCCTTCCTCCAAACTTCCACCATACCTACCTATTTTGGCATTTCCATAGCCATTCCGAAATATATTACCATGTAACTCCAACGTTCCGTTTGTTATGACACACATCACCATTGTCATATTGCTTTGCATGATCATGTAGTTGACATAGTATTTGTGGCAAAGCCATCATTCATACTTTTCATACATGTCACTCTAAATCATTGCACATCCTGGTACACCGCTGGAGGCATTCATATAGAGTCATACTTTTTTCTAGTATCGAGTTGTAAGTAAATAAAAGTGTGATGATCATCATTATTAGAACATTGTCCCATTTGAGATTATAAATAAAAGAGGCCAATGAAGCCCAATTATAAAAAAGAGGCCAAAGAAGCCCACAAAAAAAGAGGGCAAAGAGCCCAAAATAAAAATAAATAAAGGAAAGAAATAAAATAAAATAAAAAATGAGAGAAAAAGAGAGTAGGGACAATGTTACTATCTTTTTTCCACACTTGTGCTTCGGAATAGCACCATGTTCTTCATGATAGAGAGTCTCCTATGTTGTCACTTTCATATGCTAGTGGGAAATTTTCATTATAGAACTTGGCTTGTATATTCCAACGATGGGCTTCCTCAAATGCCCTGGGTCTTCATGACCAAGCAAGTTGATGCACACCCACTAGTTATTTTTGAGCTTTCATACACTTATAGCTCTAGCGCATCCATTACATGGAAATCCCTACTCACTCACATTGATATCGATTGATGGACATCTCCATAGTCCATTGATTTGCCTAGTTGATGTGAGACTTTCTCCCTCCTTTTGCCTATCACCACCTTCTATTCCACCCATAGTGCTATGTCCATGACTGGTGCTCATATATTGCGTGAAAAGTTGAAAAAAGGCTTGAAAAGGTAGAGTATGAAAGCAATTGCTTGGCTGACATCGGGATGGGTGATACGTCCATTTTTCATCATGCTTTTATGTTGATATTTATTGCACTATGGGCTGTTATTACACATTATCTCACAATACTTATGCATTTTCTCTCTTATTTGACAAGGTTTACATGAAGAGGGAAAATGCCGGCAGCTGGCATTCTGGGCTAGAAAAGGAGCAAACATTGGAAACATATTCTGCACAACTCAAAAAGCTCTGAAACTCCACGGGACACAGTTTCAGAAAATATAAAAAATATCTGGTGAATGAGATTCACCAGGGGGGCCACGACCTGTCCACGAGGGTGGGGGGCGCCCCCCTCCTCTGGGCGCGCCCCCTGCCTCGTGGGCCACCCGGTGACCCCCCGATGCCCATCTTCTCCTATATAAGGTGTTTTGATCTGGAAAAAATCATAAGGAGGCTTTCGGGACCAGACGCCGCCATCTAGAGGCGGAAACCAATCTAGGTCTCCGGCAGAGCTGTTCTACCGGGGATACTTCCCTCTAGGAGGGGGAAATCGTCACTGCCGTCATCACCAACAACTCTCCCATCTTGGGGAGGGTTATCTTCATCAACATCTTCACCAGCACCATCTCCTCTCAAACCCTAGTTCATCTCTTGTATCCAATCTTTGTATCCAAACCTCAGATTGGTACCTGTGCGTTGCTAGTAGTGTTGATTACTCCTTGTAGTTGATGCTAGTTGGTTTACTTGGTGGAAGATCATATGTTCGGATACATTATGAATATTAATACCCCTCTGATCATGAACAATATTATGTCTTATGAGTAGTTACTTTTGTTCCCGGGGACATGGGAGAAGTCTTGCTATAAGTAGTCATGTGAATTTGGTGTTCGTTCGATATTTTGATGAGATGTATGTTGTCTCTCCTCTAGTGGTGTCATGTGAACGTTGACTACATGACACTTCACCATTGTTTTGGCCTAGAGGAAGGCATTAGGAAGTAATAAGTAGATGATTGTCAGGACCCCGATCCTAAGTCACACCGATCTAGCTGTAACACGTCATATCACTTTGCGGCCTCACGCACGGTAACCCCACGAGTGCCACCTTACCTGGCCCGGGACCGTTTGCGCATTTTGGCACACGTATATGACAGTGTCGCTAGCATCCATATGACAGAGAACCCGGGCCGACATGGCTAGTTATAAACCAAAAGTGGCACTAAATTACACAGACAGGCATCCATGACCCAGCAACGAACGTGTCGGTCATCAACGTATGAACCCAAGTCGTAGCAAGCTACATGGACTTAAAGGAACAACGCGTGACATTTCCCCTAAGGGACAGACACAGGAACGAAGAAGGACACATGCCGGTCAGCTTACGTGTTCCGAGCAGTAGCAAGCTACCAAGGCTCATTGGAGACACTAGGAGGCATTTCCCTGTAAGATAGGCTACCAAAGGAAAACAACTAGGTGTCGGATCCCACACATACCAAGCATTTCAATCATACACACAATATGCTCAATATGTGCAAATACAACATTGCATCACAACAGAACTCTATGACTCAAAGTACTTTATTTAAACGGCTACAAGAGCCATACATAACATATCCATACAGGTAGGGGTCACATGACCCAACACTCAAGTCATACAGTCATACAAGCACAAGCGGAAGCTACATGTCTGAGTACAGACAACTTAGGAAATAAAACAGGCTTGGTGTAGCCTGACTATCTACAAGGCCCTTCACAAGCTCCAGATCTCCGTCTGGGTGTCAAGCTACTCGTCGACGTCAACGTCTATGTAGAACCCATCAGCAGGGGCAGGGTTCTCCTCTGCAACAGTTATTAAGCAAACATGAGTACAAAGGTACTCAGCAAGTCTTACCACAGAACCTATCATACATGCAACATTATCAAAGGGGGGTAGTGGAGTTCTTAGCAGAATGCCAGCTTTGACCTTGGCTAACCTATACTACAACTCTCAACAGATTGCAAGATGTTATTACGAACATGAGTCCTCTACTCACCACATCAATACACTACCGAGGATCCTCTTCCGTCATCCTACGGAAGGGCCATCCACGGCACTCACACTTATCTTGAGGCTTTTAGTAGTATCCATCAACTTGTCTATGAACTGTAAGAGCAACCAAGTAGTCCGTACCGCGACCAACGGCTATTCGAATAGTTTGATAACCCTGCAGGGGTGTACCTCATCACAAACGCTTTCACCACTTATCGCCGTTTACTCGGCGTGTACTCGGCAACCTTCAAGCGGAAGCCCAGCGGGGGTGTCGGCCACGACCTGACTAACTACTCAAGTCTCTCGTCCAGGTTTATCGCCTATTTGGGTTCCATTCGTGGGGAGATCCGGCCGGGGTGTCGCTCACGGCCCCAAACGATGTGTACAGGGTTCCCGAGTCACCAAACGGGCAACCGGTACACCGTGCCACGTACCTGTCGCAACACAACCCACCCCGAGGGTCAGCGTTGTGCACGACCTCCAGTAAGCTATAAACACCAGAAACTAGTTGCAACTCCTGGACAGAGTCAAGGGTAATTAATAAGCCGAGAGGTTCAATTAAGGATCCCAATGTGTGGTAGTAGCTGTAACTTGAACCACACATACAGATCTCGGGTCCTATGGATGATTCCAATGAAACAACCCACCATGTACTCCTACATGGCCTTTCATCGATACCTTTACCAAGCGTGTTCCACACTTCCCTCTCTTTATCGGTATGATCATTTCACTCTGATCCATCACCCAGATGAACCAGACCAGACACAACTCTAAGCATAGCAGGCAACATAAACAAATAGCATGGTGGATCACACATCACATGGCTCAATCAACTCCTACACATGCTAGTGGGTTTCAACTATTTACTGTGGCAATGACAGGTCATGCAAGGGATAGGGTTCAACTACCGCAGCAAGTAGCAGTTCACACGCTGTTGCCTTAATGCAGTAAAAGAGAGCAGGAGCGAGAAGATTGGGTTTGTATCGGAATGATCAATGATTGCTTGCCTGACAAAGTGGTTGTCGGGTACTGCTCTTCAACTGGATACGCAGCGGTATCCTCGGGAGCAGAACCTAACACAGAGAATACCGGCGATACAATCATTAACAAACAAATGCAACAATATGATGCATGCTCATGACATGGCAAGATGCATGTGTGTTTGCTAATGCAACTAAAACCAGAAGGGTTTGGGCCTATTTGATTCAAAGATTCATATTGGCATTTTAACTATTATTTAAATAAGTGCATTATCATGTTTTAAAGTATACAGCAAGGTTAACTTGCTCAAACATGCATGAAACCAGTGCCATTGGAAAGATTGGATTTTTCTGATCATTTTTCATATATAATTCTTTTCCAGCTGAGCTATGGTTGATTTTATATGATTTTTAGAAGTTTTGGGTATTTTCTGGAATTTCCTGAATTATTTTTAAATCTAAAATCCCAGAAAATCCTTTACTGCGTCAGCATGACATCATGCTGACGTCAGGTAGTCAACAGGGCCAGTCCAAGTCAAACCTGACCAGTGGGACCCACTCGTCAGTGTCACAGTTAACTAATTAACTAATTAGAATTAAATTAATACCTAAACTAGGTTTGACTTGCGGGCAGGGCCCACATGTCAGTGACACAGGGGGGTCAAACCCGTGTTCAAACAGGTCCATCTCGCCGGCATTTAGCCGCCGGCGAGGCCAAACACGGCGGTGGGGTGCCGGTTTCGTGCTCCGGCTGCCAAATCGACGGCGGAGCACGCCTACGGGTAGCTGGAAGCAAACCGCATCGAGTGGAGGTGGTGGCTGGCCTCGGGGTCGTCGGAGATGACGCCGGCGACGAGTCCAGCGGCGGCCGGAGTTCGGCGAAGTCGAAAACGACGGTGCGGTGCTCGTAGAGGAGCGTGAAGTGGTCCTACATCATCTACGTGTGATGGTGAATCTGATAGGCACGGTGGCCGGACCAATGGATGGCCGGAGCCTCGTCGGCGATGAGCTCCGCGGCGGTGCGTGCAGGTGAGCTTCGTGCAGTGCGTTCCAGGGCAGAAGAGAGCCAACGGAGAGGGGGAGGACGAAGCTGGGCTCACAGGGGTTGTAGCAGGCGCCAGAGCGAGCTCGGGGGTGGTCGGAGCTGAGCGGGACGGCGAGGGGGATCTCCGCGGCCGGAGTTGGGGAAGAAGAGGTCGGGGGCGTCTCCAGGGCGGGCGAGCGCTCGGGGCTCGGCCTGTTCGAAGTAGTCGAGGACGGCGGAGACGACGGACACCAAGGCGGGGCTCAGGGACGACGGTGGGCGCGGCTTCTACGACGGTGCGAGCACGACGGCGTCGGCCATGGCGCGGGGAGGGCGAGAGAGAGTAGCCGGGGAGAGGGGGAGGTGTCTGCGAGGTCGGGGACGACGTGTATGACCGATCCAGGCTTCCAGGTCGGCGAGGGGAGGAAGCAGGGCGGCGGGCAGCTGCGTGGCGCGCGGTGCGGTCGCCGTCGAGCACCTGCCTGCCTGCCTGGCCGAGCCAAGCAGCTCGCTGGAGCGGCAGCTGGGCTGGGCCGGCAGGTGGGCCGGGTGGGGCGCGAGGTAAACTTCTTCTCTCTCTCTTTTTTCTATTTCTTTTCTGTTTCATTTGTTTTGCAACTTTGTTTAATTAAATAAAATGCCAGAGCATTTTTATAACTCATAACACTTGTCATGCCTACTGTATATAATATGAACAGTAGGAAACATTATAGTTTATGATTATTTGAGCATTTAAAATATTTTATAGCATTTAAATGCCCAAATTCAAATACCATATGATTTAATCCAGTGACCTTGGATGTCCTAGAAAATTGTACACCATTTTTAGCAAAGGTTTGAGACCAAGGCAGAAATGATGAACATTTTTGAAGGGCATTTTGGGTACATTGGAAAATATTTTATCAAACCCTAGTTGTTAGAAGAGGGGTGCTGGGGTTTCTGTCATTCCCATTTCAAATTTCTTTGAAAAGTAAACATGATGCACACACCAACTAACTCTAATGCAAGTGCTAACTAGGGATGTGACAATGATTGGTTCCTAGAGTGACAGAAGCTTAAACCCTAGTTTATGCGTTGCTTCGTAAGGGGCTGATTTGGATCCACTTGTTTCATGCTATGGTTAGGTTTACCTTAATACTTCTTTTGTAGTTGCGGATGCTTGCATTAGAGGTTAATCATAAGTGGGAGGCTTGTCCAAGTAAGGACAGCACCCAAGCACCGGTCCACCCACATACCAAATTATCAAAGTACCGAACGCGAATCAGATGATCGTGATGAAAACTAGCTTGACGATAATTCCCATGTGTCCTCGGGAGCGCTTTCCTTCATATAAGAGTTTGTCCAGGCTTATCCTTTGCTACAAAAAGGACTGGGCCATCTTGATGCACCTTATTTACTTTTACTATTTGTCACTTGCTACCAATTACCTTATCACAAAACTATCTGTTACCGATAATTTCAGTGCTTGCAGAAAATACCTTACTGAAAACTGCCTATCATTTCCTTGTGCTCCTCGTTGGGTTCGACACTCTTACTTATTGAAAGGACTACGATAGATCCCCTAGACTTGTGGGTCATCAAGACTCTTTTATGGCGCCTCGCGAATGAGAAAGCATCGCTCAAGCTAGGGGGAGGCTTAAATCAATGTTGTATTCTTGCCCCAATCATGAGCTCTCAAGAAAAATGATCATTCAAAAATTTTATGCTCGACTTTCTCTTAATAATCGCACCATGCGCGATAATTCTTGTTCTGGTTCTTTTATGATGAAGACTATTGAATTCAAATGGGATTTATTGGAAAGAATTAAACGCAACTCTCAAGATTGGGATCTCGACGAAGGTAAGGAGTCAGGTATGACCCCTAAGTTTGATTGTGTTAAAGCTTTTATGGATACCGATGTTTTCTGTGAACTTAGCACTAAATATGGACTTGACTCTGAGATAGTAGCTTCTTTCTGCAAATCATTTGCTACTCATGTTGACCTCCCCAAGGAGAAGTGGTTTAAATACCATCTTACCATTGAAGTAAAAGTAGTTGAACCTGTTAAAGTTGAAGAAAAGACTATCACTTATAATGTTGATCCTATTGTTCCTACTGCTTATATTGAGAAACCACCTTTCCCTGTTAGAATAAAGGATCATGCTAAAGCTTCAACTATGGTTCGTAAGAGTAGTACTAGAACAGCTACACCCTCTGAGCAAATTAAAGTTGAACCTAGTGTTGCTATGGTTAAAGAGCTCTTGGTAGAAAATTTAGATGGACATGTTATTTACCTTTAAGAGGAAGCTGCTAGAATAGCCAAACCCGATGCTAGGAATAAACATAGACATGTTGTAGGATTGCCTGTTATTTCTGTTAAAATAGGAGATCATTGCTATCATGGTTTATGTGACGTAGGTGCCAGTGCAAGTATAATCCCTCATTCCTTATATAAAGAAATTATGCATGATATTGCACCTGCTGAGTTAGAAGGGATTGATGTCACTATTAAGCTTGCCAATAGAGACACTATTTCACCAGTTGGGATTGTTAGAGATGTTGAAGTCTTGTGTGTGAAGGTTAAATACCCTGCTGATTTTCTTATTCTTAGTTCCCCACAAGATGATTTTTGTCCGATTATATATGGTAGACCCTTCTTGAATACTATCAATGCTAAGATAGACTGCGTAAAAGATATTGTTACCGTTGGTTTAGGGGATATGTCTCATGATTTTAACTTTTCTAAATTTCGTAGACAACCCCATGATAAAGAATTACCTAGTAAGGATGAAATTATTGGTCTTGCTTCTATTCCTGTACCTCCTAATGATCCTTTAAAACAAATTCTGCTAGACCATGAAAATGATATGTATATGAATGAGAGAAGGGAAATAGATGAAATAATCTTTAAGCAGGGACCCGTATTGAAAAACAACTTGCCTGTTGAAATCCTAGGGGATCCACCTCCACCCAAGGGTGATCCCGTGTTTGAACTTAAACCTTTACCTGATAATCTTAAGTATGTTTATTTTGATGAAAATAAGATATATCCTGTTATTATCAGTGCTAACCTTTCAGAGCAGGAAGAAGAAAAATTATTGAAAACTCTGAAGAAGCACTGTGCTACTATTGGATATACTCTGGATGATCTTAAGGGCATTAGTCCCACTTTATGCCAACACAAGATAAAATTGGAAGAAGACGCTAAACCAGTTATTGATCATCAACGACGGTTAAATCCTAAGATGAAAGAAGTGGTAAGGAAGGAAATACTAAAGCTTCTAGAGGCAGGTATAATCTATCCAATTGCTGATAGACAGTGGGTAAGTCCTGTCCATTGTGTCCCTAAGAAGGGATGTATGATTGTTGTTCCTAATGATAAAGATGAATTGATCCCGCAAAGAATTGTTACAGGTTATAGGATGGTAATTGATTTCCGCAAATTAAATAAAGCTACTAAGAAAGATCATTACCCTTTTCCTTTTATTGATCAAATGCTAGAAAGGTTATCCAAACATACTCATTTTTGCTTTCTAGATGGCTATTCTGGTTTCTCTCAAATACCTGTGTCAAAAGGGGATCAAGAAAAGACCACTTTTACTGGTCCTTTCGGTACCTTTGCTGACAGACGTATGCCTTTTGGTTTATGTAATGCACCTGCTACCTTTCAAAGATGAATGATGGCTATATTCTCTGATTTTTGTGAAAAGATTTTTGAGGTTTTCATGGACGATTTCTTTGTTTACGGAACTTCTTTTGATGATTGCTTGAGCAACCTTGATCGAGTTTTGCAGAGATGTGAAGACACTAATCTTGTCTTGAACTGGGAGAAGTTCCACTTTATTGTTAATGAAGGCATTGTCTTGGGACATAAAATTTCTGAAAGAGGTATTGAAGTTGACAAGCCTAAGGTTGATGCTATTGAAAAGATGTCGTGTCCCAAGGACATCAAAGGTATACGGAGTTTCCTTGGTCATGCCGGGTTTTATAGGAGGTTTATTAAGGACTTCCCCAAAATCTCCAGGCCTCTGACTAATCTCTTGCAAAAAGATGTTCCTTTGGTCTTTCATGATGATTGTCTAGAAGCATTTGAAATTCTTAAGAAAGCACTGATCTCTGCACCTATTGTCCAGCCTCCTGACTGGAATTTACCCTTTGAGATTATATGCGATGGTAGTGATCATGCTGTAGGTGCTGTTCTAGGACAACGAGTTGATAACAAATTGAATGTTATCCAATATGTTAGTAAAACACTAGACAGTGCCCAGAGAAATTATGCTACTACTGAGCAATAATTTTTAGCAGTTGTATTTGCTTGTGATAAGTTTAGACCTTATATTGTTGATTCTAAAGTAACTATTCACATTGATCATGCTGCTATCAAATACCTTATGGAAAAGAAAGATGCCAAACCTAGACTTATTAGATGGGTTCTCTTGCTGCAAGAATTTGACTTGCATATTATTGATAGAGAGGGAGCTGAGAACCCCGTAGCAAATTACATGTCTAGGCTAGAGAATATACTTGATGACCCACAACCTATTGATGATAGCTTTCCTAATGAACAATTAGCTGTCGTAAATACTTCTCATACTGCTCCATGGTATGTTGATTATGCTAGTTACATTGTTGCTAAGTTTATACCTCCTATCTTCACATACCAGTAAAAGAAAAAGTCCTAGCTTCACATTACTTCTGGGATGACCCATATCTCTATAAAGAAGGAGTAGATGGTATTATTAGACGTTGTGTACCTGAGTATGAACAAGAACAGATCCTACGCAAGTGCCACTCCGAAGCTTATGAAGGACACCATGCTGGAGATAGAACTGCACATAAGGTATTGCAATCTGGTTTTTATTGGCCTACTCTTTCCAAGGATGCTCGTAAGTTTGTCTTATCTTGTGATGAATGTCAAAGAATTTGTAATATCAGTAGACATCAAGAAATGCCTATGAATTATTCACTTGTTATTGAACCATTTGATGTCTGGGGCTTTGATTATATGGGACCGTTTCCTTCCTCTAATGGCTATACACATATTTTACTTGATGTTGATTACGTTACTAAGTGGGTAGAAGCTATTTCAACTAGTAGTGCTGATCACAACACCTCTATTAAGATGCTTAAAGAAGTTATTTTTCCGAGGTTTGGAGTCCCTAGATACTTAATGACTGATGGTGGTTCACACTTTATTCATGGTGCTTTCCGTAAAATGCTTGCTAAGTATGATGTTAACCATAGAATTGCATCCCCTTATCACCCACAAACTATTGGTCAAGTTGAATTAAGTAATAGAGACCTGAAATTAATTTTGCAAAAGACAGTTAATAGGTCTAGAAAGAATTGGTCCAGGAAACTTGATGATGCATTATGGGCCTATAGAACTGCATACAAAAATCCTATGGGTATGTCTCCATATAAGATGGTTTATGGAAAGGCTTGTCACTTACCTCTTGAGCTAGAACATAAGGCATATTGGGCTATTAAAGAGCACAATTATGATTTCAAACTTACCGGTGAGAAGAGGTTATTTGACATGAGCTCTCTTGATGAATGGAGAACCCAGGCCTATGAGAATGCCAAGCTGTTTAAAGAAAAATTTAAAAGATGGCATGACAAAAGGATACAAAAGCGTAAGTTTAACGTAGGTGATTATGTCTTGCTATACAACTCTCGTTTAAGATTTTTTGCAGGAAAACTTCTCTCTAAATGGGAAGGTCCTTACGTTATCGAGGAGGTTTATCGTTCTAGTGCCATAAAAATCAACAACTTCAAAGGCACGAATCCGAAGGTGGTGAACGGTCAAAGAATCAAACATTATATCTTAGGTAATCCTATAAATGTTGAAACCAATGTTATTGAAACCGTAACCCCGGAGGAATACATATGGGACACTTTCCAGAACGATTCAGACCCCAAAAAGGAAGAGGTATGTGGTACGATAAGTAAACCGACTCCAAAAAAGCTCTAAGGCAATTTTTCACCGTTTTGGAATATTTAGAAAAATAGAAAAATAAGTGGCAGTCCGGAAGAGACACGAGGCGTCTATGAGGGTGGAGGGCGTGCCCCCTTCCTCTGGGCGCGCCTACCTGCCTCGTGGGCACCTCGTGTGCCTCCCGGACTCCGATTTCTTGTATGTTACTCCTTTTGGTCAGTGAAAATTCATTATATATTCTCTCGAAGGCTTTGACCACCGTATCACGCAAAAATCAATTGTTTTCGTTTCGAGCTGTTGTTTCTGACAGATCTAGATCATCAGGGCGTCTCCCAGGACCCCCAAGGACAAGTTCTTCGAGAAGGTCATCAACCCCTACCTCGCCGAGGTGCTGCATCACCCTCAAACCATGGAGTTGCGTGAAGGGGTGCAGCACATCCGCGACGTTGAGGGGCCAAGGAGGACCGGAAGCATGGAGACGAGACTCGAAGCAACGGAGCAGCAAGTTTTCAAGTGCCAAGGTATGGTGGAACGAGGACTCAACGCCAACCACATGATGACCATGGAGCTCGCCAACAACCACAAGCTGAACTCAAGGATCTTCGGGGAAGCCATCTCCAATCTCCAAGAGAAAATCGAACACCTCCAGGCCCAGATCTATGACCTGCAAAACCAAAACTGTGAGTATGAACACAGATTCAGGAAGATGAGTTTGGCTGCAGATTTGATTATCCCGGAGACTCGATCATCCTTCTACGATGGTGAGCCCATGCCTTGGAAGATGGATGACAAGCCTACATCATCAACAACTTCATCATCACCACCTCCGAAGAAGGGGACATAATCATATGGGTATGGGCACTCCCCTTGGCAAGTGCCAAGCTTGGGAAGGTGCCCCGGTATCGTATCACCATCACACTCCTATCTTTACCGTTTTTCTTAGTTCGATCCTTTTGGTAGTATCTTGATCTAGTAGAATAAAGTTAGCATGATCAAGTTGTGAGCTTTTGCTTTATGATCTTTACCTTTGTAATCGAGTCCGTGAGCTATATAATAAAGATTAGTGTTGAGTCAAGGGCTTGATTTCCTCACGTTGGTCATGATAGAATGAAAGAAAATATAAGAAGTATGAAAGAGATCATATTGATCTTATGGGAAGAAATGACTTCACACATAAAGAGTATGATGAATAAAAGTTGTTAAGGGTTGACAAACATAGTTTTGGCCATCATTGCAATTAATAGGAAGTAATAAAGAAAGAGAGGTTTCACATACAAATATACTATCTTGGACATCTTTTATGATTGTGAGCACTCATTAAAATATGACATGCTAAAGAGTTGATGTTGGACAAGGAAGACAACATAATGGGTTATGTTTTCTTATATCTAAAATAAAGTATATTGTCATGGATCATCCAACATGTTGAGCTTGCCTTTCCCCCTCATGCTAGCGAAAACTCCTTGCACCAAGTATAGATACTACTTGTGCTCCATACATCCCTAAACCCAGTTTTGCCATGAGCGTCCACGATACCTACCTATGGATTGAGTAAGATCCTTCAAGTAAGTTGTCATTGCTGCAAACTCTCTAAAATATGTATGATTTATTAGTGTGGAGGAAATAAGCTTTATACGATCTTGTGATATGGAAGTAATAAAAGCGACGGACTGCATAATAAAGGTCGTTATCACAAATGGCAATATAAAGTGATGTTCTTTTGCGCTAAGACTTTCTGCATCCAACCATAAAAGCACATGACAACCTCTGCTTCCCTCTGCGAAGGGCCTATCTATTATTCTTGCCTTATAAGAGTCAAGGTGAAAATCACCTTTCCTTTTTACATTTTATCCTTTGGCAAGCACATTGTGTTGGGAAGATCCTGACATATATACCCAATTGGATGTAAGTTATCATAGTCTATTACTGTTGACATTACCCTTGAGGTAAAAGGTTTGGAGGCAATACCATAAGCCCCTATCTTTCTCTGTGTCCGATTAAAACTCCATACCCATAAGTATTGCGTGAGTGTGAGAAATTATGAAAGACTATATGATAGGTGAGTGTGCTGGCTTGCTGAAAAGCTCTTATGTTGACTCTTTCCGCTGTTACGATAAATTGCAATTGCTTCAATGACTGAGATCATAGTTTGTTGGTTTTCAATGAAGTTTCTAATTCATACTTGACATTGTGAATGAATTGCTACTTTAGCATAAGAATCATATGACAATATATGTGTCTTGCTGTTATGAGAATAATCATGATGCCCTCATGTCCGTATTTTATTTTTATCAATATATGTGGACATATTTTTAATAAGGCTTTCGCTTGAGGACAAGCGAGGTCTAAGCTTGGGGGAGTTGATACGTCCATTTTGCATCATGATTTTATGTTGATATTTATTGCACTATGGGCTGTTATTACACATTATGTCGCAATACATATGCCTTTTCTCTCTTATTTTACAAGGTTTACATGAAGAGGGAGAATGCCGGCAGCTTGAATTCTGGGCTGGAAAAGAAGCAAACATTGGAAACCTATTCTGCACAACTCAAAAAGCTCTGAAACTCCACGGGAAACCGTTTTAGAAAATATAAAAAATATCTGGCGAAAGAGATTCACCAGGGGGGCCACCACCTGTCCACGAGTGTGGGGGCACCCCCCCCCCCTCTGGGCGTGCCCCCTGCCTCGTGGGCCACCCGGTGACCCTCCGATGCCCATCTTCTCCTATATGAGGTGTTTTGACCTGGAAAAAATCATAAGGAGGGCTTTCGGGACCAGACGCCGCCTTCTCGAGGCGGAACCTTGGGGAAAACAATCTAGGGCTCTGGCATAACTGTTATGCCGGGGATACTTCCCTCTGGGAGGTGGAAATCGTCACCGCCGTCATCACCAACAACTCTCCCATCTTGGGGGGGGGGGGGTTATCTTCATCAACATCTTGTCAGGACCGGTTTTTCAGTAAAATAATTACCGAAAGACTGACCCTTTTATTAAACCAGCAAGGAAGAATACTTCTTGCCGATAGAAAATTCCTTGATACAGAATTCCAGAATACCGAATATTATACAAGGTTGATGGGTTGTATCATGTGAATTTGGTATTCGTTCCATATTTTGATGAGATGTATGTTGTCTCTCCTCTAGTGGTGTCATGTGAATGTCGACTAGATGACACTACACCATTGTTTGGGCCTAGAGGAAGGCATTGGGAAGTAATAAGTAGATGATGGTGTCGGTGTACTAAGGTAGGGGTACCTCAGTACCCCAACTTGTGCACGGGCGGTTGCAGCTTCCCGCGGCAGGGTTTACCACGTGCTCGCCGGAGGCCTTCCTGCCCCATGTCAAACCATTCAAAAACAAAGTATACAAGACAGAAGATCGAGACCCCGACAAGCGGAGACTGCCGGGAAGGCCGTCCCAGGCTCAAGGCTACCTCACTCACGCAAGGCCCTGGCAAGAGGAGCTTTCCAGGAAGACTAGAAGATTACATCATAGAAGACACGCCTCGGCGCTATATGCGTCCCGGCGAGGGCCCGGGAAGTGACAAGCTACAGAGCCCGGCAAGCTCCCGGGCCCGGCAAGGTCAAGACCCCGGCAAGATGCTTGCCGGGAGAGTTGCGCTGTGTGCCCGCGCTCCACCTCATCGGCCCACGCGTCGCCCTGGGGCCTTTCCAGGGACGCGTGGCGGGTGGCTGTGCAGCCTGGGGGACACGGTGGCACTCCACGGTGGTGAAGCCATCGCCGTGGCAAACGGAGACGCAAGGGCGGGAGCTTTTGGGGTCGACGGCGACGGGCATTAAATGCCCTTGTCCCCCACTGTCAAAGTAGGTAGCGACCACTGTTCATCCACTGTAGCTCCACTATTCCCGCACTGTTACAACTACCTCCTCTTTTACGTTTTTACCCCTTTCTCCTACGTTGACACCTGTCAGTGACCCCTTGAGCTATAAAAGGAGGCCCATGCACAACGTGGAGGGGGTTCGGAACCTAGATCACTCATTCGCTTGGTGTAGCTAGTTCTTCAAGCTCCCGAGCTCTCCAACTCAATACAAGCCAAGCAGGAGTAGGGTTTTACGCATCCGTTGCGGCCCGAACCTGGGTAAACTGCCTGCGTGATCTCCACGATCTGCTCTTTGTACTCCCTCCGCCCTCTTACCGCACGAACAAGGGGCTCCGGTCCCATAGGTGCTCGTGGTGGATAGTTTCCCCCGACATCTTTGGCGCACTTAACTTCGGAGTTCTGATGGGATCCGGTGCTTTCGACGTCTCTTGACGACATCTTCGCCATAGAACTGAGCGCATCACTTTCGACGTCGCTGATATTCCATTGCCATATAATGGAATACTCGGCCGTCCCGCCCTCGCCAAGTTCATGGCAGCTTCCCACTACGCCTACAACGTACTCAAGATGCCGGGGCCGATAAGCGTCATCGCTGTCCATGGCGACAAGAAAGATGCGCTTGTCTGCGCCGACAAGATCTACCGGGATGCAGCAGCCGCAGCAGAGAAAGACACACTTGCCGCTGAAGCTCCCGGGGGGAAGAAGACGAAGACCAAGTCCGGCAAGTGCTCTGGGGCCCACTCCGGCAACCGCACCTCTTCGGAGTGCTGCGCTGCCGTCGAGGACGTTCCATCGAGCTCCACCGGCAAGTGTAAGAAGGGGATGGCCGCTCCTCCGGCAACCAAGAAGGTGTCCGCCAAGGAGGACGGCACTGGTGGTACCTTCACCATCAGTGCCACACTTGACAGCAAATAGGAAAGCGCGCTCGTTGCCTTCCTGCGGGCGAATGTCGATGTGTTTGCCTGGCAACCATCTGACATCCCCGGCGTTCCCAGGAAGGTGATTGAGCACAAGCTTGCTGTTTGTCCTCATGCGCGGCCCATCAAGCAGAAAGTGAGGAAGCAAGCCGTGGAGCGCCAAGAATTCATCAACGAAGAGATCAAGAAGCTAGAGGCAGCAGGCCTAGTTAGAGGTGTGATCCATCCGACGTGGTTGGCAAATCCAGTCGTCGTGCGCAAAGCCAATGGGAAGTGGAGACTGTGTATAGACTTCACCGATGTGAATAAAGCATGTCCCAAGGATCCATTTCCCTTGCCGCGCATTGACCAGATCGTTGACTCCACTGCTGGATGTGAGCTACTATCTTTCCTTGATGCATATTCAGGCTACCACCAGATTTTCATGGCCAAGGAAGATGAAGAGAAGACTGCATTTATCACTCCATGTGGCACTTATTGCTTCATACGCATGCCATTTGGATTGAAGAATGCAGGATCAACCTTTGCAAGGGTAGTATACACTGCTTTTGAGCCACAGATCCACAAAAATGTAGAGGCTTACATGGATGATATCGTGGTGAAGAGCAAGAGCAAGGATACATTAGTCCAAGACTTGGAAGAAACATTTCAGAACCTGCGCAGAATACAGCTTAAGTTGAACCCCGAGAAGTGCGTCTTTGGAGTCCCTTCCGGCAAACTTCTCGGGTTCTTTGTGTCACAGAGAGGGATTGAAGCTAATCCCGACAGAATTAAAGCCATCGAGCAGATCGAAGCCCCGAAGCGCGTCAAGGATGTCAGAAGGCTTGCAGGTTGTGTGGCTGCTCTCAGTAGGTTCATTTCAAAGTCTGCAGAACGCGCCCTGCCTTTCTTCAAAATCTTGAAGAAGGCAGGTCCCATGAAGTGGACTCCAGAAGCGGAGGCGGCGCTGCAAGATTTGAAACGGTACCTGTCCTCCACTCCGATACTTGTCGCACCTAGACCACAGGAAAAGTTGCTGCTATATCTAGCGGCAACCAACCAGGTGGTTAGTGCTGCGTTAGTAGCGGAGAGGGAGGCCGACGAGGAATCCACGCCACCGGCAAGCAAATCCAGCGACAAGCAGGGGGCTGCTCCGGCAAGCTCTGGCCCCGACAAGGACAGCTCTGCGCAGGAACAGGAAGAAGTGCGAAGAAAGATGGTGCAGCGCCCGGTGTATTTTGTGAGTTCCCTTTTACAGGGCGCTAGATCAAGATACTCCGGGGTGCAGAAATTGCTTTTCGGCCTCCTCATGGCCTCGAGAAAGCTGCGCCATTACTTCCAAGCACATGAGATAACAGTGGTCACTCGCTTTCCGCTGAAGAGGATATTGCACAATCCAGAAGCAACAGGCAGGATCGTTGAGTGGGCACTGGAGCTGTCGAGCTTTGGACTCAAGTTTGAAAGTACCTCAACTATACAGAGCCGAGCTTTGGCAGAATTCATAGCTGAGTGGACCCCAACGCCCGATGAAGAAGTTCAAGAAACAAGTGCACCCGTACAAGAAGCGACAAGTGAATGGGTAATGTATTTTGATGGTGCCTTCTCGCTGCAAGGCGCCGGTGCCGGCGTGGTACTCATCGCGCCCACCGGAGAGCACCTCAAATATGTTATCCAGATGCACTTTCCCAGGGAGCAAGCAACAAACAACACTGCTGAATATGAAGGCTTGCTTGCCGGCCTCAGAATTGCGGCCGAACTTGGGATCAGGAAGCTGATTGTGCGGGGAGATTCTCAGTTGGTGGTCCGACAAGTCAACAAGAGTTACCAGAGCCCTTTGATGGAAGCTTATGTAGATGAAGTGAGGAAGCTTGAAGAGCACTTTGAAGGTCTGCAAATGGAGCACGTCCCAAGAGCTCAGAATGAGATTGCAGATGGCCTTTCGAAATATGCTGCGATGAAGTTACCTGTGGAACCAGGGACTTTCTTGCTCAAGCTAACTCAACCATCCGTTACACCATCAGTTGGGCAGTCCAAGAAGAGAAAGTTGGTCTCCGGCGACTACTTGCCGGCGGATCTTCCTGAGACCGCCGCCAAGGTCCCCAAGATCAACGATCAGAACGCTGAGGAACAATTCGCTCCTGCAGATCCTCGGATCTGTACAGTTGAAGCAAGTGTTCCCGACAAGCCTCGCTCCGGCGAGCTTGTCGGGGGACCATCAGCTCCGGCAGAACCGGAGGTTCTTGCCGTCGAAGCTGAGGTTCCCGCAGCGGCCCTCGAGCCTTTAGTCCTTGCCGTAGAGCCTCGGGCTCCGGCATGGGCGCAGCAGATCGTCCGTTTTCTACAAACTGGAGAACTTCCCGACGACCCTCAAGAGATAGAGAAGATAACCAGGCAGTCAAGTATGTACCAGTTCGTGGATAACGAGCTGTACAGAAGAAGACTCAATGGTGTCAGGTTGAAGTGCATCTCCAGGGAAGATGGACAGAAGCTGTTGGCAGAAATACACGGAGGCATATGCGGCCACCATATTGGCGCAAGGGCACTTGCCGGGAAGGCTTTCCGGCAAGGGTTCTTTTGGCAAGAAGCCCTCCAAGATGCAACTGCACTAGTAACCAAGTGTGAAGCGTGCCAGTTCCATGCAAAGCAAATTCATCAGCCAGCTCAAGCTCTCCAAACAATCCCTTTGTCCTGGCCCTTCTCGGTCTGGGGGCTCGATATCCTCGGCCCCTTCCCTCGCGCTGTCGGGGGCTTTGAGTACTTGTACGTCGCGATCGACAAGTTCACAAAGTGGCCGGAAGTGGAACCAGTGAGAAAGGTGACAGCACAGTCAGCAGTCAGGTTCTTCACGTCAATTGTTTGCCGTTTCGGGATCCCTAGCAGGATCATCACCGACAACGGTACACAATTCACTAGTCGCACCTTCATGCAGTACGTCCA
The DNA here is from genome assembly GCA_902687465.1 of Secale cereale. Taxonomy (NCBI): domain Eukaryota; kingdom Viridiplantae; phylum Streptophyta; class Magnoliopsida; order Poales; family Poaceae; genus Secale; species Secale cereale. Next base: position 743,561,839 of record LR738712.1, read on the forward strand.
AGACCTTGGAGCCAAGGTCTGCTTCGCTTCCGTTGCTCACCCAAGGAGCAATGGTCAAGCGGAGAGGGCCAATGCTGAAGTGCTGCGTGGACTCAAGACAAGGACCTTTGACAGGCTGCGCAAGTGCGGAAAAAATTGGATAGAGGAGCTACCGGCGGCTCTTTGGTCAATCAGAACGACACCAAGTCGAGCCACCGGACAGACACCCTTTGCTCTAGTCTATGGAGCAGAGGCAGTTCTCCCCACGGAACTCATATACGGATCTCCTCGAGTGCTCGCTTATGATGAGCTCGAGCAAGAGCAACTGCGGCAAGATGATGCATTGCTCCTCGAGGAGAAACGTCTCCAGGCTGCTGTACGAGCTGCTCGATACCAGCAAGCCTTGCGCCGCTATCATAGCCGCAAGGTCAAGGCCAGGAGTCTCGAGGAAGGCGACCTTGTTCTTCGGCGTGTTCAGTCCGCCAAGAATTCCAACAAGTTGACGCCGAAGTGGGAAGGCCCTTATCGGGTGAGACAAGTCACAAGGCCCGGCGCTGTCCGCCTTGAGACCGAAGAAGGCTTACCGGTGAGCAATTCCTGGAACATAGAGCATCTTCGCAAGTTTCACCCATAAGGCGCGGTTGCCGTGATCCGCTCCGGCAACCACCTTTTGTACAAGCTTTGCCGCTGTTGCATGTAACCCTTTGTACAAAGCCGGGCGCAGACCCCGTGCATCAGTAAAGCTTTGTGTTTTGCGCTATTTGCCTTTTCCACGCTTTTCTCTGCTATTTGCATGTGTTATTTGGCATTTGGTGCAAAATACGAATCTGGTAAGCATTAGCACGCCGAAAGGCCATATACTTGTTTCCCTCTTCTTTTTCCTTGCCTCTTGATCAGAAGGAATGTTCCTCGCGCACAAGTTTGCCGGGGGGGAAGGAGATGGAAGGTGAACCGAGTGTTGTTCAAGAAAAAGAAGCTTGCCGGAGAACGCACTGATCATGAAAGCTAAGTTACTAGAATTTGAGCAATTCAAATTTTTAAATTTTAGTTGTCTTCCTTGAACAACCACACTTTGTATGGAAAACCTGTGCGCAGAGGAACCTACCCGTAGCTAGCCGCACCCTTATCTTGTTTTCGAGCACGCTCAACGACTTAAGTGAGCTGCGACAAGTGTCGCGCCCTTGCTTCGTTTCCGAGTTCGCTCAGCAAGCTAAGTGCGTTGCGACTAGCCGCGGCAAGGTTGCTTGCCGGTAAGACCTTGGCCAGCAGGCTGCTCAGAGTCCAGCACTCAGCGCTCGCGGCGAAGGCCCCTTGCCGGCAAGCTCCCCGGGAGCGTAGGGTGAAAAACGTACAAAGTGAATGACCAAGACAAGGAAGATAACATTGCACTGATTGATCAAAATAAGATAAATATCTTACAAAGGATAACTTGTCGCAATGACTAATGAGTTCATAACACCCTATGCAGCATCAAAAAGAGATAAAGAAAAAGGAGGCCTAATCTACGCGGTCGCCCTCGATCCTGGAGAGCTTGCTCACTTTGGCGATGATGTGGGCGACCTGCTCCTTCAGCGCCTCCATGTTCGCGTCGGCCGGCAAGCTGCGGAGAACGTTGGTGAGGTTTATGCCGGGATTGCGGTATACAATCTTCGTCAGCACACGCTCCAAGGTTCCCGCGCAGAGCTGGCGCGACTCCTCGGCCAGTTGCGCGGGGAGCTTCTTCCGAAGATCTGCAAGGGCCGGCGCGATCCCCCTGAAGAAGAGGCTGAGCTTGGCGCTGTGGGGGAGGTTTGGGTCCGGAGAGTAGATGAGGTGCTCCAACTTCAGCGCCAGCAGCTCCTGGTCAATGTTGGACGCAGAAGATACCAAGTCCTCGGTCCATACCTCCACGGTACGGCGGAAGTTCTCGGCCGCAGTATTGGCGCTCGCCACCAAGCTCTGCTCCTTGCGGAGCTCTTCCTTCAGCTTGGTTTCCCGGGCTTGGGCGGCGTCGAGCGAGTTCTTCAGCGTGGAAACTTTCAGCTCTAAATCCTCGATGGAGTCCTTGGCGGCCTTCAGTTTGTCGCCCTTCTCAGAAAGACGCACCTGGAGTTCTGAGTTAGTGTGGGCGTCCTTCTCGCGCTCTATGTTGAGCGCGGCGACCCTCTCCACGCTCGCCTTCAGTGACTCCTCCAGCTGCGCAACCTTGGCGGCAAGCTCCTCCTTGGTGGTCTCCGCGGCAGCCGCGGCGGCTTTCGCCTCCTTCAGCTCTCCGCCAAGGGACTGCTCCCGAGCGGCAAGCTCTTCCTCATGGGCGTCGAGGTTGACCTTCCGCTGGGTCAGCTCTCCTTCTCGCCGGGATAGCTCCTCCCCGGCGAGCCGCTGCTGCTCTTCGGCCTCGGCCTTCTCCAGCAACCACTCCTGATATTCTCCGGCAAGTCTCTCGCGCTCCTCCGCCACCTCGCGGAGGGCAGCCTGGTTGGCGGCGCGGAGCTCCGCCGCGCGATTCTCCATCTCGACGGCGGCCTTGGCGGCAAGGGCCTCCCGAGAAGCAAGCTTCGCCTGCCTGGCCCGGTAAAGGGCCAGGAGCTGGTGAAGCAGCTTCTCCTCCTCGGGCCCATCGCTTCCGCCGGGCGCCTCGACGATCTTCAAGCCTACGGAGGCGAGGACCTCTCCGTCAAAGGCCTCGCCCTCCGCGGGGGCTCGCGATGCAGAACCCCACGGCACCTGGATGAAGATGCCGTGGGGGCTTCAAGGTAGTAGCCGGCCTGCTCCTTTCCGGCGGAGGGGTCGGCGGCCGGCGCAGCACTTGATGCTCCTGCCGCCTCCGGGCCGGCAGTGCGGTCGCCGTCCCCCTCCCCGGCCGCTGCGTCCGCAGCCGGAGCGGTCTCTTGCGCAGCTGGATCGACGGCTCCCGCCGTGTCCTCGGCGACAGGGGCGCCGCCGCCGCCGCCCTGCGCGTCCTCCTCCTCAATGATGACGACCTCCGTCTCCATCTGCTCGGGGGGAGGAGGATCTAGAAGAAGAAGAAGAAGCAAAAGAAGTTCAAGCAAATATCCAAAAAGAGACGAATCCAAGAAGACAAGTGACGGAACTTACCTTGACGGACGTCTTCAGCGGCGGGCTCCCTCGCCGGGGAGCTCTGCCTTGGCGGAGTGGCCGCCCTCGCCGGGCTACTCGCCCTTGGCGGGGTACTCGCCCTTGGCGGAGTACCCGTCCTTGGCGGAGCGCTCTCCCTTGCCGGGGAGTTCGGCCTTGGCGGGGACGGCGGGGCCTGCGGCTCCTCGGGGGCGACCTCCGGACGCTCCTGCGGCTGTGGCTCCACCTCTGCACAAGACAATCAAAACAAGACACAAGCATCAGGATATTAACACAAGACAAGATCTTCAAACGCACCCGACGAGCGAAAGTACAAAATCCAGACTTACGCTGGGGGCTGCGCTGGGGGCTGCTCCTCGGAGCAGCGCTCGGGTCCGGCAGGCTTGGCTCCGGCACGTCCTCAGTTGCCGCGACGGGCGAATCGTCCGCGACCTCGACCACGGGCACCTTGGCCTTCTTCGCCACTCGCTCCGCCAAGGTCCTGAAGATTAAAACAAGAAACAAGATCAGCATCAACAAGAATCAAGATGATGTTAAAGAAGACGCAAGGCCTCGAATACTTACTCCTGTTCCTCCTCGTCGTCGTCTTCGCTCAGGGCGGAGAAGTCAAACTCCACCTGAGGCGCATCTGCGCGAGGAGCGGGAGGCGAAGACTCCCTCGGGCGCTTGGCGGTCCCTGGGGCTGGGGGCTGCGAAGACCCAGCCCCTGTGGCAGCCGAGGCCCGAGGGGCGGGCGGAGCCGCCGCTCCGCTCCGTGAAGACTCCTGTCTGCTCGGCGCCGACTTGCGAGGCGCCTCTGCCGTGGCCTGCGCGCGGGCCGCCTCCGCCGTGGCTGGTGCGCCGGTCGCCCCCGGCGCAGCTTGACTCCCCCGGGGAGCTCGCGTTGCCCGGCGAGCTGGTTGTTGCCGGGGCGCCTGCGCCCTCGCCCCCGTCGCCGTCTTGCGGAGACGCTTCAGTGGAGAACGCCTAGGGCTTGCCCAGGGCGGGGAGGTCTCCGACGACGAGGAGAGGTCGTCGGCGTAGAGCTCCGTAGACCCGCCGGAGTCCTCGGCGGCCTCGGCGTCCTCCTCCTCCTCCTCCCCGGCTGGCTTGCTGGGCCCGGCGCCCTGCGCTGCGGCCTCTTTCTCCCCGGCGCCTCCGCTCCCTCCGGCGCCTCCGCTCCCTGCGGTGCCCCTGTTCCCTCCGGCGGCGTTGCCTCTCGCCGCGGCCTCCGTCTGGATTCCGATGATCCCGGAGTGCCTCAAGGATGGGACCCCGGCGAGCTCGTCGGGAGGCAGCTTCAGTAGCCTGCGGATCTCCGCCTCCTCTGCTTGGCAGGACACTTCCGCGGCCTCTGCCTCCTCGGGCGTGTAGCCGAACTCTCCTGCCGCTGCGGCTGCAGCGGCCTCTTCAACCCGAGAAGCTATGTATGCTATCTCCTGGTCGGTGGTGTCCCGTGTCAGCTCCCGGGTCTCGTTCTTGTTCTTCGCCACCTCCACAAGGTTGTCGAAGAAGCTGAGGACGTCTGATGGCTTGGGCGGAATCCATGTGCGGTCCACGCCGTGCGAATCACACGCGGGCATCATGGCGCGAAGCGGATCCCGGGCCGTGCTGTTGCAGAGGGGCACCACTCCCCGGGGACCTCTGAACCATTCTGGGTGGGCCGGGTCATGCTTAAATAGTTCCCGGACCATCCCCTTCAGCTCCAGCGACGTGAAGTTAAAGTTGAGCCCGGGTCGCAGCCTCATGATATCCGCCGAGTTGCCGTACTCCCAGGCCGGCCTTTTCCTGTCTTGGAGAGGGGCGATGCGGCGGCGGAGGAAGTCTGTGCCTACTTCTGCGACAGACAGCCTAGCTACCCGGAGACGCAGAATCCTGATGAGGGCGACGTCGAGCTTGATGTCGTCCGAATCCAGCTCGCTCCAGTCCCTGCCGCGCACGATAGGTGTTGTGCGCGGCGCGGTGAAGGGCTGCGGCTGGTCCTCAACAATCCAACACCAGTCCGCACGCCACTCCTCCCACTTGCCGCGGAGCTCCCCCGGCAAGTAGGACTCCTTCTTGTTCAGACGAAAAACCCAAGATATTCCTCCGGAGAGGGGGGCGCCGGCCTCTGCTCTAGGGGTGAAGAAGTGCCTAAACAGCGCTACGTTTGGGTATATTCCTATATAGTTTTCGCACATATGTGCGAAAACCGCCATTGTGAGGATGGCGTTGGGGGTGAAGTCAAGAAGGTGGAGGCCGTAGGTGTGCATTATGTCACAGAAGAACTCAGAAAAAGGAGGGCAAAAACCGCAGTGAAAGAAGGCTGCGAAGAAATAGTACCCGCCGGGCTAGTTGTCCTTGGCGGCGGCCGGATAAGCTCGAGTGCGGGGATGCGCCTTGGTCTTCTTGGACCAGAACAAGTAATACTTGTTCCAGAGCTCCCGCGCGCCGAGCCTCGGCGGGAAGACGAGGTTCCGCTTCCGGTACAAGGTAAGCCTCGCCGCTTGCTCCGATTTCTCCTTCTTGGTCTTCTCCGCCTTCGCCTTCTCGGTCTTCGGGGCCATGGCGGAGGCGGCGGAGGAAGGGGGACGAAGAGCCCGGCGGCGCCGGAGATGCAGACGGCGGCGGCGGAGGTGTGGAGGCGGAGCGCAAAGGGGATCTCTGGAGATGGAAGAGGATGCAATGAAAGCGTAGGAGGGGAACCGCTCCTGCTTCCTCTGCTTTTATGGGGGAGTGGGGGGCGTTTCGCTCTTTCCATTAAAAGAACGTGGGCACGTCCCATCCCACGACGCCGCAGTCGACGCGTGCCGTTACGGGAGGATGCGGCGGGTGCGGAAGTGGATTCGGCGCGCCGTGGGCCGCGTGTGCCCGTGCACTGTTTTGGGCCTGGCCCAACAGCGCTCGGCACCGTGTGTGGCCCAGGCCCGGGGGCTCCTGTCGGTGTACTAAGGTAGGGGTACCTCAGTACCCCAACTTGTGCACGGGCGGTTGCAGCTTCCCGCGGCAGGGTTTACCACGTGCTCGCCGGAGGCCTTCCTGCCCCATGTCAAACCATTCAAAAACAAAGTATACAAGACAGAAGATCGAGACCCCGACAAGCGGAGCTTGCCGGGAAGGCCGTCCCAGGCTCAAGGCTACCTCACTCACGCAAGGCCCTGGCAAGAGGAGCTTGCCAGGAAGACTAGAAGATTACATCATAGAAGACACGCCTCGGCGCTATATGCGTCCCGGCGAGGGCCCGGGAAGCGACAAGCTACAGAGCCCGGCAAGCTCCCGGGCCCGGCAAGGTCAAGACCCCGGCAAGATGCTTGCCGGGAGAGTTGCGCTGTGTGCCCGCGCTCCACCTCATCGGCCCACGCGTCGCCCTGGGGCCTTTCCAGGGACGCGTGGCGGGTGGCTGTGCAGCCTGGGGGACACGGTGGCACTCCACGGTGGTGAAGCCATCGCCGTGGCAAACGGAGACGCAAGGGCGGGAGCTTTTGGGGTCGACGGCGATGGGCATTAAATGCCCTTGTCCCCCACTGTCAAAGTAGGTAGCGACCACTGTTCATCCACTGTAGCTCCACTATTCCCGCACTGTTACAACTACCTCCTCTTTTACGTTTTTACCCCTTTCTCCTACGTTGACACCTGTCGGTGACCCCTTGAGCTATAAAAGGAGGCCCATGCACAACGTGGAGGGGGTTCGGAACCTAGATCACTCATTCGCTTGGTGTAGCTAGTTCTTCAAGCTCTCTCCAACTCAATACAAGCCAAGCAGGAGTAGGGTTTTACGCATCCGTTGCGGCCCGAACCTGGGTAAACTGCCTGCGTGATCTCCACGATCTGCTCTTTGTACTCCCTCCGCCCTCTTACCGCACGAACAAGGGGCTCCGGTCCCATAGGTGCTCGTGGTGGATAGTTTCCCCCGACAGATGGGTTGCTAGAGTGACAGAAGCTTAAACCCTCGTTTATGTGTTGCTTCGTAAGGGGCTGATTTGGATCCACTTGTTTCATGCTATGGTTAGGTTTACCTTAATACTTGTTTTGTAGTTGCGGATGCTTTCATTAGAGGTTAATCATAAGTGGGAGGCTTGTCCAAGTAATTACAGCACCCAAGCACCGGTCCACCCACGTACCAAATTGTCAAAGTACCGAACGCAAATCAGATGATCGTGATGAAAACTAGCTTGACGATAATTCCCATGTGTCCTCGGGAGCGCTTTCCTTAATATTAGAGTTTGTCCAGGCTTGTCCTTTGCTAAAAAAAGGATTGGGCCATCTTGCTGCACCCTATTTACTTTTAATATTTGTCACTTGCTACCAATTACCTTATCACAAAACTATATGTTACCGATAATTTCAGTGCTTGCAGAAAATACCTTACTGAAAACTGACTATCATTTCCTTCCGCTCCTTGATACGTCTCCAACGTATCGATAATTTTGATTGTTCCATGCTATTATATATTATGTTTTGGATGCTTAATGGGCTTTATCTTACACTTTTATATTATTTTTGGGACTAACCTATTAACCCAAAGGCCCACTGCAGATTGCTGTTTTTTTGCCTATTTCAGAGTTTCGCAGAAAAGGAATATCAAACGGAGTCCAAACGGAATGAAACCTTCGCGAGAGTTATTTTTGGAACAATATCAACACAGAAGACTTGGAGTACACGCGAGGGGACGAAGGAGGCGGCCACGAGGGTCCAGGGCGCGCCCCCTCCTACAGGGCGCGCCTCCCACCCTCGTGGTCCCCCTCTGGCTCCCTCGATGCCCTCCTTCCTCCTATATATACACATGTACCCTGAAAACATCGAGGCAATAGAGAAAACCCTAATTCCACCGCCGCAACCTTCTGTTCCCGTGAGATCCCATCTTGGGGCCTGTTCCGGAGGTCCGCCAGAGGGGGGATCTTCCATGAAGTGCTTCTACATTAACACCATTGGCTTGCCATGAGTTGTGAGTAGTTTACCACAGACCTTCGGGTCCATAGTTATTAGCTAGATGGCTTATTTCTCTTCTTGGATCAAAATACCAAGTTCTCCTCGGTCTTCGAGGAGATCTACTCGATGTAATCTTTTTGCGGTGTGTTTGTCAAGATCCGATGAATTGTGGGTTTATGATCAAGATTATGTATGAGAAATATTTGGTTATTTTCTGAATTCTTTTATGTATGATTATAATATCCTTGCAAGTTTCTTCGAATTATTGGTTTGGTTTGGCCTACTAGATCTATAGTTATTGCAATGCGAGAAGTGCTTGGCTTTGGGTTCAATCTTGCGGTGTCCTTTCCCAGTGATAGCAGGGGCAGCAAGGCACGTATTATATTGTTGCCATCGAGGATAAAAAGATGGGGCTTATATCATATTGCTTGAGTTTATCCCTCTACATCATGTCATCTTGCTTAAAGCATTACTCTATTCTTATGAACTTAATACTCTAGATGCATGTTGGATAGCGGTCGATGTGTGGAGTAATAGTAGTAGATGCAGAATCATTTCGGTCTACTTGTCACAGACGTGATGCCTATATATAATGATCATGCCTAGATATTCTCATAACTATGCGATTTTCTATCAATTGCTCGATAGTAATTTGTTCACCCACCGTAGAATTCTGCTATCATGAGAGAAGCCACTACTGAAACCTATGGCCCCCGGGTCTATTCTCAACATATTAATCTACCATCTACTTTACTTTGCTGTTTTTACTTTCTGCTCTTATATCCAAAAATATCAAAAATATCAAACTATCCTATCTATCAGATCTCACTTTCATAAGTGACCGTAAAGGGATTAACAACCCCTTATCGCGTTGGCTGCGAAGTTCTTACTTGTTTGTGCAGGTGTGAGGGACTCGCGCGTGGTCTCCTACTGGATGGATACCTTGGTTCTCAAAAACTAAGGGAAATACGTACGCTACTATGCTGCATCACCCTTTGCTCTTCGAGGGAATACAACGCAAGCTCGAGAAGTAGCAAGAAGAATTTCTAGCGCCGTTTTAGGGGAGGCTTCCCAAAAGTCATATACCAAGTACATATCATAAGCCCTTATCCATCGCATTACAATTTTTTACTCTTGTTTTCCTCTCCCCCACTTCTCCCATGCCATTTTATTTTCCCTTATTCTTGCCGTGTGTTTATCGTTCGCTTGCTTCTTGTTTACGTGTGTGTTGGATTGCTTGCTTGTCACTATGGCTCAGAACAATACAAAATTGTGTGACTTCTCCAATACCAACAATAATGATTTTATTAGCACTCCGATTGCTCCTATTACCGATGCTGAATCTTGTGAGATCAATGCTGCTCTGTTGAATCTTGTCATGATAGATCAATTTTCTGGCCTTCCTAGTGAAAATGTCGCTACCCATCTAAACAACTTTGTTGATTTGTCTGATATGCAAAAGAAGAGGGATACAGATAATGATATTGTTAAATTGAAGCTATTTCCGTTTTCACTTAGAGATCATGCTAAAACTTGGTTTTCCTCTTTGCCTGGAAATAGTATTGATTCGTGGAATATGTGAAAAGATGCTTTTATCTCTAAGTATTTTCCTCCTGCTAAGATTATATCCCTTAGAAACGATGTTATGAATTTTAAGCAACTAGATCATGAGCATGTTGCACAAGCTTGGGAGAGAATGAAATTAATGGTACGTAATTGTCCCACACATGGTTTGAACTTATGGATGATTATACAAAACTTTATGCTGGCTTGAATTTTGCTTCTAGAAATCTTTTAGATTCGGCTGCAGGAGGCACTTTCATGGATACTACCTTACGAGAAGCAACCAAACTCCTAGATAATATTACGGTTAACTACTCTCAATCGCACACCGAAAGATCTACTAGTAAAAAAGTGCATGCTATTGAAGAGATTAGTGTTTTGAGTGGAAAGATGGATGAACTTATGAAATTATTTGCTACTAAGAGTGCTTCTTCTGATCCTAATGATATGCCTTTGTCCACGTTGATTGATAATAATAATAATGAATCTTCGGATGTGAATTTTGTTGGTAGGAATAATTTTGGTAACAATGCTTATAGAGGAAACTTTAATCCTAGGACTTTCCCTAGTAATTCCTCTAATAATTATGGTAATTCCTACAATAACTCTTATGGAAATTTTGGTAATATTCCCTCTGAATTTGAAACTAGTGTTAAGGAGTTTATGATTTCGCAAAAGAATTTCAATGCTTTGCTTGAAGAAAAATTGCTTAATATTGATGAATTGGCTAGAAGGAAACTTAGATCTATTCCACCTAATCATGATATCAATGAGTCTCTCAAAACTATGAGAATTTCCATTGATGAATTCAAGGAAAGAACCGCTAGGATGCATGCTAAAAGAGATTGCTTTATGAAAGCGTGTTCTTCTAGTTATCATGATAATAAAGATGAAGATCAAAAAGTTATTGATTTGTCTCCTATTAAATCCTTGTTTTATTGTATTAAACTTGATAAAGATGGGACTGGAGATGAGTCTACTTTAGTTAAAAGGCGTCCCAATGATTCGGAGTTTTTAGATCTTGATGCTAAAATTGTTAAAAGTGGGATTGAAGAGGTCAAGACTTTATATAGCAATGAACGCACTATCTTGGATTTCAAGGGATTAAATTATGATAATTGCTCTTTAATAGATAGAATTTCCTTGTTGCAATCCGTGCTAAATTCTCCTCATGCTTATAGTCAAAATAAAGTTTTTACCAAACACATAGTTGATGCTTTAATGCAATCTTATGAAGAAAAACTTGAATTAGAAGTTTATATCCCTAGAAAGCTTTATGATGAATGGGAACCTACTATTAAAATTAAGATTATAGATCATGAATGCTTTGCTTTGTGTGATTTGGGTGCAAGTGTTTCCACAATTCCAAAATCTTTGTGTGATATGTTAGGTTTCCATGAACTTGATGATTGTTCTTTAAATTTGCATCTTGCGGATTCTACCATTAAGAAACCTATGGGGAGGATTAATGATGTTCTTATTGTTCCAAATAGGAATTATGTGCCTGTAGATTTCATCGTTCTTGATATAGATTACAATCCTACATGTCATATTATTCTTGGTAGACCTTTCTTTAGAACGATTGGTGCAATTATTGATATGAAGGAAGGAAATATTAGATTCCAATTTCCGTTAAAGAAAGGCATGTAAAACTTTCCTAGCATGGAAATCAAATTACCTTATGAATCTATTATGAGAGCCACTTATGGATTGCCTACCAAAGATGGCAATACCTAGATCTATTCTTGTATCGTGCCTAGCTAGGGGCGTTAAATGATAGCGCTTGTTGGGAGGCAACCCAATTTTATTTTCATTGTTTTTGTTTATGTTTAGGAATAAATATTGTATCTAGCTTATGTTTTGATGTGGTTTTGTGTTTTAATTAGTGTTTGTGCCAAGTAGAACCTTTGGGAAGACTTGTGTGAAATTTATGCGATCTTGCTGTAAAAAACAGATTCTTTAGCGCTCACAAGATTATCTACCATTTTTTACTGGAGAGTGCTTTTTAGTTGATTCTTTTTACAGATGATTAATAGACAAATTCCTCACATCCACCAATTTATTTCAAGTTTTTTAGAGTTACATAAGTATTCGAAAGTTACATATTGCTACAGACTGTTCTGTTTTTGACAGGTTCTGTTTTTCGTGTCTTGTTTGCTTATTTTGATGAATCTATGAGTAGTATTGGGGGGTATGAAAATCATAGAGAAGTTGGAATACAGTAGGTTTAACACCAATATAAACAAATATTGAGTTCATTACAGTACCATTGAGTGGTGGTTTGTTTTCTTATACTAACGAAGCTCACGAGATTTTTGGCTAAGTTTTTGTGTTGTGAAGTTTTCGAGTTTTGAGTAAGGATTTGATGGACTATGGAACAAAGAGAGGCAAGAGCCTGAGATTGGGGATGCCCAAGGAACCCCAAGGTAAAATTCAAGGACAACCAAAAGCCTAAGCTTGTGGATGCCCCGGGAAGGCATCCCCTCTTTCGTCTTCATCTATTGGTAACTTTACTTGAGGCTATATTTTTATTCACCACATGATATGTGTTTTGCTTGGAGCGTCATGTATGATTTGAGTCTTTGCTTTTTAGTTTACCACAATCATCCTTGCTGGAAACACCTTTTGAGAGAGATACAAATGAATTGGAATTTATTAGAATACTCTTTTGAGCTAGATAGTTTTGCTCTAGTGCTTCACTTATATCTTTTAGAGCACGGTGGTGGTTTTATTTTGTAGAAATTATTGATATCTCATGATTCTCTTATATCTTTTTGAGAGTCTCTTAGAACATCATGGTAATGTGCTTTGGTTATAAATCTAGTCCTAATATGATAGGCATCCAAGATGGGTATAGTAAAAACTTTCATATAAAGTGCATTGAATATTATGATAAGTTTGATACTTGATGATTGTTTTGAGATATGAGGATGGTGATATTAGAGTGATGCTAGTAGAGTAATTGTGAGTTTGAGAAATACTTGTGTTGAGGTTTGCAAGTCCCGTAGCATGCACGTATGATAACCGTTGTGTGACAAATTTGTAGCATGAGGTATTTCATTGAGTGTCATCCTTCGTGTGGAGGTCGGGATCACGCGATGGTTAACTCCTACCAACCCTTCCCCTAGGAGCATGCGTGTAGTACTTTGTTTTGATGACTTGTAGATTTTTGCAATAAGTATATGACTAATGTTGAGTCCATGGATTAAACGCACTCTCACCCTTCCACCATTGCTAGCCTCTCTTGTACCGCGCAACTCTCGCTGGTACCATACACCCACCATATACCTTCCTCAAAACAGCCACCAGACCTACGTATCATGGCATTTCCATAGCCATTCCGAGATATATTGCCATGCAACTTTCCACCATTCCGTTCATATGACACGCTATTGTCATATTGTCATGCATGATCATGTAGTTGACATCGTATTTGTGCCTAGGCCACCATGCATAATTTTTAATACATGTCACTCTTGATTCATTGCACATCCCGGTACACCACCGGATGCATTCATATAGAGTCATAATTTTTTCTATTATCGAGTTGTAAATCAATACAAGTGTGATGATCATCATTATTAGAGCATTGTCCCAAAGAAAAAAAAGAAAGAAGGAAAGGCCAAAGAAAAAAAGAAGGGCCCAAAAAAAGAAAAAGGAAAGAAAAAAAGAAAAAGAAAGAAAAAAAGAAAAGAAAAGGGACAATGCTACTATCTTTTTCCACACTTGTGCTTCAAAGTAGCACCATCATATTCATGATAGAAAGTCTCTTGTTTTGTCACTTACATATACTAGTGGGAATTTTCATTATAGAACTTGGCTTGTATATTCCAACGATGGGCTTCCTCAAATGCCCTAGGTCTTCATGAGCAAGCAAGTTGGATGCACACCCACTTAGTTTATTTTGTTGAGCTTTCACACATTTATATCTCTAGTGCATCCATTGCATGGCAATCCCTACTCACTCACATTGATATCTATTGATGGGCATCTCCATAGCCCATCGATACGCCTAGTCGATGTGAGACCATATTCCTCTTTTGTCTTCTCCACAACCACCACTATATTCCAGCTATAGTGCTATGTCCATGGCTCATGCTCATGTATTGCGTGAAAGTTGAAAATGTTTGAAAAAAATTGAAGAATGAAACAAGTGCTTGGCTGAAACCGGGGTTGTGGATGATTTGAGTGTTTTGTGTGACGAAGATGGAGCATCCTAATTATATGATTTTGTAGGGGTGAACTTTCTTTGGCCATGCTATTTTGAGAAGACATGATTGCTTTGTTAGTATGCTTGAAGTATTGTTATTCTTATGTCAAAATAGACTTTTGTCTTGAATCTTTCGGATCTGAACATTCATGCCACAATAAAGAAAATTACATTGAGAATTATGTTAGTTAGCATTCCACATCAAAAATTCTGTTTTTGTCATTTACCTACTCGAGGACGAGCAGGAATTAAGCTTGGGATGCTTGATGCGTCTGCAACGTATCTATAATTTTTTATTCTTCCATGCCATTATATATTTTGTTTCGGACGTTTAATGGGCTTTATTATACACTTTTATATATTTTTGGGACTAACTTACTAACCCAAGGCCCAGTGCAAATTGTTGTTTTTTTTGCCTATTTTAGTGTTTCGAAGAAAAGGAATATCAAACGGAGTCCAAATGGAATGAAACCTTCGGGAGAGTTATTTTTCGAAAAATATCAACACGAGAGACTTGGGGTACACGCCAGGAAGCGAAGGAGGTGGGCACGAGGGCAGGGGCGCGCCCCCACCCTCGTGGGCCACCTGTTGACCCCCCGACGTGCCTCTTCAGCCTATATATACTCTCATACCCTGAAAACATCAAGGCAACAGACGAAACCATAATTCCACCGCCGCAACCTTCTGTTCCCGCGAGATCCCATCTTGGGGCCTGTTCCAATGCTCCGCCAGAGGGGCATCGATCAAGGAGGGTTTCTACATCAACACCATAGTCTCTCCGATGAGTTGTGAGAAGTTTACCAAAGACCTTCGGGTCCATAGTTATTAGATAGATGGCTTCATCTCTCTCTTTGTATCTCAATACAAAGTTCTCCTCGATCTTCGAGGAGATCTATTCGATGTAATCTTTTTGCGGTGTGTTTGTCGAGATCCAATGAATTGTGGGTTTATGATCAAGATTATCTTTGAACAATATTGGATTCTTTTCTGAAATCTTTTATGTATGATTATAATATCATTGCAAGTCTCTTTGAATTATTGGTTTGGTTTGGCCTACTAGATCTATAGTTCTTGCAATGGGAGAAGTGCTTGGCTTTGGGTTCAATCTTGCGGTGTCCTTTCCCAGTGACAGCAGGGGCAACAAGGCACATATAGTATAGTTGCCATCGATGATAAAAAGATGGGTTTATATCATATTTCTTGAGTTTATCCCTCTACATCATGTCATCTTGCTTAAGGCGTTACTCTGTTCTTATGAACTTAATACTCTAGATGCATGCTGGATAGCGGTCGATGTGTGGAGTAATAGTAATAGATGCAGAATCATTTCGGTCTACTTGTCACGGACATGATGCCTATATACAATGATCATGCCTAGATATTCTCATAACTATGCTCTTTTTTCTATTAGTTGCTCGAAAGTAATTTGTTCACCCACCGTAGAATTATGCTATCATGAGAGAAGCCACTAGTGAAACCTATGGCCCCTAGGTCTATCTTTATCATATTATTTTCCCGTCAACTTGCCAATTTCCTTTGCCGTTGTTTACTTTGCTTTATTTACATTTTCTCTATACCAGAAATACCAAAAATATTATCTTATCATTCTATCAGATCTCACTCTCGTAAGTGATCGAGAAGGGATTGAGAACCCCTTTTATCGCGTTGGCTGCGAGGTTCTTATTTGTTTGTGCAGGTGCGTGGGTCTCGCGTGTGCTCTCCTACTGGATTGGTACCTTGGTTCTCAAAAACTGAGGGAAATACTTACGCTACTGTGATGCATCACCCATTCCTCTTCGAGGGAATACAACACAAGCTCGAGAAGTACCAGCATCCAATGAAGAATATCATCGTCGCCTGCACTACGCTGCTCCCTCTCATATTGGTTATCTGTTACTTGACAAACTCAGTTCTAGTCGAGTGTAAGGTTCCAGTAGGAAATAGTTGGACTCCAAATGTGGCAGACACGTACAACAAGTTGATAAATAGCAAGAGTTGGAAAATATTTTAAATATTCATTAATGTACTAAAAAGATTGCAAGTGCACGAGATATACGTTCATTAATTGTGAAGATTTTTGCACATATAATATCAATGAGGAAAACACTATCTATACATGCAATCTTGCATCCTTAATGAATTCTCTAAGGCAGACTAGTGCACTATATTTCATAAAAAGAGAGATATTCGCTCCGATATGTTGAGTGATATTTTGACACTCATTTCAACCTTGTTTAAACCGAGATATTTCATTAAAAGAGAGATATTCGTTCCTATATTGCCACTAAAGACTAATGAATGCAAAGAATTCGACGAATACTCATTATGACATTTTTCCACGGGAAATTGGCTAAAAAGGGAAGAAATCATGTGGGAGAAAGGAAAGAAGGAAGATGGAGAAGAAATAAGTCACCAAGAGGTGACAGAAGGCCACCAGAGTCAAAGATGGTGTTACATGTGACCGTGTGTGCTCACATGAGCAGCCGTTTGGCGTGAAAATCGAGGAAGGTCATCCACCTGGACAACTTTTATAAAGGGGACCCCATCAAATGTCAACAGAGAGGGGGGCGTCGAGCACATCCAGAACATGTTCATCATATTAATCCACAAACCCTAGCCACTGCTATTTTCATCTCCACCACCATAGTGCTCTCTCATCGAGTTCATTCTTGTAATCATGCATCGCACAAGGCATCCATTGTAAGACATATTGCAACCAATCAATCTCAAGATGTGTTCTTCATATTTTCTTCTCGCGATCTTATCTCCAGGTGTGTGAAATAAAATATGAGGTATGGGGTGAGGCATGAGCCTTGCAACCCTAGGTATTTGGTGAAGTGATCAACGGAAGCCTGTGACATAACATCTCATATGTGTGAAGTAAAATTGTTTCGTGAAGTGTCTCCTATCTTGTCTGCGATCTTCATCCCTGTAAGTACCCACGATCATGGAGATTGAGCACCGGTGAGGCTAGGAGCAAGGGAACCATGAAGTGTTATACAAAACATTGGTGATAGTAAGGTTTAGTATGGTAACATGGATCATATCCTTGGGGATTCATGAGGTGTAGTCATTAAATGCCCAATGCTTTTATCCATATTATTATCTTAATTATCAGGACAGCCCCACGACACTACGACGGAAAACCCTAGTAGTAGCACCAGAAATGGTGCTTCTAGTAGCACGGCCAGCTGCGCTACCCCTATGGGACTACCACTAGTAGAAAACGGGGCAATGGTCCAGCCCATTAGTCCCGGTTCAATCCAGAACCGGGACTAATTGGGGCATTGGACCCGGTTCGTGAGCCCAGGGGGCCGGCCGGGCCACGTGGGCCATTGGTCCCGGTTCTTCTGGACCTTTTGGTCCCGGTTGGTGCCACGAACCGGGACCAATGGGTCGTGCTCCTGGCCCACAACCATTGGTCCCGGTTGGTGACTTGAACCAGGACCAAATGCTCCCCTTTAGTCCCGGTTCATGTCACCAACCGGGACCAATGAGGTGCCTATATATACCCCCCTCGTGCAAGAGCAGAGCACACTGCTCTGTTTTTTCTGGCCGAGGGGGAGAGGGCTTGGTGGTGCTCTAGCTCACCTCCTATGCACACGACGTGTTCGATGGAATGCCCGAGCCACACTAGTTAAGCTTTTCTCCTCTCGAAGCTCTATTTTCTCCGAGATTTGTCTAGGTTTAGTGGTCCGTCACGTACCGTTCCCGTCTTCACCGCCGTCGATCGCCCCCGCCGATCTCGTCACCGGCACCACCGTGGTGAGCCTCTTGTTATGTCCATGCTTTTCTTACTTTTATTATTGCTTGTTATTATTGCTTTAGATAGATATTTGTCTAATTTTCTTACGTTTATTATTGCTTGTTATTATATAGTGCGATGGTTTTGATATCCGCCCACGTGGGCCCTCGTCCTGTCTACGATTCGGATGTGGTATATTATCCTTAATTTATAACTATTTGTTTTAGTGTTTATGACAATTATGCCGACCAACCTGACATGCATAGATGTTTTTATATGTCTAGGAGGTAGTTGAACCGGAAATTCCAACCGACCCTCTTGTGGAGAGGTTAAATTTAGTTGTAGAGTGATACGTCCAAAACGTATCTATAATTTCTGCTTGCTCCATGCCACTTTTGGGAGATATTTCTATGATATTCATACACTTCCATACACTTTTGATCATATTTGGACTAACTTACTAATCCAGTGCACCCCAGTGCCAGTTTCTATTTTCGGCTGATTTTGTATTTCAGGTTTTCACATTACGAGAACTGCCAGGAAAAATCCAGAAAAAATATATAAAAAATCAGCATTCCAGGAGCTACCGTGCGGCCAAAGTACAGCCGGGGGGGACCCACGGGGGCTCCAGGCACCCTGTGGGCGCCTCCCCCCCCCCTGTGCCGCGCCAGGGGGGCGCCTGGGCTCCCCGAGGCACCTCCGATGCCCCCCTTTGGCATATATTTAAAGCGTGTCGAGGAAACCCTGATTCCGGACCCCTTTTCTCCAGACACGATTCCAATCTCCGCCGCCATCGCCATCAAGCTTCGGGGGACCAGAATTCCTGCGCCGGCACCCTGCCGGGACGTGGAAGTGCCCCCGGATTCATCTCCATCGACGTTGCTTCCTCCCTCCATGAGGCGGGAGTAGTTCCTCCTCGGGGCTGAGGTTCTTACCAGTAGCTATGTGGTCAATTCTCTCTCCCATGATGTGATCTTCGTTGCGATCATAGGCTACGTTAATCTAGGGTGATCCCATGATATTTCCCCTTCCTCTATGTATTGGATCGATGTACTCACTTGTCTTTATCTAGTATAATCTCCGAGACCAAGGTGACAGCGGTCTATTGGACATGGATTAGAACAATATTTTCATGAGTGATTTCCTCTCTTGTGTGTTGATTGAAGATTGAGAGTCTCTTGGTGCTTGTCTTTGACTATCCTTTAGATATGTTGTGGTGATTGTGGGACTCTCTTTGGATGGCCGCGGTGACATTGGGAAATCCTTAGATTGAGAACTACGAACTTTGAGGTGTGCTTTTGTAGCCCTACATAATTCTCGTCCTCTCTTGACCACGAAGGAATGACCTCCGAGTGTGTCCCCTTTGCATGTTTTATGGGAAATATCATGTGATTCGATTATGTTAATGTTGTTGGGAGTTGCCACTAGTGAAAGTATGAACCCTAGGCCTTGTTTCCACTATTGCAATACCATTTGTGCTCACGTTTACCACTTGTTTCCTTGCTGCACTTTTTATTACAGATTTATATTACTTTGTTTTGCCATCCATATCACTTGCCATTTAACATCTCTTCGCCGAACTAGTGCACCTATACATCTACCAAGTGTATTAGGTGTGTTGGCGACACAAGAGACTTCTTGTATCTTAGTTGCAGGGTTGCTTGAGGGAGACCATCTTCAACCTCTACTTCCCTGAGTTCGATAAACCTTAGGTCATCCACTTGAGGGAAATTTGCTGCTGTCCTACAAACCTCTACGCTTGGAGGCCCAACATAGTCTACAAGAGTAGAAGCGTGTGTAGACATCCAGCTATTTCTGGCGCCGTTGCCGGGGAGGTGAGCGCTTGAAGGTATATCTTTAGATCTTGCAATTAAATCTTTTTGTTTCTTGTTTTTTTTTATTTCACTAGTTATGCTTATGGAAAACCTTGTTATTGGATCGTTGCTTGCGGGAGGACACCCCACACCTGTGGTGGTTGCTCCTCCTCCTACTGAAATTGGGCCCTATAAAATACCGGCTGGTATTATCGATTATGTTTTGGCTAATCGTTATGCAGGAGACAGACGTCCCGGTGAACACTTGCTATGTCTGTCACAACTATGTTCATTATTTAAGCTTGCAGGTGTATCGAGGGAGTTTGTCATGAGGAAATTATTTGCCTTGTCACTGAAAGGAAAAGCATTGGAATGGTATAGGCTACTAAATGACTCTCACCTGCTGGAGTGGGAAGAGATCCAGTCTCTCTTTCAATCCAAGTTTTATCCTCTTCATGAAGTCCATGAGAATAGGAATTATGTTTATAATTTTTATCCTCATGACGGAGAGAGCATAGCTCAAGCTTGGGGGAGACTGAAAACGTTAACACTAAAATGTCCTAACCATGGGCTCCCCAAAGATATTATTATTACTAACTTCTATGCGAGGCTCTCTCGACAGGATAAAGATTTGCTCGATGCTTCCTCTATGGGTTCTTTCACAAACAAAAAGATTGATGCTAAATGGGAACTCCTTGAAAGAATTCAACGCAACACTGAAGATTGGGAGATCGACAAAGGTAAAGAGTCAGGTAAATTTATGAGTATGATTGCATTAAGTCCTTTGTTGAAACTACATGTTTTAATAAGTTTAGTGCTAAGTTTGGGCTTGATTCTCAACTCCTTGTTGATTTCCTCAAACCTTTTCCTTCACATCTTAATATGCCTAAGGAGGATTGGATCAAGTATCATAAACCTTTTAAAGAGACTTGCAAAGAAAATGAAATTGCTCAAGATGATTGCAACATGCATGATCCAATTCCTAAAAATGAAGTTTTATATAAGCATGTTAATTTTTGTGGAGTGGATAGACCTTGTGAAAGGCCTATGATTGAAGAAGAGAAGTATTGTAAGCAACATAAGCATGAAAGAACAATCACTTGGGTCAGAGATTTAAATGAAATTGCTAGAGAATTGTGTGACCTTTATCCTTTTACTTGTGAACTTTGCCGTATAGAGGGTCACTTTAATTTTCAATGCATGGACTTTCAAAACATAACTGTTAACCGGTTGTGTGATGACATGATCACCTCTAATCTTTATGATGAGCTTATGTTATTTTTGATGTGTGAAGAGTTATCAGAAAAGACTTCTTGGCTGGAAGATAATGCCATAGGAATAAAAAACACTTTGCAAAATTACCATCTCTATTGCGTTGTTAATTGCCATGAAAATGATTACATAAGTAATATTAGAAAGGAGGGAACTTTACCAAAGTATAAAAATGTCTCTTATATTTCTGCTAATAAAAAGGAGAGTTTCTCCCAAGTTTCCCCTATTGTTTCTAATGATAAACCAGGATATGTGGAGAAGCTTCATCTCCAACCACCCCCTCCTAAGGTGAAGAAGAAGAAAAAGAAGAGGAGGAGGAGGAGGAGCAAGAAGGAAGAAGAATGGGCATCAACCTGGCCTGAGCATATTCCTCCTATCAACTTTCATCCTAACGGTTGTAAGTTTAAAGAAGAAGGTGAAGTTTATTGCCTTAATTATCATCCTGATGATACGTCCGTAGGTACTATTGAAGATGATTTTGATTATGATATGCATGTTACTTATTGTGACTGGGAAAATGATGATAATGCTGCTTATGATCTTGAAAATCTTTTTGGTACCAACTCTGAAAGTGAAGATATGGGAAGCTCTAAGCTTGGGGATGATAGGATTGCAAATCCTATCCCCACTAGTGATGTGATAATTGATAATTCTCTTGCTAGTAAGAATAAAGACAACATGTTTACAAATATAGTTGCTAGCAATGATGATGCTCTTCTTTACCATGATGATGTTATAACTCCAATCTATAGTGATTATAAAGGTACCTATGACATAAGGAGAAATTATCCTTATGAAACTTGTCATAATCATGGAGGGAATTACTCCCTTGTTGAACACCACCATCCTAATATACAATTAATCTATAGTGTTCAAGTTGTTTATGATAGCCCTACTCCCACTATTACCAATGAGAAAGATTATGCTTATATGGAGAGTGAGAGTACCTTTTTGCATGTGGATCATGGTAACAATGCTTTATGTGAAGCTTATATTGTTGAGTTCATCCATGATGCCACTGAAATTTATAATGAGAGAGGGAGACTTGGTTCTAAATATCTTAATAATAAGAAGTTTCCTCTCTTTACGGTGAATATTTTGAAGTTATGCTTGTTTTGCCTTCCTATGCTAGTTGCTTTATGCTTCAATAATTTATTCTCTTGCAATATTCCTATGCATAGGAAGCATGTTAGGCTTAAATGTGTTTTGTATTTGCTTCTTGATGCTCTCTTTTGTTCTTCAACTCTTATTCCTACGAGAGCATCATTAAAGTCTTAAGCCCATCTTTATGGCTATAAAGAAAGAGCTATAGGGAGACAACCCTTGTTATCTTTGCTTTCAGTTTGTTCTTTCAGTTTTTGTTGTGTCTTGATGTTGTTACTGCTGTAGCATCATCATTGTATCTTTGCTTTTCATATTTGTGCCAAGTATAGCCTCTGATTGCTAGAAAGTTTAAAAGTTGTGAGGTGTTGTCCAGGAAACAGATTCTGTCCTTGGATAGAAAAATTCGTATAACATCACCAGATCATCTTTTTGGTCTGAATTTTTTCGAAAGCGTTCTCTATATAATTGTCTTTCATGCGTCTGTTTTGAGTTTTTTGATTTGAGTTGCAGAAGTACCCCGAACATATCAATTACTACCTGCTGTTCTGTTTTTCACAGATTCTGTCCTGTTTTGCCTTACCTTCACTTTGCAAATTAAGAACATGCTTTTTCTTTGCAAAAACCTTTTGGCAATCTTGAGAAACAGTAGAACTTCAAGAATATCCTTATTTCCAGCAAGGTATAACTATTTTATTAAGGGTACTAACCTCGCTAATCAGATTATGATGAGTTATGTATGAAGGGAGTTTTCAAGTGTGCGAGGGAAGATGATAAAAAGATTCAGGAGTGTCAAGCGCTCAAGCTTGGGGATGCCCCCGTGCACCCCCAAGAAATATTCAAGGAGACTCAAGCGTCTAAGCTTGGGGATGCCCCCGTGCATCCCCTTCTCCATCAACATTATCAGTTTGTCTTTCGTTTCGCTATATTTTTATCACTTCATGTGTTATGTGCTATGCTTGGCGCGTCTTGCTTTTAGTTTTCTTTTTAGTTTTTCATAACGAGTCGGAACTCAGCATTCCTTTATGTGGGAGAGAAACACGCTCCACTTCTACCTAGAACATTACATAGAATTTTCATGTCTATCTATGCTGTGTGTGTTCTTTATCTTTTAATAGCTACTATCATGCTCTGCTCTTAGTATTCATGCTTATCCTTTCAAGAGCTTTTATTTAGTTGGTTGCTTGAACTCTCTTTAATTACCATGCTCACCTTATTAAGAGAGTTTGCTTCCGTTGCATGGGTTAATGTGTCTATGATAAAGATGCTACTTGCATGATGCTGCTTAGTAGTTCAGATTTTCTTATGGTTAATCTCAAATAGCTGGGGGGTTCCCAATGTGTTATTGGAGTACCAACTTGGTTTATTTGCCTATGATGTGGTATGGTTTAGTAATATCTTCCTTCGAGAATTTATTTTGATTGACTTGGCGTATGCTCACGCATATTCAAGACTGTAAAGAAAGTCTGTCAAGCCTTGATGATCTTTTATTTCTGAGTAGCGATATAACTTCCATGCCTGATTCAATATTGCTTTGTCGCTCTGCATGATTATGACCATCATTTCTCTCTTAGTTGGTCGCTCCTAGTCTTTTTGCTAACCTCCACCTGTACTAAGCAAACTAACCATGCAATACATAGCTCATGGGAAAGTAGCCTAAAAACGATTGTGGTAAAGAATATGTTGCTTATGTATCTTATTTCTTATAAGTTGCTTGCTGAGCGGTAACCATGTTTCTGGGGACGCCATCAACTGTCACACTTTTGATGAATATCATGTGAGTTGCTATGCATGTTCGTCTTGTCTGAAGTAAGGGTGATTTACCGTGGGTTGAACGAATATGCATATTGTTAGAGAAGAACATTGGGCCGCCAACCAAAGCCATGCATCATGGTGGAAGTTTTAGCTTGGACCTTAATCCTCAATCTCTCATGAGAATATGCTTATGCATTAAACAGGAGTCCATCATCTATTTTCTATGTTGTCCCGGTATGGATGTCCTCAAGTTGAGATCTATCAAAAACGAGAAATCAAATGCGATTTATCTCCTTGGACCTTTGTACAGGTGGCATAGAGGTACCCCTTTGTGACACTTGGTTGAAACATATGCAATGCAATGATAACCCATGGGAATCCGAGCTAATTAGGACAAGGAGCGAGCACTATTGGTATTCGATGCATGAGGCTTGCAACTTATAGGATGTTTTATGCATGACACATATGAAGTACTACTACCGTTGACACAATTGCTTCCATATTTTCAAAATTAAAAGCTCTAGCACTTAACCATTCTTTTACCTTTATGTTAAAGCACCAACTACTGAGAGCATGATTGTCATTCTGAGTGTAATGTGCATTGTCCCAAAGTAGCATTGTCTTTTGCATGATTGTGATATCGTTTATTCTGAAATGATTGTATCTAGTCATCACTTAAACCTTGAAGGTGCCCCTGCATTTATGTTTTGCATCACTAAAGGGGGCAAGCTAGATATTACTTTATCATATTTGCACATCATGTTCATTGCAAATCTTTTTGATGTTTCAGTTTCATGTTGTAAAACTTTCAGTCATTTGTGATTTTCTCATGAGGCAACTTAATTACTATAGAATCATTGTCTCAGTAAGCTTTTGTCATATGACTATGAAAAAGTCCTATATGGTTAATAGCATGTCACCACAGAAATTATTCTTGTTATCATTTACCTACTCGAGGACGAGCAGGAAGTAAGCTTGGGGATGTTGATACGTCCAAAACGTATCTATAATTTCTGCTTGCTCCATGCCACTTTTGGGTGATATTTCTATGATATTCATACACTTCCATACACTTTTGATCATATTTGGACTAACTTACTAATCCAGTGCACCCCAGTGCCAGTTTCTGTTTTCGGCTGATTTTGTATTTCAGGTTTTCACATTACGAGAACTGCCAGGAAAAATCCAGAAAAAATATATAAAAAATCAGCGTTCCAGGAGCTACCGTGCGGCCAAAGTACAGCCGGGGGGACCCATAGGGGCTCCAGGCGCCCTGTGGGCGCGCCCCCCCCCCCTGGGCCGCGCCGGGGGGGCGCCTGGGCCCCCCGAGGCACCTCCGATGCCCCCCTTTGGCATATATTTAAAGCGTGTCAAGGAAACCCTGATTCCGGACCCCTTTTCTCCAGACGCGATTCCGATCTCCGCCGCCATCGCCATCAAGCTTCGGGGGACCAGAATTCCTGCGCCGGCACCATGCCGGGACGGGGAAGTGCCCCCGGATTCATCTCCATCGACGTTGCTTCCTCCCTCCATGAGGTGGGAGTAGTTCCTCCTTGGGGCTGAGGTTCTTACCAGTAGCTATGTGGTCAATTCTCTCTCCCATGATGTGATCTTCGTTGTGATCATAGGCTATGTTAATCTAGGGTGATCCCATGATATTTCCCCTTCCTCTATGTATTGGATCGATGTACTCACTTGTCTTTATCTAGTATAATCTCCGAGACCAAGGTGACAGCGTTCTATTGGACATGGATTAGAACAATATTTTCATGAGTGATTTCCTCTCTTGTGTGTTGATTGAAGATTGAGAGTCTCTTGGTGCTTGTCTTTGACTATCCTTTAGATATGTTGTGGTGATTGTGGGACTCTCTTTGGATGGCCGCGGTGACATTGGGAAATCCTTAGATTGAGAACTACGAACTTTGAGGTGTGCTTTTGTAGCCCTACATAATTCTCGTCCTCTCTTGACCACGAAGGAATGACCTCCGAGTGTGTCCCCTTTGTATGTTTTATGGCAAATATCATGTGATTCGATTATGTTAATGTTGTTGGGAGTTGCCACTAGTGAAAGTATGAACCCTAGGCCTTGTTTCCACCATTGCAATACCATTTGTGCTCACGTTTACCACTTGTTTCCTTGCTGCACTTTTTATTTCAGATTTATATTACTTTGTTTTGCCATCCATATCACTTGCCATTTAACATCTCTTCGCCGAACTAGTGCACCTATACATCTACCAAGTGTATTAGGTGTGTTGGGGACACAAGAGACTTCTTGTATCTTAGTTGCAGGGTTGCTTGAGGGAGACCATCTTCAACCTCTACTTCCCTGAGTTCGATAAACCTTAGGTCATCCACTTGAGGGAAATTTGCTGCTGTCCTACAAACCTCTGCGCTTGGAGGCCCAACATAGTCTACAAGAGTAGAAGCGTGTGTAGACATCATAGAGGAAAACATTTCCTTGAAGAAAAAATTGGAAAAAATGGAGGAGGAGAAGATGGAATTGAAGTTGCATATTGCGGAAGTCGTCGATGATCACAAGATCAAGATGGACCCTATTGTCGAGAGGTTAAATTTAGTTGAAGAAGAAAACAATTTCTTGAAGGAAAAAATAAAAAAATTGAGGACGAGAAGATGATATTGGAGTTGCATGTTGCGGATGTCGTCGATGATCACAAGATCAAGATGGATACAATGCGGTTGAAGATTAGAAAGATTAGAAAATATGCCATTCATACCGAGGCTTGGTATAATTATGCCGTTGGATCAATTGTTACCTTGGTTGCGATTATGATCGCATTTGTTTTCGCATTGAAATATTTTACATAGTTTCGATGTGTATGGTGAAAATTAATTAGATGCTATGTAGAGCTATATGTTGTTAGATGAGAACTATGTATGTACTTTGGTTTTAATGTGCTAATGAACTTCTATTAATTTGGTCACTTAATTATCTATTTATGATGTTCTGTAATGGTTTTTGACACACTTAATTATATATAATGCACGCAGATGAACCGGCAATGGATGTACGGTGACAGACACACCTCCGAGTACATTAAGGGCGTGCATGAGTTTCTAAATGCGGCTAAGGCAAACAAGCAGAATGGTTTTATGTGTTGTCCATGCACTAAATGTGGGAATACGATGTCTTACTCTAACCGGAAAATCCTTCACTCCCACCTGCTTTACATGGGTTTCATGCCACACTATAATGTTTGGACGAGGCACGGAGAAATAGGGGTTATGATGGAAGACGGCGAAGAAGAAGAGTACGATGACAACTATGTGCCCCCTGAATACGGTGATGCTGCAATGGGGGGAGCTGGTGAAGATCAAGAGGAACCAGACAATGTGCTCAATGATGCTGCAATGGGTGAAGCTGCTGAAGATCAAGAGGAACCAGATGATGATCTCCGCCGGGTCATTGTCGATGCAAGGACGCAATGTGAAATTCAAAAGGAGAAGCTGAAGTTCGATCGCATGTTAGAGAATCACAAAAAAGGGTTGTACCCCAATTGCGAAGATGGCAACACAAAGCTCGGTACCGTACTGGAATTGCTGCAGTGCAAGGCAGAGAATGCTGTGGCTGACAAAGGATTTGAGAAGCTACTGAAAATATTGAAGAAGAAGCTTCCGAAGGATAACGAATTGCCCGACAGTACATACGCAACAAAGAAGGTCGTATGCCCTCTAGGATTGGAGGTGCAGAAGAAACATGCATGCCTAATGACTGCATCCTCTACCGCGGTGCATACAAGGATCTGAACGCATGCCCGATATGCGGTGCATTGCGGTATAAGATGAGACGAGAAGACCCTGGTGATGTTGACGGCGAGCCCGCCAGGAAGAGGGTTCTGCGAAGGTGATGTGGTTTGCTCCTATAATACCACGGTTGAAACGTTTGTTCAGAAACGGAGAGCATGCCAAGTTGATGCGATGGCACAGTGAGGACCGTAAGAAAGACGGGAAGTTGAGAGCACCCGCTGACGGGTCGCAGTTGGGAATAATCGAGAGAAAGTACTGGGAGGAGTTTGCAAAGGACCCAAGGAACGTATGGTTTGCTTTAAGCGCGGATGGCATTAATCCCTTCGGGGAGCAGAGCAGCAACCACAGCACCTGGCCCATGACTCTATGTATGTATAACCTTCCTCCTTGGATGTACATGAAGCGGAAGTTCATTATGATGCCAGTTCTCATCCAAGGCCCTAAGCAACCCGGCAACGACATTGATGTGTACCTAAGGCCATTAGTTGAAGAACTTTTACAGCTGTGGAATG
This sequence comes from Secale cereale, assembly GCA_902687465.1. Classification (NCBI taxonomy): domain Eukaryota; kingdom Viridiplantae; phylum Streptophyta; class Magnoliopsida; order Poales; family Poaceae; genus Secale; species Secale cereale. Next base: position 743,589,523 of record LR738712.1, read on the forward strand.
GAAACGGTGTACGTGCATGGGATGAGCACAGACAGGAGGAATTTGACCTAAAGGCGTTGCTGTTCATGACCATCAACGATTGGCCCGCTCTCAGTAACCTTTCAGGATAGACAAACAAAGGATACCACGCATGCACACACTGTTTAGATGACACTGAAAGTATATACCTGGACAAATGTAGGAAGAATGTGTACCTGGGCCATCATCGATTTCTTCCGACCAACCATCAATGTCGAAAGAAAGGCAAGCATTTCAAAGGCGAGGCAGATCACCGGAAGAAGCCCGCCATGCGTACCGGTGATCACGTACTTGCTATGGTCAATGATTTACATGTAATCTTTGGAAAGGGCCCCGGCACACTAGCTGTTCCGAATGATGCTGAGGGACACGCACCCATGTGGAAGAAGAAATCTATATTTTGGGACCTACCCTACTGGAAAGACCTAGAGGTCCGCTCTTCAATGGACGTGATGCACGTGATGAAGAACCTTTGCGTGAACCTGCTAGGCTTCTTGGGCGTGTATGGAAAGACAAAAGATACAGCTGAGGCACGGGAGGACCTGCAACGTTTGCACGAAAAAGACGGCATGCCTCCGAAGCAGTATGAAGGTCCTGCCAGCTATGCTCTTACGAAAGAAGAGAAAGAAATCTTCTTTGAATGCCTACTCTTTATGAAGGTCCCTACTGGCTTCTTGTCGAATATAAAGGGAATAATAAATATGCTAGAGAAAAAGTTCCAGAACCTAAAGTCTCATGACTGCCACGTGATTATGACGCAACTGCTTCCGGTTGCATTGAGGGGGCTTCTATCGGAAAATGTCCGATTAGCCATTGTGAAGCTATGTGCATTCCTCAATGCAATCCTGTCGGTGTACAAAAAGAGGGGTACACTTTTTGTACCCCTATGACTATGCACGGGCAGTCTGAGCCACGGTGCCACCACGCCAAGCATGGCGAGGGAGGCGAGCCGGGGCAAGACCGAAGCTTGATGAAGACTGAAGCGATGCCAAGAACAAGACCACAAAGAGCAAAGGGACGAAGTGGCTCTCCCCGGCAAGATCCTTGCTGGGGCCAGCACTGGCAGCCCCGGCAAGATCCTTTCCACGGCAGCTCGCCCCGCGCCTACAGAGCGGATCGCCCTTGAGTCCACCGCCCCCATGGGGCGAGGATTCGGGATATGTCCCCGTGGTGGCATGCAGATATTTGTGAAGACATTCAAGATCGGATGCAAGTTAAGAAGACGATGACCCTTGGCGGGATTCCAGCCAAGGAGAACCACAAGGCCCCCGGCAAGCACCTTGCCGGGGATGACTGCAGGCGCCACGGCAGGACCCTTGCCGAAGCCCCGGCAAGGCCCTTGCCAAGGACACCCACGGGACCACCGTCAGGCCCGCACCAACTGGGTTTCCACCAACCCACGCAGCTGCCGACCAAACCAGTTGGACAAGCTCCTGCGTGGCAACCCACATATCTTCGTGGAGACCCGCCGTTGTGCCACCTCAGCTGCCTGTCTGCCTACATGGCACCTCAGGCACCGCTGGCCAGGGCGCGTGTCAACACGAGGAGGGGCGGCGACAGATAAGACGGACGTCTCCCCCCGTCGAAAGGCGAAAGCCAAGGGACTCACCAGCGACGGGCTGGGAGGTGGAAGTTCCCTCCCCGCCGGCGTCGGACGCCGGGGCCGGACCACCAGCGCCCAAGTCCCCCTCCTCCTCCATGCGTGCGGGCTCCGTGCTTGGTGCCCTTGCCGGGGAAGCCCCTCGTGGCGGCGTAGTATATGGGGGTGGTGCGTTGGGAGTAGCCCCTGCGGCTCCTCCTGCTGCTGCTCCCGTCCTACAGAACCGGCATGGTCAGCACCTTTAGCATTGAACGCCTACTCCATGTCGAGCGAGAAGAGATTAGCGTGCTTACGCTGGGGGCTGTGCCGGGGGCTGCCTTTGGAGCTGCTCAACACCACCAGTGGTGTCTCTGTAGCCCCGGTCGGGGGCTGGCCGCTCGCCGAACCCTTGGCCCTCTTCACCCTCTGGGCCAATGTCTCTGCGTCCCTGAAGAAGCAAGGACATGTCAAGATGGGTGGCATGGTCAAGGGAGATGGGGATGGCGATAAGGAATGGGATACTTACTGCTAGGTGGCTTCTCACCCCTCGTTGGTTACCCCAAGTGGAAGGTTTGAGATGAAGTGTAGCAGAAGTTTTCCCTTGGCAATACCAAGGATCGTTTTCCCTGAGACTCCCAGTTTCAACCAGAAGGTGTCAACTGCTAACGGCGCCAGATATTAGCAATCAATGTGGACCTGCACACAGATACAAATAACTTTGCTCCCAACGAGTACAGAGAGGTTGTCAATCCCTCCGGCCTTGTAGTTTACAAAGGATCAAACGCAAGTGATAGTAGTGATAGATATAATTGCAATAGTAAATAAAAGCGTAAAAGTAAATAGCGGATGTGATCAATGATGGTAATATGGACCGGAGTCTCATGATGTTCACTAGTGATGTCTCTCTCCCAAAAGACGATAAAACTGCTATGTGAGGTAAACGAATTACAGCTGGGCAATTGACAGGACTAATGCTGACTAAGTTGCAAGAAAGGTAGAGGTTCAAAGCATGGGCGGTACGCCGAGGTAAGTAGACCGAAATCCATCTGCATCTACTACTAATCATCCACCTTGAGATATCTATCCAGAACATCTCGCTCGTATAAAGTTGCGAGTCCCACCCATAGTGTAAACTCAAAGCAACAGACAACTCCATTAAAAGAACTTTGCGTAAAGTAAACAATCCTTGCACCCGCGGGCACAAGCACCGTTGTTTTCCCCCTTGTGGCAACAGCACATCCCCTAGACTCATGTTTCTGTCACTCAAACTAGTCATCGAGGGGCATGAACCCACAATCGAGCATAACGTTCCCTCTTGGAGTCACTACCTACTACTTGGCCAAAGCAATAAATAACAACGGAGAACATGCAAGAATTACTTACGAACATAAATATAAAAGAGGTAGATCAAATATATTACTCAAACACAATCTGAACATAATCTCATAATCCATCGGATCCCAGCAAACTCATCATAGCAACAGCATAAGGATTACATATGTGCCTCGATCATGTAGGGCAGCTCACGAGGACTAATTAGTGAAGCACAAGAACGGGAGGAGAACATCACATAGCTACTAGTCATGGACTCATGGTCCAAGGGAGACTACTCACAACTCATCCGGGAGGCGTCCATGGTGGTGGAGAAGCTCCCGGTGGTGATCCTCCCCTCAGGCAGGGTGCCGGGAAGAGTTCTCCTGGTGCTCCCGATCTTGGAAGCGGCGGCGGCGGCGGAACAGAGATGAGATAGCGAAAAAGAGTTCCCGTCTCGAGGGTTTCGGGAGACGCTTTAAATATATGCCAAAGGGGGGCATCAGCGGAGCCTCTGGGGGCCCAGGCTCCCCCCCCCGGCGCGGCCCAGGGGGGGGGCGCCGCAAGGCGCCTGGAGCCCTGGTGGCCCCCCCCCCCCCGGATGTACTTCGGGCGCACGGTAGCTTCTGGAACACTGATTTTTTATATAATTTTTCTGGATTTTTCCTGGCAGTTCTCGTAATGTGAAAACCTGAAATACAAAAACAGCCGAAAACAGAAACTGGCACTGGGGTGCACTGAGTTAATAGGTTAGTCCAAATATGATCAAAAGTGTATGGAAGTGTATAAATAACTTAGCAATATCACCCAAAAGATGCATGGAGCAAGCAGAAATTATAGATACGTTTTGGACGTATCAACATCCCCAAGCTTAATTCCTGCTCGTCCTCGAGTAGGTATATGATAACAAGAATAATTTCTGTGGTGACATGCTATTAACCATATAGGACTTTTTCATAGTCATATGACAAAAGCTTACTGAGACAATGAATCTGTAGTAATTAAGTTGCCTCATGAGAAAATCACAAAGAACTAAAAGTTTTACAATATGATATTGAAACATCAAATAGATTTGTAACGAACATGATGTGCAAATATGATAAAGTGATATCTCGCTTGCCCCCTTTAGTGAAACAAAACATAAATGCAGGGGCACCTCCAAGGTTTAAGTGATGACTAGATACAATGATTTCAAAATAAACGATATCACAATTATGCAAAAGACAATGCTACTTTGGGACAATGCACATTACACTCAGAATGACAATCATGCTCTCAGTAGTTGGTGCTTTTAAAAGAAGGTGGAGACTCTCGAACCGTGGCTTTTGTTGGCAAGGTTGAAAACCCGTAATCGGAAACAAAGACAAAACATGTACCAGAGCTCTTGGTTTTAAAACAGAGGTAATAATATTTTTTTTAGATCATGCATGTTTCGTCAACGAATGCTAGCAGACAACTCAATCACTTCTTGAGATGGACAAGTTTTGAGGAACGGCTCCCGAATGAGGACGATCACATCCTCTTAATCTCCTTTGTTTATCACTGCCAAAGTTTTCTGATTTCTCATGAACAAAGCGTGAAGGAGGGTTTGTTTGTTATATTATCTTTTTGAGCCGGGCGCACTCAATGCCAGTTCCTTCTCGTATTATGGGTTTGCACATTATACATGCAATCCCGGAGTGAAGCTTGTCCAACTTAAAACGATCATGAATTAACTACTACTTCCTCATGAACTAAAACAGAGGCACAAAACAGAAATGCATTTCTTTGAATAATTTCGAGATGGCACATGCAAGTCTCCGTTAGGAATGGCAGGTAAATACCATGTAGGAAGATATGGTGGACTCATATGGCATAACTGGATTAAAAGGATGTGGATGCACAAGCAGTCAGTCCGCTTAGTACAGGCGAAGGTTAGCAAAAGACTGGGAGCGACCTACTAAGAGAGCAATGACGGTCATAATCATGCAGAGCGACAAAGCAACATTGAATCAGGCATGGAAGTTATATCGCTACTCAGAAACAAAAGATCATCAAGGCTTGACAGACTTTCTTTGCAGTCTTAAATATGCGTGAGCATACGCCAAGTCAATCAAAATAAATTCTTTGAAGGAAGATATTACTAAACCATACCACATCATTTGCAAACAAATCATGTTGGTACTCCAATAACACATTGGGAATCCCCCAGCTATTTGAGACTAACCATAAGAAAACATGAACTACTAAGCGCCATCATGCACGTAGCATCTTTATCATAGACATATCAACCAATGCAACGGAAGCAAACTCTCTTAATAAGGTGAGCATGATAATTAAAGAGAGTTCAAGCAACCAACTAGACAAAAGCTCTTTAAAAAGATAAGCATGAATACTAAGAGCTAAGCATGATAGTAGCTATTAAAAGACAAAGAACACACACAGCAAGCATAAACATGAAAATTCTATGTTATGTTCTAGGTAGAAGTGGAGCGTGTTTCTCTCCCACATAAAGAAAGCTGAGTTCCGACTCGTTATGAAAAGCTAAAGAAAACTAAAAGGAAAACTAAAAGCTAGACGCTCCAAGCATAGCACATAACACATGAAGTGATAAAAATATAGTGGAACGAAAGACGAACTGATAATGTTGATGGAGAAGGGGATGCACGGGGGCATCCCCAAGCTTAGACGCTTGAGTCTCCTTGAATATTTCTTGGGGGTGCACGGGGGCATCCCCAAGCTTGAGCGTTTGACACTCCTGTAACTTTTTATCATCTTCCCTCGCACACTTGAAAACTCCCTTCATACATAACTCATCATAATCTGATTAGCGAGGTTAGTACCCATAATAAAATAATTGTACCATGCTGGAAATAATGATATTCTTGAAGTTCTACTGTTTCTCAAGATTGCCAAAAGGTTTTTGCAAAGAAAAAGCAAGCTCTAGGTTTGCAAAATGAAGGAAAGGCAAAACAGGACAGAATCTGTGAAAAACAGAACAGCAGGTAGTAAATGATTTGTTCGGGGAACTTCTGCAACTCTAATCAAAAAACTCAGAACAGACGCACGAAAGACAATTATATAGAGCACGCTGTCGAAAAAATTCAGACCAAAAAGATGATCTGGTGATTTTATACGAATTTTTCTATCCAAGGACAGAATCTGTTTCCTGGACAGCACCTCACAACTTTTGAACTTTCTAGCAATCAGAGGCTATACTTGGCACAAAATTGAAAAGAAAAGATACAATGATGATGCTATTGTAGTAAACAACATCAAGACACAACAAAAGCAAAATAAAATTTATTCATTGGGCTGCCTCCCAAAAGCGCTTTCTTTTATGCCTTTAAGCTAGGCATAATGCATAGAGATCAAGTTTTATCAAGAGTAAAAGAATAGCTAGCCCGTATAACTGACTCAAAAGGTAACTTGATCTTCTTTCGAGGGAAGTGTTCCATCCCTTTCTTGAGAGGAAACTGAAATTTTATATTACCCTCTTTCATGTCAATGATAGCACCAACGGTGCGCAAAAAGGGACGTCCCAAAATAATTGGACAAGAAGGATCACATTCAATATCCATAATAGTAAAATCAACGGGAACATAATTATCATTGACAACGATAAGAACATCGTCGATCCTCCCCAAAGGTTTCTTTATGGAAGAATCAACGAGACGAACACCAAAAGAACAAGAATCAAAAGGTTTTAATTTAAGCATATCATATATTCTTTTGGGCATAACAGAGGTACTAGCTCCAACATCACATAATGCATAGCAAGAGAAGTCATTCAATTTAATTTTTATCATAGGATCCCAACCATCTTCTAGCTTTCTAGGTATGGAGGCTTCTACTCTAAGTTTCTCCTCCCTAGCTTTGATGAGAGCATTAGTGATATGCTCCGTGAAGGCAAGGTTAATCGTGCTAGTGCGGGGATCTCTAGACATCTTGGGAAGGAAATCAATAACTTCGGTAAGAGTGCAATTATCAAAATCAAGGTCACTAGCATCAAGTAAAGTGGTAGTGGTGTCCTTTAGGTTCACTTGTTTGGTAGTTTCTATAGTCATAGCATCACCATTAATAGGTCCATCGGGACCAGGAGTGCATTGGGTGCTAAGAGTTTGGATATCCTCAACAACTTGGATAGTAGCAACAGTGTGGTGGGTAGGAAGGCTCTTAATTCTATCCTCTTCCTCCCTTTCTCTAGCCCATCTCTCTTTAAGTTTAGCCATCATCCTAATATTTTCATTAATTTGCACTTGAATAGCATTAATAGGAGTGACCTTCCTCTCCTCAAGAGGAGAATTTTTTATTTTAAGAAATTCTACCTCATTGGCTAAATGGTCTACCTTTGAAGAGAGATCACCTAGTTTGTTTAGTTTTTCTTCTACACTAATATTAAAAGCTTTTTGGTTAGTGATGAAATCTTTAAGCATAATCTCTAGTTCAGTAGTGGAGTTCCTGGTGCTAGGATAAGCATTGTTGTTCCCATAAGAATTAGAGGGGAACGGTCTAGGATTGCTACCAAAATTACTCCTATAAGCATTATTATTAAAATTGTTTCTAGAGATAAAGTTCACATCTACTTGTTCTTTAGCAATCAAAGAATTTAAAGGAACATCACGAGGATCAACAGAAGATTGCTTCGAAAGTAGAGACATGATCAAGTCAACTTTTTCATTAAGGGAGGAAATCTCCTCGACAGAGTTTACCTTCCTACCTGTTGGAGCGCGTTCGGTGTGCCATTGGGAATAGTTGGTCATCATCTCATCGAGAAGCTTTGTGGCAGCACCAAGTGTAGTTGACATAAAGGTTCCTCCCGCGGCCGAATCTAACAAGTTTCGCGAGGTAAAGTTCAAGCCTGCATAAAAAGTTTGGATAACCATCCAAGTAGTCAAACCATGAGTAGGGCAGTTCTTGATAAGAGATTTCATACGTTCCCAAGCTTGGGCAACGTGTTCATTATCCAATTGTTTAAAATTCATTATGTTACTTCTTAGTTGGATAATTTTAGCAGGTGGATAGTATTTTCCAATAAAAGCATCTTTGCACTTGTCCCAAGAATCTATGCTATTTCTAGGCAAAGACTGAAACCAAATTTTAGCTCCTCCTCTCAAAGAGAAAGGAAAAAGCTTAAGCTTAACAATATCACCGTCTACTTCTCGGTACTTTTGCATATCACAAAGTTCAACAAAGTTGTTTAAGTGTAAAGCAGCATCATCTCCAGCACCGGAGAATTGATCTTTCATGACTAAGTTCAGTAAAGCAGGTTTAATTTCATATGAAGGTGCTGAAGTGGCAGGTGTAGCGATAGGTGTGCTGATAAAGTCATCGTTGTTGTGACTAGTGAAGTCACACAACTTGGTGTTCTCGGTGGAACCCATAGTAGCAAGCAAGCAAGATAACTATTTTTGTGATTTTCTATAAAAGATACTAAAGCAAAAACTGAAAGGTAAACTAACAAGACTAAAAGCAAAGGTAAAAGATAGCGTGCAACTCTCCTATCCTGAAGAGTGGAGTCCCCGGCAACGGTGCCAGAAATTGCTTTGCTAGGTGGCTTCTCACCCCTCGTTGGTTACCCCAAGTGGAAGGTTTGAGATGCAATGTAGCAGAAGTTTTCCCTTGGCAATACCAAGGATCGTTGTCCCTGAGACTCCCAGTTTCAACAAGAAGGTGTCAACTGCTAACGGCGCCAGATATTAGCAATCAACGTGGACCAGCACACAGATACAAATAACTTTGCTCCCAACGAGTACAGAGAGGTTGTCAATCCCTCCGGCCTTGTAGTTTACAAAGGATCAAACGCAAGTGATAGTAGTGACAGATATAATTGCAATAGTAAATAAAAGCGGAAAAGTAAATAGCGGATGTGATCAATGATGGTAATATGGACCGGAGTCTCATGATGTTCACTAGTGATGTCTCTCTCCCAAAAGACGATAAAACTGCTATGTGAGGTAAACGAATTACAGCTGGGCAATTGACAGGACTAATGCTGACTAAGTTGCAAGAAAGGTAGAGGTTCAAAGCATGGGCGGTACGCCGAGGTAAGTAGACCGAAATCCATCTGCATCTACTACTAAACATCCACCTTGAGATATCTATCCAGAACATCTCGCTGCTATTAAGTTGCGAGTCCCACCCATAGTGTAAACTCAAAGCAACAGACAACTGCATTAAAAGAACTTTGCGTAAAGTAAACAATCCTTGCACCCGTGGGCACAAGCACCGTTGTTTTCCCCTTTGTGGCAACAGCACATCCCCTAGACTCATGTTTCTCTCACTCAAACTAGTCATCGAGGGGCATGAACCCACAATCGAGCATAACGTTCCCTCTTGGAGTCACTACCTACTACTTGGCCAAAGCAATAAATAACAACGGAGAACATGCAAGAATTACTTACGAACATAAATATAAAAGAGGTAGATCAAATATATTACTCAAACACAATCTGAACATAATCTCATAATCCATCGGATCCCAGCAAATTCATCATAGCAACAGCATAAGGATTACATATGTGCCTCGATCATGTAGGGCAGCTCACGAGGACTAATTAGTGAAGCACAAGAACAGGAGGAGAACATCACATAGCTACTGGTCATGGACTCATGGTCCAAGGGAGACTACTCACAACTCATCCGGGAGGCGTCCATGGTGGTGGAGAAGCTCCCGGTGGTGATCCTCCCCTCCGGCAGGGTGCCGGGAAGAGTTCTCCTAGTGCTCCCGATCTTGGAAGCGGCGGCGGCGGCGGAAAAAGAATTCCCGTCTCGAGGGTTTCGGGAGACGCTTTAAATATATTACAAAGGGGGGCATCAGCGGAGCCTCGGGGGGCCCAGGCGCCCCCCCGGCGCGGCCCAGGGGGGCGCGCCACCAGGGCGCCTGGAGCCCTGGTGCCCCCCCCCCCCCGGCTGTACTTCGGGCGCACGGTAGCTTCTGGGACGCTGATTTTTTATATAATTTTTCTGGATTTTCCTTGCAGTTCTCGTAATGTGAAAACCTGAAATACAAAAACAGCCGAAAACAGAAACTGGCACTGGGGTGCACTGAGTTAATAGGTTAGTCCAAATATGATCAAAAGTGTATGGAAGTGTATAAATAACATAGCAATATCACCCAAAAGAGGCATGGAGCAAGCAGAAATTATAGATACGTTTTGGACGTATCACTTACTCGTCGTCCATCTCCTCCTCTTCTGCCGTCTTCCTCTTCCTCTTCGGGCTGTGGCGCCCGAAGTCGAAGGGGAACTCCACGTCGCCCTCTGAATCGACGTCTGCCGGGGGAGGCGAAGAAGGGGGCAGAGTTTGTGCGCGCCTCGACGAAGAGGGAGTTGCCGTTCTTTTCTTCTCGGCGGCCTTCGTCGACCTCTTTGCTGTCGTGGCCCTCGTGAGGCGCTCGGACCTCTCCAGGGCCAATTGAGGCTGCGCAATCTTGCTGGGCTGAACCGGCTCGCCGGAACAGGCCCGCCGCAAGACTCGCCCTCTTCCCCTGGCTGGCGCCGGGCCGGCCGCCGCATCCTCCTCCTCCGACGACTCGTCGGCCACGTCCTCAACAAGTGGAGCCCCGGTGCTGTCGCTGCTGGCTTCTCCGGCAGCCGCCGCCCACTGGGCGAACTCCTCCTCCTCCGCAGCCGCGGCGTCTTGGTCCTCCATGCCTCCGGCGCTGCCGGCCTCCCTGATGAGCTGTGCCTCCCTCGCCCTGGCGGCGATGTAGTCTAGCTCCTCTGGGGTGGTGTCCCTGACAAGCCACCGCTCGGCGTCAAGATTGACGCACACGTCGACCAAAGTATCGAAGAACTGCTGCACGACCTCGTCCTTCGGCTCCTGTCAGCTCGGGACGGGGCCGTGCGCGCTGCACTCCGGCATCATGGCAACGATCTCGGACTGGCGCGAATTGTTGCACAGCGGGACCACTCCCGCTGGCAGCCTGAAGAACTGCCACTTGACGGCCTTGCCGGACTTCGCGGCAGCCTTCGCAGCCTTGCTGGTCCGCTCGACCTCGCCACCGTGACCCACATCCAGCTGGAAAAGCCGCTGGCAGAAATGGGCGTGTCCCATCACTGTGAGGTTGTGGTTGAGGCCAGGGCGGAGCCGCATGACGTCGGCCGGGTTCCTGAAGAGCCAGGCTGGCCTCCCCTTTTTGTGCAGGGGAGCGATCCGACGGCGGATGAAATCCGCCCCGATCATCTCGAGGGTGAGTACGGCCTGGACGAGCCGGTTGATCCTGGTGAAGACAACAGTGAGCCTCCCGTCGGCGGCGTCGACGTCGCTCCAATCGCTGCCGCAGACCGGCGGCGTCCGGCGGACCCTACAGAATGCTGGCGGCTCGTCTTCCTCAATCCTGCACCACCGGCCGCGCCATTCGTCCCACCTCTCCTTCACGGCGCCCTCCGGGTACACCACCTTGGGTCTCGGAATCCAGGCGATGCATCCAGAGACCGCGCCTCCCGGCTGGATCCGAGGGGTGAAGTAGTGGCGGAAGAGCGCCGTGTTGGGCTGCACTCCGACAAAGCCCTCGCAGAGGTGCTCGAAGAAGGCCATGCACGCCACCGCATTTGGGGTGAAATCCAAAAGACGGAAGCCAAAGGTGTGCATGACGTCGCAGAAGAAATCGGAGAAGGGAGGACACAACCCGCAAGAGAAGTAATCAACGAAGAAGGGGTACCGATTTGAGCTGGGCGGGGCGCAAGCGGCCGGAACGACGCGCGTCGCCGGATGGCCCAAGTGCTTCGCCCGATCCCCCGTCTCCGCCCCCCAAAGGGGTTTGAAAGTAGCCCGGAGCTCGAAGACATCGACCGACGACGGGATGAAGATAGCGGCCTTCGTCCGATCCCCCGTGAACACGCCCTCCGGCGGCGCCGCAGGCCCGGCACCCCTGGCCGCCCCTTTGCCCTTGGCGGGTTTGGACGCCATGGCGACTGAATGAGAAGGCTGAGGAAAGGAGATGGCGGAGCAACAACGACGGGCGACAGTGAAGGCTTCGGAAGGAAGGAAGAAAGGGAACAGCAGCTCTGAGATGGGAAGAGGAGCGAGGAAAATGGAGGAAGTGAGCAGCGCGCTCGCGGTCATTCCTTTTTTATGGGGGAAAACGCAGGCCGCCTCCTTTCGCATTTACTGTGACGTGACGCATGCCTGCGGAAACCGCCCCACGCATGCCGCCCACGTCACGCACGCCCCTCCACCCCGCGCCACACGCGCGGGAGGTGGGAGGCGCAGCGCGGGGAAATTTTACCACGGTGAAAACGACCCTGCCTGCCCGCGCACCGTTCTGGGCCTGGCCCAACAACGTGTCGCGCTTATGTGTGGCCCAGGCCCGGGGGCTCCTGTCGGTGTACAAAAAGAGGGGTACACTTTTTGTACCCCTATGACTGTGCACGGGCAGTCTAAGCCACGGTGCCACCATGCCAAGCATGGCGAGGGAGGCGAGCCGGGGCAAGACCGAAGCTTGATGAAGACTGGAGCGACGCCAAGAACAAGACCATAAAGAGCAAAGGGACGAAGCGGCTCTCCCCGCCAAGATTCTTGCCGGGGCCAGCACTGGCAGCCCCGGCAAGATCCTTGCCGCGGCAGCTCGCCCCGCGCCTACGGAGCGGATCGCCCTTGAGTCCACCGCCCCCATGGCGCGAGGATTCGGGAGGTGTCCCCGTGGTGGCATGCAGATCATTGTAAAGACATTCAAGATCGAATGCAAGTTAAGAAGACGACGACCCTTGGCAGGATTCCAGCCAAGGAGAACCACAAGGTCCCCGGCAAGCAGCTTGCCGGGGATGACTGCAGGCGCCACGGCAGGACCCTTGCCGGAGCCCCGGCAAGGCCCTTGCCAAGGACACCCGCGGGACCACCGTCAGGCCCGCACCAACTGGGTTTCCACCGACCCACGCAGCTGCCGACCCAACTGATGGCTTCTCGCCCCTCGTTGGTTACCCCAAGTGGAAGGTTTGAGATGCAGTGTAGCGGAAGTTTTCCCTTGGCAATACCAAGGATCGATTTCCCTGAGACTCCCAGTTTCAACTAGAAGGTGTCAACTGCTAACGGCGCCAGATATTTAGCAATCAACGTGGACCTGCACACAGATACAAATAACTTTGCTCCCAACGAGTACAGAGAGGTTGTCAATCCCTCCGGCCTTGTAGTTTACAAAGGATCAAACGCAAGTGATAATAGTGATAGGTATAATTGCAATAGTAAGTAAAAAGCAGAAAAGTAAATAGCGGATGTGATCAATGATGGTAATATGGACCGGAGTCTCATGATGTTCACTAGTGATGTCTCTCTCCCAAAAGACGATAAAACAGCTATGCGAGGTAAACGAATTACAGCTGGGCAATTGACAGGACCATGTGCGCAAACCAATGCTGACTATGTTGCAAGAAAGGTAGAGGTTCAAAGCATGGGCGGTATGTCGAGGTAAGTAGACCGAAATCCATCTGCATCTACTACTAATCATCCACCTTGAGATATCTAGCCAGAACATCTCGCTGGTATTAAGTTGCGAGTCCCACCCATAGTGTAAACTCAAAGCAACAGACAACTGCATTAAAAGAACTTTGCGTAAAGTAAACAATCCTTGCACCCGCGGGCACAAGCACCGTTGTTTTCCCCCTTGTGGCAACAGCACATCCCCTAGACTCATGTTTCTGTCACTCAAGCTAGTCATCGAGGGGCATGAACCCACAATCGAGCATAATGTTCCCTCTTGGAGTCACTACCCACTACTTGGCCAAGGCAATAAATAACAACGGAGAACATGCAAGAATTACTTACGAACATAAATATAAAAGAGGTGAATCAAATATATTACTCAAACACAATCTGAACATAATCTCATAATCCATCGGATCCCAGCAAACTCATCATAGCAACAGCATAAGGATTACATATGTGCCTCGATCATGTAGGGCAGCTCACGAGGACTAATTAGTGAAGCACAAGAACGGGAGGAGAACATCACATAGCTACTGGTCATGGACCCATGGTCCAAGGGAGACTACTCACAACTCATCCGGGAGGCGTCCATGGTGGTGGAGAAGCTCCCGGTGGTGATCCTCCCCTCCGGCAGGGTGCCGGGAAGAGTTCTCCTGGTGCTCCCGATCTTGGAAGCGGCGGCGGCGGCGGAACAGAGATGAGATCACGAAAAAGGGTTTCCGTCTCGAGGGTTTTGGGAGACGGTCTAAATATATGCCAAAGGGGGGCACCAGACGAGGCTCGGGGGGCCCAGGCGCCCCCTCGGCGCGGCCCGGGGGGGGCGCCACCAGGGCGCCTGGAGCCCTGGTGGCCCCCCCCGGCTGTATTTTGGCTACCGGGAACCTTCTGGAACGCTGATTTTTTATATAATTTTTCCGGGATTTTTCTGGCAGTTCTCGTAATGGGAAAAACTGAAATACAAAAACAGCAGAAAACAGAAACTGGCACCGGGGTGCACTGAGTTAATAGGTTAGTCCAAATATAATCAAAAGTGTATGGAAGTGTATAAATATCATAGCAATATCACCCAAAAGAGGCATGGAGCAAGCAGAAATTATAGATACGTTTTGGACGTATCAACATCCCCAAGCTTAATTCCTGCTCGTCCTCGAGTAGGTAAATGATAACAAGAATAATTTCTGTGGTGACATGCTATTAACCATATAGGACTTTTTCATAGTCATATGAAAAAAGCTTACTGAGACAATGAATCTATAGTAATTAAGTTGCCTCATGAGAAAATCACAAAGAACTGAAAGTTTTACAATATGATACTGAAACATCAAATAGATTTGTAATGAACATGGTGTGCAAATATGACAAAGTGATATCTCGCTTGCCCCCTTTAGTGAAGCAAAACATAAATGCAGGGGCACCTCCAAGGTTTAAGTGATGACTAGATACAATGATTTCAAAATAAACAATATCACAATCATGCAAAAGACAATGCTACTTTGGGACAATGCACATTACACTCAGAATGACAATCATGCTCTCAGTAGTTGGTGCTTTAAAAGAAGGTGGAGACTCTCGAACCGTGGCTTTTGTTGGCAAGGTTGAAAACCCGTAGTCGGAAACAAAGACAAAACATGTACCAGATCTCTTGGTTTTAAAACAGAGGTAATAATTTTTTTAGATCATGCATGTTTCGTCAACGAATGCTAGCAGACAACTCAATCACTTCTTGAGATGGACAAGTTTCGAGGAACGGCTCCCGAATGAGGACGATCACATCCTCTTAATCTCCTTTGTTTATCACTGCCAAAGTTTTCTGATTTCTCATGAACAAAGCTTGAAGGAGGGTTTGTTTGTTATATTAATTTTGAGCTGGGCGCACTCAATGCAAGTTCCTTCTCGTATTATGGGTTTGCACATTATACATGCAATCCCGGAGTGAAGCTTGTCCAACTTAAAAAGATTATGAATTAACTACTACTTCCTCATGGACTTACAACAGAGGCACAAAATAGGAATGCTTTTTTCTTTGAATAATTTCGAGATGGTACATGCAATTCTCCGTTAGGAATGGCAGGTAAATACCATGTAGGAAGGTATGGTCGACTCATATGGCATAACTGGTATAAAAGAATGTGGATGCACAAGCAGTCAGTCCGCTTAGTACAGTTGGAGGTTAGCAAAAGACTGGGAGCGACCAACTAAGAGAGCAATGACGGTCATAATCATGCAGAGCGACAAAGCAACATTGAATCAGGCATGGAAGTTATATCGCTACTCAGAAACAAAAGATCATCAAGGCTTGACAGACTTTGTTTACAGTCTCAAATATGCGTGAGCATACGCCAAGTCAATCAAAATAAATTCTCGAAGGAAGACATTACTAAACCATACCACATCATAGGCAAACAAATCATGTTGGTACTCCAATAACACATTGGGAACCCCCCAGCTATTTGAGACTAACCATAAGAAAACATGAACTACTAAGTGCCATTATGCACGTAGCATCTTTATCATAGACATATCAACCAATGCAACGGAAGCAAACTCTCTTTATAAGATAAGCATGATAACTAAAGAGAGTTCAAGCAACCAACTAAACGAAAGCTCTTTAAAAAGATAAGCATGAATACTAAGAGCTAAGCATGATAGTAGCTATTAAATAACAAAGAACACACACAGCAAGGATAGACATGAAAATTCTATGTTATGTTCTAGGTAGAAGTGGAGCGTGTTTCTCTCCCACATAAAGAAAGCTGAGTTCTGACTCGTTATGAAAAGCTAAAAGAAAACTAAAAGGAAAACTAAAAGCAAGACGCTCCAAGCATAGCACATAACACATGAAGTGATTAAAATATAGTGGAACGAAAGACGAACTGATAATGTCGATGGAGAAGGGGATGCACGGGGGCATCCCCAAGCTTAGACGCTTGATCTCCTTGAATATTTCTTGGGGTGCACGGGGGCATCCCCAAGCTTGAGCGTTTCACACTCCTGAATCTTTTTATCATCTTCCCTCGCACACTTGAAAACTCCCTTCATACATAAATCATCATAATCTGATTAGCGAGGTTAGTACCCATAATAAAATAATTGTTCCTTACTGGAAATAAAGATATTCTTGAAGGTCTACTGTTTCTCAAGATTGCCAAAAGGTTTTTGTAAAGAAAAAGCAAGCTCTAGGTTTGCAAAATGAAGGAAAGGCAAAACAGGACAGAATCTGAGAAAAACAGAACAGCAGGTAGTAAATGTTTTTTCCGGGGCACTTCTGCGCCTCTAATCAAAAAACTCAAAACAGATGCACGAAAGACAATTATATACAGCACGTTGTCGAAAAAATTCAGACCAAAAAGAGGATCTGGTGATTTTATACGAATTTTTCTATCCAAGGACAGAATCTGTTTCCTGGACAGCACGTCACAACTTTTGAACTTTCTTGCAATCAGAGGCTATACATGGCAGAAAATTGAAAAGCAAAGATACAATGATGATGCTACAGTAGTAACAACATCGAGACACAACAAAAACAAAATAAATTTATTCATTGGGCTGCCTCCCAAAAGCGCTTTCTTTTATGCCTTTAAGCTAGGCATAATGCATAGAGATCAAGTTTTATCAAGAGTAAAAGAATAGCTAGCCCGTATAACGGACTCAAAAGGTAACTTAATCTTCTTTCGAGGGAAGTGTTCCATCCCTTTCTTGAGAGGAAACTGGAATTTTATATTCCCCTCTTTCATGTCAATGATAGCACCAACGGTGCGTAGAAAAGGACGTCCCAAAATAATTGGACAAGAAGGTTCACATTCAAGATCCATAATAGTAAAATTAACGGGAACATAGTTATCATTGACAATGATAAGAACATCGTCGATCCTCCCCAAAGGTTTCTTTATGGAAGAATCAACGAGACGAACACCAAAAGAACAAGAATCAAAAGGTTTCAATTTAAGCATATCATATATTCTTTTGGGCATAACAGAGGTACTAGCACCAACATCACATAAAGCATAGCAAGAGAAGTTATTCAACTTAATTTTTATCATAGGATCCCAACCATCTTCTAGCTTTCTAGGTATGGAGGCTTCTACTCTAAGTTTGTCCTCCCTAGCTTTGATAAGAGCATTAGTGATATGCTCTGTGAAGGCAAGGTTAATCGTGCTAGTGCGGGGATCTCTAGACATCTTGTGAAGGAAATCAATAACTTCGGTAAGAGTGCAATTGTCAAAATCAAGGTCACTACTATCAAGTAAGGTGGTAGTGGTGTCCTTTAGGTTCACTTGTTTGGTAGTTTCTATAGTCATAGCATCACCATTAATAGGTCCATCAGGACCAGGAGTGCATTGGGTGCTAAGAGTTTGGATATCCTCTACAACTTGGATAGTAGCAACAGTGTGGTGGGTAGGAAGGCTCTTAATTCTATCTTCTTCCTCCCTTTCTCTAGCCCATCTCTCTTTAAGTTTAGCTATCATCCTAATATTTTCATTAATTTGCACTTGAATAGCATTAATAGGAGTGACCTTCCTCTCCTCAAGAGGAGAAGTTCTAATTTTAAGAAATTATACCTCATTGGCTAAATTGTCTACCTTTGAAAGGAGATCACCTAGTTTGTTTAGTTTTTCTTCTACACTATTATTAAAAGCTTTTTGGGTAGTGATGAAATCTTTAAGCATAATCTCTAGATCAGTAGTGGAGTTCTTGGTGCTAGGATAAGCATTGTTGTTCACATAAGAATTAGAGGGGAACGGTCTAGGATTGCTACCAAAATTACTCCTATAAGCATTGTTATTAAAATTGTTTCTAGAGATAAAGTTCACATCTACTTGTTCTTGAGCAATCAAATAAATTAAAGAAACATCACGAGGATCAACAGAAGATTGCTTCGAAAGTAGAGACATGATCAAGTCAACTTTTTCATTTAGGGAGGAAATCTCCTCGACAGAGTTTACCTTCCTACCTGTTGGAGCGCGTTCGGTGTGCCATTGGGAATAGTTGGTCATCATCTCATCGAGAAGCTTTGTGGCAGCACCAAGTGTAGTTGACATAAAAGTTCCTCCCGCGGCCGAATCTAACAAGTTCCGCGAGGTAAAGTTCAAGCCTGCATAAAAAGTTTGGATAACCATCCAAGTAGTCAAACCATGAGTAGGGCAGTTCTTGATAAGAGATTTCATACGTTCCCAAGCTTGGGCAACGTGTTCATTATCCAATTGTTTAAAATTCATTATGTTACTTCTTAGTTGGATAATTTTAGCAGGTGGATAGTATTTTCCATTAAAAGCATCTTTGCACTTGTCCCATGAATCTATGCTGTTTCTAGGCAAAGAGTGAAACCAAATTTTAGCTCCTCCTCTCAAAGAGAAAGGAAAAAGCTTAAGCTTACCAATATTACCATCTACTTCTCGGTACTTTTGCATATCACAAAGTTCAACAAAGTTGTTCAAGTGTAAAGCAGCATCATCTCCAGCACCGGAGAATTGATCTTTCATGACTAAATTCAGTAAAGCAGGTTTAATTTCATACGAAGGTGCTGAAGTGGCAGGTGTAGTGATAGGTGTGCAGATAAAGTCATCGTTGTTGTGACTAGTGAAGTCACACAACTTGGTGTTCTCGGTGGAACCCATAGTAGCAAGCAAGCAAGAAAACTATTTTTGTGATTTTCGATAAAAGATACTAAAGCAAAACTGAAAGGTAAACTAACAAGACTAAAAAGAAAAGGTAAAAGATAGCGTGCAACTCCCCTATCCCGAAGAGTGGAGTCCCCGACAATGGCGCCAGAAAACTTTGCTTGATGGCTTCTCGCCCCTCGTTGGTTACCCCAAGTGGAAGGTTTGAGATGCAGTGTAGCAGAAGTTTATCCTTGGCAATACCAAGGATCTATTTCCCTGAGACTCCCAGTTTCAACAAGAAGGTGTCAACTGCTAATGGCGCCAGATATTTAGCAATCAACGTGGACCTGCACACAGATACAAATAACTTTGCTCCCAACGAGTACAGAGAGGTTGTCAATCCCTCCGGCCTTGTAGTTTACAAAGGATCAAACGCAAGTGATAAATAGTGATAGGTATAATTGCAATAGTAAGTAGAAAGCGGAAAAGTAAATAGCGGATGTGATCAATGATGGTAATATGGACCGGAGTCTCATGATGTTCACTAGTGATGTCTCTCTCCCAAAAGACGATAAAACAGCTATGTGAGGTAAACGAATTACAGCTGGGCAATTGACAGGACCATGTGCGCAAACCAATGCTGACTAAGTTGCAAGAAAGGTAGAGGTTCAAAGCATGGGAGGTACGTCGAGGTAAGTAGACCGAAATCCATCTGCATCTACTACTAATCGTCCACCTTGAGATATCTATCCAGAACATCTCGCTGGTATTAAGTTGCGAGTCCCACCCATAGTGTAAACTCAAAGCAACAGACAACTGCATTAATAGAACTTTGCGTAAAGTAAACAATCCTTGCACCCGCGGGCACAAGCACCGTTGTTTTCCCCCTTGTGGCAACAACACTTCCCCTAGACTCATGTTTCTGTCACTCAAGCTAGTCATCGAGGGGCATGAACCCACAATCGAGCATAATGTTCCCTCTTGGAGTCACTACGTATTACTTGGCCAAAGCAATAAATAACAACGGAGAACATGCAAGAATTACTTATGAACATAAATATAAAAGAGGTAGATCAAATATATTACTCAATCACAATCTGAACATAATCTCATAATCCATCGGATCCCAGCAAACTCATCATAGCAACAACATAAGGATTACATATGTGCCTCGATCATGTAGGGCAGCTCACGAGGACTAATTAGTGAAGCACAAGAACGGGAGGAGAACATCACATAGCTACTGGTCATGGACTCATGGTCCAAGGGAGACTACTCACAACTCATCTGGGAGGCGTCCATGGTGGTGGAGAGGCTCCCGATGATGATCCTCCCCTCCAGCAGGGTGCCGGGAAGAGTTCTCCTGGTGCTCCCGTTCTTGGAAGCGGCGGCGGCGGCGGAACAGAGATGAGATCGCGAAAAAGGGTTTCCGTCTCGAGGGTTTTGGGAGACGGTCTAAATATATGCCAAAGGGGGGCACCAGACGAGGCTCGGGGGGCCCAGGCGCCCCCCCGGCGCGGCCCGGGGGGGCGCGCCACCAGGGCGCCTAGAGCCCTGGTGCCCCCCCCCCCCCGGCTGTACTTTGGCTACCGGGAACCTTCTGGAACGCTGATTTTTTATATAATTTTTCCGGGATTTTTCTTGCAGTTCTCGTAATGGGAAAAACTGAAATACAAAAACAGCAGAAAACAGAAACTGGCACCGGGGTGCACTGAGTTAATAGGTTAGTCCAAATATGATCAAAAGTGTATGGAAGTGTATAAATATCATAGCAATATAACCCAAAAGAGGCATGGAGCAAGCAGAAATTATAGATACGTTTTGGACGTATCACCAACCAGCTCGACAGGCTCCTGCGTGGCAACCCACAGATCGTCGTGGAGACCCGCCGTTGTGCCACCTCAGCTACCTGTCTGCCTACATGGCACCTCAGGCACCGCTGGCCAGGGCGCGTGTCAACACGAGGAGGGGAGGCGACGGACAAGACGGACGTCTCCCCCCGTCCCCGATAAAGCAAGGACACCTAAGCTGGCGCATTAAATGAACCTTGTCCTGTAATGCGAGGGATAACATCGCGTCACAGTACCCTTTCCACCTCCTGTGTGCCACTGTGGTAGCCCCTTTTTCCTATAAAAGGAGGCCCGAGGCGACCAGGAGGAGGATTCGGCTTTTTAGAACTCCTCACGACTCTCTTGGAGCTCCTCACTAGCTGAAGAACACCAACATATAATCCACGAAAGCAGGAGTAGGGTTTTACGCATCTTTGCGCCCCAAACCTAGGTAAAGGAACCATGTCCTGACTGTTAGATCCGCTCTTCTCTCAACCCCGCGCCCCGCAACCATAGTAGGGATTCTTGTGAACCCATAGGTGTCGATCCAAATACACCGACACAATCTCTCAGAAGGTGATTGATCCAGAAATCGTACCAAGGCTAAGGAGTGATGTGGCGCAATGTCTTGTCAGTTTCGAGCTGTTGTTCCCACCATCCTTCTTCAATATCATGACACACGTCCTAGTTCATCTAGTTGACGAGATTGTCATTCTGGGGCCCGTATTTCTACACAATATGTTCCCCTTTGAGAGGTTCATGGGAGTCCTAAAGAAATATGTCCGTAACCGCGCTAGGCCAGAAGGAAGCATATCCATGGGCCATCAAACAAAGGATGTCATCGGGTTTTGTGTTGACTTCATTCCTGGCCTTAATAAGATAGGTCTCCAAAATCGCGGTATGAGGGGAGACTGACTAGAAAAGGCACGCTTGGAAGGGACTCAATAATATGCAGGGACGGATATTCTTGGTCTCAAGCACACTACACAGTTCTACAGAACTCTACTTTGGTGACCCCGTATGTTGATGAACATAAGAACAGTCTACGCTCCAAACACCCGGAGCAGTGCGACGACTGGATTACATGTGAACACATCAGGACTTTCAGCAGTTGGTTGGAAATACGTCTCAGAGGTGACAACACTGTTTGTGATGAGTTGTACTTGTTGTCCAGGGGACTATCTTTGATTGTATTGATTTACAAAGGATACGAGATAAATGGGAATACATTTTACACGATTGTCCAAGATCAAAAGAGCACCAACCAAAACAGCGGTGTCCGCTTTGATCCAACAACCGAGAGGGGAAAGGACACATATTATGGTTACATAGTGGACATATGGGAACTTGACTACGGACATGATTTTAAGGTCCCTTAGATTAAGTGCAAATGGGTCAATCTTTCAGGAGGCGGGGTACAGGTAGACCCACAGTACGGAATGACAACAGTGGATCTGAAAAATCTTGGGTACACTGACGAACCGTTCGTCCTAGCCAATGATGTGGCACAGGTTATCTATGTGAAGGACATGTCTACCAGACCGAGAAAAAGAAAAGATAAGGAAGCGGATACATCATACGATGAGCCAAAGCGCCACATAGTTCTTTCAGGAAAAAGGGACATCCTGGGAGTGGAGGGCAAGACAGACATATCTGAAGATTATGAAAAGTTTCATAAAATTCCTCCCTTCAAAGTCAAGGCTGACCCAAGCATCCTGATAAACGATGAAGATTATCCATGGTTACGGCGCAATAAGCAAATGACACAAGCGAAGAAAAATTGAAGACTTTTTTGCGCAACTATTATGAAGATACCATGCCAACTTTGTAACAGACGAGTATGATACCATTGTCCGTTTTGTACATCCACATGCTATGCCAACTTTTTCAGAGTTCATTTGAAAACTATGAATTTAGGTCGAATTTTCTCTATAGGTGCATCTATGTTAAATTTTTTAGTAAAGTTAACCACAAACTTGTGATTCACACAAATTTCAAAGAATTCAAATTTTAATTATTGAAATTTGAAAACTAATGGCACTAACAGAAAGTTTATAATTTTTCTAAAACTAATGGCACTAACAGAAAGTTTATAATTTTGCTGACCTAAAAGCAAAAAGAATTAAAAAATAAGGCAAAAACAAAAGAAAATAAATAATGCAGAAAACAAAACAAAAAACTTGCAAAAAATAAAAATAGCATCAATAAGTATTTTGTTGTAAGTAGAAACAATATAAAACAAATAAAGCAACAAAGAAAATAAATAATTTAAAATTTAAAATATTCAAATTTGAATACTACTGGCACTAACAGAAAGTTTGTAATTGGTTTTACCTAAATCAATAATATTCATAAAGAAACTATAAATACAGCAAAAAACAACTTAGAAATAAATAAAGCAGAAAAGGAAAAAAATACATTAAAAAAATGGGTAATTTTTCTAAAACTAATGGCACTTACAGAAAGTTTATTATTTTGCTGACCTAAAAGCAAAAAGAATTAAAAAATAAAGCAAAAAACAAAAGAAATTAAATAATGCAGAAAACAAAACAAAAAAACTGGAAAAAAATAAAAATAGCAACAATAAATATTTTGTTGTAAGTAGAAACAAATTTGAATACTACTGGCACTAACAGAATGTTTGTAATTGGTTTTACCTAAAGCAATAATATTCACAAAGAAACTCTAAATACAACAAAAAACAACTTAGAAATAAATAAAACAGAAAAGGAAAAAAATTAAAAAAAATGGGCGCTGCCCAGTGAGCCTGCAAGGCCTACGGGCCAGGATGCAGCTGGACTATAAGGCCCAGCAGACTCACAGGGCAGCGTGCAGAGTTAGGCCCAGAAACCTGCAATAGAGAGGAGTTCAATACACCGAACGCATTGGGGCTTATAAACAACTTCGAGCCCCTGTCAACTAGCGAGGTGGGACTAAAGATTTTGGCCGGAGGGCAGCACAGGGCCTTTAGTCCCGGTTGGTGGCACCAACCGCGGCTAAAGGGGGGCATTGGTCCCGGTTCGTGGCACAAACCGGGACCAATGCCCCCCTT